>OY783228.1:7940407-8634912 GCA_963678685.1 Patella ulyssiponensis | reverse complement strand
AGCTTACCTATAGTCTGAATACTTTACTTGCCAAACTACTTTTGCCGGTAAAATCGAACTTGAAACTAGTTGGGAAGTCCCCTGGCCTCCGGCCTCTACCCCATGCCCCCGGCTCCTTCAGCTATGGCTACGAGCATGAATTGATAAAATATTATCTTAGTTCACTGCCACCGCTGCTTATATTGAGCGACTTGTTTATTCGACTGGTTTATACGACTGGATTATTCGACTGGTTTATACGACTGGATTATACGACTGGTTTATTCGACTGGATTATTCGACTGAAGTATACGACTGAATTATACGACTGAACTATACGACTGAGTTATACGACTGAACTATACGACTGAACTATACGACTGAATTATACGACTGAACTATTTGACTGATATTTAGACTATTGAAAACCTCCCCCACCCCCTCCCCCTTCCCTACCGAGCATCTGACTCCTTCATTCATGGGTGGGGGTGGGAGTTGATGGCCGAATGGTTTCCATGTGCTTGCTGTACCATGAAGCCTGTCATTGAGTCAACTGGCGTGGTTTCGAGTCCCTGGTTGTACGTGACAAAGAGAAGGGTCGCCTGACCAACTTCGTGGATTTTCACCGGGTCCTCCTGTTTCCTCCAACTACTTAAGACCCCTACGCGCAAGCGAATTATTGAAATAAAATTAAAAACCACATGTTAGTCCCGAAATGACATACTTTGTGTCGAGTGGACGTTAAACCCCATTCCTCTGTCTTTGTCTCTTGCAGCTATAGCTTAGCTATGGTCTGAATACCTTACTTACCCAACTACTTTTGCCCGTAAAATCGAACTTGAAACTAGTTGGGAAGGCCCCTGGCCCCCGAACTCTACCCCGTGCCCCCGGCTCCTTCAGCTATGGCTACGAGCATGAATTGATAAAATATTATCTTAGTTCACTGCCACCGTTGCTTATATTGAGCGACTTGTTTATTCGACTAGTTTATTCGACTAGTTTATACGACTGGATTATTCGACTGGATTATACGACTGGTTTATACGACTGGATTAAACGACTGGTTTATTCGACTGGATTATTCGACTGAAGTATACGACTGAATTATACGACTCAACTATACCACTGCGTTATACGACTAAACTATACGACAGAACTATACGACTGAACTATACGACTGAGTTATACGACTGAACTATACGACTGACTTATACGATTGAACTATTTGACTGATGTTAAGACTAATGAAAACCTCCCCCACCCCCACCCCCTCCCCCTTCCCTATCGAGCTTCTGACTCCTTCATTTATGGATGGGGGTGGGAGGTGATGGCCGAATGGTTTCCATGTGCTTGCTGTACCATGAAGCCTGTCATTGAGTCAACTGGCGTGGTTTCTAGTCCCTGGTTGTACGTGACAAGGAGAAGGGTCGCCTGACCAACTTCGTGGATTTTCTCCGGGTCCTCCTGTTTCCTCCAACTGCTTAAGACCCCTACGCGCAAACGAATTTTTGAAATAAAATTAAAAACCATATGTTAGTCCGGAACTGATATACTTTGTGTCGAGTGGACGTTAAACCCCGCCCCTCTCTCTCTCTCTCTCTCTCCCTCTCAATTTCAGCTATAGCTTAGCTATGGTCTGAATACCTTACTTGCCAAACTACTTTTGCCCGTAAAATCGAACTTGAAACTAGTTGGGAAGGCCCCTGGCCCCCGGCCTCTACCCCATGCCCCCGGCTCCTTCAGCTATGGCTACGAGCATGAATTGATAAAATATTATTTTAGTTCACTGCCACCGCTGCTTATATTGAGCGACTTGTTTATTCGACTGGTTTATACGACTGGATT
This sequence comes from Patella ulyssiponensis, assembly GCA_963678685.1. Taxonomy (NCBI): domain Eukaryota; kingdom Metazoa; phylum Mollusca; class Gastropoda; family Patellidae; genus Patella; species Patella ulyssiponensis. Next base: position 8,633,088 of record OY783228.1, on the reverse strand, counting down.
ATTCGACTGGTTTATACGACTGGATTATACGACTGGTTTATTCGGCTGGATTATTCGACTGAAGTATACGATTGAATTATACGACTGAACTATACGACTGAGTTATACGACTGAACTATACGACTGAACTATACGACTGAATTATACGACTGAACTATTTGACTGATATTAAGACTATTGAAAACCTCCCCCACCCCCTCCCCCTTCCCTACCGAGCATCTGACTCCTTCATTCTTGGGTGGGGGTGGGAGTTGATGGTCGAATGGTTTCCATGTGCTTGCTGTATCATGAAGCCTGTCATTGAGTCAACTGGCGTGGTTTCGAATACCTGGTTGTACGTGACAAGGAGAAGGGTAGCCTGACCAACTTCGTGGATTTTCTCCGGGTCCTCCTGTTTCCTCCAACTGCTTAAGACCCCTACGCGCAAGCGAATTATTGAAATACAATTATAAACCATATGTTAGTCCCGAAATGACATACTTTGTGTCGAGTGGACGTTAAACCCCATTCCTCTGTCTTTGTCTCTTTCAGCTATAGCTTAGCTATGGTCTGAATACCTTACTTACCCAACTACTTTTGCCCGTAAAATCGAACTTGAAACTAGTTGGGAAGGCCCCTGGCCCCCGAACTCTACCCCGTGCCCCCGGCTCCTTCAGCTATGGCTACGAGCATGAATTGATAAAATATTATCTTAGTTCACAGCCACCGTTGCTTAAATGGAACGACTTGTTTATTCGACTGGTTTATACAACTGGATTATTCGACTGGATTATACGACTGGTTTATACGACTGGATTAAATGACTGGTTTATTCGACTGGATTATTCGACTGAAGTATACGACTGAATTATACGACTGAACTATACGACTGCGTTATACGACTAAACTATACGACAGAACTATACGACTAAATTGTACGACTAAATTATACGACTGAACTATTTGACTGATGTTAAGACTAATGAAAACCTCCCCAACCCCCACCCCCTCCCCCTTCCCTATCGAGCTTCTGACTCCTTCATTTATGGGTGGGGGTGGGAGGTGATGGCCGAACGGTTTCCATGTGCTTGCTGTACCATGATGCCTGTCATTGAGTCAACTGGCGTGGTTTCGAATCCCTGGTTGTACGTGACAAGGAGAAGGGTCGCCTGACCAACTTCGTGGATTTTCTCCGGGTCCTCCTTTTTCCTCCAACTGCTTAAGACCCCTACGCGCAAACGAATTATTGAAATAAAATTAAAAACCATATGTTAGTCCCGAAATGACTTACTTTGTGTCGAGTGGACGTTAAACCCTATTCCCCTCTCTCTCTCTCAGTTATAGCTTAGCTATGGTCTGAATACCTTACTTGCCAAACTACTTTTGCCTGTAAAATCGAACTTGAAACTAGTTGGGAAGGCCCCTGGCCCCCGGCCTCTACCCCATGCCCCCTGCTCCTAAAGCTATGGCTACGAGCATGAATTGATAAAATATGATCTTAGTTCACTGCCACCGCTGCTTATATTGAGCGACTTGTTTATTTGACTGGTTTATATGACTGGATTATTCGACTGGTTTATACGACTGGATTATACGACTGGTTTATTCGACTGGATTATTCGACTGAAGTATACGACTGAACTATACGACTGAGCTATTTGACTGATGTTTAGAATGATAAGACCTTCTCCACCCCCTTCCCTACCGAGCGCCTGACTCCTTCAGTAATGGGGGTGGGGTGGATGGCCGAATGATTTGCAGGTGCTCGCTGTATCATGAAGCATGGGACACAGACTACAACACTATAGCTGTTTCTAGCACGGCCATTGTTTATGTTTATGTTTTCAGTCGATGACATCAGTCGTTGACCTTTAACCCGAATTTGATGACCTTACTCGCTAAGAGTGGTCAACAGGTTGTTTAGGGGATTGCGATTGAAGAAAAATCTCAATAAAGTTTTGATTTCAATTGTCAGATTTGAACTTCGGGGAAAATAAACAAAATAGACAAAAACGATTTCAGGAAATTTGAGTTAGTGCGTTTTTTATTTACGTCAAACAAACTATTCCCAAATTTTAACCCAACCATCGACCGAATTTGCTGACTGGAAATCCGTGTGGTACTTAGGGGTAATTGTTTGATTCATTATTGAAACTGGTTGATCAAGACGAAAGCGTCATAGGTGTCGCTTCTCAACAAAATGGTTGCAGACGAAAGCATGTCCATCCCTACGAAATGATTCTGCCTTTGTCTGTGGAGCGTCGTTTTAAACTTGACGGCGATATTTTCAATATCCGTTAGAGAAAAATGAAGGCACAACCCGAACGATTGTTAAAAACGTGTTGAAGAAAATTCACACTTCAAGTTCGGAGCAAATCGTGTGCGAGTCGTGCATCACTAAAGTTTAAAATCCCGATGCGATGTCATTCAATATTGATTTGTTTACAGCTTATAAGTAAGTTATCCATTTTCTGTATGGGCTTCTCTGACTTAAAAAAAAAAATCTGAAAAAAAAACCGACCTACCGACCCTTCTCCTCAATTGTGGGTCGGGTTTGGTGAAACAAAGATATTTTTAAGGTCAGCCTAATATAAACAATATTTTATTATCAGAAAAGGAAGCTAGCCTTATGAAATAGATCTCAAAAATGGCCAAAGCAGTAGACACATTAGCTGGATCATTCGGCCAAATCTATCTGCGCTGAATTTTATTCAGCCAAATGGGTGAACACACTAGCCAAATGCTTTGCCCAATTCAACAGCCGATTGCATCACATTTTACGTTATATTTTATATGATTAAACATGGACGCGGGCGTCTATTTCTTCAGACAATCACGTGACTTCTGTCCCGGGTTTGATCACAATGTTATATTCATCATGATCTTCTGGCTTCATTCGCCCTTGTTAGTTCTTTAGATAAGACAAAAAAACAAGGTCCAGTGTACACATTGGCAGCTGGGATTCAATATACATGTACATATCCCACTGTATGCGTGTATACCTGTCTTATTAGTCTAGTCGGAGCAGAACAGTAGGATGTTAAACCCCATTTCACTGATTTCGTATTGTGAATGTACAATAAATATATACTGTTGTACATGTACATGTAGCATGTTTCTATGTACATGTGACTATAATTGGCTACAGTATATGAATAAGCATCTGTATCAGTTGTATTTTTAGACACTTATGTTTTTCTATACATCATGAGTGTTATGCCGATTTCTCGCTTTATAAATGAATATATTATTATTGTTAATATCAGAGTTAGCAGAACGGAATCTGAGTTTGTGTCATTACCCTCTCAAGTATGCTTGTGGGGTTAGTCATGTTTAATTGTATTTTAGGTACAAAAGTGTGTAATAAGAGAAGATGTAACCCTATTAAAATATGTTTTATTATAGTTTATGATACACCATGTATTGTAATAATACCGTTACTTGAGTCAGGATATATCAATCCTCTTTATAGTATATCTCTCACACGTTTCAATGACCAACCATGGCTCAATAAAACTCTCATACATACACTTAGATATCTGCGTATATTTATAGGGGGTTTTTTTTCTTGATTATTAAAAAGGGCTGATATAGTCTAGACACAATGCAATTTATTTTTTAATAGGAGAAGAAAAATGGGGTTAAGGTCTTTTGTCTGTATTAACATTTAAAGTTAAACCTGTTTGATTAATAAAGTACATGTAGAATTGGTTGATCTGAATCAAATTTTGTTAAGAAATAATAAAAAGTCAGTTTCGTTAACTGCATTTTTTTTCTCGTTGGTCTTAAATACACAATGTGCCAGACATTTATTTGAATTTAACAAAATTTAGAGCTGAAATTTTGTCCAGACTAGATTTCTAAGGCATAATCTTTTTTTTTATTCCAACTACCCAGCTAAAAAAATGTTGTTTTGGGTCAATTAAAACATCAAATCATAATTTACATTTAGATGGTTTATATATTTTAAGTCCAACATGCTTTCTGTAAGACTAAACATTTATTGTAACCGGTAATGTGTGGGGGTTTTCTGGGTCCTCCGGAACCCTACATACAAGTGAATTACCGAAATAAAAAACCAAACCATGTTAATTTGTATCAATCGGATGTTATATCCCATTTGTCTTAAAACTTACAGGGGGAATTTCATATTTTCCAAGAAAGTCAAAACATATTTATTTCTATGTTTTTTGCTCAATAGGTTGTCAACTCACTATTATACAATCATAAGCATTATTTTCCACACTTAAACATCTTTCACATCGGACATAAAACACAATTACCTCCTTGTTTTCCCATTTCCCCCATGCAATAGCTATCTTCAAACGTTTGAATTTAATGTTGAAAGTGATATTTTTGCCAATTTCTCAACTGGCAATAGTGAATTATAGGATTATTCTTTAACAAGGTTGGACTGTTTATAGATACTATCTATTTCAAGGCTTTATTTTAATTTATTTTTAAAATATAACTTAAAAATATGAAATTGCCGCTTTAAATTATAGCATTTATTTCATGTGAGGAACAGTATTCATTGTTTTGTTAAGATTTCAAATGTTTACAGTAGTAAATTGGGGCAAATGATGTGTTTTTGATTCCCTGGTTGTACGTGACTAGGAGTAGGGTCACCTGTCCAACTTCGTGGGTTTTCTTCGGAACCCGCTGTTTCCTCCCACTGCTTATAAGACCCCAATGCGCAAGCGAATTATTGAAATAACAGTGACCTGGGTTGTGTGGAGTGGAGGTTAACCCCTCTCTCTCTCTCTCTCTCTCTCCAGGCCCGGATCCAGGATTTTGCGGGGGGGGGGGCATACATACCGACCCAAAACAGAAACTAAAATCTGGGAATCCCATTGCTGGCTGCAGGTGCTGGTCTGAACAGTGATGACCAGTCTCACTTGGGCTGAGGGTGGGGGGTGTCCACCACTGACACCTGGGACCCCCTTGGATCCGCACCTGCTCTCTCTCTCTCTCTCTCTCTCTCTCTCTCCCAAATGTGAAAATTGCAAATGTCTACAGTAGTAAGGGTTATTTTTTATTTGTTTTATTAGCATTGGTTAGAACCTTCAAAATCTTTATCAAGTCAACTCAAAGGTCAGTTTTAACTTATACTCAACTATTATTATTAGTTTCAATGGCATGGATTCCTACATACACATACTCCTTGAATCAATCAATTAATGCACATTTCAATGCATGTATCTAGTTGCGATGTTCCGTGGGACTGTTAAATACACCCTGTTCATCTCTTGAAGCATTTTATTTCATCTGTTGATAAAAGAAAATCCATCTTCATGAAGTCAAGGTATATATAAAGCACACATATGAAGTGTACAGGTATGCATTGCCGTACCTACCGGGGATGTAGGGGGTATATTGCAGAAAAATAAGGCATCCTTAGAAATGCCCCCTCCCCCCTAAAAAAGACAACCTTTCAAGAGTGCAAGAGTGTTAAATTGTTATAGCCATTAACCGGGTGGTTTGTAAATTGAGGTCTACATTTAAATAAATTTATGATAACCATTTTGATGATGCAAATAGTTGGTTAACGTAGCTACATGTAACTGGAATGGTGCATTAAGTTGCCTAATACAGTCACCTCTGATGTTGCAAAAGAAAATCTTTCTCGTTCTGGATCGGAGCCATAGTGGCTTAGCAGGTAATCCACTAGCTCGCTAGTGTTAGCAGAGAAAGATTCCCCTACGTTGCATGAATTATTTCAACACTGTATTTTGAGCATTTTGAGGAGTATTTAGAAATTGATATCTTTATTAATTAAAGTAGAGCCATATCATTCTTCAGCGCTCAAACTATTTAAACAGCACAAGAGTTCTATGGCAAATAATTACTGTATTTTGAATCGAAGCTACGTTTCTACAATAATTCTCTTGTCATCTTCTTGTGCTTGAAACATTGTAGAAACGTAGCTTCAATAGAAATTATTTTTATTCAATTTTAAATTTAGAGAATTTTGATTGAATTCTTAGATTATTTTTTGTGCATTAGATTTCACCATTCTAGTATTATGCATCTTCTATTGTTTCAGCATGCTCTCTTCCTTTCACATTTTATTTTGGTGTCAAATTTTACGCAGCAGATCCGTGTAAATTACGGGAAGAAATTACCAGGTATGATATAAAAGCACTTAATTTACCTGAAATAACTAGGTTGTGAATAAAACCAATAAATTAACCTGAAATAACTAGGTAGGGATATAACAAATTAATTTACCAGAAGTAACTAGGTAGTAATATAACCAATTTATTTACCGGAAATAGACAGGTGGTGAATATAACCAATTAATTTACCGGAAATAACCAGGAAGTAATATAAGCAGTTATTTACCTGAAATAACCACATAGGTACATGTATATATAACCAGTTAAATTACCTAAATTAACCAGGTAGGAAATATAACCAATTAAATTACCTGAAATGAACCAGGTAGGGAATACAAAAATTTAATTTTACCTGAAATAGCTAGATACATGTAGGTACACTGTAGGGAAGAAAATTAATAATTGTTTTGATAAGATGAATCATGTCTAGTTCTGACAGACAATAAAAGAACAGGATTTATACAATCGATCCTGGTTTGTAACTTCGACAGGGACATTTAAACCTATTTCATCATGTTTCATTTTCAAAATTTCTTTTGCTGAATCCAAATGCACAAATGAACAAAATTGTGTGAAGAAAACAGTCTATTTAAAGTAGCTAAGTCTCTAACTCAATATCACCCCAAATCTTCAACTTTGAAAACACAAATTATTTGTCAGTTTAAATCAACGTTGATGCTGTAACCTTACCGGAAAAAAAGAAGCATTTTACCATTGGCACACGAATCATCTACCATAATGTGTTTCAGCCCCAGTTCTAGCAAGCGACTCGAGGAACGAGGCTAGACACATTGCATCAAATCAAACGGCGTATCTAGACGGGAATAACCAGAAGCTAGACATTTGCATTTGATTGACACGGCTGGCTTTTTTCGCGGAACACAACTGATTTGAAATTAAGAGTAAAAACGGAAACCATTTAATGTAAATTAGTTTATATACATTCATATTACAGTATTGTATGCGTTGCGACACACTTCTGTCAATTTCTAGGTCCCAAATATTACTGATTTAGCTCCTTTAAATTTTCTGTTTATCCACCAATTTGGCAGATTTTTTTATGTTTTTCCATCTCCCATATATTTGCCTTCAGATTTCTTTTTTTATTACAGATATTTATTTTTTCTTCAAGTCAAACGAGATATACTTCAAGGGAGATTACCTGTTACTTACGATGAAGCCAAGGAACTCTGTGCTTACGCTGTTCAATGTAAGAAAGATATGCATTTTTCATTACTTGGGGGTTGGGTGGCCATACGGCCTGCCATTGAGTCAACTGGCGTGGTTTCAAATCCCCGGTTATACGTGGCAAGGAGAAGGGTCGCCTATCAAATCTCGTGGGTTTTCTCCGGGTACTCTGGTTTCCTCCCACTGCTATAGACCCCAACGCGCAAGCAAATTATTGAAATAAAATTAAACCATATGTTAGTCCCGAAATGACCTTGTTTGTGTCTAGTGGACGTTAAACCCATTTCTCTCTCTTTTTCATGACTTAATTGACACCTGAAGAAAATCGTAGTATTAGGCCATACTAATTTGATTTTCTGTTCTTCAGGACCGTCTTCATTAGCCCAGTCGAAGCAGAACAGTACGACTTTAAACCCCATTTCATTTCTGTTCGTCAGGAAAAACTGTAAAAATTTTCCTTCTTATTTCTTTGGAAAAAAAGGCTAATTTAAAACCTAAAAGTACAGGCCTCAAGTTCACAAAGCATTTTCAGACTTACGTTAAAGATACTTTCACGCATACAAACTGTGTTACATTTTATTGCTGAATTGGTCAACTTTGTTTATGTTATATTTTACAGTTGAATTTGTTTAAATGTTATATTTTATAGATGAAATAGTTTATGTTATATTTTATAGCTGAATTGGTCAACTTTGTTTATATTATATTTTACAGCTGAATTGGGCGACTTTGATCCGAATCGTTATACATCTGGATATATTTCTGAGTTCAGATTTTTACCCAATCAGACTGAAGAACTTGAAGATGAACTGGCAGCATTACATAAACGATTAGTGTGGGTACCTTGTTAATCATGTTCAGGGGGTGGGTGGCCGAATGGGTTAACACATGCGCTTTAGATCATAAGGTCTGTCATTGAGTCAAGTGGCACGGTTTCAATTCCTCGCTTATTCGTGACTTTGGAGTTGGATTGCCCGTCCAGCCTTGTCAGGTTTTTTCCAGACTTGCAGGTTCCCTCTCACTGCTAATTGAACCATATGTTAGTCCCAACTCAGTTTTTGTTAATTGGTGCAGAAAAAAGCATCAAATGATTCAGATGGTATGATATAACAAGGGGCAGTTGACAGTTGGTAAGCTTAACTGCCACTCTCCGTCCGGGCAAAAATTCCCTCAAAGCATAGTACGTTACATGTACATATGGCCGTCTACATTTAGTCCTGCTGATGCAGAAAAATAGAACATTAAGCCTATTATATTTCTGTAAACAAAATTTCGGGGGCCATTTTGGAAGTACTGAAAAAACTGTCAATTCTGATAGTGTACAGGATACTTAAAATATCTCAGATTGCACAACATGAAGGAAAACTCAATACCAGAATATATTACCGTATCTTTGAATACAGGAAATGTAATCTTCTTTGATTGTATATTGATGTTGTATTTGGTGGCAAAGATTCAATATTTATGTTGCCATAGCGCTCGTATTTTTATCACACAATGATCGTAATGCTCTAAAAAATAAACACTTAGAATTGGCCGAGGTTTGACGAATGTTTAAAGGCTTTGATATTGAAATCACTTGGGCATCATTCTGTTGATATCAAAGTAATCATCACAGACAAAGAGTTTGAACTAGTTGCTTCTTGAGAAAAATCTGGGAAGGCTGTTCGCCAATTAACTGAATTTTTACCATTATATTTTAAAGAAGCCAGTGAGTTGATAGTATTGTGAAATATAATCTTGATATATTTTATTTGTAGAGGTCAGGTACCTGCTATAGCTGAATATCGTTATCTAGAGAAAGCTAAATGGTTAGAAATGTACGGAGTTGATCTTCATCCTGTTTTGGTAAGTGGGGTTGGGTGTCGAAAGGTTAGCGTGTACGTGTTATATACTAAGGTCTTTCATTGAGTCAGCTTGTCTGGTTTTGATACCCAGGTTGAACATGACAAGGAGTAGGGTTGGCCTTCCAACCTCATGGGTTTTCTCCGGGACCTCCAGTTTCCTACCACAGCTAAAGATCGCCACGCGCAAGCAAATCATTCAAATAAAATGAATTGCTGACTCAATTGATGGACTGGTGACTTGAATACGATTCAGACTTTGTTATGACTTGGGAATCGACGCAACTTGGTTCTAAGGGCCGCAAATTGGGACTCGACTTGGACTCAAGTTGCGGTGACCTTGGGATTAAGGTCCCGCTACTTGTTCCCTCCTCATGTATGCCCATCTTCAATAGTCTGGTTGGTACAGGAATTAAAACTGATAATTATTTTTGGAAATTGTTGTTTTATTATGATCTTATTTTTATATTTTACAGGGAGAGAAAAGTTTAGAGTATTTTTTAGGCTTAACACCAACTGGTATTGTAGTATTTAAAAATAAAGCTAAAATTGGGAACTATTTCTGGTAAGTAATCGTTGCCTGTTACTCTCTGGTCTGAGCTACCCCTATACACCAAATTGTAGCCTCGGGACAACACTAGAACTAGGGGGGTGGATGGCCGAATGGTTAGCCTGTCTTTCAGTCAACTGGTGTGGTTTCGAATCCCCTGTTGTACATGACAAAGAGTAGGGTCGCTTGTCCAACCTCGTGGGTTTTCTCCGGTTCCTCTGGTTTCCTCCCACTGCTAAAGAAGCCTTCCTGCAAGCGAATTATTGAAATAAATTTATACCATATGTTAGGCCCAAAATGACTTAGTTTGTGTCGAGTGGATGTTAACCCTGACGAGGCATACAAACAACAGTTGCAAATATTAGTATAAATATCATTAAGCTCAGTGAGTAAGACTCTCGCTCGTTCACAGTAGGTTTCAGAATCACTCTCAGTGTTTGGCGAGAAATTTTGTGGAGAGGGCCTGGAAAGGACAGTGTCTAGTCGTTCAAGTGAGACAGAAAACCAAAGTCCTACAACAGTTCAAATTCAGATTAAGAGTAGGCCCTAGTGCCACTGTCTGGGAAAAATTTGCATCCTAGCACACAATATTGCGTATGGCGCTCTTCGTTAGCCCAGTTAGGAAATTACGTCCCATTTTTTTGGGTTTCACTTGGGGATTGATTTGTGATATTGCGGGCAAGGAGATATCCATCAGATTTATTTTCTAATCTTGCGGGGAGGAGATAGATATCCAATTATAGTTATTCATGGTTTTCTATAAATCTGTTTCAGGCCAAGAATTTCAAAAGTTACATTTAAAGGAAAAGTTTTTATAATCAAAGTACGAGATAAAAGTGTAAGTGTTTTTTTAATAATAGTTTTACCAACTCTATTTATATTATTTTTTATTAACTCTGTTTATAATAGTTTTTACCAACACTATAATAGTTTTTATACGCCCACATTGAAATGTGGTCGTATATTGTCGTCGCCCCCGTCCGTCCGTCCGGCGTCCACAATTGCTTGTGGACGCTCTAGAGGCTAAAGTTAGTATCCGATTGACTTTAAATTTATACACAGTGTTTAAGGTCATGAGACGAAGAAGCCTATTGTTTTTCAGCGATTTCCGATAATAACTACCAGAGTTATGGCCCTTGATCGCTTCAAAAAATCTTGTGGTCGCTCTAGAGGCCAAAGTTAATATCCGATTGGCTTTAAATTTATACACAGTGTTTAATGTCATAAGACAAAGAAGCCTATTGATTTTCAGCGATTTCCGATAATTAGTGCTAGAGTTATGGCCCTTGATCACTTCAAAAAATCTTGTGGACGCTCTAAAAGCCAAAGTTAATATCCGATTGACTTTAAATTTATACACAGTGTTTAAGGTCATAAGGCGAAGAAGCCTATTGATTTTCAGTGATTTCCGATAATTAGTGCCAGAGTTATGGCCCTTGATCACTTCAAATAATCTTGTGGACGCTCTAAAATCCAAAGTTAATATACGATTGACTTTAAATTTATACACAGTGTTTAAGGTCATAAAACGAAGAAGCCGATGGATTTTCAGTGATTTCCGATGATTAGTGCCAGAGTTATGGCCCTTGATCACTTCAAAAAATCTTGTGGACGCTCTTAAAGCCAAAGTTAATATCCGATTGACTGTAAATTTATACACAGTGTTTAAGGTCATAAGACGAAGAAGCCTATTGATTTTCAGCAATTTCCAATAATAAGTGCCAGAGTTATGGCCCTTGATCACTTCAAAAAATCTTGTGGACGCTCTAAAAGCCAAAGTTAATATCCGATTGACTGTAAATTTATACACAGTGTTTAAGGTCATAAGACGAAGAAGCCTATTGATTGTCAGCGATTTCCGATAATTAGTGCCAGAGTTATGGCCCTTGATCACTTCAAAAAATCTTGTGGATGCTCTAGAGGCCAAAGTTGATATCCGATTGACTTCAAATTTATACACAGTGTTTAAGGTCATGAGACGAAGAATCCTATTGATTTTTAGCGATCTCTGATAATTATTGCCAAAGTTATGGCCCTTGATCACATCAAAAAATCCTGTGGACGCTCTAGAGGCCAAAGTTAATATCCGATTGACTTTAAATTTACACACACTGTTTAAGGTCATAAGACGAAGAAGACTACTGATTTTCAGCGATTTCAAATAATTACTTTCAGAGTTATCTCCCTTGATCACTTCAAAAAACCTTGTGATGCTATAGATGCCAAACTTATCATCCGATTGACTTCAGATTGATACACAGAGTTTAAGGTGTTGAAACGAACAAGTATTTTGATTTTCAATGAATTTTGCTAACTGAACAGCTAAATCCATGATGTTAAATGTTTCCTATACTAATTGTTAGCGTGGGGCAAAACTTTATAAAAAGCAAACAAATTCTAATGATTTTCAGATAATTACAGTGTATTACAAATGTTTCATTACCAAAAAAAGTAAAAATATGCGACAACCCTTGTTGACTGCCCGGACGATTTAGCTGCTGTGGGCGTATGTTTCGTTGCCTGGCAACCTATCTTTACCAATTGCTGTTAATAATAATTCTTACCAACTCTATTTATGATAGTTTTTACCAATTGCTGTTTATAATATAAAGTTTCTACCAGCGCTGTTTTATAATGGTTTTTATCAACATTATTTATAATAGATTTTATCAACTCTATAATACTTTATACCAACGCTATTTTTGTAACCGATATTACGAAAGAACCCTTGAGTTGAAATTCGAAATAAAAGTGTAGACCGTAGTGCCACTGTACGGGTTAAATTCCCTCATAGCTGACTGTATGCCGATTTCATTTGCCCTGTTATTGCAGAAAAAAAGGATGTTAAAGCCCCTTTCCAGGGGTGAATGGCCGAATGGTTAGCACATGCACGTGCTGCATCATAAAGCCTGTCACTGGCGTGGTTACGAATCCCTGGTTGTACATGACAAGGAGTATGGTCGCCTGTCCAACCTCATGGGTTTTCTTCGGGTCCTCCAGTTTCCTCCCACTGCTAAAGACCCCTATGCCCAAGCAAGTTATTGAAATAAAATTAAACCATATGTTAGTCTCTCTCTCTCTCTCTCTCTCTCTCTCTCTCTCTGTTAAACCCCATTTCATTTATTTTTGTAGAATGATGAACATAGTTACGCTTTTGAACTACAAACGAAATCAGCCTGTAAACATTTATGGAAATGTTGTGTGGAGCATCATGCATTCTTCAGGTATTTTATGTGGATTATCATGTTATATTTGTGTTTTATTATTACCTTACATCATGACTATAAAATATGAAATTATTGATACCTGTATATATGTAACAACTGTTTCCATGGTGATAAGATTTAGTCATTGAGGAAGAATAATCAAGATTTATATAAAAAAAAGAAATGATAATCTCGGGGGGGGGGGGTTAAAACTCTCCTAGAGGACATTCTCTATCTCTATAATTTATTTTCTGAAGATTTACTAAGAAAATTTATAAATCTCTGGGATAAACCTCTCATAGAAACTATTGATGTTTTACACACCTCCATTATACCCGCTCATAAAATTATTGATGTCTTATAATTTCATGTTTTATTGTTAAAATGTCACCGTTTTGTTTTTGCTTTTTATATGACTAATATTCATGACCAACATTATAAATTTCTTCCATCCTATTCAGACAGTAGAGCAGTAGCACACGGTTCTTTTTGGGGGTTGCCCTTTTGGTCTGTCAGAAAAGCAGAAGGACACAAGTGGCCCTACATAATTTTGATTTCCCTCGGAAACACTGCTTACAGTTGGAAAGTCTGTGTGATGTGTTTTTTTTTAAGGGGGGGGGGGTCAAACTCTAGACATGCCACTGCAGTAGAGTAGTTACAAATAGAGTTAGGGTTACAAGTTACCATGGTAATGGTCTGTGTTACCTCATCACCTTACTATACCCTCTTATATAAACCTTATTCCATTCTCTACTGGACCAGGAACTGTTCTCCAAGCGATACCAGTCTGTGTTGTTCCTCTTGGGGAGAACACTCTTTTTAAAAAGCCTAATGCTCTGTCAATTCAAGTGGAATGTACATGTTCCTTAGACAATTGCACATGGATTGATGTACTTCGAATTTCAAAATGTCATTTTTCGAAGATGGCAGTTCCGGGTCCATATAGTTCTGTTATACTTGGTTCTTTCATTGGCTTGAGTCAATTCTTGAATGATGGCGTCTTGTTCCTAGTCAGTATAGATTTATTATACCTGGTTTGGCTCGGGTCAACTCTCGATCATTGCGTTAAAGATAATAGAAATATAAGATCTATAAAATGATTTACTTGAACAACTAGTCCTATTTTATAATGTAGTAGTCATCATTATTTTTTTTGTTAATTAATGGCTTTAATTTTTTGTTAAATTTTATACTAATGAAAGATAATCATTAAATATTAATCGTTTTATTTCAAAATCTAATTTTAATTGTTTTATCTCAAAATCTTATTTTAATTGTATTATTTTGTGATCTAATTTTTCTGTTTTTCACCTCCTTTAGCCACTGTTTATTATTAATTATATAATGAACAGCTAAAGAAACTTACACAAAATAAACCAACTGATTCGGACATTTGAAAAACAAAATGGCATTTGTTTACATATAACGGCTGGAGAAAACTTACTTTCATGAAAACAGTGACATAACTAAAATTGATGGGTTTCAATAATACTTGGACTATATATTTTCTTAATTCACTTGGAAGTGGATGGGACTATGCCTTCCATGGCTGCCTTCAATGCTAATATAACCTGAAATTGTCCTGGCAAAGAGTAGATAAAAATGTAACATCTCGTTACTTCATGATCGTTGAAATATCCTGTCTTTATTAGCCTGTTTTGTGTCGAAAAGTCAGACTTCAAACCTCAACTCAATCCTGCTATTGAGATTTTTGTTGTTAGTTTCTCTTTAGCTGTTTATTATAGTATTTATCTATTAAACATTCTGTGTATATATATCCATATATCTACGTAGACTGACACGAGTTCACAATGGTTCAAATACAACTAAGATATTTAGTCTGGGTTCTAAACATCGCTACAGGTAAGATCAGTATGCTTCGTCCTTGTCATCTTCTACTCAGGGGCACCTGACAAAATATCAGGCACTAATGCTTATAATCTGATTTCCATGTAATATATATTCTTTGAGCTCGATTTGTGGATTTGGCGCTATATAAATGGACATATTATTATTATTATGTTTGCCCCCAAAAAGGTAAATCTTGATTTTTTGAATTTTTTTGATTGATTTCCTCATAGTAGGTTTGTTATGTTCATATTTTAATCTGAAACACAGATGCTGCCATGGCAAAATTCTCCTTTTTTGACAAATACTTATTCATATTAAGTTTTTACAGTGTGACAGTTTAATATATCATGCGATGCTGTACAAAAGGATTGTCCCCTATTGAATCGCTGATCTTGTACGTGCAGATACATGTCGATACGATCAACACATGGCTACGACTGACAACAATATATGATATGTTAACCATGATTACTCCACATGCTAGAATCGCCATAGTGGAAACTAGCATGTTGGTGCTGGCCTTCCTTAAGACTACTATTTGATTCACAATGATTATCTGCAATGGTGGAATATTATTTTCGTTGTCTGTTTTAGTGGTAGGACAGAACGACAGGCTCAAGCAGATCAACTTACACATAATACATCACAAAGCGTTATACGTGTTGCTAGCAGACGCCAACAGAGAAGAATAAATTCTGATACCAGATTAAATGGTGAATATTTTTATCTTTATTACCGTCAGTGTAGAAACTATAATCCCTGATAATTATACTGATGGCTTGCTAACCAGAAGGCTCCAGGCTCTATTCTGGTGGCGGGGTTTGGGTGGTCTAGTGATTTAATGCGTGCATGTGAAATCACAAGATCGTTGAGTCAAGTGGCATGGTTTTGATTACGTATGCGACAAGGAGAAGAGTCAGTGAGTCACCTGTCCAACCTTGACACCCCATGTGCAAGCAAGCAAATTATTGAAATTGCGTAGACTATGCGAAGCCAGTCAAAAGTATAGTGCAACATTTTCTATTCTTGATCAAACAGCAATCAAGCACCTCTAATAAGAAATTTCCATTTTTGGCCAACTATTTAATGTTTTGCTGTTGTTGATTTACTTGTAGATAATTCTAATAGAATACAGATAACTGATGGTGGTCATGTTACCATGGTGATGGCACCAGAACCTGTCAGAGCGTAAGTTTCATGGATTGTTGCCAAATTATTCAGTGGGTAATACATGTATAAGGTGCTGGCTCACTAAACAATAGGTCTAGGGTTAGATCCTAGGAATTGCCACTGCTGTTCCTCTCTGCATGCCAGTGATACATGAAAGGGCCTAATCGTACTTATAAACAACCCTTGACAGTTGAGAATTCAATTGCTGTCCTGCCAAAATTTCCCTCCTAGCAAACAGCATGGTGAATGCCCATCTTTTGTTAGCTCAGTTGGAGCAAAAAAGTAGGATATTAAACTCCCATTTCAGTTTCAGTTACACTTTGGAATTGTTAATTCTTCTTTGATTTTTTTATTTGCTCAGGCCCCGTCATAGAAGTTTACCGGAATTACAAGGAACAGAATCGCCCAGGAGTACGAGATCAGCACCCTGGGAAAATAACTATGAAGGGTAGGTGTAGTGAAATAGCTTTTTCATTGTAAGTCTTTTTTCATTTTTTTGAAAAAGTCCTCGCCAAAGAACAAAATCAAAATATAAATTATAGATAATCACAACTTCCTTTCAAACTGATTGAAATAATTTTTCTCTGACTTAATTAATTATTGCTGAATCAGTTAGATAATAACAGGTTGGATTAAATGGGTTTAAAAAGAGGTCCTATAAAAGCATTGCAATGACAGCCATGGGTGACGTCGGCTTGTATTGACTGTAAATACAGTAGTGAATGGACTGATATTCCTTTTATAGATTGAACTTTAACAATGACGAGATTACAGACTTTCTTGTGTTATTTCATAATATAAGCAGCATAATACGACCATGTTAGAAATAGATCCCTTGAAAAATAATATTCATTTTAATGAAGGAGGTTGGATAGCATGGGCTTTACATCATAGGGTCCTCTGGTTTCCTCCCATTGTTAAAGACAGCTATTGTGTTGAGTGATCGTTAAACCCCATTTCTCTCTCCCCATTTCTCTCTTGCGATGAAAGTTGTTAAAATGAAGTATTATCTCATTTCATAAATATTATCGAATTTAATCTTTCAGGGGTCTGTACACAACCGGTAATTCCCCAATCTCAGCTCGTAGTGATAAAATGTTTTTTCCCCGTCATAATCGTGGTGTGTCAGGTAGTGACAGTGAAAGTGGGGTCAGCCACAGAAGAAAGTAAGTAACATTTCCCTTCCTAATAGTCAGGAGATATTATAATTATCTGTCAGTTTTAGGTTATGGGGAGTTCGCTCCCATTGTTGATCGAGAAAGTTCATCGGGAATTTTCGGCTTGTTTTCCTCTTGGCAGCGGTACAGGGCGGAGAGCCTGACAAGAACATCTGTCTAGTTGTTCGGATTGGAGTAAAAATCGAGCCCCTGTGTGCTAATTTACGTACACATAAAAGATCCCTTGACAGTTGGAATTCGATATAACAGTAGGCTATAGTGCTGCTGTCCAGGCTAAATTTCCCTCACAGCACACTGTATGGCCTATGCCCGTCTTCATTAGCCCAGCTAGAGCAGAACAATAGGACGTTAAACCCCTTTTCATTTTATTTCTTAGCTAATGGTAATGGAATGTAATCATATAACCTGTTAGTAACATAGTCCTCAAATGACCTGGCCCCAAGTTCACAGAGCATTCTCAGACTTATGTTGAGAATTTACTTTTAATCACTGTTTACGAGAAATATATTTGATCCAGAAGCACAAAACTTTGTGCATAGTTTCTTATTCATGTATTTGATACATTAAAACAACAAAAGTTTTACAAAAGACTATATTTAAGTTAAGATAATGCGAAAAATTTTGAGCAAATTCTTAACTTAAGTCTGAGAATGCTTTAGAACTTGGGGCCGGGTTTATCTTGAGACCTGCAAATAATATTGTTAGTATGTTTTATTACAGATATTTTCCGTCCAGTCGTAAAGGTTCCGATGGTGAGAGTGATGTCTCCATTCCAAGAAGAAGAAGGTAGGAAATACTATGATATACAATTTATAGATTATACGCTTTACTTTATTCCTGTTTTGATGTTGGTTGGCTAAAACATAGTCGAGATTTAGATGCACATATAGACTTGAACCTGGACTGAGAAATCCCTTTCTGGCTATTCCTGGATTGACTTCTGATACTTGAAGTTTTGAGGGAGTGTGTTTATTCTTCCCGTTCAATTAAAATACAGCAAAATGACAGCGCTGCATTTAATCTGAGGTCTTCCTTAAAACTTTTGACAGTGATTTAAGGTATTAAAAACAACAAAAATATTTTTCATCCCCAAGCAGTATTGTTTACATTTTATTCGATTCGATAGCCTCGTTTGTCACGCAATTAGTTTTTCTCCAATATTTCCTATGCACTGGTTAATTGGGCATTATAAATTCCATGAGTCAAGATGTAACAAAACAAGAATTTGAAGCTGAACAAGAAAATTTACATAAATTTTATGTTGTGCTTTTTCTTTCAGACGAGAAGGTTTAGATAGTGGTAGTGAATCCGACGTTTCGTATCGTTTCGCTCTACAGAATCGTAGAAACAGAAACTCAAATGATAATATCTTACAGGATCGTTCAGAACTTCCACCCATGTTAGTTTCTTTAAATAATAGTTTCTCATGTCAATACATTAAAGATGTAGGATTATTTAGTTACCATAGAAACTGGTTACCATAGTTTCACAATACATTAAAGATGTATGATTATTTAGTTAACATAGAAACTGGTTAACATAAAAAGCATGAAGCGCCATACATCCTAATTGAGACAGGGGGGTTGGATGGCCGAATGTTTAGGGCTGTTGGGCTGTATCAGAAGGTAAGGTTTCGTCCCACAGTTAATGACCCCTATGCGCAATGAAGTATTGAAATAAAATTCAACCATATGTTAGTCCCAAAATGACCTAGTTTGTGTTGAGTGTCTCTCTCCCTAACTAAGACACTGCAGGTTTGCCATATATGTTAGCTTTATCATATACTGGAAGGGTAAGGAATGCCTTGCCACATGGCTGCAGATCATCTATTATTCATAAAACTGATTTTGGTGTAGAATTGACATTGTTATTAAATTGTACATGTTAGATTATGACACATGACCGTTTATTTTACAGGTTGTTTCCATTTGCTGATAAAGAAAATCGTCCAAATGGGTAAGTTATAAAATACCGGTATACACTAATACTAGGGCTAAATCTGATCTGATCTAAGGTTATAGAGAAGCCTGTTAAAAATATACATTAGGGCTTATCACTATACATTATTACTAATAGCAACAACTTAATACATTTGTTACGTCCATCATCATTTGTACAGTCGGTGCAGAAAAGTAGGATGTTCAGTCTCATTTTGAATCTGTTTATTGCCTGCAATACCTGTGTAGTCTTGTGCCCATGTTTGTCCTATGAGGTTTGTTTTTGTGGAGTTGTCCTCCAGTACTTGCTAGTCGGGTGCCTCATTCACGATATACTTTCGGATGTAAATGAATGATAAAACTGGGTTAATTTCAAGTACATCAAGATTTATTGTATAAATCAATTTCTATGGTGTATGTTATGATTTAGGCCTCATTTCAAAGCCTAAATATGTTTAATTTGTATTTTTAGATCAGTGCCGTCACTTCATTCTGCTCCTGGTGGTGATGCCAAACAACGCAGACGAAGAAGGTTAGTAATTTTTAGAATTTTAGAAACGTGGATCTGTCCAACATCTGTCCACAAGTCAGATTTTTTTTCAAATTTTTAGTGATGGCTTGGTGGAGTGTAAAGAATCCGGTCAAATGTATGCTTCAATTGAAATCTAATTAATTCTCTCTAGGAGATTTTGTGAATGCTATACAAGATGGAGTTCTTAATAGAAATTTTTAAAAACATGGTTAAATTGTTCACTTGGCCAGACCAAAATAAAATTGTACCTATCAGGATTTGTTGACATTGACTTGACTGGTGGTTGGTGAATTAGGGTGTCTGACAGGTCTCTGTCTTATGTGCATTGTTGTATTTCGATTCAACGTTGCAAGTGACACTTTCTTTGCATATAATTTACTTAGGTAAGGGTAGTAGAGGTGAGGTAAAGACAGGTAAGGGAAGTCATGGGAAGGTAAGGGCAGTCGTGGAGAGGTAAGGCCATTTGGCAGAGGTAAGGGCACTTGACTCCTGATAAGAATCTCCCAGATTTCTTCTCACTTGCAGTGTGCTCACAAAAGAATTATTTCCTAGTTGTTTGTATGGAACAAATGAGACAAAGTGTACACATTAATATAATTTATATAATTTTGTTTGTTTTATTTTTTTAGAAGAAGTAAATCACCTGGTAATAAACGACCACCGGAAGAATTAAAACAACATTTCGAGTAAGGCAACATTTATTCAATACCATTTTTAGAATGTAATATATTTTGAGTAATGCCATATTTAGAATGTATTATATCTCGAACTATACCATAATTAGTATGTATTATATTTTGAACAATAACATATTTAGAATATAATATACATGTATATTGAATAGAACCATATTTAGAATGTAATGTATTTTGAGTAATGCCATATTTAGAATGTAATATATTTTGAGTAATACCATATTTAGAATGTAATTTATTTTGAATAATACCATATTTAGAATGTGATATATTTTGATTAATACCATATTTAGAATGTAATATACTTTGAATAATACCATATTTAGAATGTGATATATTAATAGTATAATTATTATATATATTTTAGGTATGATTTAGTTGATACAGAAGGAATGACAGATGAACAATTAAAGGATATAGCATTTGTTTCTGTAGAGTGAGTCTATTATTTATATTTTATCCTCGTTTCGTCATCGGAGCCAAGGTGACTCAGTGAGTAAAAAGTTAGCTTGCTAACCTGGAGATCACGTTTTTGATCCCCTTGAACGGGATGAAAAACCTTGGTCCTGTTCACACACTGGCATGCACGTTGAAGATCCCTTGGCAGTTGGAATTCGATGTAAGAATAGGCCGTAGTGCTGCTGTCTTGGCAAAATTTGCCTCATAGCACACTGTATGGTGTATGCCAGTCTTCATAAGCCCAGTTCAACGAGAAGAGATGATCAATATTTTAATATCAAATATAAAATTAGCTATAAGAAGATGGACGACGGCAACACTTCCTTGACAAAGTGACTAAAGCTGGACAACCCGATACATCTGCGTGAGTACTGAATCAAGCAAAAGATATCAGATTGAAAGAGAAGTATATAAAAAGGAATTTAAGAATGCTCGCTCTACAGCAGCACAACAGACTTGAAGATTGTTTAAATGATAACGTTTCGGGTTGTAATACTCGTTGTCATTTAATAAATCTTTACTGCTACCAAGTTAAAGTGCTGCTGTTGAGTGGGGTTTCTTGTATTTAAACATAAAAATTGTATCAATACAATTTGACGTTTTTGTCAACAGATTATAATAAATCTTTACTCTTTCCTTTCAGGACGAAAGCAGAACCGTTCAGGGTTCGTTTATCACCTCGAAGTCGACAGAAAGCTCGAGTTAACAGACATCGAAGCTTCGGGTAAGTGAATTTATTAAAACCACAGACAGGTCATTGATAGCTTTGTTAGTCTTGCTAATCCAGTGATAACAAATCAAGAGACTGGTTTAACAACTCATCGTTAAATTGAATTTCCTACGAATGGAGCTTGTTTGTAGGTGTATTAATCAGTCAGCTTTAATGTGCAAGGGGGGTCGGATGGCCTCATTGAGTCAATTGGTGTGGTTTCAAATCCCTGGTTGTATGCATGTGTCTGTGACAAGGAGTAGGGTCACCTGACCAACCTCGTGGGTTTTCTCTGGATCCTCCGGTTTCCTCCCACTGCTAAAAACCCATACGCGCAAGCGATTAATTGAAATGAAATTAAACCATATGTTAGTCCCAAAATGACCCAGTTTGTGTTGAATGGACGTTAAACTCCATTTCTCTTACAGTGCAAATTAGATGATTTTTGCGAATTTTCAAACAACAATTTGATATTGTATGAATGTAAAAAGAAATTATTGCTAAGCTCAATTATACATTAACTTCAGTGAAAAATTTGTTTACAGCTAAATTTTGTAAAGGGATCCAATCTTTTTTATATTTTTACTTCAGTGAGACTGACAGATATTCCCAGAACAGCAAAAGTGATATACAAAGTGCTCCCACTGTAACCATGCCAGCTCACCAATCAGGTCTAAGAACTAAAAGTTATTCTGGTTTAACCAATCAAAATCAAGATAACATCTTACCTCCTAGTGGTTATAGTAACTATAGCAATAATTATCGTGATAATCAAAATGGCCGACCACCTCATCACCGTGGACAAAATAGTGCATACAGAGATCAGGATAGAGAAATTAGTGCTGCTAATGGAGATCATCGGAGGAATTTGACTCAGCAAAATAGTTCAGGTGGTGCGAATAGGCGTGATATGGAACAAAAAAGTAGTGCAGGTAGTGTTAGTCGTAGGGATCCGTCACGTAGAAATAATTACGAACAATCGGGAATGAAACCTCAACCAACTGTAAATGAGGCCAGTTTTAACCGAAGATCGTACATATCGGACGATATACCAAACTTTGATAATTCCCAGCATTCAAATTATTCCAATCCTGCAGATAGAGACAATTCTAATCGCTATGGTAACCCACGTCAGGAACGACAAGATCGTTTTTCTTCCTATAGCAATAAAAGTTACGAAGCAGCTCAAAAGAGTTTTAATCAAGATACGGAAAGAACTAGAAATAGTGCAGAGCGGTCCCGAAATAGTCCGGAGCGATCTAGAAATAGTGCAGAGCGGTCCCGAAATAGTGCAGAGCGTAATTCTAGGAACAGTCCTGAAAGAAGTTACCGTGGATCTAGCGGTATTAATTATAATTCTACTGATTACCAGACCCAGCAGGAATACGCTGTACCGGATAGGTGAGGTTTTATTAGAAATTATTAATCATACATGTGACAGGGCATCACATATAAATATATACATGTGACTGGGCATTACATATAGATATACATGTGACAGGGCATCTTATGGTCTGTCATTGAGTCAAGTGGCGTGGTTTCGATTCTCCGCTTGTACGTGACAAGGATCAGGGTCACCTGCCCGACCACATTGGTTTTCTACAACTGCTAAAAGGCGCATACATGTATGCAAAGCGATTGATTGAAATATAATTGAACGATGTGTTACTTACGTAAAGTGACCTAGTTTGAGTCAAGTAGATTTTAAACCTCATTTCTATCTTTCCTCCCTTTCATAAGCCACACCTAGAATGTTTGAAATAAATAAAGGGGTCCACTTGGGTAGACCAGAATACAATTACAATGTCTCGTAATTAAATCTTTGTTCAGCTAGAAAATGAGGAAATGGGTCACAGTTGCAGTTGTATTTTGATATTGTATTGTAATTTGATATTGGATTGTAATTTGATATTGTATTGTATTACAATGTAATTGTATTGTTGTAGGTCTCATTTTAGAAGTTCAAGTCAAATACAACAAACACCTCAATCTTCTTCATCAAATTATCCAAATAGTCAACAACGACCACAGGTAAACATCTAATTCATTAATTAACCCTGTATAAACCATGTATGAACATGTAGGAACCTGCGTTCTGCTGACAAAAACTTACTTCATGTTCCTACGGTAAGAGCTAAAACTGGTGAACAGGCTTTTGTTTAGGCCTCTGCAAACATGTGGAAAGAATTACCTAGTAATGTAAAAAAAACTTTACTAATGTTGCTGTTTTTAAAACAAATCTTAAAACACAACTTTTTAAACGTGCTTTCCAACTGTGAACATGTTCACATTTTAATGTTTTAGAACTATTTTGTTTTACTTTGTATGTATTTTAATTGTGAAGAGCGTCGTGAAGCAGCTATTAGCTGGACCAGTCAGCGCTATACAAATTTATTATTATTATTACCTCCTGTATGTTTTCTTGTTATGTATCCAAACTCGCGCGTTTTCTCTGGGTCCTCCGATTTCCTACCACTGCTCAAGACCCCTACGCGCAAGCGAATTATTGAAATAGAATTAAACCGTATGTTAGTCCCGAAATGACCTAGTTTGTGTTGAGTGGATGTTAAACCCCATTTCTCTCTCTTTCTTGTTATGTAACTTCACAAGTGGACCAATGGGTGTATGAATACATTCATCTTCCATAGAAGACTTGATCTTGCTTTAACTCTGTACATCTTATCAAGCCCTTCACGGAATAACTGGCTTATTTCGTCACCAATTTATAAACACAACTTTCTTTATATAATATCTCAGGCAATTTTAAACTAGACAACTGTGGAAACCCAAAAGTTTTCTATGATTCCCAAAGAATATGAATTGATTTGAAACTAAACATTGAATACAGAAACTCCTACTAAAACAACATAACTACATGCACAAGGAACTGGGTATCATTCAGATTCTATGAAAAAAAGGAAAAAACTGAGCTTACCATCTATAATATAATACACGTATCCATTTAATAGATTGACGTCCAGAAAGTGTTAAATGCTGTGCAGATTCATAAAAAAATGCCCAGTTTCAGCTACCGTGTAGTTTAAGAAACAGTTTTGTTTTGACATTGGTCATCAAGTTTATGACCATTTAGTTTAGTTTTGACATTGGTCCTCTTGTTTATGACAATTTAGTTTCAAAAACTAGACAACCGATGTCAGAACTAAATGGTTTTTCTTAAACTGAATGATACCTGGTCCTTCGTGATGATACCTGAGTTGTACTGAATTCTGCTCTCTGGGTAGCGTTTCTCTCATAGTTATTCTGTTCATCATCAGAGGGGCTCGATGGTTGAATGGTTAGCATGTGTGTGCCCTGTATGATTAAGCCTGTCATTGAGTCAACTGGCATGGTTTTCATTCCCCAGTCGTATGTGACAAGGAGTAGGGTTGCCTTCCAACTTTGTGGGTTTTCTCTTGGTCCTCCAGTTTCTTCCCACTTTAGACCACCACACACAAGGGAATTATTGATATGTTAGTCCCAAAATGACCTAGTTTGTATCAAGTGGACGTTAAACCCCATTTCTTTCTCTCTCACTCACTCTCTCTATTCATCATCTTGGCTGATGCCAAAAACATTTAATCACATTTTATTTTTGTTTTTGTTTTCAGTCTGCCGTGTATAATAGCAGTTACTCTAGAAATACTTCAGCAACGAATCCACCACCACTCGCATCATCGTATAATCCCTCACCCCAACATCCTAACACGTCACCTAGAAATCCCAGATACACCACAGCTAATAATAATAATATACCGTCATCGAAACCTGGTGTCATTTATAATAATAATAATAACAGTGATTATAGGTAACTAAGTTTTTATTTATTAACTATATGACTGTATGAGATGAATGAGTGGGATCTGTGTTACATGTCTCCCGTAATCTGGAAAAACCTAGTAACACTGAGTGTAGATTTGAGAAAACAAAGGAAACTCAATTTTCACCAAAATTTGACTTGCTAGGTTTTTCCAGATCACGGGATATACAGGTCACCCTGTATATTGGTATGTGGTTATATATACATCCCTGCTGCATATTTCGTAGGGTAGGAGAAGGAGGAGTGGGTCTAGGTCACCCTCTATATCAATCTGAACATCTGGGACACGCTACATGTACCTGCGGAGGAGTATCTCAGACACTTTCAGTAGCCATTATATGTCCATATCACATGATCTACGTACATATCACAGGTTATTGGGTCAACATCAACATTCCACTACACGTTACATTGCTTCCTTTGCAACATGTAGGACTATATAATCCATACAGCACCATCATGTTCTGGCTTCATCCAATGATTTTTCACAAAAATAGCATCCACAACTCATAGAATTGACAGCTTCAGTGAATGGTGGTTCATGGCGGTCGCCATCTTGCACTATCTTTTGCAACGGTCGTGTGTACACAAACATTTCTGTTAATGTTTTTAGCGTGGGGATTGACTAATAGTTCATTTATTTCAGTTCTACACAAATACTTTAAACTTAAACGCAAATTTAAAAAAATAGCCAAATTCTGGCTTAGATTACTGAGCAAAATGGCCATTCACTGTATACGTGCGAAAAAAAAAAGCCAACCATATTGGTGTGTTTCTAGCTGCAACATACCTGAGCTGAGCTGAGATGGGGAGGGAAGTTGTAGGTCCCCCTAAACATTGGTATGTGGCTATCTGCTACATATCTGATGAGATCAGGAGGGGGTGGTACGGAGATCTAAGTCACCCTATACATTGTTGTGTGGCTATCTGCTACATCCCTGAGATAGGGGTGGGGGATCTAGAAGGAAAGGTGGGTTCTGTGAGGGGACATAGGCTGTCTTGTACATTGGTGTGTGGGGGGAGGGTGGGGATCTAGACACTCTATACTGGCTATCAGGACTGGAAATAACAGTTTTAGATGTACCTGACAAAATGTCAGGATAATGAAATAGGACCAGTCATGTATTTATTATCTCTAAAAAAGACAAATCAATGCCAGACAAAATGACAGGCACTTTGTGCCTGACAAAGCTTGAATCTGTGTCTGACATTGTCAGTGACAGTTTCCTTATTTCCAGGCTAGCTGGCTATACATCCTATCTGCTACATCCCTTAGAAACCTTACATATAAATGTACCTTTAATATTTCTCTATACATCATATCTACATCTCTGGGGAATCTTACGTAATGTATTTTTAATATGTT
This sequence comes from Patella ulyssiponensis, assembly GCA_963678685.1. NCBI lineage: Eukaryota > Metazoa > Mollusca > Gastropoda > Patellidae > Patella > Patella ulyssiponensis. The sequence goes on along the minus strand of OY783228.1, from coordinate 8,606,488 downwards.
GATGACGATATATTTCATTCAGATTGTTTGACGATTATAATAAAAGACGAATATATCGCAGTGTATCTGCTCCGAGACGGTATAAATAACAAATCTATATTTTGTCACATACATATAATATTATTACATGTTTATGGGTTTAATGGTTCTCTTCTGAATAAGGTTTTTCGAAAGGTCAAGGGTTGATTGGAGTCTTCATATTCTCAACTGTTCATAATACCAAAAGATATTGATCGTTTACACCATGTAGTGTTCTACACTACATGGTGAGGTCTCTAAATGTAATTTACAATTGTGGTCTTTTAACCAATCAAATACCTCACTTTCTGTTCAGTTGACACATGTTGATGTGCTTCACTTTGCAAACATTTTTAGCTCTGGGTTGTTCATTTCATTTTGTAAAGCTCTGTTTGATTGGCCACAGAAATAACTCTTGACCAATTGTAAATTTGACACAAAAAAGATCCCTGTAGATTTTGTTTAAAATTAGATATGGTCAATATGAAGAATTGTATGAGAATGTGAAGATGGTTGTGTATTAAGTAATTTATGTACCAGTATTGGTGATTTATATTACACCCCTATACTGTAGTCAATTATTAGTGATATAAATTACAGACCCCCCCCCCCTTAATTATAGTCACGTATATTGTATTATTACAGTCCTCTTTAATAACAAACACATATAATTCCAATCATGTATAATTACACCGCTACAATTCCAATCATGTATAATTACACCGCTACAATTCCAATCATGTATAATTACACCGCTACAATTACAATCATGTATAATTACACCCCTACAATTGCAATCATATATAATTACAGTCCTATGCAATTACAATCATGTGTATTTACAGTCATATATGATTACAGTCATATATGATATTACAGTCATAAGTAATTCCAATCATGTATAATTGCATTCCTCTATAATTGCAATCATGTACATGTATGATTACAGTCCTATATAATTACAATCATGTGTATTTACAGTCATATATGATTACAGTCATAAGTAATTACAATCCTGTATAATTGCAATCCTGTATAATTACAATCATGTGTAATTACAATCATGCATATTTAAAGTCATATATAATAACAATCATATATAATTACAATCATGTTTAATTGAATTCCTCAATGGAACAGGCATATGTAATATTGTAATTCTGTATTTCTGATTACATGTACAATCATGTACAATCCTTTGTGTAAAGAAGCATGCAATAAGATCATGTTAGACGCAAGTCCAATATGGTGGTACTGTATTTCTATGGTTATTGGTGCATGGGTTTTTCGTCTTAGTGTAGTTATTTTATATTAAATTTTCTCTTTACCCTTGGACCTCACTAAATGACCAATGACATTATAAGACAGGCCCTTATTTATTTTATATAGGGGATTATTTTGTCGTCAGTGCAGTACTATGTATAAGGCCCTGTTTAATTTAACATAAAATTAGACCAAGTTCTTACCCTCTTCCCATTCATAAGTATAGTTGGCCCTTGCTGGGATGGTTCTAAAGTCTGACTCCACAATAACTCATAACAACTACTGTAGTTATCTGAATAGATACAGTAAGATATTATATTCTATGGACTGAGAGCAACAATTTTATTTAATTATTTTTATTCTCTCAAATCAACCAATTGTATGTACTGACATGAATAAATACCCTGGTCTCAAAAGACAGATCTGTAAATAATCGGTGAATATAACAACCACCAGCGCCTTTCCACACTTTATAAATTGCGATATTATAATTATTAATACTTTGATAAATGAATCGTACGTCGGACAAAAATTTATTTATCATCGTATATTCTCCTCTTCATGTTCAAAGTAAATAGAATATTATTTGTTTCAGAAATCCTAGTGCCAGTAACCAAGGACAAGATTTATCATATAGGTCTAACGGTAACCAGTCAATATCTTCCGATTATCATGGACAAAATGGCCGACAGACTTACAGACCACAGGTATTGTTAATCTCTTTTTCTTGTTAGCCAAACAGGGGCCTGTCCAATCATTCCACCTGTATATCCCAGCTGTAACTCTAACTATATGTGGATATCCCAGCCTACCCAGCTGTAACTCTAGCTGTATCCGAGCCTATAACTCTATGCGCCTATATTCCAGTCTACCCAGCTGTAACTCTATGTGCCTGTATCCAAGTCTACCCAGCTTTAACTCCATGTGCCTATATCCCAGTCTACCCAGCTGTAACTCTATGTGCCTGTATCCTAGCCTACCCAGCTGTAACTCTATGTACCTGTATCCCAGTCTACCCAGCTGTAACTCTATGTGCCTGTATCCTAGCCTACCCAGCTGTAACTCTATGTGCCTGTATCCCAGCCTTCCCAGCTGTAACTCTATGTGCCTGTATCCTAGCCTACCCAGCTGTAACTCTATGTGCCTGTATCCTAGCCTACTCAGCTGTAACTCTATGTGTCTATTTCCCAGCCTAGCCAGCTGTAACTTTAGGGGTGTCTATATGCCAGTCTACCCAGCAGTAACTCTATGTATGTGTCTATATCCCAGCTTAAATAAGGTATCGCGAGTGTGAAAGATCTGTTGCCAAATGTTTGATTGTGTATGGAATCCTTGAATTTGATACTGTTATCAACCAACGAGCTAACAAAGGCAGGAATCACAGGGGGTTAGAATGTAATACTTTTTGAAATGTGGAACTATCAAAGTTGCTTAAGTTATCTCTGGAGACGGCATGACGTCATTTTATCATTATGACGATTGAAGCCAGTGACGCCATATTGGTTAACCCAGGACATTCAAATTAATTGGTTGTGTGGAGTAAATAAAATTTCTTCTTTTTTAAGAAAATACTTTATTATCCCAGAGGAAAATTAATTGACGTGAAAGACGACACGTGTACTGATATAAATAATAAATTATTAAGTTATAATAAACAATGTAGGTCCTCATGACCATTATTGCATTTATTTAGAAATAAAATTGGGACCATATTTTCGAACAGTGTCTAAAATAATTCGTGTTTACGTCTTATATCTGTAATAGTGGTATTCTCAAAAGTCAGATTAGCTTATCTTAGACAAGAATTTCTCTTCATCAACAATTAAAATTAAGTTTAAAAATTTGAATCACTGATTTCATATAAGCTTAATTATTCATTAAAGAGATTTTTATTGTCATTGAGGAAAGAGACCAGTTACAGTAAGTAGATTACAAAATCATGACATTGTGTTTGAGAACCGTGTTTCCAAACCTGGGATTCAAAGGGTGTAATCAGGGAGAAAAAGACATCAAACTAAATTAGAGAGGGAGGGAGAGAAATGGGGTTTCACGTCCACCCGATACAAACTAGGTCATTTCGGGAATAACATATGGTTTAATTTTATTTCAATAATTCGCTTGCGCGTAGGGGTCTTTCGCAGTGGGAGGAAACCGGAATACCCGGAGAAAACCCATGAGGTTGGACAGGCGATCAACTAAATTAGAGTATGAAATGTTTAATTTTGTAGAATTTTTTAGTATTGGTACAGTAAATTTCAGTAGTTGTTATCCGTCACATTTCCCAGAAGTGACCTAGTTAAGTTCACAAAGTAAATCACAGTATGAATGTTCTGGTATTATAGAATGTTTTAGTATTGGGACATTTCACACAAGCGACCTAGTTGAGTTCAGGATGTGAAGGTGTGGTGGTGTGATTGTTTTAACTACAATAGAAAAAATCTCTCCGACTAATATTCAAATTTTCCCATTTTGTCAAATTTGTAAAAACTTGCAATACAGTAGAATCCGTATGAGCAGCCACTCCTATTCAGCGACATCTCCTTGTAAGCGGCCACAATAAATTCCCCTCGTAAAAATTCTATTTTTTCATCTCTTTATTCAACGGTCACTCCTCTAACGCGGCCAGCGGTCACTATTTTGCTAATGAATTTAACAAAACATCGCCCATTCAACGGCCATTGTTGAATGATACCATCTTGTCATTCTTCGTAACACCCCCACTAATCCCGTGAGTAGTAATCAATTAACTGGACTCCCACTGATCAGATAAAAAGAAATGTGAAAATAACAATTAACCCGGGATTATCTGTTAATTACTCTTTTGTTTTATTAAACGACAAACCTGATCATTGTTTTCACACGTAACGGAACATTATTTGATACTGATTGAATAAACTGAAAGTACCGACTAAAAGCCGCTATGTTCTTAAATAGACGTTTTTAGCGCCACCTGTAATATTACAGACAGAGTTAAACCCCCTGCGATTCGGGAGCAAAATCAGTGATGTTTTTTGGTTCATGTGCTTATTTGATAAAATAAAATTAATACATCGATTTTCTTCACAAAAATGGATAAATATTATCGAATACATCACAATGATAGACAGTAGTATTGAAGGTTGGTACAAAATGACAAGTTTACAGAAGTTATGTCCGAGATTCAGCGACGGCCAAATTTACCGATGCAAGTGAAGTATTGGTGTTTGCTTCCAATGCATTCAAGCGTAATATTAATTGATGTCAGCACAAAAAAACATGAGATTTTACAAAAAAAGATAAATATTATCGAATGCATGACAATGATAGACAGTAGTATTGAAGGTTGGGACAAAATGACAAGTTTACGGAAGTTATGTCCGAGATTCAGCGACGGCCAAATTTACCGATGTAAGTGCACCCAAGCGTAATATTAATTGATGTCAGCACAAAAAAACACGAGATTTTATTAAGAGGCCACTCCCGTTAAGCGGTCAATCGTAAAAATTCCCATGGGTGGCTGCTTAAAGCAGATTCTACTGTATTTCAATTTAAAGGGAACATCCAGGATTTTAACATATCGGAAACAAAAATGTATGTGTGAAATTTAAGCACCAAAATATAGAAGAATTGTGTATTGCTCTTGCGGATCAATACAATACATGACCCACGTGCTGTACTTGATAACGAAAGGTACATTTCACCTACACGTTATTATTTCTTTTATAAAATATAGTCTGGTTCAGTGATGGGATTTCAAAAATTTTCTTATCGGACATTTTTTCCCAAAAAATAAAGGGGCATAACTCTTACCGTAATTTAAGCAGACTTTTTCAAAACACAATAAAGAATCACGTACGTGTCAACAAAATATATTCAAATTCATACGCAAAAAAAATAGGTGCACCTCGTTATTTTTCATGTTCAATTACCGTACGGTATTCAAATTTATGTCAATGATATTCCTACCAAATTACTTGACATCATGATACCATAGAATGAAAGCGTGCCGACTACTGCCGATCCGTATGTGTTTCAAACTCCACCAAAATTACCGTATTTTTCGAATCATGAGTCGATACAATTTTTTCAGCAAAGTCCGGCATTCGTCTTATACTTCATTTCGATTTATAAACGGAAGGTCAAAAAATGACATCCCGAAATTTATTTGGCAGTAAATCATAGTAGACGTCGCTCTAATACAAGGAGCAAGTTACACCAATTGCCAAATAATTGCATTCGACTGTAGCACGCGCTATAGTCTAAAACAATTAACTACTTGCGTCATTCCAATCGAAATATTCGTCAACATTTCTTAGCGGGTTTCTTTCTTTATTTAAAGAATACAAAATCCAATACAAAATATGATCATAAATCCGACAATATGCCATCAAAATAGAATCTTTTCTTTGACATCATTCATATTACTTTCGGCACATACACATCTCTTTCATGTGTCTCGCGAGATTTCTACTTTCATTTTAATTACTGAACTATAAGTGCTATGTGTGTGTGTGTGAAATATCTTTATTTAACTTCGCCGAAGAATATATCACAGACAAGTTATCGTATACAATCTATGTTGATTTGACGTGTTATATACTATTAGGATATGTGATATATATGACTAATTTCTACGTGTTATTGACCAACGATAATCGGGTTGAGTGGAAGTTATAAACTCAGTACACTATATTAATTTTGGAATATTAAATATTATTCACCATGTCTTGACGTCCGATTGGGCATATTCCTGGTCGGACAATTTAGGACGTTTGGAAAATGGCGTCCGACATGTCCGGAATATACAGGTGAAATCCCATCACTGGTCTGGTTTTATCCAGAGACCGTATAATACTGCTTGGGACAGCGCTCTCCGTTTCCAGGTAAAGACTGGCGGGTTTAAGTTGTTTGAAAACGTATCACATATATTGAGTTAGTTTCTCGAGCCAAGGGTAAAGGATTTTAAGGGCTTTACACACAAAATTAAGCAGTTTTATTCTCTAAAATTTAGTCGAGATTGGCCCTTTAAATAAGACTCCAGTCGTAGGTAGGCCAGTCACTCGGAAGATAAAAATGTAATTATCATTTTTAATAAAGTTGTTCGCAGCGTCCCGCTTAGCATGACATTTTAACATAAATTGTGTTTATTTCGTGTTTTGATGGAATTTATATTGGCCGTTTAGATACTACTTTTGCAATTTTTATGCATACAACTGAGTGTCAATTACATAAATTTCATCAGATATATTAAATATAATACAGTATATTTGTAATTATAAAGCTTCAAAGACCTTAAATACAATTATTGAGTTAGCTCCGCTTTGAACTTTGCTGTTTTCATTTCTTACAATGTTAGGGTGACCCACCATAAATAAATATCTTGACAATTACGCCACAATATTTATATATATATATATATACCAAGACTTAAAACAATTTCGCACATTTATAGTTACTAAATAAACGATCATGTTGTACTTAATAAGCAATGAACATTAAACCATCTATAAATAAATAATAGACTGAAAACTGGTTCCGAGTGTCGTCCATAACATCCACCCACTTTTGAGTAGGTTACGTGTCCTTGTTTTGAAATCAGTCTCGCTTAACCAGTCTACCGACCATTCAACGTCTGATTGACAGGTAGGGATAATCAAGTCTACCAACAGTTTAAGGTTACAAGTAAAGTAACTGGGGGGGGGGGGACGTCAGTCACAAACAAGACAAGGCAGGCAGCGGGCTTTTTTCCGTAGGCTATATCATATCAAGGTTGTAAATTCCCGGTCGTCGCTTCAGGAATATGGATCCTTTAGGGCTCAAAAATTTCTTGCATTTTGTTTTGGGGGGGGGGGGTATTGCCCCAAAAGCACAGTGACTGGTCTTAGAGTGGCGCTAAGCACTATTTAAGACACTGAATTTAACTTATTTTTTTATCCATTATCAATTTCAAGATATCAATTCGCAAAAAATTGATGAAATGAATTGGGATTTCGGGCACTTCATTTTGTTGAATAGCAGGCAAAAGGATTTTCTCCCAATAATATTTCTTATTGTTTTTTTTACTTTAGACAGGTACCCGGATCTGCCCGGCATATCGTCAATAGAATCAGAAAGACACTGTTTTGGGTTAACCAATATGGCGTCAATGGCTTCACCAAAGTGACGTCATGCCGTCTCCACATCATTAAAACTTCTTGGTTGGCACATGCGTGTTGTATTATAAGGTCTGTCCTTGAGTCAGTAAGTGTGGTTACATGACAAGGAGTAGGTTCCTCTGCTCGACCTCATGGGTTTTCTCCGGGTCGTCCGATATTCTTCCACTGCAAAAGACCCCTGTGCACAAGTGAATTATTGAAATAAAACTGAACTATATTTTACTCCCGAAATGATCTAGTATGTGTCAAGTGAACATTACTCCCTCTCTCTCTCTCTCTCTCTCTCTCTCTCTCTCTCTCTCTCCCTCCCTCTCTCCCTTTCCTCTCTCTTTTAAAATCAAAATTAATAGATCTTTGTTTGGTATCTATTTCAGGTAAATCATGCTGGAACACCTCCCAGAAATACAAGCACACCGCCACGTTCGATGGGATATCCACCTCCATCACATCCTGGCAATCTTCCTTCTCCGTCAACCAGTGAACCTTCAGCTGTTAATCGTAGTTTAAGTAGCAGTATGAATTCAGAAGTAATGGCCCACATGATGCGCACGAATCGTTATAATTCAGATCTTTGCACAGAATTATGATTCAATGATGATTGTCTGAAAAGCGATTCATTTCCTAACACCAAAAAGAATAAAATGGGGTTTAATGTCCCAGTTTTCTGCGCCGACTCTGGGCTAATAAAGACGGGGATATGCTATGGTGTGTGATGCATTCTCTTATTGCAAGTTCTAACGGTAAAGGGTTCTTTTACGTGCACTCCAAGATGGACTGGGACTTACATTTCTGGACCTTTTTTTAAATGATTATACGTTGTCCCCTGCCAGGCCCTGCACCACAGACAAGGAGAAACCATGCCGGAAAATCCCGATGAACTTTCTCGGCCAATGACACCAAATAAAAAGTTAAAGGGACTATCCCGTTTTATACGGAGCCTCAAAAATAAAAGTCCGAGTACGTATAATTTTTAAACGCCAAAATAGCGAAGACTGGTGTATTGACCTTGTATCAAAATTACAGCTCAAAATATTGAGTCGTTTGGACGTGAACGTCAAAACTGCTTATCCGGACACGTAACCCTTTTAAGAACTCATGTTCTAAGTTCACAAAGCATTCTCAGACTTAAGTTGAGAATTTACTCAAAATTGATCGCCTTATGTTAACTCAAATATAGTCTTTTATAAAACCTTTGCTGTTTTAATATATCAAATAGGTCAATAAGAAACTATGTACAAAGTTTTGTGTTTCTGAATCAAAGAAATATGTCATAAACAGTGATTGAAAGTTGAGTAAATTCTCAACTTAAGTCTGAGAATGCTTTGTGAACTTGGGGCCAGGTCTATTTTTTCGTTGAGACCTAATAATCGACTCCCGTTTATTGAGAGGTCTATATAGTGAATGACCCATATAGGCCTACTGTACTTGATATCGAAAGGTAAATTTCACCTACACATTATTTTTTATAAAAGACGCCTGGTTTTACGTAGACACCACACAATACAGATTGGAACACTTGCTTCCTTTCCAGATGACAATTGACGGGTTTAAGTTATTTGAAAACATATCAGAAATACTGAGTTAGTTTCTCTGCCCCTAGGTAGAGGATTTTAAACGATGTTAACAAAAAATTAATCAGTTTTATTCTCCAAAAAATTATCGGGATTAGCCCTTTAATCCCCATTTCAATTCAAAAAGCAAACAGTTGATGTACAAAGAATGTATTTAAAAATTTAATTTTCACAAAAATTACAAGAAATTTAATTACACTGTTTAAAATCACAAGGTGGGTTGATCACTGGCAGAGGTGGGATTTGAGTACCATGAGTTGGTTTCAAGTCCAATTTCAAATATTCATCTGGCTGCCCAGCCATCACCACTCGCAAAAGATTTGATCTGCGGTGAAGGGACATAACTATGACTTGCATTATTCGTCATGAATTACTGACTCATTTGATGAACTGGCGACATGAATGGGACTTTGTGACGAATTGTTACTAAAGTCAGCGATTAGGGACTTGGGACTCTGGGCCGTGTTTCTCGAAATTTAAGTGAAGATAAAATAGAAATTTGCGTAGATACTTCAATTTTGATTGGCTAAGCAATAAAATAAATCTAATATTATCCAATCAAATAACTAATATTTTGATTTTATCTTAGTTAAAATTTCGTGAAACAGGCCCATGGTCCTGCAACCTCTGATAGCTGGTTGTTCTGTCACCGCTGTATTATTTGTTCTGTCTGGTTGTTGTTGTGTAGTTTTCCTGTATTTGTTCACAATGAAATCAAGGTGTATATATATTTTATTTCCATGTGTATTTATATATTTTATTTATATATTTTCTCTGTCAATATTTAAAGATTTTACAAGATATTTTAAGCAAAGCTTATTTTATATATTGAAGGTCAAAGCCTGGAAATTCGGCATCGATCACAGACAATGTCAGGCACAGATTCAGGCTTTGTCAGGCACAAAACCTCTGGTGCCTGTCATTTTGTCTGGCACTCAATTTGTCTTTTTGATTGATATTATTAATACATGTACATGTTTGGTACTATGTTGAAAATGTCAGGTATTATTTCATTTGTGCATGGCTTTTTGTCAGGTATATCTAAAACCGTGAATTCCAGGCCTGATATTAGAAGATGATGATGACATAAAACACGTGATTCAGGCACACTTAATTATCATTGACATAACTGGAGCTTTCTCTTGTATATTTAGTTATTGGTTGTAAGTCAGTTTTTGAGGTCTGCCTCTGATTGGTAAGACAATTTTAAGTATTATACCAATTTTTTAAAATATATGTTAATTTTAAGTCAGTTTCATATATTTGTGCAGTACAAGTCTATTTCATATATCTTTAGATATTTATTTTCACTAAGTTTTGAAATTAGATATTCTGTATTGAGCAGACATATTAGATTTAAATTGCTTTTTTAAATGATTAGAATTCTCTAGCAGTATTAATTACATTGAGTTATGTCTTCTTATCTGCCATGTCTGAATAGTTGTCATTAAAGTAACAATGGGTCATTTGTGTTTCTCGCTAAAATATCAAATTCCTCAAAGCTTAATCAATGCTTACATGGATTATTTAACATTTAAAGGAGCTAAATCGCTAATATTTGGGACCTAGAAATTGACACAAATGTGTCGCAACGCATATAATAATGTAATATGAATATATATAAACTGATTTACATTCAGTCATTTGTGTTTATTGTATTTGAAGGTTAAGTTGCATTATTAAATGACATTTCCTGTAATAACTCATCAAAGTATATCAAGAAACCTTAAAGATGCATTTTGTAACAGGTAAAGTTTCCTTTTTCAGGTGTTTTCTCTGGTTTCAAATCTGATATAAATTAGATAGGTTTTAGACATTTATACACATATCAAGCCTATAATCAACTGTCTAGTAGGCCTACATCAGAAGGCCGAGATTTAAATTGATTTGAACACTCGCAATATTTAAGCAACTAACGATAACATGGATAATTGTTACTAAGTCTTGGTTGCCCGGTACCATTGCTACCCAGAATAAAGTAATTTGAATGAAATTTTAGATATTCATTTCTCATTATCATTGTTAAAACTTATATAGCAGGAACGACCTGCCCTTTATCTAAATCTTACATAATGTATCTTTTAACTGTTATAGTAAGAACGACCAGTCTTTTATCTAAATCTTACACAATGTATCTGTAAACTGTTATAGCACAAATGGTGACGAACGACCAGCCCTTTATCTAAACGTAATATAATGTATCTGTAAACTATTATAGCAAGAACAACCAGTCCTTTATCTAATTCTTACATAATGTATCTTTAAACTATTATAGCATGAACAACTAGCCATTTATCTAAATCTTATATAATGTATCTTTAAACTATTATTGCCAGAACAACCAGTCTTTTATCTAATTCTTACATAATGTATCTTTAAAGAAATCAAGTGTTTATTGTTAAAGTTGTGATTCCGCTTCCATGTTTTTATAACTAATGATATTTAATATCAATGTTGATATACCATATTTAATCCTGCCTGTATATATAATATACTTTTATACGGTTGTATATTTTTATATATTTTAATCTAATGTCACTCGGACAATTGCAATGTCTCTGATTACGATATAAATCCGCAATTAATAAAACAAACACTAAAATAAAACTACAAAAGATCTTGTTAATACTTTTTTTATATATTCCCACATTGGAATGTGGTCGGATGTAATATTTTTTGATATATTCCCACATTGGAATGTGGTCGGATATTTTCATTGCCCCGCCCATTGCTTCAGCATCTCTTATATCACATTGTGTTGTATGGTGTATGTCCATCTGCATTAGCCCAGTCAGAGAAGAACAGTAGGAGGTTAAATCCCCTTACAATTTATTTTATTTCTTATTCCATTAATACCGGATGTCATTGGTGGACAACTCTAGTTTAGACATGCCCAGCTGATGTCATATGTGCGTTAGTGAATAATTCCTTTATTCATCGTTTGTTGATAGGGGTCCACATCAACCAATATTGCAGAGATTAGAAATTCATTACTCCCATAGATAAAGGCATAGTTGTCCCTTTGGAGATACAGTGTTTATTATCCAAGCAATGTAATTTGTTTCACTACCCAGTTCCCCTTTACACATGGACATGTAAATAAAAGAACCCCTGGCAGTTGCAATTCCAAATAAGAGTAGGCCTTAGGAACGCTGTCCAGTCAAAATGTCCCTCATGGAACAATGTATAGCCCCGTTTACACTTGGCCGCGATAAGCATGCCGTACTAGGTACGGTACCAGGCCGCGATAAATTTCAAGAAAGTGACCCGTTTACATTACTCTAAAATAACCGGTCCCAGAACCGTGCCAAGCACGCCAAATGTGGAACTCTTCACAGAAAAGTTAATTTCAGCCCCAGTACAAATTACCCAGATGAAATTAATTATGATGACTGATTTAGTTTGAGCAGCCATTTTGACAGAACTGATGACAGAACTGTCAAAGTTTGCAGGAAAAAAGGTCAAGGTTCATTTGGCGCATGCGCAGTAATCCGTACTCAGACCGGTTAGCGTTTACACTACGAAAATTTAAAGCGAACCGTTCTTGGTACGGTTCCGAGACCACCTCACTTCAGTGGGCCAGATTGGCACGGTACTCAGTACGGCACGCTTGTGTTTTACCTGTTTACACTACAAAAAATTAACCGCGCCGTACCAGGAACGGTACCTGGCACGCTTAAAATTTGTAATGTAAACAGGGTTTAAGACATGTGCCCGTCTTCATTAGCCCAAATGGAGAAGAACAGTTGGATAGTGGATGTTGTCGCACTACTATTCGCAAGAATCTTCTGTCAACTCGATAGTGGTTAGCAAGCCAACATCCAACTCACTGAGCCATTGCGGTTCTTAATCAGAGAGAGAAATTGAATTTAACGTCCACTCAACACAAACTAGGTAATTTCGGGACTTACATGGTCTTCAGCAGGGGGAGGGACCAGGAGAAAGCCCAAGTTGGACAGGCGAACCCTATTCCTTTTCACATACAACCAGGGATTTGAAACCGCGCTAGCTGACTCAATGACAGGTTTTATGATACAGCGCACACATGCTAAAAATTCGGCCATCTAGCCCCTCTACAAGCGAGAGAGAATTGAGGTTTAATGTCCAGTCGACACAAACTACATGTAGTGCCGCTCTTCGGGCAAAATTTCCCTCATAGCACACTGTATGGTGTATGCCTGTCTTTATTAGCCCAGTTCGGAGCAGCACAGTAGGACGTTAAACCTCATTTCATTTCATTTTATGGAAGGCGTCAATATGTTTATGAACCGTAATGGGACTCAAAGAACGAGTCAAGACATATTGCACAATAACTACTATCGTGTAAACTGGAAAAACTGACAAGAAATTACAGTAAAAACAGAAACCATTGAAAGTAAATCAGTTTATATACATTCATATTACATTATCATATGCGTTGCGACCAATTTTTATCAATTTCTAGGTCCCAAAATATTAGCGATTTAGCTCCTCTAAAACTATTTTTATATAAATTATATATACATGTATACAAACACATAATTAATTGTCGATAACATAAACAAAATCATTTATAGATAATTCAATTCCTTAATTCTACATTAACAGAAATACACAACATTTGTACAAAATTAACTAAAACATAATTAAATGTGCACATGGCATCTTGCATAATTTCATACAAAGAAAGGTTGCCAGACAAAACGACACATATATACGTTCCCAGCAGCTAAATCGGCTGAGCTGTCTACACGAGAGAGAGAGAAATAGGGTTTAACGTCAACTCAACACAAACTAGGCCATTTCGGGACTAACATATGTTCAATTTTATTTCAATAATTTGTGTGTGCATAGGGGTCTTTAGCAGTGGGAGGAAACCGGAGGACCCGGAGAAAACCCATGAGGTTGGACAGGTGACCCTACTCCCTGTCATGTATAAACACGTAGGGGTCTTTAGCAATGGGAGGGAATCAGAGGACCTGGAGAAAACTCACGAGGTTGGACTGGTGACCTTACTCCATGGGAGAAAGAGAGAGAAATGAGGTTTAATCAACTCTGGATGGCATCAGATTTCTCTGATATTAAACAGATTAGGATGGTTCAGCGATACTTTGATTTAATCAAATATTGAGGCCCGAGACCTAGCTTTGATCATCCAGTACGGTGGTTGAAATTATTGCACACGTCTGTCAAAACTTCAAAGGCTAATATCTTCGCTTGCAATAGAGTAATTTGAATGAAATTTTCAAATTATTTATTTTATATTATCTACTTTCAAACTATTATAGCAAGAATGAATAGTTCTTTATCTAAATCTTACATAATGTATCTTTAATATAATATTGGAGGCAGGCTAAAATACATACCCTCAATAAGCATATTTAGCTCTTACATTTGAAATTAAATTAATAAATGGCATTAGTGTTTCAATCTGATTTTTCTCCGCCATCTGATGAATTATAGAGTTTATTAAAGACTTGTATGTAAATAAATTTCTAATTGATAATTTAAATCATATTTGAGGCTAAAATAAATACCCTCATTAAGCATATTTAACCCTTATATTATAATATCTTTAAGTTCAAGGGGATTGTTCTTCCTTGTCATTTTTACAACCGTCTGATTCCGACGGTGTCAGACGACGGGATCGTATAAACGCCATTCCGTGAACTCTCATATGATTTTTCAGCAGATTAACACTTTCAAATTCACGATAACACACTCGACATTCTAACTCCCCGACTGGCCCTTCTTTTTTTCGTATTGGTTCGCTTGGAGCTATGTCTGTAAATGGGGTTTTCCGTGGACTTATTGTCACTTCCAACAAATCATCCTCCTCTTCATCGACATCCATTTCTTCTGGTTCTTCAATGCCCTTTTCAGAAATGTATTCATCCGCATTACGAATCTTATGCACCATAAATAAATGTTTTTTAAGTGACGGCAAAACACTGAAACATAGTCCACACTCTGGACATTGAGTTGTATCCGTGGTTTTATGTGTTTCAATATGAGCACTGAACTCGGACGAATCTTCTGTGTTGAAGTTACATTTTACACATGTATACACACCACTTTCTTCGACACGCAGACGCTTAACGGGAACAGACTCTAAGTCATCAGGAGTTTTGCGTTTTAACTTGTCGGATTTTAAGGATTCCTTTCCCATTACAATAAACCTTTTTAAACGCGCTTTCGCAACTCGATGTTTGAAGACTAGATGTTTCTCTAAAACGCTGGTCTTCACAAAACTCCTTGCAATTCCCTTTTTCTTGCACGGAAAGCAGAAAAACCCTGGTTTTGATCCTTCATGTGTCGCCTGAACATGTTCGTCAAGATTTAGTTGTGTTTTGTAAGTCAATCCACATAAATGACACGGAAATGAGCTGTGCTCTGATTGGCTGTGTTTCTCTTTTTCATCTTTACTCTTGAACTCCTTATGACAGAATAAGCACTCATGTTTTTCAGGCGCCTTTGGCACAAGTTTGATAACCAAATTTGGCACTTTAGCTGGTGGCTTCGGTTGTAGCTGGACAAGTTTTTTTGGCTGCAGTTTTGAAACTGGTTTTGGGGGTGATTTGTTCATCGGAGATTTCAGAGTTAATTTAGGTGGCGAATGTTCAGCAGGTTTTGGCGCTATTTCACAGAGTTTTTGCGGTACACCATAGTTTTCATTGTGTTTCGCAATGGTGAAGACTTTGGGGTGGCAGGTATGAATGGACAGAATATCGGGATTTTCAAACATGCATTTACACTGCTTACAGAAATAAAATTCTGCATTAATCATTTCATGCGCTTGAAGTTGGTGTTCAAGAAATTTGGAGTATGAACCTGTGACTGTACTGCATGCACTGCAAATCAACGAGCGTACATTTGGTGGCATCTTAAAATACTCCCTGTGCTTTGACCTATAATGATCTTCGAGTTCCGTTTTAGATGTGTACATACTGAAGTTCAAACCACAGGAGCTGACAGGGCAATTCGTACAAACGTAAACAAATGTTGCGTTCCTCTTCACCTCCTTAACGTGGATGTTCATGTGTTCCTTGATTTTCACAGGATTACGTAAGACCATACTACAGATTTCGCAAGCAACTATCGTTGTCGTTACTGTCTTTTCTTCCCCCGACGGAGATTTTGTTACTATGCATTCGTTCCTCTTCGTGGCATGATTTGTGAGAAGATGTTTTGTAAATGAATTAAGTCGAATATCTGTATGTCCGCAAGGTTTCCATAGGCTACGAAAGCAACGCAAAAGTCCAGTTCGGGTAAAATGAAAACATTTATGGTGGAGATGCTTTCTGAATTCATTGATTTCCCCCACTACCAGTCCGCACTCAGGACAGGTATATGGCATCTCGTTTGAATGATATCGTTTATGAGCCTCAAGCGCACACTGACGGGGAAAAATCATGTTGCACATATTACAGACGTGTGCAAACGAACAAATCACTTCACCGCTACCAAAGTGTTCAGCCAATGCCAAGTTAGTTTCGCACACTTTACCACATTCTGTGCAAGAACCCAGATTTTGTGGAGGACGAGGTCTTGGTTTGTCTAAGATTTCAATCGGGGGAATTGGTTTCTCCAACATCTCTAGAATCTTCTTATACGGAGCTAAGCGAATGGACAAAATATCGGCTTTTACCTGTATCGCTGGATTTTTACTCTGAGCACGCTCAGTGTTATGAATTCTGATGTGATTTAAGAAGGAGCATTTATTGTAGAAAACGACAACATGCAAACAAAGTGGACATTTGTAGCTGATCTCAACACTTACTCGGTTTCTATGGAAATTAAGCATTTCGCGAGATGTGAAACTGTCACCACATTCCAGACACGATGATACAGTAAAGTCCTTCAAATAATCTTTGTATCTCATCAGGATAGGTGGTGCTTTATGGTTGCCGATTTTATGCTTTCTCTGTAATATATCTGTGACGCTGGCAATGTCAAATGAATCGAAATTATTTTTAACTTTAGGAGCTAGTTGTTTATTGGCCGTTGCCTGGGTGATTCGTACAATCTTGGTTCCACCATAACGGGGTGTTGGTTTCCTAGCAACATTTCCATTCTCCTGTCTTTTTGATTGAATATTTAATTCTTGATACGGAAGTCTTGGATTCGGAACGCGAATAATTCTCGGTCCTGCTATCTGTGCAGTATTGGTGACCTTTTTTACCTTTAATCTTGATACTAAATTGGAATTTTCAGACAGGGATAAACGAGGCGTAACTGTAGATGATGAAGATAATGATGATGATGATGATACATGTAAAGGCATCACTGACGATGATTGTATCGCCAATGGAATCGGTGTCGGCTTGCTGTTTCCTGCCACATTCATCTTTGAAACATTGAAACTTGAAGCAGAAGGGTAGCCTTCGTCTACTGGTTCTGTTTTGATCTTGGTTATCAAGCCAGTCAATTTTGTTGCGTTTGTTTCTGGAGTGTTTACCTTCGTCGATACAGTGCTAGATATTTTGGGGACGTTTTTGTCAAGAATTGAAGCTAGTATTGGCGCCGGTTCGGGGGCTTTAACTGCCACCGACTGAATTTCACTCTCAGAAATACTTCCATCTTCAAAACTTTCATTCTTGGAACTAAAACTTGCATCATTTTCTGTCTCAATTTTCTCAAATTCTTCTGGTGTGATCTGAACCCCTGCGATGATATTCAACGTGGGAGAGAACTCTGGGATAGATTGGGTTTCCATTTCTGTTTCTGAACGTGTATCGGGGTGATTAGGAGTGTTTGTAAAAAAGGCTGACCTGGCTAACGTTTCGTCAGATTTTAAATTTAACGACTCTTGGTTTTTGTCTCCATCACTTGGTGTTTTTCTATCAATCAAATATGACATTGACCGATTTTCCTTCGCCAAATCTTTTGTAATCTGTGCTACATGTAGATCGTTGCTGTTCTTTCCCTTTGGTTCGTCATCTTTACTTGCTCTTGGTGGACTTTGCACGTCTGTTATTGGTTTGAAATTAGGATTAACAGACTGCTCAGGCACACTCGCTTCAGTATCTATAGTAGATTGTCTGGACATTCCATCCTGCATCAAATTATCGCGAACATTTTCATCTTTTTTATCAGCCATGCGGTTGTTCAATTCTTCTTTTTGGGTATCTTCTGATGGAATCTGAGTATCTTCCGATTTAGAACTTGTCATCAGTTTTGTTGTTTTATTTCCATGGAGATCTACATCTGTCTCGGCGCCTGATGTACAACTTTCCGAACCCTGTGTTTTATAATCAAGAACAAGTTTATCGCAATCTGAATCGCTATCTGTTGAACCAAAGCAACGATTGAAGGCGTCCATTTGGTCTGAAATTGTTGGTTTTGGGGTAATTCTTCTGACTGGAGTTTTCTCAGACTGATTTGCTGCATAATTAGGTGGGTTTACAATCTTCTCTTGTGAATGTTTTTCTCCTTTGTTTATTTCCTCCAATCCTTCATCACCTTTATCATCATTTCCTGTATCTACTTTCGGTCCATCATTGTCATTATCTTCACTTCCTGTCTCTACTTTCAGTTTATCCTTGTCTGTATCTTCACTTTTCGTATCTACTTTTACTTTACTATGGTCTATATCTTCAACTGTTGTGTCTACTTTTAGTTTACCATTGTCTTTGATTACCTCTTCACTTGTGTCTATTTTCAGCCTATCATTGCCTTTGTCTATATCTTCACTGTTTACTTTCAGTTTATCACTGTTTAAAGCTTCCCTTTCTATACCTTCCCTTCCTGTGTCTATTTTCAGTTTATCATTGTCTATATCTTCAATTATTGTCCCTACTTCCACTTTATCATTGTCATTATCTTTACTTCCTGTTTCTACTTCCAATTTATCATTGTCATTATCTTTACTTCCTGTCTCTACTTTTAGTTTATCATTGTCTTTATCTTTTCCTCCTGTCTCTACTTTCAGTTTATCATTGTCTACATCTTCACGAGTGTCACATTCACTAACATTTTGTTCATCCGGTTTCACCATTTCTGAGTGGGTAGTTTTTAGGGTTTGCAATTTTGATAAATCATCATTTTGATTTGGCTCTTCTTTATCTTCAAAATGATCTGGTGCTCTGTTGATTTGAAAACTGGCCTCTTCAGATATTTTCATTGTTGCGGATTGTAAGTCAACAGACAGGAGATACTCGGCAGAATTTGTTGATTCAACCACCAAAGTATTAAATATTGAGCTTCCAGTTTGCTTATCTTTAGCTTCTAAAACAGATTTAATGCAATTTGTGTCTTTGCTACATTTTCCACTTTGAACTGTGGCACTATTTTCAGGAAATGACAATTTTTCATCTTCGGATTCAAGATTTATCAGTTGATAAGAAATGTTTTCTGATTCTTCATAATTATCATTGACTGATTCTTTACTTTGACAAACGTTTGAAATGTTGGATTTAACAGAGCAGATCTCCTTGTCTAATTCCTCATTTGTTGGTTGTCTTATTATTTCTGCTTCTTTTGTTTCATTCACAGCTTCCATCTCACGAATCTTTTTGTCTGATTTTTGTTCCATTTTCTCAGGATCCATGCTGTCTGATTTCTGCTTTTAAATCATGGATAGACAAACAAGAGTGTTTCTTACATCAATGAGAAAAAGTCTGGACGATCTACTCCAAAAAATTCAAGTAGAGTTATTTCCCCTTGGTCATTTTCTATCTTCCCTATGTACCTGAAAAAATATCAAAATATTGTTTTATTTATTATTTGTATATAAAATAATACCTTCATTTACATATTGACAACCTAATATTAAAATACCCAGGCAGACTCAGTGAAGACTTTTGAATAATCCCTTTTCTTTTTTAGATCAAAGATAGGCCTACATGATATCACAAAGACTAATAAGTTTAGTGTCAGGGAGGAAACAGATAAGATTTTGATCAAAAGGGAATATGTCGCCTTTTCTAGGCTATGACCGAAAACAAAAAGAAAGATAGGTTGCCTGTGTAGGGTTTTAGCCGAATAAATGAAATGAAATGGGGTTTAATGTCCAACTGTTTTGCTCCTAAACTGTAGTAATAAGGGAAATTTTGCCCAGGCAGCACACTATGGCTTACTCTTATATCGATTACCAGTTATCAACAGTTCATGACACATGATATGTAAGATTAGATAAAGGCCGACAAACGGCGACAGACGTTGAACGCTGTCTCTCTAGTATTCCGCCATAGCTGTCCCACAGTGCAACGTCACACGTGTAGTTTAACATATCAGCGTAAAGTCCTTAAAGAGATAACTGTATAAAGCAATACCCACACCAGGCAACGAAACATACGCCCACAGGCACAAAAGCAGTCGACAAGGGTTGTCGCATACTTATTCTTTCGTTGGTAGTTGGGGATATTTACAAGAAATTTCACACAGATCAGATTATAATGTTTGTTGCGTTGTTTATGAGTTCACATGGTTCTACAAACTGAAACGAGCGTCTTTACTCTGGAAATAATTTACATAAATTTTTGAAAATCTAGGGGCTTTTTCATTTCATTAATTTAAATGATGCATGCAGATTAGATGGTAACTTTTGTCATTCGAACATTGAAAATGATTCAAATGGGTAAAACATGTGCCATAACTCTAGAAATAATTAACTTAAAATGCTGAAATTCAATAGGCTTCTTTGTTTCACCAATTCAAATGATGCATATCAATTTCATACCGATCGAATGATAACTTTCAGGCGCGGATACAGAGGGGGGCGCACCCGGCGCACGCTACCTCTTTTTTTTTGCGGTGGCGAACAATTTTTACCTCCATATATTCTCGCGGGAAAGGAGAACAAAAACAGTTTAGGTTGGAAATCGTAATTTACAGTACTAGTATGAAATTAGTCCTTGTGGGCATTTTAGTCCACTCAAAAATCATGGGCCGGGCTTCGCACTCCCAAGTCGGTGCAGCACGCCCCTCCCCCCTTTTCCGAAATTCCTGCATCCGCCCCTGACTTTTGTCATTGGAGCATTCACAAGGTCCAAATTAAACAAGGACAATTACTCTACAAGTATTGCTGAAATTCAATAGAATTCTTCTGTTTACTAATTAAAATAATGCATGTAAATCTAATACAGATTGGATGACAACTTTAGTTGTTTGAGTGTTCACAAAGTGCAAGAAAGTGAAACAAAACATTAACAGAAATTATTGAAATTAAATAAGATTCTATAATGGAACCAACATATACCAATTTCAAAATAATCAGTTGATAGTCAGGAAAGTTGTTCAGAGCGAACATACACACTGATGTGCACGTACTTGTAAAAGAACTCTCTTCAGTTGGCATTCAATGTAAGAGTATGCAGTAGAGCAAAATTTCCCCTCATAGCACACTTTATGACGTATGTCTTGTCTTAACACAAGGTACAATTTTATGGATACACAATTACTGAGTTTGATAATAGGCGACGTTTCGACGAGGATGCTCTTGTCTTTGTCAAGCAATGATACAAATTTGTGAATAGTGTAGGCAAATATATACAGAATATGCAACAAAGATAAAAATCAAATACAATTAAATGCAACAAATTGTATTTGATTTTATCTTTGTTGCATATTCTGTATATATTTGCCTACACTATTCACAAATAGTATTTGATTTTTATCTTTGTTGCATATTCTGTATATATTTGCCTACACTATTCATAAATTTGTATCATTGCTTGATAAAGACGAAAGCATCCTCGTCGAAACGTCGCTTAGTATCAAACTCAGTAATTGTGTATCCATAAAATTGTACCTTGTGTTAATATGTTCAATTACTAAATGCCAATCAAAGAAGCATTATACTCCATGCAAGCTATGAGTGAAATTTGCCCAGGCAATGGCACTACTGCCTGCTCTTATCTGCACCACCGACAAGGGGAAAACCCATGCCAGAAAATGGTATTGAACTTTCTCGGCCAACACAAGGATCAAACATGCGACCTTCAGGCCACCGTAGCTTCTGTAATAGAGAGGGTGTGCTCAATTACACTGAAGTTTATATGTGGCTACTGGTAGTTCATTCTTAGTTGGTGGCTTCTTTCAAATTTGGAGCGGCGGAGAGGGCTTGTGTTACAGTTGAGAATACAGTGTAATTTCGTCCAAAAATCAACTACAGTCAGTTACTTCGCAGACATAACTAAAGGTTCCCCCCTTATTCATCACTGACCGATTTCAAATTTGGCTTGACGTACGGTTGTTATTCATGTGTGTAGAATAATACTGCCAAAGTTCGGGTCACTTGTGTTAGGTTGGGGGGCCCTTCCACATGCTCAAAACTCCCACAATGGTTAATCTGCCGATGTAGGCGTACCCCAACAAAAATAATTGATATTTACGCCCCCAATTCGTAGTAATATTAGTACCAGTAATGAATCCAGGTCCAATGAATTTAAGGAATGGAAATAAAATGATTTACCAATACTACAACCGCATTATTCAACGAGCTTTTCATTTTTAGGTTTTAAACGGAAAATCAAAATCCATTCCATGCAGCAATTTCTGCAGACAGAGAGATGAGAGAATACACTGTATTTAATATGGCCATGACATTCATTTCTAAAATTCTATCAAACATTTCTCTGACCCCTGAGCATTTCCTCAATCCTTGGGAAATGTTTATTCCCTTCCCTAATACAGTACACAACTGTGCCCAATTGCCTTTTGATGTTTTCTTATTTGTAATTGTCAAACATATTTGATTACCACCAACTTACTAAATAGTTTGCAGGCAGGTCTTTGGAATATTGTGCAGAATTCACAATAACTCGGCATGGAAATTTGGGGCTGGATAACGTCACGTGACTCCCCAACATCAATTTCCCATAATGCATTATGACAATGGCTGCCAACATGAATGGTTATTGACGATTTCGATCCAGCAGGTCGAGAATTGGACCAGTGGCTTTCGAAATCGGCATAATTCAATTTATTTGTTAAATTTGTTATTATAAAAGGTTCTGAATTTATTTCTGCTATTTTATTGTCGGTGACATGGTGTTGGTTATCAGCAATTGGTAGATTTGCAGCGAATAATCTGTGTAGCTGTAGCGTGACCCATGACGCAGTTTGACCTCTTCGTTTGCTGGAGGCTTTTTATTTGATAGCGTCACTCGAGGTGTGCAGTTCATATTGAGAACATGTTTATACTTCACTAAAGCGTCCTGGGGACAATCAACGTTCAACTATGGCGTGCCGAAGGACATTTTTCACCGATCGTACGTTTCTTTTTTTGATTCTGAACTTACTTGGCATCGAAAGTGTTCCGTTAGGACAACACACGCCTCCCGAAGCAGGATGTGATATGATTGGGAAATTTTCGAGCCCAGGCGTTTTCTATGAACATTTTATGAAGCCAGGAATTCCCTTAGTCATGAAATCCGTTTTAGAAGATACCGAGTTTCCTGCTTATTTGAACTGGAACGACAATGATTACCTCAGGTAAAAAAAAAAAGACACTTTTTATTTAGAAACCGGTTCGCACCAGTATGAAGTTTTTTTTTATTATAGCTACTTATTAGAATTAAAAATAAAAAAAAACTAAACCACAAGATTTCGATTTTTATCTAGGAACACCCAAGAAACCCTGCCCCTAATCTACCAAATATACTACGGTACCTGGTGTTCTGTTGCTTACTTATTTTAGTTTCCTAACATTCAGAAACCGGTTTGCATCAGTATTATAGCTACTTGTTAAAGTTAAAAATAATAAAAAAAACCCATAAACCACAAGATTTCTATGTATGTAGAAACACCCAACAAACTCGGCCCTTATCAACCAAAAATACTTATTCTGGTTTTCTAACAGTTTTGTAGGAACATCTAACACACTCTGCCCCTAATCTACCCAAAATTCTTTCTTGAGTTATGCCGCTTACTTATTTTAGTTTCCTGAAAAATTTTGTAGGTCTAATTTTGGAAGTGAAAAGATGAAAGTTGAAAATCAAAAGAAAGAGAATCGTTTGAAAGAATCTGTCAAACTGAGTGTTGACGAATTTCTGGATGTTTACCGCAAGAAGCCAGTCTATCTCATTGATAGTATTACACAGAAAATGAAAGGTAAATTGATAATAGATTTTTATTTTCAGGGGGTTGGATGTCCGAATGTTTAGCAGATACGCGCTGTATCATTAGATCTCTCGGTAGTCATGGTTTTGATTCCCCAGTTGTACGTGACGAGGAGTGGCGTTGTCTGTCCAACCTCATTGGTTTTCTCCTGGTCTTCTGGTTTCCTCCCACTGCTAAATACCCCTATGCACATTAAACCCCATTTCTCTCTCTTCTCTCTCTCTCTCTCTCTCTCTCTCTCTCTCTCCAACCTCGTGGTTTTTCTCCGGATCCTCTGGTTTCCTCCCACTGCTAAATACCACTACGCGCAAGCGAATTATTGAAATAAAATAAAAACCATATGTTGGTCCAGAAATGACCAAGTTTGTGTCGAGTGGACGTTAAACCCCATTTCTCTCTCTCACTCCAACCTCGTGGGTTTTCTCCAGGTCCTCAGGTTTCCTCCCACTGCTAAATACCCCTACGTACAACCGAATTATTGAAATAAGATAGAACCATGTGTTAATTCCAAAATGACCTAGTTTGTGTCGAGTGGACCTTAAACCCAATTTCTCTCTCTTGCATTTTCAGCTATCATTACTAAAATGTTTTGTTGTCTTGCATCAAACATGTACATGTACTCAATTCTCTGGATTTGAAAGAGCAGGATGTCCTGTTCAAGATGTATTACGTAAGATTTGGATAAAGTGTTGGCGGTTCACAACCTTTGGTCCCACTCGGCAAACCTCGACAGATTTCGGAACCTACATCTACATGTAGTCTCTGCTGTATGACGAATTCCGCCATATTGGAACTACTTTAAAGGTCCCGGATGAAACATGGCTGCGCCCATGGTGTCTGATTTGTTTGTAATAGCGTCAAGTTTTCCTGTTAAAGTAAACCGGTAGCCGCATGGCAGATGTATGGGCGTAGGTACATATCACGTACTGTCATACAGCCTAGCCTAGATGTAGGTTCTGGAATCTGTCGAGGTTTGCCCAGTGCCTTTGGTTCCAGAGAAAACTTGTTGGCCATTTTGAATGTCACATGACGTAAATGGCGTAAAAATCCACTAGACCGATGCCCGGGACTACCAAAAATAACCTATGGGCTAGTGACCTATTTAGCCGTACTAGTCCTGGGCTAGTGCCCTTTCATTGCTCATTTTTTCTGTGATTTAAACTAGATAAATGAGATGTGAAATACTGCACTTTTATTTCTCCAAACCAAAGGAAACTAGAGTATAGTATATAACAATAGTTTTTCTGTAGTGAACACGGGAAGGTTGTACCTCTTCTATTTATAGTGGGGCTAATTATAGATCTCAGTCAATACAATCTTAAGTCATGTGATAATCTAGACTACAATGCATGATGGGGGATGTAAGAAGCACTTCCCACCTCTCGCAATTTAAAGTCATGTGATAATCTAGACTACAATGCATGATGGGAGATGTCTACTTTAGTTTTCAGTTATATCGTAGAAATACATAAGGACCTGCGTTGTCCACTATTTATCGGATATATTGTAATGAAAACTAGTTCAAATAACCAAGAACAAAACTTGGAATATTAATGAAATTAGTCCTTCATTTATATCCTGAGGCCACTTTCTGTTAGCGTACGTCGGGAACAGTATCCCGTGCGGTAACTTGATATGCGGTGGAGTTGAAAAACAGTCGTCATATGGATTGAGGCCCGGATTGTATACTCCACATCGATTTATATACTCCGTATAATATGGAATACAGTTCAGTTAGAAAGAATACATTTAATGTTGTCAAATGGGTGACAATCTGCAGTGTACATTATTGTCATTATTGACAATTAAAGTTTGTACCTTGTCCAACTACGGACTAGTGGAACTGGATGCCGGGCTAGTGTCTGACAGTAGACTACTAGCCCGGGGCTAGTGGATTAAAAAATATTTTTACGCCCCTGAGATATATGTGCATAATTTAGGTTTTTTTTCCCCAATCTAATTAAAATTCATATCTATATTTCATTTCGGTTGGATAATTTCTATGGCCTACACTACATGTAGATCTAACAAGTAATAGTGGGAGGTCACGTTCAGCCAGTTAAGATGTCAAGCACGCGACATTTGACCTTATAACCTCAGTCATTCGATTAACCAATCAGAATCGTTGTTGCTTTGTTTTGATTTATATCGCTGATAATGCCTACCCACAATTCCGCGCAAAAAAGGTCAAACCCTCAATTTGACAGACAATTTAATTGACTGACCCCTCATTTCAAGCAGAACACGAGTTAAAGTTGGGTTCCCAGATAAGTATTTATCGGGTGGTTATTGCCTATAAAAGTATGACAATTTTGGTATATATGGAAAGAAGAGATACCCAATCTTACTAGAAAAATACTGGATTCCCTGAAAAACACTCATGGAGCGTAAACAGGACAAAAATGTATGGGGTTCCCTTAATAGTCAACCCGACTAATAAGGGTACCTGGACGCTTGGCGTTGAAGGCTGCACGCGAACTTGAGTGATTTGTGTACATGTTGAAAAACTTTATGAAGAGTTAGACATACAACAATTTCTGGGATAAAAATCACGGAAAAAGACGCGGGCAGTGGATAATCCGAGAATTTAATTAGGATTCGATATTTGGAGTAAATAGTCAGCGCTTACAGACATCGTCTTGTGTATGCAATGCATTCTCCCCTGTCGTCTGCCACCGTTGCCATTGGTTATGGCGAGGGGTAATCGCCTGACGCAAACATGGTCTCTTTCGATAGATTTTTATAGCAGGCTATTCTCGTCAATTACAATGTTTTGAGAACGATTTGAAGCAAAATTATGATAAAATAATTAGTTTGAATATGTTTTTAATTCTAATATATCATCAAATCACCCAGTTTGTATCCGGGAACCCAACTTTAAATAACAAGTCTTTCAGATCCAAATGTAGTAAAGACAAGTAAAACGAAATTTTTAACTATAAAATGAAACGAAATAGGATCTGTATTTTAATCAGATTGTTTTTTTCCGTGTTTAAAATTTCCGAAAAAACATTAACAGTGATTTATTCTCTCTATTGAAAAATTATTGTTATGATTTCAGATGATATGATGTTGCCATTGACTTTCCAGTGTGGTGGTTTTGAACGTTCTATACATGACGTAGTTTTATGGTTTAGTAGCGGTGGTACGAGTTCTGTGTTACATCGTGACCCGTTACATAATTTGTTGTGTATTTTCGACGGTAGCAAGGATTTTATGCTTATAGATAAAGTAAGTAAATAGTCCATCTTTTCAAAACTGCTAATAAAAAATATGTTTATTCTGCATAAGTCAATGGTTTTATTGACATGTCCATATAAATTTGATTGTGTCAGCTATATTGTGAGGTCCAGAAAAAAATATGAGGACACTACTTAATGTGGAATAATTGAAAAAGTATTATACCTAGTCACATTTCGTATTGGGGTTTGGTGGGGGGGGGGAATGGTTATTATGTGCATGCTGTATCATAGATCTGTCAACTGGCACAAGGAGTAGGGACACCTGTCGAACCTCGTGTGTTTTGTCTGGGTCCTTCAATTTCTTTCCACTGCTAAAGACCCTACGCGCAAAGCGAATTATTGAAATAAAATTAAACCATGTAAGTCCCAAAATGACCTAGTTTGTGTCGAATTGAAGTTAAACCACACTTCTCCCTCTTGCTCACATTTCATATGCGTTTCAATAATACTGATCCTTGTGCTGGTGTCTCGCGTTAATCGTTCTCATTGTACAACATCTCCTAATTCCCATAAAAATTGTCATCACTAGTCAGAACATATATTTCATAGTCCACTGGTGTCCCACATTTATCGTTATTTGAACAACATCACCTCATCTCTGTTTTTATTGTTTGTTCAGCCATGCTATGATGAAAGAGAGTAAATGATTTGGTATTGTCCTTGACATTGACCAACATAGGATTATAAACAAAACACTAATCTTCTCTCTGAGCAGGTTGATTTCGAAAAGCTTGGTAATAAATGATCCCTTAGTAGAATTAGGCAGGGATTTCATATATATGTTTGTCTCAAAATGCCCATTGGACATTAAACCCTGTTCTTTCCCATGTAGGACTGGCGTTTATACATGCGACCCTGGTGTGAGCGCATGTGGCATGGAGATTGGGGCGCCTTCTCAATCTTGTGGTTTTCTCTGAGCTCTCCGGTTTCCTCACACTGCTAATAAAGACCCCTACGCGCAAGCGAATTATTGAAATAAATTTGAAACCATATGTTAGTCCCAAAATGACTTAGTTTGTGTCGAGGTGACGTTAAACCCCACCTCTCTCTTCATACATGTGAAATCACATTGTCTTTCATAGAGTCATGTGGCATAGTTTAGATCACATGACAAGGTGTAGGTTTGCCTGTTCAACTTCACAGGTTTTATGCATGACCTCTGGTTTCCTTTCACAAACACCATATGTTAGTCCCGAAATAACCTAGTTTGTGTTAAGTGCACTTTAATCACTCTCTCTCATCCATCATTTCATTGATATGTAGTCACAAGAACTCCAGATAGAGACAAAACAATAAATTCCTACTTTCGATTATGCCGTGGATTACGCAGGTATACAGCCATCTCAACATCGGCAAATTACCATCAGGATATTCTTAAATAAGTTATCTCGGCTAACGATGCCGTAGTTATTATTTATTTTCTACATCAATTTCGCTAAATACAATGGCAATTGCCACCGTAAATTTTGACCGTTGTTGTGTTTTATTATTTTTAGAAGTACAAGTCTGTTGTGGAATCAGTAGGATTTGTAGAAAATGGTGAATATAGTAATATCGATGTAGACAACGTCGATAAAAAGAAATTCAAAGATTTATTGAGTTTACCTTGGGTTAAAGCACATGCTGAGAAAGGCGACTGTATTTTTATTCCTCAAGGGTAAGTTAGAGTTTTTTTTGATTTTTTTACGTTTTGGGTTATTCTGTTTAAAATTACCAGGAGGAAGGAGATGCTGCAACTTTTTCTAGATCACAACTTTATGTGTATTTGTATGCAATGTAATAGATCCTGATTGCTGGTATTATAAAAGAGTTATTCAAAACCACCTGCGTGGATATAATAGAAACATTTTGAAAGAAAACTGTAGAATGACTAAGAACATGAGACCTTAATTAAATAGAACTGTAGAACGTGAGACCCTATCTTATTGCGCTGGTTGGGATGGCCTAGTGGTCTAGAGTGCTGCGCTTCGACCTCTAGCTGGCCAGTCACCTCTGGCTTGCGGATGTGGTTTCGATCCCTGGTGTGAGCGTATATGGCATGGAGATAGGGGCGCCTTCTCAACCTCGTGGGTTTCCTCCGGTTTCCTCCCACTGCTAAAGACCCCTACGCGCAAGCCAATTATTGAAATAAAATTAAAACCATATGTTAGTCCCAAAAAGACCTAGTTTGTGTCGAGTGGACATTAAACCCCATTTCTCTCTCTCTCTATCTTATGTCATTGTTTGTTTGGTAATTAGTTGTCCAGAGCCTGCGCCACCCCACATGGTTAACTTTGCCCAGACTGGAAATAAGCAATGAATCACTTTGATCTTAAACAGAATGACTCATATGCTCAATTTATTTAATTAAATAGAATTTTAAAGCTTTAATTGCTGGACATTATTTAGGGATATCAAGTAGAAAGTAAAAATTCATTTGATGAAAATAAAATTCTGAGTTTCTGTTGATAATTCAGAAACTGAAAAGGTGGAATTTTTTTCAAGTTAAATGTACAAAATTCTACGATTCCTCCATGAATATTACCATTGTACTTTTGTATTTTTCTATGCTAGATCAAATTTTGAACATGATCCCATTGTACTTTTATATTTTTTATGCTAGATCAAATTGTGAACATGATACATGTACCTCTCACTATGTCTGTGGTGAACAATATTTGTGTATTTTATCCTATAAAACCAATAACAATTGAATGATAGCCTTCAATTATTTTGGGGTTTCTTTTAAGTTGGTATCATCAAATACGGTCAAATGGAAGAAGAAATATGGCTGTTAACTACTGGATTTCACACCGCTGGTGGTTCGATCATCCCAGCTGTCGCCTGTTCGAGAAATTTAATAAAACCGAACCACTCAATAAATATCCCTACGCATCACCAAATGAATTTGTCAGGTGAGTTAATTGAATTTGATATTCAGGATTGATATCGATGTGACAAGGACAGTGTCTAGTTGTTCGAATGGTATAAAAAACCGAGGTTATGTGTACACATTGGCATGCACATAAAAGCACCCACGGGTATGCTGTAGTGCCAATTTCCATGCCAAATTTTTCTATAATAAAACCCCTATTTGTAAAATATTGAATAATGTACATTGGATCATTGCTTTCAAAAAAAATGTCATCTCGATTTTCCGGCGTGGTATCTCCTTGTCAGTGATGCAGAAGGAGGGACTGACAAGGACAGCTGCCTAGTCATTCGGATGGGACAAAAACCGAGGTCCCGTGTACACATTGGAGTGCATGTAAAAGATCCCTTGGCAGTTGGAATTCGATATAAGAGTAGGCCGTAGCGCCGCTGCCCGGGCAAAATTTCCCTCATAGCACACTGTATGGCGTATGCCCATCTTCCGTTAGCCCAGGTTAGGTGCAGAAAAGTAGGACGTTAAACCCCATTTCATTTCATTTCTAAAGAAATGAAAAATTTCAGAAAATTATTGATATGAAATTATTGTCAAATGAGTATGAAATTATTATCAACAGCTGTTATTTTGCACTCAACAAAATTTATTTGTAAATGTTTTTTTTAGGGTTATTGAATATTATTATTCAAGAATGCAGTTTTCTGTCATACTAATTTTGATACACTGTTTTCAAACATATTTATGTTTTTCATATTATTATTACATGTATTATTCTTAAAAAAAAATTTATCTTGATACCGTACAGTATGTTTTTTGGGTATCTTTTTTCTTTCTTTTAAAAACCTATTTTTGTTTGCTAGAAACAAGATGTTAGAAGCATATAAAGATTTAGATGTTGTGACTAAAAATAACTTTCTTGAACCAAATGTTGATAAAACCAAACGACTTAAAGTAAGTACTGATTAATTTAAACAATACTTTATGACCTGGTTTGTGGATGTTAAACCCTGTTTCTGGCCCTTTTTTATTTTATATGTAGATAAAAAAAAAGTTTAATAATTGAACAAATTTCTTTTACCTTTCAGTTGTTTGATTTCATAAATTTGGATCGTGACACCTATCTCACTTGGGAAGAGCTGTACCATTTTGATATTGATGCTGCTGTGATGAAATTCTCTGATGTTCTAGCCCAAGATTACCGACGACCAGAAGAACTTGTGAATGCCGAAACTAAAACTGAGGCAGATATTCTGGCCCAAGATCACCGACGACCAGAAGAACCTGTGGATGGTGAAACTGATATAGATGAAGTGAGTAAGGAAGATATAAAAAGTAACGAATCGAAGGTCAAAAAAGATGAGTTATGAGGTTCTAAAAATGTCTTCTGTAAAACTTGTGTATTCCATGATGGTTTCGTTAATATCAGGGGGAAAATGTTGAGTTTCTATCTTGTGACATTCCGATAAGTCTCCAAGAAAGATTATTTTACAAAGTTTGAAGTTTCAAGATGTCTTGACTTGAGAACTCAGAACATTTGAAATTTGAGAACTCAGAACATTTGTCAGAATAGTGTGCACAAGTCAATGATCGAGGAACATTCCATAGATGAAATCATTCCATAATGTGAACATTTGAACTAGTTGAAAATGTCTGAGATTAGCATTGAGACTATTTGAGAAATAATCATTGGAAAACATTCCTCAGATAAAAACATTCCATGGTGTTGAAAATCAAAGATGAATTATTAAACTGCCACCGGTGAAATATATTCCATTGATCTCAACTCTGATAAGTGAACAATCGAACTTATTTGAAGCAATATGCAAAACATTTAAAGATGGTGATATGTGAACATTCTAAATACTGAAATCTAATCCAGATTTTAAAAAAAAAGTAGCAGATTAAAAGTTGCAGATTCCAGTCCAATTTGAAGAACAGTTAGATTGTGTTTGGTCCAAGGGCTACATATTTCTAGCTTCAATTTTTCACAGGATGTGTTTTATAGCTTCAAAGATTCACAGAATGTGTTTTCTAGCTCCAAGGCTTCAGGTTTGAGTAGGTAATATGACAGGTTTGTGGGGATGATTCTAATTATGAGATTGGTGAGAAGTGTAACATAGGATCAAAGCTCTATTTATAACCAAGACTGTGGATTTCACTTCTTTTTTTTTTTTAACAATGCAGGACCAAACATTAAAAGTTGTTACATGTACATCTAAAATTCTAACAACTTATACATTAAACTGGAACATAACATATCATAACAGATTGTAGTTATTACGGTCATCACATAGGAACATAATAACATATCATAACATTATGGCCATCGTCCTAATTCACGTCAGCTTCCATTTTCAAATGCCCTCGTTCTGACTTGAAGAGCCGTCTCCGGTCTGTGATCTCTAGATAAGCTTGTCTTTTGGTAAGCCTATCTGAGTTACAATGTATGCATCTACCTGAGATCACTTATAAGGGTGAAGGTGTTATCATCAACCTTATTAGTATTTAACACCCATTCACAAGTTATAGTACCATTAGTAGCCTTCATTTAACGAGCTGTCATATAATATTATCTAATGATATTGACTTACTTACATGATAATTTGATGTGTGATACACCTGCCAATACCACTGTCTTACAGACTCCATAGAAGTTTACCATGAGGGGTAATAATAGAAATTTCTCCTTGCATGATAAAATGGATTGATTGTTAAAATCCTAACTCAAATTCTAATGCTTAGCCAATAAAAAGGCTACATTTCAGAAATATTTAAATTTTAAATTTTGCCTTTAGCCAATGAAAATGCTATATTTTAAAATAGTTTAGTATTTGAGTCGTTTTTAATTTGAATCAGGACTATATTATTATTTTCTTGCCAGTTATTTAGTTGATCACTTTATCTGAATAGATGGATCCAGATTGAAAACATCTTTACCGCTTTAGATAGACTTAAAAATTATATATTTTGTCTATATAATTATCCACCGTAAGTCTTTTTTCCTATTTCATTTAGTTTATTTTTCACTGTCTTGATTGTTTATTTATATACATGTATATATACCGCTTATTATTATCGGTGATTCCTACCGAACAAAGGTCAGCAATCTGACCTCCTGGTATATCGGAGTCCCAACTAACAGAACGCAACTTTAAACCCAAAATATAGCAGTCCGTTAGAGTCACTGGCACTATTTCTTGTGGAATGCCATGAAGTCTAACCGCACACTGGGTGGTGGTATGTTTGTCGTCATATTTTACAACCCCCTGGCCCACTTCTCTACTGGCAAGTGTTAGTATTTGTCAAAGCTGAAATCCTGATTTGGGAGAACAAAAGACTTTTTCTGAATCCCAGTGATGATACATATATGATCGTAAATTACCTTATAAGATAAACGTAATAAATCATCATGTAAATATGACACATTGACGGTATTCTACCACACATAAACTTATAAACAATAGTATACTTGTACATATAATCCTCTAGCAAATAAAACATTATCATTGTCCATCATTATGTTTACAGTGTGAACAGTGGATTGGTCTTCAGGCATTCACATCCTGTCGTATTTTCAGCCTTCAGGCACTCTTCATGATAAATTTTAAGTCAGCCTTCAGACGTTCAAGTCCAGTTCTATATTCAGCTCTTTATAATAAATGTAATCTTTACAGGTGGACAGGTTGATTGATCTATATTCAGTCATCCACGTCCAGTAAAAGACCATGACTTTTAACCGCCAGGTACATGTAGATATGTCATTGTCAGACCTCTGGGTATTAACACCTAGATCTTGATCGTAACTTTAGGCATTAAAAGTCTGTTCGGCATACAATTAATGTACAATGATGTTTAGTCCCAGCAGTTTGGTAGTAGATAAATTTACTTGCAAGCTGGTCATAACTGTTCCACTGAAGTAAATAAAATCAACCAAGATAGTTGCCTGAGTTTTTTTCCCATTTTCCAAGTTGTTTCTATTTGCAAGAGTTGTTTCAGGTTTCTCAGGGTATCAAAGTTAAACTTACCTAAGTTGTTTCTACTTGCCCGAGATATTTCCGATTTTAGTTTTGCATGAGTTCTTAACCCTGGGATGCCCAGAGTTCCTTAAATAATTAGTTCTCAATGATATCTTGGATAATACATCAGGTAGGCATTTTAAACAAATCCTTTATGGAAATTGGGAACATCTGCATTAGGCTGCCCTGGGCGATAAAGTCATCTTTTATATTTATATTTAAAAAAACAAAACAACAAAATGTCAACAGGTAATGACTTCATTTATTCCTCTGTATAACACACAACAAATAAAATCATTTCCACAGTATTTTACGCGACATGGTACTGCCTGAAACGGTTCCGAGCTTCAATAAAGCACACGGGTACATGTACCTCACACTTCTCGCAGTTTGTGTCTGTTTTGATTTTGCAAATGGCACACTAGGTCTTTTGTCTATCTTCACAGGCCAGTGTGCTACCATGTCAAATCTTATGATTGCTTCACACGTACATGTACAGTACCATTTTTACAGGTGAGCGGGTGTTCTGAATATTGAACAGTTAAAGAACATTGTCCATTGAGCATTGAAAAATATCCCTCTGGTGCGAACTCCATTCTTAATTCTATGTACATAGATGATATATTAGATAGTGTAGGTGAAGTATCTACAGCCATAGAGTTGCGCTGAGAAATATCTGCAGTTTTACTAAGTGCAGGGTTCAAGATTTGTAAATGGTTGTGTATTGACCCAAGGGTATTAAAGTTACATTATTAGGCTCTTGAATTTTGATATTAAAAATGTTGCTTGCTGCATGCGACGATGTGTGTTCCTGTTGCGGTGACGATGGCAGTTGATCTGATGATGGCATGTCATTATTAATTTCAAGCTCTGTCACAATGTCCCTTGACTGTGCAATAGTCGATCGTGGAATGGCTAAGAACTGGGTGGCCTGTGTAACTGATTCACTAATTTGTTTATGATCGTGTACGTGTTCCAATTCTGACTCGAAACTATCACTATCGATGCTAATAAGTTTTGTTAACACACCAATTGCCTTCTCTTGACAAGCCATTTAAAATCGCAATGCAGATCTTATGTCGTACACATTGCATGCTAAAGCCAAAGTTAAATTTATTTGCGCCTTTGCCAACTGACTGTTGGCCATTCGTCTCTTTTTCAACAGCGCTGTTAATATTTCGTCTTCGTTGAGTTTATTTGTATTCTTCGAATCTGCCATTTCTGAATTTGATTGTTTACACTAATTAAGTTCAAATAACCACATATGATAATCAAGTCTATTACAACGCACGGAAGGAAAGTAGTGTACTTACAGTTCTAATAAGTTCTATATATAACCACGCTCTGCCACCAAAACATGTTCCGAATATTGAACGCAAAAACATAAAACAGTACACAGCTATTCTTTTCTATCTATATATTTTTCTTCAATAGCAAACAAAAAACAACCCTCTCCTTTTATTACCCAGACTCTCAGTTTCAGGCTGCTAAAAAACGTCACGTAAAAAAGATATCAACATTTTTTTAGATAAGAACTCTGGGGTGGACATTAATTCTGAACATGGTGGGGCGAAGTGATTCATTTTGATGCACACTTTTTTTTTTTGCAATCCCACTCCCAGTCTGTACTAAAGATTTGGCCTGTTTTGCAGTGAATTCTCACAGTTTCATGTTCTCGGCTAGACCGAATACTTTAGAGTCACGTTCACGGAGAAGCCATGCATTTATAGCAACCAAACTATTGATCTGATTTCGTTTACCCACCCACCTCCCCATCCTGCTCTCACAAAAAAAGAAAGAATTAATATATTTCAATAATTTCAGGTTATTTTATGACCTACTACATGTCTTTTTACAAAGTTATCTCCCTGAGAAAATGGAAAATGTTAATGACATCCTCCGTACCACTTACACATTTACTTGTTAAGAAAATGTTAAACCTCAATGGACGTCCATGAAAAAATAAAAAAAAATAAAAATGTATTTTTATGTACCAGCGTAATTGAGACTGGGGTAAGATGAGCCATTTTTTCATTTTTGCTCTCCTGCATGTATGTTAAATGATGTAAGAAGCTAACTGTCACCATAATACAAAGTTAAATTTCTACCGCTTCCACTGATCACATAATTTTCTTTCTACAATAAGGTAATAAGCTACAATAATGTTTTGAAAAATGCTTCGGAGCTGGCACAATTTACCCCATTACGGGGTTAAGTTGATCCAAGGTGTGGGGTAAATTGATCCTTATCACTAAATACATGGAAAAAAGCTTCCCCTGTGGACCGGGGCTAGCCTAGTGGTAGATAGTAGAATAGGAGCATAATTCACGAAAACTTGTACCAAAATATTTTAAGAATGGAGCTATTTCATTGAATGAAAAGTCCTACATATTTAGTTTTAAGTTTTTGTAAATGAGACCCCAAGTTAATTGCAAGGCCCTATTTATAGCCAACAACAATGGTTTATAAATCCCTTTTTAAAACCCCATTGGTTTTCTTAAAGCTCTCTTTTTTTTATTGTGATCACAGATCAACGTGTTAACTTCAGCACCGTGTTGTAATAAAGCAGCATGTTTGTCAATCCTCATTTTTTTTCTCTTTACCTTCAATACCTTGAAAACAGACTGCTTTAAACTCTGTTTGAAATTTATGTGACAGTTAAAATTCCCCTTTCATTCATAAAAAAAACTCTAAGAATAGGTGACTAGGTTCTTTTAGATTATGAAGTATAGTAAACTTTCCATAAGTCGGATCTAAGTGGACAGGCCAGATTTATCCGAGTTAAGCAAAAATCTAAGTTAAACAAGAATCTGAGTTGAGCAAGATCTGGGTTATTAAAAGCCCGAAATTCAATATTAGCTTGATTAGAAATAAACTGCAAAAGTCAGATAATAATTGATTCAAAGGCACATTTCAAGCTTTTGTTCATATGTGCGAGTAGGTAACATCTGTTTTCTTACCATCATTGAAAAATTTCCCCGGAAGGTGTCTTATACAGCAGGCAGCGTGTTTCGAATTTTCCGGGAAAATTCTATTATTGCATCGAACAGTTGCTATTTTCCTTGAAAACTGTTGGATGTTTGCATCCTTACATTGTCTCCAGTTTCTCATGCTTGTTTTCTTTTATTTATCTCAAAAAAACAATCCCAGGAATTCAACATTTTTAACAACATAAAATACGTTTTGTTTTTTATATACATGTCATCGATGATAAATAAATATTTAGTTGATCCTCCTCCATATTGTTGGTTGCCATGACAATCTGATTCGTGTGTAGGGTATTCAGCTCCTACTACACCACATTGTCTTGGTTTTGTTTCTTTTATCTCAAAACAAATCACTGGAATTCAGCATTTTTTTTCAACATAAAATACATTTTGTTTTTTATGTACATGTCATTGATGATAAATAAATATTTAGTTGATCCTCCATATTATTGGTTGCCATGACAATGTGTTTGATTCTTGTATTTGTTATTTAGCTCCTACTAAGGTAGCAACAAACTTACACCACATTGTCTTGGGTATTTTTATTATTTTTTTTTTTTTTTTAAAAATCATTGGAATCCCGCACTTTTCACAAGATGGACTGTGTCCCTTTTCCCGAAACAGTCACAGTGCTGGTAAATACCTAGATTCTTGTATCGTTTGTTCCGCAGAGGGGCCTTTTTTTTATCAAGATAGATGTAGATATATGTTGTAACTAACTATCCTGTCAGCGGAAATATTTGAAATGTTCATTCTGAACAACAAAAGCACTTTTATGCCTACATGATCTCCCAACTCAATTTTCAAAATATCCGCGCTTTAAATCAAGATAGGTGAAGTACATATGTATGTGGAACAACCAAGAACTGCAATGAGATTGCACATGTTAGGTAATAGAGAAAAACATATTCTCTTAATTGTAGATTTAATTTTCTATCATAAACGCAAAGTCCCATGTGGTTTAGGAATCAGTGCTACTGGAGATGCATACTCCCTTGGATTTGTTCTTCAACAATTTTGACATGATTTAGTGGTTCTTAAGCTCCTCCACTAAGGATGCACACTTTTCTTCCCAATTCGTCTCTTGGGGAAGTTTTTGGTTTCATTGGCTGATATAACCTCCCCCAGAATAGGTCCTTACAAGCTTGACCAGATTTTGTGACGTAAGCATGTCGTGTAACGCTTCACCCAATTCGGCTATTTTGGTTCAGTGTTATAGTTCCTTCGCAGTCATTGTTTTTTGTATTTCAGGAGAGCCAAAAAAAGCTCCCCTCAATCAACAAATTGAAAAAAATGGCTCTCCTAAAATGTTCTCCCAGTTTCGATAAGAAGAATGCTTTAGAAATTAAGGAGAGTGATTTAGAAATTAAGGAGAGTGATCTGATATTAAGGAGAGTGATTGGTAGATAAATGTTAATAAACCCCCAATGACTTTGTAAAGGAGAGTGATTTTCAATTTTAAGGGGAGGGAGAAAAAATTCCCCTCGGTCGACATTCAGGTGAGCTGTAGGCGCTCGAGAGCGATCACTCGCCTTAAAAAACAATGGCTGCCTTCGGGTCAATGGTCCAGAATCACCATTGTTAAAGAGGAATCCACCATAGTTTGTGGCACGAGTTCACCATAGATATTGTGTTGGAGGGGGGGGGGCTCCACCATAGGTGTTGATGTGAGTCATAGCCCATCATTTACATTTTGTATTCGTGCTCAATAGATGCTCTGCTGCGATAATCAGACAGCTTCATGGTAAGTCTGGCACTGCGTTGTTCCGTCGGTTCTCTCAAGATTTGCGGATAGATTCGATCTTGTTCATGCAGAAGAGCTGTCAGTAACGTTGAGTGGTTTTCTCTCTTTGAGCATGAATTTGTTCGTAACTTGGTACATTATGGGGTAAATCATTCGATTTACTTAACTTGGCAGATGAGTCATAATTGAAGACCCGAGTGCTAAAAGGTGGTTAAGTCACATTTGTTGGAAATTGAGAAAAACACAAAAAAGGAAATTTTATTAATCTTTTTACCAAAGCGTGAATTTTCAAAATGTGGGCAGATATGCATTCAAACAATGATTTGAGCAAATTTTGTGAATATTGTGTCCATATTAATCAGTATTTTGGCGAATTAAGTAAATTGTCAAAAAAAAATTCATGGAAAAATCAGGTCAGGTCCATAAGGACTTAACCAGACTTTAACAAAACTATGTCAACTTCAGCTATTAAAGCCTGTTTAAAAGGTCATTTTATCAACCAAATATGGCAATTGACCTACATATCAGCCAGTTACAAAGGAGATTCTGTAAGAATAGTATGGACTTGACCTGCTTTTTGCATAAAACTATCAAATGTGCAAAAAAGTAGTTGAAATACATTAATTGAAGTTTTTTTTAACTCTGATAGTTTACACACAATCAATAATCATAGTCATAACTGTCAATTTGATCAATAATCATAGTCATCCCCATCACTGTTAATTTGATCATCATCAGCAACTGTGACTGCAACTGCTGGGCCGGCTAGATGTTCCAAATTTATCAATCTGATTAAAACACAGATCCAATTTCGTTTCGTTTTTTATAGTTCAAAATTTCATTTTTACTTGTCTTTACTACTCTTGGATCTGGAGGACTTGTTATTTAAGTTGTGTTCTGCCTGAAATGAGGGGTCAGCCAATCAAATGGTCTGTCGAATAGACCGTTTGACCTTTTCATGCGTGGAACTGTGGGTAGATACGTCTATACTAATTACACCAGCGGGTAGAGATCAAAACAAAACAAAAGTAGATTTTAAGAAGCATGGCTGTCGCTAATTGTTTAATCAAATGGCTGACGTTATCGGGTCAAACGTCCCGTGCTTGATACCTGACGTCATAGAACATGAGCTCCCACTATAACTTGTTAGATCTACATGAGTGTAGGCCATCGAAGGTATAAAAACGAAACGAAATATAGATCTATATTTTAATTAGATTGCAAATTTATGTAATAGGAGACATATCTTTGTGGGAGAATTCCCTTGTTCACTATTTTTTCTACAATGTCCTTGTACTTCTCATATTTTATTTTAACAGGATTGAGATACATGTATTTATTTTCCACTGTTGTTGATAGTTCAGCTTTGTGTTTCAGAACGCTGGATTTCATCCAGGTTTCCATTTCGTTGTAAGTATATTTTCCCCATATTTCTTCTGGATGCTTCTTGATTACCATATCACCTACCACAGGGTCAAATTCTTCAGTTTCTCCATATGAAAACCACATTACTTTTCTCATTAATACCTTCTCTCCACCCTGCCCATCTGTAAATGTGGTAGATTTCATGACAGAACGGGAATAATTCTTGAAGTCGAGCATGTTATGTTTCGGTGGCGAAAATCTGTTGTTTACCGGAAGACTTCTTATAAATTATTCCATTCATTCTTGGCTTGCGTTCTGTTTGTACTTTGTGAACGTTTCTTATATGGCGTTTACCATTACTGGCGTTTAGAAATTCCTTATTGCAGAATGGACATTCAAACATCTTCTTGCTTGGTTAGTTTTGTTCATTCAAACCTCCAGGCGCTTGGGTTGCTAGGAGGTCAATAATGGATTCTTCGTGACGTAATCTGACATTGGTGTTACGTGACGTTTTCGTGACAATTTGTACCTGGAATTGGTGTCCCGTGGTGTTAAAATGTTTAGCTACAGGGGTGTCGTTGAACTTTTTAATATCGTTGTTATGTCCGTATAAACGGACCCTTAGAGAGTTGCCGGATTGCCCTACATATTGTATTCTACAGTTTTTGCAGGTAATTAGATAAATGATGAATTTAGTGTTGCAATCAAGGTGATTATTGATTCTGTAAATTTTGCCGTTATATCTGGATATTACTTCGGTTGATTCTAATAAAAACTTGCAGCAGATGCAATTCCTCTTACATCTGTAGCAGCCGTGAGGTTTGATATTGTCTTTGTTGGGTATATCAGATTTGACGAGTAGATCTCTTAGATTTAGATTTCTTTTGTAGCATATACGGATTTGGCAGTTGTGTAGTGATTCTGTATCTCCATGATTTTCTAAAAGTTTTTGATTGGTAGTGATGATAGATCTCAGGTTGACTTTTGAGCAGTATTTAGTTGTGTAGGTGAGGATGTTGGTTTGGGGATTGTTAGTTGTTAAATTGGTAGAGATTGATAGGGGTTCGTTCAAGGCTTTCAAGATCCCTTGATGTATAACATTGTTAGGGTAACCTCTGCGGTTGAGTTTAAGTTTGAGTACTGTTAGCGATTTCTTTAGTTCTTCTGGTGTGCTAGAAATTCTTTTGATACGGAGTGCCTGGTTAAAAGGTAAGTTATTAATGGTATGAGTCGGATGACAGCTCGTATAGTGTAGGTATAAGAACAACGAATAGAATAGACGACACAGCTAGCCAAAGCACAACAAAAATTCTCCACCATTCACAAAAAGCAACGTTTACAAAATACACAAAATACAATGCACTAACTAATTTATATTCTAAGTATGAATGAATGGTTCCTTTATTATTATCATGAGTAAAGCAGAACTACTTATACTTTCATTTTCTTACGGACTTTTGGTTTATTGCGTCGATCTGAATCATCATACTCGAACGTGTCCAAGTAATGGTATCTAAAGAAACGGGGATCAGGACACATTCTAACCTGACATACCCTGCAAATATATGATGTCTCACAACGTTGCATGTGTATTCTACAATTTACAGAAGTTGTCATTTTTTGAGGGGCATGTTGCAGAGTGTGATCTCGGCGTTGGTCATCATTACCATTACGTGGAGCGGCATCAGAGTGTTTGCAGTATGATCGACCACCCACAAGTCCCCGTACTCAACGCCTCCCGAAATTCTCGAAGTGTAAGCTGGTCATCTTGAGAGTGTGAGGCATTGTAAACAATGAAGGAGTTCAAAACACAAATATCAAACATGTACATGTACCATAATACTTTATGATACTATGTGAGTCCTTTGTGGTGGCGCTTGTAGCAGACAATTTTTTTATCCGCAAAGCCCACACCTCCCATACTGGTGTTGTACAGCCCAATTATATTTGGCCTAGGGATTTCAATTTGGTTCCAGCGGCCATTTACTTTTACATTTCTAGTAACTGGGGTAGGAACTATTTCAACAGGCACTGTAGAAAGCACAGAAACTGCTGGTGTCTTTCCATGTGATGCAGAACATGGAACCGGACTGCATCCACAGTGACTCACCCCGCTGAAGCCGTTTGACTGCTTGCATTTTCTTTCCAGTTGTTTCTTTTGGGATACTTTTCCTATTTTCCCTGACAGTCCCCACAGCCATAAAGCCTCTTTGATATAAATTTTCAAACAATTCAACACTAGAAAAGAGGTTATCCATAAAAATCGTTCTTCCTCGTCCTTCATAGGGTGTGACAAGCCTCTTCACAACCTCTCCTGGCGCATTGAAATTATTATCGGCTCCTGCTGTCTTTCCACCATAAAGCTCATAGTTCAGGACGTACCCAGTGTCAGATTCAGCGAGTACCCAGTTTTTTAGGCCCCAGTGTGCGGGCTTATTTCGCATAAATTGTCTGGCAGGCATCCTTCCCTGCCCCTTGATCATACTTTCATCAACTGACAAATGTGACCCAGGATTATAGATCTCCCACAACTTGGGTACAAGGTAGTCGAACAAGTAACGTATTTTGTAAAATTTGTCATAGTTGGGATGTTCCTATCTACAATGGCTTTTTCTTCATCAACAAAATGAATATAACTTAAAATTATCTCAAATTGGTTGATGGGGAATATTTCGGAAAAACCATCCATCCTTGTCAGCTTATGGGATTTAGTCCAGTATTTTCTGAGCCTCCCCGTGAGTGGCACAA
The DNA here is from genome assembly GCA_963678685.1 of Patella ulyssiponensis. Taxonomy (NCBI): domain Eukaryota; kingdom Metazoa; phylum Mollusca; class Gastropoda; family Patellidae; genus Patella; species Patella ulyssiponensis. Next base: position 8,563,492 of record OY783228.1, on the reverse strand, counting down.
GCCCCATAGCAATAATCACACCAAACCAGGACTTCAATTCATTTCTAGTTAGAGGCTCCATGTTTTGTTTGTTCTTACATGGATCATTTTGTTTCTTTGTTTTATAATTCTTGTTTGTTAGGCTGACTATTTCATCAAGGAAAGTATCGGTGAACAAGAGCTGAAATGTCTGTGTCACATTCAAAGCAGAAAAGTCTGCCATAGACCCTTTAGCCGGAGCTGTAAACCTTTTAGGAACAACATTTTCCAATCTGTTAGTCCATACCTTAGGAGGAGGAGCTACATCTCGCACTCGAGCCCCTTGTCGTCGTGGCGGTCGACCTCGTCCCCTCCCTCGCACTGGGAGGCCCCGAGCTGGCGCTTGAATCAAAGGAATGTAACATAATCAGATAATAACTGTGGATTGGACTTCTTTAATTCAGTATGACGATAAATAACCTTAAACTATACTACATGTTTACAAACAATACATAAAATAATATTATTGTGATCTTTCCGGCTGTCGTCTAAATCCACGTCTGCCTCCATGGTTCTGTGCTGAGCTTCCAAACCCAACTCAACTAACTGAACTGACGGCACTCTCTGCATCAGAAACCTAAACCAATTTATAAGCGAGGTATAAAGTATACATATTATTGATATTGAATAAAAATAATTATGACGACAGCTGAATACTAATAAATAAATTAAAGGTCGTCGGGTTCTTCGACAAGACCAATTCAATGTGGCCGTAACTTATTCTACAATAATCATATTGATGTTTGTAACAGCACATGGGTCAAAAGGACAGCGGAGATTTCACACTTTGTAACAGGAAGTAGCAGACTTCTTATTCTGGTCATAAATCCTTTTGGAAAGGCCTAAGGGGATATCATCATCCGAGTCACTACTGCTGCTGTTATACATTTTGTACACTCATCAAACTAAACTGAATCACAAATTTTAAATATCTACGATTTCTACGTGAAGCAGAAAACTGGACAAAAAAACGGTATTTTGCGTAAAATAAACATACAAATGTAGCGTAATCCAACTCACACAGTATTCCTTGGCAACTATGAATGATTGAATGGGATCCTGTACAAATCATGTCTTAAATCGGAGAAAATTCGCGAAAAATTACAGAAATTGTACTCAAAACATTGCCAGGACGGCCATGCTGGGTTTAAACAATTGTCGTCACAACCGGATATCCCGTGTAACCACCTGTAGCGCGGTAAATTCAAACGGTTAAAAACGATACGGGAAATTCCGTAGCCATGCAATTTCAGCCTTTGTTTACTCTACGGCGTAGGCCGTAGCCCGTAGCCATGCACTTATGGGTTAAGTTGCAAGTTCCTAGATAGACGTTTCACGTTGTGTGTTCCTCAGTAGCCCTCTTGCCTCGGGTCTCTCGTATTTTGACTTGGTTGTCTGTTAGGTGTGAATACCTTGCATTGCAGCTCGGTACTGATCTGGAAACTATCCGATCCCCGCCTTATATCAGCTCCAGAATCTAAAAGGCACCTATAAAATTGTCGTTCTAATTTTACCAAGCATGAACTCAGATTCCCCGCCAAATTTATGTGTTTGATTAATTTTGGTCCGTCGTCGCTCTCTCCAACAGTTTCCCGGTCGTCCTAAATTTTGAAGGAAGCGTCCTCTTGCCTCGAGTGCTTGTCCCCTTCCCAAATTCCTTGGTCCGCCGTTCTGAATGAATGGCTTGGGTCCGACATTCGGCATAAATGCGGGTCTGTCACTTCGCATAAATCGCTCGGGTCCATTACTTTTAATAAATTGTTCGAGTAATTGATCTCGACTTAAAGTCCATGGTCGCTCATTTTGTGTTGTCCGTCCCCTACGCTGTCCTTGGCCCTGGGGTTGCGGTCTGTCGATTAGTTGTGGGCAATCCCTCTTAAAATGGCCGTTCTCGCCATAGTGCCAGCAGAAATACTAGACTTCCTTATTTTGTACGATGTAGACTCGTTGTGAGCGACATTTGCTGGTTCGGTGTCCCACTCGGTGGCATTTACAGCATTTTCTCGGACGGAAGTGGTCCACTTCCATCCTTTCCACCATCGTCACTGGGGGTGCCTGTTGGCCCGTACACGTCAAGTACCTTTTCATGAAAACTTGTTCCTGTGTGGCTATCAGCGCCACCTCCTGCAATGTCCGGGGGCTCTTTCGCCACAGCTCGGAATATAGCTGTTTGTCAGCTATTCCGTCTGTAAACGTAAGCACCATGTAGGCCTGCACGTCAAGATGTCCCACGTTCGTATGCGCCAAATGTGCAGTTGCCAAAATTCTGTGTCCATACGCCGGTCTCTGCCGTCTGCTCGCTCTCTCTCTCTCTGGTTGTCTTGTCTTCTGTGAGTATACTACTGTATATAAAGCCTCCAACACTTAGGGAAGGTGGACAGAGGAGGGATCATCAAATAAGGAAGTTCTGTGGCGTGTTTGCACATATCATATGAAGCTTGTAGATAACATATTGAATAAATTATATAGTTAATAAGATCATGCCTTAAATAAGTTTAGAGAGTAAAAGAAACGTCCACTATAATAAATATCAAAAGTAACAGAGGTTATACAGTTCTTTGCACCAAAATGAATGTTCAGTTTATGAAAGGTATAGAGAACTTTGTTCCACTCGACTTAATGTCCGTGGTCGCTCATTTTGTGTTGTCCGTCCCCTATGCTGTCCTTGTCCCTGGGGTTGCGGTCTGTCGATTAGTTGTGGGCAATCCCTCTTAAAATGGCCGTTCTCAACGCAGTGCCAGCAGAAATACTGGACTTTCCTATTTTGTATGGCGTTGACTCGTTGTGAGCGACATTCGTTCTTTCGGTGGCATTTACGGCATTTTCTCGGACAGAAGTGATCCACTTCCATCCTTTCCACCATCGTCGCTGGGGGTGCCTGTTGGCCCATACGCGTCAAGTACCTTTTTATGAAATCTTGTTCCTGTGTGGCTATCAGCACAGCGTCCTGCAATGTCCACGGACTCTTCGCCACAGCTCGATTATAGCTGTTTGTCAGCTATTCCGCCCGGAAAGGTAAGCACCACATGGGCCTGCTTGTCTGGATGTCCCACGTTCGTATACGCCAAATGCGCAGTTGCCAAAATTCTATCTGAAAATTGTTGGACATTCTCTTCTTGTCTTTGTTTCAGGTATCGCATGGACGAAATTACGTCAATCTTGTCTGGCGTTTCATCGAAATGAGGCGTCAGTTTGGCTTTCATTTCCTCCCTCTCGAATTGCGAGATTGTCGGTCAGAAAGCGTTCTATAATATCGCTTACTCCACCTCTGGCTGTGTGGTACGCACACTCTCGTATGGCTCCCCTCGAAAGGATTTAATGGTTGCGTAGTTTTCTAGGGTTTTTACCCATGATCTGAATTTTCGTGGACTACCCTCATTTGGGTCTACGAGGGTAGAGTTGTCCCCATATTTGTAATGATCGTGTGCCATATTCTATGCCTGGGTTTGGGCGGCTGTTTGAGTGGCAACCTGTGTACTCAGGGCACCTACTGAATTGGATAAACCCCCCTACTTCATTTTTGAGTTGCCCTACATTACCATTCAGGTCATTTAGAATTGCCTCTGCCATTTTAGTAAATTCAAAAATCTTTACCTTACTTATTCATCTGTAGTCCGTCCTCTTTATTTTGATGTATTCTTTCCTGATCTAACGGCACCAAATTACAACTCTATGTGATACAGTCAAGTGTAATGAAAGATAACAGGTTCTTTTTCAAATATAGAATAAATCTTTAATCAGGTTACATACAGGTTACAGAAGTCTAATACAGTAATAAGATGATGCTTTAAGTTGCAAGTTCCTGGATAGCCGTTTCACGTTGTGTGTTCCTCGGTAGCCCCCTTGCCTCGGGTCTCTCGTATTTTGACTTGGTTGTCTGTTAGGTGTGAATACCTAATAATGTATAATATACATTAAATAGATTGCCTGGATAATGATTTGACTTACATTGAGTTATGTTAAAATATAAGGTATGACTATTTAACATACTGTAACTACCCTGTTGTCATACCAGACACAAATAACAATGCTTTCACTTGACATGAAGTCAAAAGTATCTCTTCTAGCCTTTTTTTAACTGCTCTGCCATGGACTCTTTAATATTTTCTCCACATATCACACATGACCAGTCTTCTGCTGGTTTTGATGATTCGTTTTTAGGTTTTTGTTTTCTTTGTTTAAGCCTACATGTTTTGCTTGGTTTTGTTTTCAGACATGTTGCTTTTTTTTTTGTCATGGCTTTGCTCTCAAGGTGCTTATGCGGGCTCGCGGTCAAAACTGTAGCGACTTGGCAACGCCGCTTTCATGTTGCTACTGTGGTGTTGGGATCGGTTAATGGGCTGTTGTGTCGATGGTCGTAGATTCCATTACCATCTTCTAAGCTAGTAACGAATAACATCCGATTAATCTTTAGCTTCACCTATCACCAGAAGGTCACAGGTCATTTATTAATGGGAAGATAACTCTTACAAAACAAAAGGGAAATAACTCCATTATTGTTTGAAAGAACTACATAATTATACGACACTACATCGAGGGTGACAGGCTCAACTTACCCCTGTACATGTGACCTGGGATGTCAGCACATGTAGGGGAAAGCGGGGCACAGTGGATCTGATTTCTTTTCGACCCCTTCATTATTTGAAATTTTAAGGTAATCTCAAACTTTCTGTTGCAGTTGTATTGCATGACTTAGTACTTTGAGGTAGACAAGCCATGACAACCAAAAGATGATGAGCTAATAGTTATTCACATTTTTTTTTAAAAAAATCTGAATTCTGTACTGTTGTGCACCCATGTGATACAGTCGAGTGTAATAATAGATAACAGGTTCTTTTTGAAATATAGAATAATCTTTAATCAGGATGCATACAGGTTACAGAAGTTCAGTAATAAGATTACGTTTAAAGTCACAAGTTCCTAGATGGCCGTTTTCACGTTGTGTGTTCCTCTATAGCCCTCTTGCCTCGATCTCCCGTATTTTGACCTGGTCGGCTGTTGAGTGTGAATACCTTGGGATTGCAGCTCGGTACTGATTTGGAATGCATCGATCCCCGCCTTATAAAAGACTCTGGTCAATCCATCAACATCACGATGCCCGAAGACATCGTGTGGTCATTAAAAAAGTATAGCGGGCGAGAACAAAGGCGAGTCTGAGGACAACATGTGGTCATTGAAAATATAGAGGCCTAAAACAATAGGTTAGCCTGAGGCTGACCTACTAATATATCATTACATAAATAGTCTTAACAATGGTTTGATTTACATCGAGTTATATAAAATATAGGGCACGACTATTTTACATACGCCCCCTAGAAGAAAAGGATCTTTTCATCCTGAAAAATTCTTTTATACAATGTTTAACTCGATGGGTCACCATTGTCCACTTCATTTAAAATGATAGGATAGATAAGGTTAATATACATATGTCAGCACTGCCTACAGTAATATACAATTAAAAATAACTATCTACCGGAATATATATCCACACCATAAATAATACACTTTGTATAATATTGATCATCCTAAGGGATAATTATAGTTCAGTCTAATTGTTCACAGTTTTGTAAACACCGTTGTAAAAGAAATGTCCTCCACCATTGTTTATGACACCAATCCACCATAGATGTTGATGTAGGTCCACCATAGATTCTAATATTTTCTCGCACATTCCAAATGTTGAATGTGATGCGTAGCCCTCCATTTACACCTTTGTTTCGTTCTCGGTAGGGGCTCTGTGGTGGTAATCTGACAGCTTCATGGTAAGTCCGGCGCTGCTTTGCACTGTTGACTCCTGTAAGATATTCGGATAGAGTCTTTCTGATTGGTCCAACAAAGGAGCTGTCGGAGACGTTGAGTGGCTTTCTCTTTCTCGGCTTTCTCTTTCTACGAGCATGATATTGTTCGTAGGAGGGTGACGTGGAATATTTTGGGGTAAATCATTTGACTTACTAAACATGACAGATAAGGCTTTTCTAATTCTTCTACCGACTTTGGAATAATGGAAACATAAGGTTAAGGCCACGATAACTACAAGGAGGATACCTGCCCCAATTGCATAATGTCGCCAATTGAACCGTTTTTTCTCAGGTTTAATGATCTTGAGGTTATTTAGTTCAGATAGTAATTTAGACATAGAGATAGTTTTAAGCCCACGTAATTTCCTGGGTAATTTTTCCAGAGTATAGTTTTGTAGTTCATTTTTGACGGGGGCCCACAATTTTTCCATAGACACATTGAAAGTGTTAATTAACCGGTCAAAAGAGGGTTTATCGAAATAAGTAGATTCGTTTTGATAAAAGGGAGGCATACTTAAGTAATCATTCGAGGCAGAGCACGAAGCGTTTAATTGTACCACACCAATAGGTGGGGAAACAGTTAGCGAAGAATGCATGAATTTGGAATTTTGACATACGACGCTAAATCGAATTTCGTTCTGGGTAGTAACCAGTCAGAATCCATTGGAGACATATTCAGCCATAGGCAAAATACAATTTGGTTTAATTATGACCCGGCAATATTTATCAATTCGCTTTTTGTTCTGCATAAATAAGGCAACCACGCATAGCGTACTCAAATTTATTGGGTATATCGGACTTCGTATGCGACAAAACCCTACTAACGGATTGCTGCATTTGTCGGCTTCTTCGCGAGTTAGTAAAACGTATTTTGTCCTTTGAACATTGACGGCCATAATTTCGGTTTCAAGTTCATACTTAGCCACCATTTTAAAAGTAGCTTTCGAATTGGAAGGAATTTTCTTGGAAGTCATAGGAACAGGCAAATTATGCGCACGGTAAATTTCCAGTCCTCCGTCGGAGTCTAAAAGAAGCACCGATATGATTACTAAAATGCGGTTTCCGTCCAGAACCGTTGTGCAAGTTAGTAATTTGTAGAACGACCATAAGTCAGCCTTTGGGTCGCTTGGTAAATGTAAACTTGGTGGCAACATATCTTGTATTTCGACAAGTAGTCGCCTTAGATTGATCGGCGTTATTGTACTAGGGGACAAATGACCAAGGGAGAGCATGTTGAGTTGCAGTCGTAACTCTTCCAAATATAGCTCGGCCCTCATCATCATTAGTTTAATGTCATCTATGACTAAGTTTAAACGAAGATACAAGTGCAGAAACTTTTCCAGTTGCAGTACATGTCTCTTGAATTCTCGGACAATATGCATTACAGTACATTACTTTTCGATCTAGACTACCAAGTTTGTCATTGAGTTTGTTTATAGCTTGCCTGTTAGTTGAAATTTGGACTCTCGAAACGTTTAAGAGGGAAAGGCTTTCCTTCGCCACATGCACAATAGCCTCTTGATTTTTCGCTAAGTCTTTTACATTATTTCTGATAGAATTCAAATCACTCTCGGAGACTGTGCCAAACAGAAAATTCAAGGCTTTACCTACTATGGGAATGAGCGATCTCTTCCGTCTCGAGGTTTGTAACGTTTTGAAATCGGCCACTATCGTCATTAGGTCAATGTGATTGTCTCTTAGTGTCATAATTTCAGTCCTAAGCTTATTTAAGGTTATTCGAAAATCGTGTGTCTCGTTAGATGCGTATTGAGAGGTGATATCATCTACCTCTATTAGCGCACGTCCCATGTCAAGGGATAGAGTTTCGATAAATCTATCAAAAGGGGTCATGTCGTTGATAATCGTTATGAGCCATGAAGATCTACTGGTCGTTATCCGGTTAACTGGTCTAAACAGCAAGTTGTCATGAGTAAGGAAACCTCTCGTCAGTCCAAAAGTCACCCAGAGAAACCATAATTTCATCGCCTACAATAAAATAATTAATACGTCTAATTATTTTATTCCTACTAATGAATGTCTAGAGGTAGCTGCTGTTATACGCGGCATATGCTATGCAATAGTCATTCCGTCTCAAGTAATCCGCATGCGTCCATCGCGGTTACTTAGAACATTTCAGTCAGAGCTTGTAGTAAATTCTTTACTTTCGAGCTCTTAAGGGGTCTAGGAGGCGCTTTTCGTCTCTTTACCGACCTCTGTTGCTTAACAGGCCCATCGACACGTGCACTGTCGATGACCATTGTTCCAGTATCATCCCCAAGGACCATATCGTCATGTTCCTGGGTCGATACTACCACATCATCTTCGTCAAGTGATAGGTTTCCGGCATCCGGTGCCGCTTCATTCCGCCTAAGGCGTTTGGCGAGTTCCATTAACGGAATGTCGTCCTCGCTAGACGAACTATTAATCTCGCACTGGTATTTCCTGGCTATATCCGCCAAAGGATTTAATTTCTCGTCTTTTGATGTGTCTGGCTCTAATACTTCGTCGTCGGATTCAGTTCCTGAGGGAGGTTCAATGTATGCCGCCTTTCTCATTGGCCTTTCCGAACTGGATTTGGGTATTTCCCATTCCATGTTCGCCAATCTGAGATGTTCTGCGTGCGACTTCGTAATAGTTCCGTCGAGCTGATTTCTTATTCATTTCGTCATCATTCGCGGGTTCAGCTCGACCTATTACACAACCTCTTTTTAATTTGTACGTTTTATTTTATTAGTATTATTCACGATTAACACCGGTATACCCTTGTGATAATCTATTGCGCTGACCTGGACTATAGTCCGTTACATATCATTTGTCCAGGTTCAGAGCCTACGAATCCGTTTTCGATTCCAGACACATATAATGATTGTGACTGTGGTATCTGTTTCATCCGGGATACACACAGCACACTCGATTGTGGACACACAGTCACGTCGCTCGCTATACGCAGAAACGACGAGACATATGTGTCGACTATAAGGGGAACATACGTCCCGTCCACTCTCAAACAACCCAGGTCAAAATAGAGCCTAACTTTATTGTCAATCAAAAAATCCCTACCTAAAATTAAGTTCCTATTCATGCTTGTAACAACGTAAAATTTCTGCTTAAGTTTTTTCTTGTTCATTTCGAAATGGAATATTGCATGTCCGTCAACCTTAATTTCATGGTCATTGACAGATTGGAGCGATATCGTTTCGCGAAATAATTTAGGTTTATATGTAAGTGATGTATATACCCTTCGGTGCATAAGGGAACAATCAGCTCCAGAATCTAAAAGGCACCTATAAAATTGTCTTTCAATTTTTACCAAGCATGAACTCGGATTCCCCGCCAAATTTATATATTTGATTAATTTTGGTCCATCGTCGCTCTCTCCAACAGCTCTTGATTGGAGAGAGTCTAATAGTTTCCCGGTCGTCCTAAATTTTGAAGGAAGCGCCCTCTTGCCTCAAGGGCTTTTCCCCTTCCCAAATTCCTTGGTCCGCCGTTCTGAATGAATCGCTCGGGTCCGACGTTCGGCATAAATGCGGGTCTGTCACTTCGCATAAATCGCTCTGGTCCATGATTTTTAATAAATTGTTGCAGCAATTGATCTTGGCTTAACGTCTGTGGTCGGTCATTTTGCGTCGTCCGTCCCCTACGCTGTCCTTGTCCGTGGGGTTGCGGTCCGTCGACTAATTGTGGGCAATCCCTTTTGAAATGGCCGTCCTCGCCGCAGTGCCAGCAGCAATACTGGACTTCCTTATTTAGTATGGCGCTGACTCGTTGCGAGCGACATTCGCTCGTTCGGTGTCCCGCGCGGTAGCATTTGCGACATTTTCGAGGACGGAAGTAATCCACTTCCATTCTTTCCACCATCGTCGCTGGGGGTGGTTGTTGTCCTGTACGTGTCATGTATCGTTTCATATATTCCTGTTCCTGGGTGGCGATCAGCGCAGCGTCCTGCAATGTGTGCGGGCTCTTTCGCCATAGATCGGAATATAGATGTTTGTCTGTTATTCCGTCTGTAAATGCCAGCACCATGTGGGCCTGCACGTCCAGATGTCCCACATTCGTATACGCCAAATGCGCAGTTGCCAAAATTCTATCCGAAAACTGTTGGACATTCTCTTCTCGTCTTTGTTTTAAGTATCGCATAGACGAAATTATGTCCAACTTTTCCGATGTTTCATCGAAAGGAGACGCTAATTCGGCTTTCATCTCTTCCCAGCTAATTGCGGGATTGTCTGTTAAAAAGCGTTCTATGAAATCGCTAACTCCCCCTCTGGCCGTGTGGTACGCACACTCTCTGATGGCTCCCCTCGAAAGGCCTTTGATAGTCGCGTATTTTTCAAGGGTTTTTACCTATGCTCTGAATTTTCGGGGACTACCCTCGTATGGGTCTACGAGAGTAGAGATGTCCCCATATTTGTGGCTATCGTGCGCCCTATTTGACGCCTCGGTTTGGGCGGCTGTTTGGGTGGCAACCTGCGTACTCAGGGCGCCTATTGAATTGGATAAGCCCCCTACCTCATTTTTGAGTTGTCCTACGTTACCGTTCAAGTCGTTTAGAATTGCCTCTGCCATTTTTAGTAAATTCAAAAATCTTTACCTTACTTATTCGTCTGTAGTCCGTCCTCTTGATTTTGATCTATTCTATCCTGGTCACGGCACCAAATTACAACTCTATGTGATACAGTCGAGTGTAATAATAGATAACAGGTTCTTTTTGAAATATAGAATAATCTTTAATCAGGATGCATACAGGTTACAGAAGTTCAGTAATAAGATTACGTTTAAAGTCACAAGTTCCTAGATGGCCGTTTTCACGTTGTGTGTTCCTCTATAGCCCTCTTGCCTCGATCTCCCGTATTTTGACCTGGTCGTCTGTTGAGTGTGAATACCTTGGGATTGCAGCTCGGTACTGATTTGGAATGCATCGATCCCCGCCTTATAAAAGACTCTGGTCAATCCTTCAACATCACGATGCCCGAAGACATCGTGTGGTCATTAAAAAAGTATAGCGGGCGAGAACAAAGGCGAGTCTGAGGACAACATGTGGTCATTAAAAATATAGAGGCCTAAAACAATAGGTTAGCCTGAGGCTGACCTACTAATATATCATTACATAAATAGTCTTAACAATGGTTTGATTTACATCGAGTTATATAAAATATAGGGCACGACTATTTTACACCCAGTCTGGTCAGCATTGTATATGTCTGTGGGACCAAAGTTCTTCCTGGTCAACACGTGTTCTAAATTATCGAAAAAAGCGCCAACATTTGTTTTGTTGAAGCTGGTAGCTCGGGATAGACTCGTAGCTTCTTGCCGACGAAGGGATAACTCGGGATAGACTCGTAGCTTCTTGCCGACGAAGGGATAAAGTTAGGAAGCGTTTCATAAATCCCAGGAACAAGTCCTCTCCAGCATATTTATTTGTTGTCCAAGACTGGGGAACAGCAATGCCATTGCAAATTGCAAACTGGTAGGCCAGTTTACAGCCATCTATCCGTCTTAGTCCGTAATGTATCTTTGAATCCCGTAGAAAGTAGTCATGTAGATAGGTCTCTTGTTCTTGAGTGAAGACTTTTCGGCAATTATACTTCGGTTCAAATCTCACATTGTCTGTGTTCATCTCCTGGTCTTTCACTTTATTAACATACCTCCGCAGCGTAGAAAACTTTATTCCTGTTTCTCTGGATGCACGCCGTATGCTGTGCCCATTACTTGTTACTAATTTTACAGCATCTTTCATGGCATCAACACTGGTTTTACCGACTGATCTTTCTTCCTTTCTGTGTCGGACCATTTTCTGTAAAAAGAAAAAAAAGGAAATTGTATCCATGTTGTGGATAGGCATAGCTATGTATAGAATATAATGTAATGTTTATCATTTCTCAAATGAAGTACTATGGAGAGCAAATTCATTATGGGGCACACTGGCTCAGTACACAAATGATCCACTGTACCCCGATCCACTGTGCCCCTGACCATGTGCTCAACAAAATGTGTGCCAAATGAGCTTAGAGGATTGACAATAGTAAAACTTGTTTCATGTTTTCTTCCTTTATTAAAGAGGTTTTAACTGTGCATACTGGTTGTCATTCTAAGCTATGGGACTTAGTAGATATTGTGATTAGTATTGGAGCACTGAAATTTACTTTTGCCATCAAGAAACATGTTTTACTTACCAAAATCTACAGAAGTGATGTCTAACCATGTGAGCCAGGCAATGATGTTAGGGGACTCCCCTGCACATAAAGTGATGACATCACCAGGAAATTCCAACAAAAAGTTTTCTGCAATTAATATGTGATTCACTGTGCCCCTTGATCCACTGTGCCCCGCTTTCCCCTACAGGTACACCCGTTGGTCAATTCGTAATTCTCACCAGGCTTAAAGATTGATGTCTATTCTAGTAACTGACTCATAGTTTACAAACCTAAACCATCTTGAACATATAGAAAGTAGGCACTTACCTTGAATGCTTACTTTTATGCTTCAAATTTAGAATTTGTTCTGTGAACTGAACTTCTTGTTTTCAATGTTTAAAACAAAATGGCTGATGTAGCACTTCATGAAATCTTGCTCCTGCATGAGTAACTATTAATGCCGCGGCCTGGAGGATAGACAGGCACTTTTTCCACAGCTCATGCCTCATAATGTAGCTGTTTTCAGCAATTCCATCGGTAAATGTTAGCATCATATGGGCCTGCACATCTGAATTATTTACATTTTTGTACGCCAAATGTGCTGTAGCCAAAATGCATTCAGAGAGTTTTTCTATTGTCCATGGGAATCAGAAGTTTTGTCAAATCGCGAACTTAACTCTGCCTTCATTTCTGCCCAAGTAATAGTGGCATTGTCACGGAAGAAAACTCTCAATGAATACGCTTACTTCCCATTTAGCGGTGTAGTAATCACAATCGCGTATTAGGTCAATTTTCATTCCTTTTATCGTTGCATATTTTTCGAGCGATTTTACCCAGGATCTGAATTTTTGCTTGCTACCCCTAATACATATAGATCTTTTGTAATGGAAAGATCCGTTTGCTGAACCCATTGTGAAAATCCTTCTTTATCCGGGTTTGTGAGATATTTGATTTTCAGTCGATGACCACCGGTCAAAACGTTTTTATACACACACATTAAAATGGGGTTGTATATTGTTGTCGCCCCCGTCCGGCGTCCACAATTGCTTGTGGACGCTCTAGAGGCCAAAGTTAATATCCGATTGACTTTAAATTTATACATGGTGTTTAAGGTCATGAGTCAAAAAATCCTATAGATTTTCAGCGATTTCAAATAATTACTGCCAGAATTATCCCCCTTGATCACTTAAAAAATCTTGTGGAGGCTTTTTAGAGGCCAAAATTATTATCTGATTGACTTTTAATTCACACACAGTGTTTAAGGTTATGAGACGAAAAAGCCTATTGATTTTCAGCGATTTCTGATGATTACTGCCAGAATTATCCCCCATGGTTACTTTAAAAAAATCTTGTGGACACTTTAGAGGCCAAAGTTAATATCCGATTGACTTTTAATTTACACACAGTGCTTAAAGTCATGAGATGAAAAAACCTATTGATTTTCAGCAATTTCAAATAATTACTGCCAGAGTTATCCCCCTTGGTTACTTTGAAAAATCTTGTGACACTAAAGAGGCCAAACTTATCATCCAATTGACTTCAGATTGATACACAGAGTTTAAGGTGTTGAAACGAACAAGTATTTCGATTTTCAATGAATTTTGATAACTGAACAGCTACTTCCATGATATTAATTGTTAGCGTGGGGCAGAACTTTATAAAAAGCAAACAAATTCTAATGATTTCATGATAATTACATAATGAGTTGTTACTCTTAATCAGATTTTAGTGTATTACAAATGTTTCATTACTGAAAAAAGTAAAAATATGCGACAACCCTTGTTGACTGCCCGGACGATTTAGCTGCTGTGGGCGTATGTTTCGTTGCCTAGCAACCTATCTTTGAATCTGCCCTGACTTCTGTTTCACGAGGTCGTTTTTATACTGTATTATAATCATTCTACAGATATGTTGTATGTTGATTTACTGTATCCAGAACAGTCAATTTCTTCCTCCCAAGACAACGTAATTGAAGGATAATGTAACTTGTCTTTTGTTGGTACAGAGCAGACATCTTCTCCTTGCAGCGTAATTTCATTTTTTGCCGACACCATCTTGGTCAGAGCTTAGTACGCTACTGTGACATCATTGTTATTTTCATAAATGCTTTCTCATTTCTTTTCTTTATGCATTTAACTAGTAAATAAATACTAGTCATTATTCCCAAAAGCCTTCCAAACCCACTTACAAAAAAATTTAAATGGGTGCGCTCGAAACATCGGAGCAACAATTGGTAGGCTACAGCATTAACGCAACCCCTGCAAATGTGTAGGGGCGTCAGGTGATGAAATGTTAAGCCTCCCCACACCATTACACTTCCCCCACCCACCCTATCGATCCGTTTTAAAGACGCAGCAGTCTGCAAGACGTCTCCACATTTCTATTCATTTTCCTAAAAAAAACTTTATTTCTATTCAATTTCTTAAATGAAAAAGAAACAGTGATTTTATTCAATTTCCTATAAAAGAAAAATTAAACATTTTTCTCAATTCAATTTCCTTTAAAAAAAATTTAAAAAATGAAACTAAAAGAAAATGAAAGACTATATCCTATGAAAAAAAATGTAATAAAACTATATTTCTATTCAATTTCCTTAAAGAAAGTGAAATATTTTTTCTATTCAATTTCCAATTAAAAAAAAAAACATCTTTTCTATTCAATTTCATTAAGGAAAATGAAACATTTCTATTCATTTTTCTAACAAAAAAACTTTATTTCTATTCAATTTCCTAAAAGAAAATGAAACACTATTTTTATTCCATTTCCTATAAAAAAAAAACAACATTATTTCTATTCAATTTCCTTAAAGAAAATGAAGCATTATTTACCTATTTTCTCTTTAGGTTCCAATAAAAAAAACTTAAGATAAAACAACATTTATTCACTCAATTTCTGTATTCTCTTTCAGTTTCCTAAAAAAAAACATTATTTATCTGTTCGAAACATTTATTTTTTATAGTAAAAAAATTTATAAAATATAAGTAAAAGCTAACATACTTTTTTCAAATAAAATTTTATTTTTTTCTTATCTGCTTGAAAAGGTGGATTTTAATGAAACAAATACATCTAAAGTTTTATTAAAGAAGTATCACTTCTCAAACCTTAAAGCATCTCAATTTCATACCAATGTTGTACATGCACTGTACTAACATTTTGTAAGAATTCTGACCACAGTTTAGTAATAGGCCTAATCCTCTGAATTCCATTTAGAAAATTAAAATCAACAAATTTTCATTCATACATTCAAATTTTTAAAAAAAATTGTAAAACCCAAGTAAAAGCGAACATATTATTAGAATGCATCAAAAAGAAGTATCACTTCTCAAACCTTAAAGCACTCCAATTTCATACCAATGTTATACATGTACTGTACTAACACTTTATAACCATTCATACCACTATATAGTAATAATCCTCTGAATTCCTTTTTAAAAAATTAAAATCAATAAATAATTATCTTGAATAATGTCCTTTGGTATAAGGGTTGATTTTTAAAGTGAAATTATTAACAGTTAAATAGGCTTCCTGTGTTTCTTCTCACCTTTGCCAAAATATTTGAGGCAATCTTTCCATCTTTAAGTTAGTTTAAGAATCAGGTCATGATTCTGGAGATGGAGAAGCAGGAAACAATTAGCTAGTGAGCACAAAACTCATTATTAATGTAAATTCTTGTCCATAACTCATAAATACCAGCAATATTTGTCCATAACTCGCAGATACCACAAATACTTGTCCATAACTTATAGTTACCATAAATACTTGTCCACTATGATTCATAGTTACCATAAACACTTGTCCATTACCTATAGTCAATAAATATTTGTCTTAAACCCATATCATAAATACTTGTCCATAACTCATATTTACTATAAATATTTGTCCTTAACTCGCATTTACAATAAATACTTGTCTGTAACTTGCATTAACCATAAATACTTGTCCATAACTCATAGTTACCATAAATACTTGTCCATATCCCATAGTTACCACAAATACTTGTCCATAACCTTAAGTCCATAACTATTTGTCTAACATGAGTAGCTTTATTTGTATGTTGTTATATTTGTACAATTGTTTTAATTTATACACAGATTATAATTTATGATTTTAGGATGCAAGTTCCTCTTTACTTTGTGAGAGTGGTAGAAATTATTATTATATTAAAGTTTGATTTGATTACATGTGAAATGTGTGTAAAATTTTATTTTCAAATTTATATCAAGTTTAATTGTATTGATGATTGTTTTCATAAATGTACAATAAAAAGTATTTTGTTTGTTGGAACAGAATTTTCATAATCAATCAAAAAGAATGAATAAATGTTATTAAATCCAAACTGTGAAGCTTTTTAATCGTTACCATTGTAGCATAAAATCAGTTTGGTGAGCAGCCGGGGGTCTTTTTAGGGGATGCTGCATGTGTGATGTCTTGGCACTTGACTAGCATGAAGGGTTACCTTTTGATCATAAGCTCGGGTCATTGAGTTGGGAGCCACGGGAACTTAAGAGGGTAACATGCAGGCTTGTTAGTCTGGAGGTCGTGGGTTCACTCCACTGTTGGCCCAAAAAGTTCCATCAGGATTTTCTGGTGTGGTTTCCCCTTGTCAGTGGTGCAGGAGGGGGGGGGCCTGACAAGTACAGCCGTCTATTTGTTCATTTGTGACTAAAAAAATAAGCTCCTCAGTACACATTGGGCGTGCATGTTAAAGATCCCTCAGCTGTTGGAATTCAATATAAAAATAAGCCATAGCACCACTGACTGAGCAGACTTTTCCTTCAGCCCAGTCAGAGTAGAACTTAAACTCCATTTCAAGTATCCAATCTTTTGGGTTTTCTCTGGTTTCCGGGGATCACGTGGGTAAGACGCTGACTCGCTAGCCTGGAGGTCAAATGTTCGATCCCAGCATTGGCCAAGAAAGTTCATCTCTATTTTCCGGCGAGGTTTCCCCTTATCAGTGATGCAGAACGGAGGGCCTGACAAGGACAGCTGTCTAGTTGATCGGTTGGGACGAAAAACCGAGGTCCTGTGTACACATTGGAGTGCACATAAAAGATCCCTTGCAGTTGGAATTTGATATAAGAGTAGACCGTAGCGCCGCTGCCCGGGCAAGATTTCCCTCATAGCACAGTGTATGGGGTATGCCCGTCTTCCATTAGCCCAGGTTAGGTGCAGAAGAGTAGGACGTTAAACCCCATTTCATCTCATTGCTCTGGTTTCCTTCCACTGCTTGGGGGTTGGGATGGCCTTGTGGTCTAGAGTGCCGCGCTTAGACCTCTAGCTGTCCGGTCACCTCTGGCTTGCGGCTGTGGTTTCGATCCCTGGTGTGAGCGTATGTGGCATGGAGATAGGGGCGCCTTCTCAACCTCGTGGGTTTCCTCCGGGCACTCCGGTTTCCTCCCACTGCTAAAGACCCCTACGCGAAAGCGGATAAGTGAAATAAAATTAAACCATATGTTAGTCCCGAAATGACCTGGTTGTGTCGTGTGGACGTTAAACCCCATGTCCCCATTTCTCTCTCTCTCTCTCCTTCCACTACTAAAGACCCCTACATGCAGTTTCAAAATGGACTAGTTTGTGGATGTTACTCCCCCACCCCACCCTCTCAGCTACAGTATTTTGAATCCGCAGCTTCAATAACAGTTATTCGGTTATCAGCCGGTGAGGAATTTTCCATTATGTATTCAGTCTCTTCCCCCAGAAAATGTTGAATATTAGACGATCACATACGCATTTTCATGGCATTCTGTTCCCTAGGTTCCACATCTAGAAGGCAGTTTGACATAGTATTTATCCCTGAATGACAGATTTTGCGTCGGACGATGTGTCGCCCAGAAAATTTACGAAAATAAGACTATTGCAAACGCATTTTCCTGCTTATTCCGCCCCTGAACATAATCAAATATAGCCTTATTTGTATTGTTTTACAACCCAAATCCCACCTAATGGCCATCTGAACTACAATTAATGATGACAAGAGAAATTTCACTTCCTGAAAAACTCCCACTACACCAAACCCCCCTGCCCCACCAATGGCATCAAACAGTAAGACTACCAGAACCATTAGTTGTATAAAATTGTTTTTATATTTCAAAATTTCGTTTTACTTGTCTTTACTGCACTAGGATCTGGAAGAGTTGTTATCTTTGAGTTTTGTCACTTTGATGCACTGAACTGTGAGTAAACCACTAGAATCGTCAACGCTGATTGATTAATCAATTTCTGACATGAATCTTCATGTAGTGGGCCATCAAAAGTATATAAAAACAAAATGAAATATAGTTCTGTATCTTAATCATCGGCATGCCCGTAGCTAGCTCTAAAAATTTGGGGGGGCTACTGAATTTTTTGGAGGGGCTGAGGATGTGGCCGGCTAAGAACACTCCTAAGAAATCATTATTGTTGGCAAAATATTTGGGGGGGCTAATTTGATTTTGGGGGGGGGGGGCCTACGGGCCTGCAGACGCCAGTGGATAAGATTCTGTCTTGGGTTTGCTCCTGGTGTTGGCAGAAAGTTCCTCAGGGTTTTCTGTTTTGGTCTCCCCTTGAGGTTCAGAACAGAAGGATTGAATGGAAACGGTGTACACATTGTTGTGCACATAGAGAGAGAGAGAGAAATGGGGTTTAAAGTCCACTCGACACAAACTAGGTCATTTTGGGACTAACATGGTTTCAATTTTATTTCAATAATTCGCTTGCGTGTAGGGGTCTTTAGCAGTGGGAGGAAACCGGAGTGCCCGGAGGAAACCCACGAGGTTGAGAAGGCGCCCCTATCTCCATGCCACATATGCTCACACCAGGGATCGAAACCACAACCGCAAGCCAGAGGTGACCGGCCAGCTAGAGGTCGAAGCGCAGCACTCTAGACCACTAGGCCATCCCAACCCCCCTTGTTGTGCACATGAAAGAACATTTGACCGTTGGAATTTAAAATAAGAGTAAGCTGTTTTGGGACAAAATTTCCCTCATAGCATACTATATGCCATATGTGACTTCATAATAGCTCATTCCATGCAGAAAAGTAGGACGTTAAACTTAATATCATTCATGCAAAGAAAACGCATGTAAAAATCAATATAAAAAAAATACACTCAGTGGAGTGAGTGGACCTATATGTAGGTCATAAGCATACACAAATTAATGGGGGTGGTGGGGGGACTGAATGGTTAACGTGTATCAACCTTGTGGGGTTTTCGAAATGACCTAGTTTGTGTCAGGTGGACATTAAATCCCATTTCTCTCTCTCATACAAAATTAAGTGTTATAAAGATAAGAGGGGGGTGGGATGGCCTAGTGGTCTAGAGTGCCGCGCTTCGACCTCTACCTGGCCGGTCACCTCTGGCTTGCGGCTTTGCATGGTTTCGATCCCTGGTGTGAGCATATGTGGCATGGAGATAGGGGTGCCTTTTCAACCTTGTTGGTTTCCTCCGGGCACTCCGGTTTCCTCCCACTGCTAAAGACCCCTACGTGCGAGCGAATTATTGAAATCGAGGTCGGTGGTTCAAGCCAAGATTGTGGCCTTTGAAAAAGGTTACTGGGTAAAGGTCGTAAGTCAAGGTCAAATGTCCAAAAACTGACTTTGAAAAGTTTCAGTTCAGTTTACTGTAACATGGCCTTGACCCACGGCTTTGACCTAATTACCTTTTTTGAAGGTCATCGTCTCTGCTTTCACCTCGAACAATGAACTTGATAATACAGCGAGAAATAGGGTCATGGCAAGCATAAACGGAAAGGCCCCGAGATCGACGGGAAGTTTGGACTCAAGGTCAAAGTCAAGGTCACGGTTCGTTAGCCTTGACTAGTGCAAGTCACCACGACCGTCTACATTGACCAAGCCCATTGACTTCCTTTTCGTCACGGACCCTCTGCGTTTGACCGTTTTCTGATTGAGCAGTGTGTGACAGGAACAAGGTCAAGGTCGGTTGTTCAAGCTCAAATTGTGGCCTTTGAAAATGGTTACTGGATGAAGGTCGTAAGTCAAGGTCAAATGTCCAAAAACTGAGTTTGAAAAGTCTGAGTTCAGTTTTCTGTAACATGACCTTGACCCACGGCTTTGACCCAGTTACTTTTTTTGAAGGACGTTGTCTCTGCTTTCACCTCGAACCTTGACTTTGATAATACAGCGAGAAATAGGGTCATGGCAAGCATAAACGCAAAGGCCCCGAGAACGATGGGGAGTTTGGACTCAAGGTCAAAGTCAAGGTCACATATGGTTAGTCTTGACTAGTGCAGGTCACCAAGACCATCTATATTGACCACGCCCATTGACTTCCTTTTCGTCACGGACCCTCGGCATTTGACAGTTTTCTGACCAAGCAGTGGGTGACAGGACCAAGGTCAAGGTCGGTGATCCAAGTCCAGACTGTGGCCTTTAAAAATGGTTACTGGATGAAGGTCGTAAGTCAAGGTCAAGTGTCCTAAAACTGAGTTTGAAAAGTCTAAGTTCAGTTTTCTGTAACATGACCTTGACCCACGGCTTTGACCCAGGTATCTTTTTTGAAGGACGTTGTCTCTGCTTTCACCTCGAACATTGATTTTGATAATACAGCGAGAAATAGGGTCATGGCAAGCATAAACGCAAAGGCTCCGAGAACTATGGGAAGTTTGGACTCAAGGTCAAAGTCAAGGTCACGGTTGGTTAGCCTTGACTAGTGCAGGTCACCACGACCGTCTACATTGACCACGCCCATTGGCTTCCTTTTCGTCACGGACCCTCGGCATTTGACAGTTTTCTGACCAAGCAGTGTGTGACAGGACCAAGGTCAAGGTCGGTGGTCCAAGTCCAGATTGTGAACTTCAAAATATAGTATTGGGTGAAGGTCGTGCCCCAAGGTCAAGTGTCCAAAAACTGACTTTGAAAAGTTTCAGTTCAGTTTTCTGTAGTATGACCTTGACCCACGACTTTGACCCTGTTACCTTTTTTGAAGGACATCGTCTCTTCTTTCACCTCGAACATTGAATTTGATAATACAGCAAGAAGTATGGGGACAGCAAGTATAAACGCAAAGGCCCCGAGCTCGATGGAAAATTTAAAGTCAGGGTCAGCATCAAGGTCACAACGTTATTCACACGTAAACGACAATCCAAATGGTCAATGCCAAATAGTCATTTACAGAAAATGGTGGCTTAGCGCAAAAATTAAAATATACCAAAATTATTATTATTATTATGAACTGCATCGTTAGGCGTGTAGCGCAGTGTGTCGGGGTCCGTCTGAGTGTCTTGTTATTCGAGTCTAAATAGTCAACAAAGAAAATGGCGTCGAACGGATAAGATTATCTGTGAAACAGAACGTAAAAGGTCGGTAAAATGAAAAGTTATTGATCGATTCGGTTGAAATTTGGCGTGAGGTCATCGCTAGTCCCCCTTGACATCCCCTGAAAATTTCAAGTCTCTACAACCACGGGAACTGGTAGAGGTGCGAAAGTGCAATAGCGCCGACAAATTATCGCCAGACACGTACCTTATTATACAACTGAGATCGTACATGAAATATTTTTTTGTTTATAGCACTTACACAACGAAACATTCAACAGAGAAATTGCAGCCCAGATTACTAATTCGGCAATCATCGGCATTTCTGTATGTAAGGTGAACCGTATTAATTTGTTTGGAAATACGTCCTACCTAATGTAGTACCTTAAAATATAATGCCTTGCGAAAAATTTGAAATTATCAAGGCTTATGTGTGTATAATTTATTCTGACACCGATTAAAAATTCGCCCATCATTTGCATATTTGAATTGAACAGTTAGTCAAGTGCAGTTGATCACTTCCGAATTTCGAAATAATTAATAAGTGTTACCGGTATCCCTCAAGGTCTCAAACAAAAAATACCGGTATTTTCTAAATATTCTAAAATGTCTTGCGAAAAAATCAACATAGAAATTATCAAGACTTATTTGTGTAATTTTCATTCTTTCATACAACAATACAAAGTTTTGATAAATGCTCATGCAGTTAATTTTTTTACTCACGAACATTGGGATTTGATAGGCCTACCACATGAAATGCAGACGGATTTGTTGGCATTAACTGACCATGAACTCAAACTGCTCCCAGAGGTGACAGAATTTTTAGAGAGTCGGGAAAGAGTTACTGAAAATAATTTGACCAAGAACGACTATTTAGACAAACTCTCGTGTGGTTCAGAATCTGAGGATGTTTCGTCTGCCGAAAAAGATTCAAGTGAAATCCCACGTAACTGTTCAGATGCTCGGATTCCAGTCGATAAAAGTCTCACTGAATTCTTACAATCTATACAAGGACACAGATTAGAAGGTTTGAATGTAGTGACATCTTTAAACGCGCTTGAACACAAGTTAAATATTTTTACAATTAATCGAAACACAGACACAGGCAGTGATAAGAATGAATTCGTGAATAGTGGAGGGAGGTCGAGTGCTGGAAATGAATTTATGAACAAAAAGAAATCACACGAGATTGAGATTATGTCCAGCATATGTTCAGGACTTCACAATAAATATAAAACCGATTTGGTTGTTGATATTGGAAGCGGTAAGGGTTATTTGGGAACTCACTTGGCTTCGTATCACAATATTTTAGTTGTTGGAATTGATTCCTCTTCTGGAAATACAAGTGCTGCCACGAAAAGATCAAAACTCATGCAAAAACACCAGAAGATTTTCTCAAAAACATCAGTTCAAGGCGAGTTTCAAGCAGTTCAACAGAAGCAGTCTTCAGATCAGTGTAAGTTGAGGACTCGAGAAGATAGGCAACAGAGGGCATCTGAAGTCGTAAGCCGGGCAAT
The DNA here is from genome assembly GCA_963678685.1 of Patella ulyssiponensis. Classification (NCBI taxonomy): domain Eukaryota; kingdom Metazoa; phylum Mollusca; class Gastropoda; family Patellidae; genus Patella; species Patella ulyssiponensis. Next base: position 8,540,770 of record OY783228.1, on the reverse strand, counting down.
AGAGTCCCCAGTTCAAGAGGAGTCTCAAATTTACAATGTGTCGTCAGTTCAGGGGGAATCCGAAGACGCCAGACAACAGAGAGGGTTCCTAGATCAACAGAATTGTGCGTCAAAGACAGGAGATAATGAACTAATCCAGAAGGAACCCCCAGTGACAAGTCTGAGAGAGTCTCCACAGCAGAGGATAGAGCCATCAGGACTTGTATCCAAAGAAGATGCAGAACCAGATCAGAGAGAAGATCCAGCGTCAACAGATGGTGCTTCAACTCAACCAGACCAGAAAGAACCTCCAGTAGATTTACACATTTCAACAACAGGCGTGTCAACAGATGGTGCTTCAACTCCAGCAGACACAAAAGAACCTCCTATAAATCTACATATTTCAACTGAAGGCATGTCAACAGAGGGTGTTTCAACTCTACCAGACAATAGAGAACTTCCAGAAGATTTACATATTTTAACTGAAGGTGTTTCAACTAAAATAGATAACTTGGACCAATCTGGGGATATTGAGAAATTTTCTGTGTTAAATATAGACGCTGGGGCTGTAGACTCCTTGACTAAGAATAAAAAACCTGGCCAAGGTAAACATAAAGATTCTGGTAAACGAGTTTTAAATTATTTCCCACAGACATTTTACATCGATAAATCTACTGAATTATGGGATGTGATTCGAACATCGTTACCTGCAAATATATTAGATGAAACTGGTCTCCATCTTGATGACAAACATTCACACAAAGTCCCCAACATACTTTTAACTGGATTACATACATGTGGAGATCTAGCATCCAATATTGTTCAGATTTTTTTGAAAGAAAAGTCAGTTCGTGTTTTATGTTATGTAGGATGTTGTTATCATTTAATGAAGGAACAATTTCTCGACTGTTCTGATCTCCATCAAGGGAATCAAGACTCTTCTGAAGCTTCTGATCCCCATCAATGGAACCAAGACCCTTCCAAATCGTGTAATCTTCAACGGAATCACAAATGTTCCAAATCGTCCGCACCCCATCAAAGTAACCAAGACTCTTTTGAAGCCTCTGATATCTATCAACAGAATCACAACTGTTCTAAATCTTCTGCAGCCCATCAAAGTAACCAAGACTCTTCCGAAGCTTCTGATCTCTATCAACGGAACCAAGACTCTTCCGAATTTGGGTTTCCACTCAGTGATACTCTCATTAAGAACAAATGTTTTCTTGGCAAAACTGCTTTAAATTTGGCCGTCCAATCTCCTTGTAGAATCAAGAAACATGATTCCGAATTACAAGGAAGAACTTTCTTTAAACGAGCTTTATTACAAAAAATAGTGTGTGATTTGTTTGGGGAGGACACTGAGGTTAAGGGTTTGAGAAATGTTGATAAAAATTGTGCAACATTTAGTGATTATGTAAGGAGAGCATTTGTCAAACTCGGGTTTCCAACCACAAATTTAAGTGAAGAACTTTTATCAAATTATTTGGACAAGTATCACAAAGAGGAGAAAAAATTGGCAGCATTTTTTCAACTTCGAGCAGCCTTGGCTCCATGCATAGAAACTCTGATTTTGCTGGATCGATTTGCCTTTCTGTTGGAACAGGACGTGTTAGAAAATGTTTATTTAGTGCGTTTATTTGATGCGGAAGTGTCACCGAGGTGTTACGGATTTGTAGCCATTAAGAAATAAAAACTAATAGCCCACAATCATTTGTTTTTCAAAATATATTTTGTCTGCTTTAAACTAGTTCCTTTCGAAGCAATCTCTGTCCTTATAAGCTGCAATATGACATGAAATGGAGTTTAAAGTCCTATGTTCTTCTCTGACTGGGCTAATTAAAATGGGAGCTGCAATATGAAAATACCGCTCTACCCCACCTCTATTCCCTTGCAAGTCGGGGGGTTGGGATGGCCTAGTGGTCTAGAGTGCCGCGCTTCGACCTCTAGCTGGCCGGTCACCTCTGGCTTGCGGCTGTGGTTTCGAGCCCTGGTGTGAGCGTATGTGGCATGGAGATAGGGGCGCCTTCTCAACCTCGTGGGTTTCCTCCGGGCACTCCGGTTTCCTCCCACTGCTAAAGACCCCTACGCGCAAGCGAATTATTGAAATAAAATTAAAACATGTTAGTCCCGAAATGACCTAGTTGTGTCGAGTGGACGTTAAACCCCATTTCTCTCTTTCTCTCTCTCTCCAATGCAAGTCTCACAATGGTGGTACAATTCAAACGATTAATGCTTTTGAATACCAGAATTGGGCTTGATTATCATAAATTTGTGTCAGATCATGAGGTGAGAAATGATTTCTTTTGTCGAGCAAAGAAGAATTACAGTGAAAAATAAAAGATTAAGATACCAAAATATCCTTAAAACAGGCGAGGTGGAGCAATATTTTTATATCACAGCTTTTAATTAAGGGCGGACAGGACCACGCAAAAAGGAGCTGGCTTTAGACAGCCTACTGTTACATCGAATTCTATCACAGGACCTCAATTCCTCTAGAATATCCACAAATAAAGGTAAATAGGTGTCCAGACTGACAGACCAAGACAGCGGCATAACAAAATTAACCGTAATGGGGTTTGACATCCTGCTAATGAAGACTGGCATGTCATACAGCATGCTATGAGGGAAATTTTGCACAAACAGCGACACTGTGGCCTACTCTTATATCGAATTCCAACTGTCACGGGATATTTTATGTGCACGCCAATGTGTACACGGGACCTGGGGTTTTTTCTGTATCCAATCCAAATGACTAGAGAGCTGTCCTTATCTGGCCCGCTGTCCTGCATAACAGACAAGGGGGAACATCTGTATGAACTTTCTCTGACAACGCAGGGATCGAACACCTAACCACCAAACTAGCGAGCAAGCATCTTACCCACTTAGCCATCCTGATGCCCCAGCGGCATAATACTATATGAAAACAACAAAATATATTACGTTATTTTATTTTAATATGACTAGGTCTATTAAATCTCTGTCTATATATATATACATATAATATATTACACAAACATAAAATAACGTGGGTAAAAATACTAAAAACATTCAGCAGATGACATATACATAAAATACTGCTTACATATGTCAGGGCGAGGGATAGTTATTTACATCTGGGATTATCTTCGTACATCAAAATATAACTGGGTAGAAATCACGAGTTAAAAATATCAATATACAAATAAATATATGGGGTTTAACATCCACTCCACACAAACTAGGTCATTTTGGGACTAACATATCATTTAAATTATATTTCTATAATTCACTTGCGCGTTGGGGTCTTTTGCAGTGGGAGGAAACCAGAGGGCCCGGAGAAAACCCATGAGATTGGACAGGTGACCCTACTCCTTGTCACGTACAACTAGGGAATCGAAACCTTGCAAGTTGACTCAATGACAGGCTTTATGATACAGTGCGAACGTGCCAACCTTATCCACCCCTGCCCCCCAATAACTTCCTAAGACTGTCCTAGTCTATGCAACAATCATGTAGGATTATTTTATTTGAACAAGTCCCAACAGTTATCTGAACAAAATATTCACAATTTTAAATTTTATCCTCGCTGTGAGATGCATGTGGTATGTCTGATGAACAAGCCAAAGATAGATGTTCTCCAGTCAAAGGTCAAAACCTAATAACTCAATTTTTTTGTCAAAATTGAGTTAAGACCAAATTTGTAGTTCCTTGGATGTGTTTCCTGTTGTACTAGATATTCCAATCTTTTGATTTTGTAATCAGTTACACCCACGAGACAACCTAGTAACTACCTTCATTTGCTTAGTATGCCACAGAAAAACCTAGTTACCCAATAGTCAAATCAATGGATAAGTTGGGGTTTATTATTCATTCATTATGATTTTCTTTTTTTCTCAAAATAAGAAAAAAGTAAGTTACTAGGTGTTGCCTTTTGACGTTGATTCGAGACATTTATGACCCGGAGTTGGATATAATGAATTATATTATAAGCAAGATGGACACATGAAGAATTAATTTATGAGCAAGATAGACATTAGCACGTTGATTAAAATCTTACATATATAAAAACACAGGGGAATTAATTCATGAGCAAAATATATAGACATTAGCAAGAAGATTCAAACCATACATAATTATATATAAAAACATGGTGATAAAATCTTAAATATATAAAAACAAAAAGAATTGATTCATGAGCATGTAGATTCAAACCCTATATATATTAAAAACATGGGGATAAAATTATTTAACGAATTAAATTATGAGCAAGATAGACATGTAGGTAAAAATAAAAACCTGAAAGAAACTTTCAGAAATCATAAAAACAAAGTTTTTCATGGACATTTTGTATATACGATATTATAATAAATAATTCTAAAGTAAGCCATCAAATTATATCTATATTCCACAGTCATAATAGCAGAGAAACAAACTAAATTAGGACAATCAGGCGCGGATCCAGAGGGGGGCGCACCAGGCAACGCCCCCTCTATTTTTTGAGGTGGCGAACAATTTTTAGCTCCATATATATTCTCGCGAGAAAGGAGAACAAAAATAGTTCAGGTTGGAAATCGTAATTTACAGTACTAGTATGAAATTAGTCCTTGTGGGCATTTTTTACGCTCAAAAATCACGATTCCGGGCTTCGCACTCCCAATTTTCTGCAGCACGCCCCCTCTTTCTGTAAATCCTGGATCCGCCCCTGCCTATTATTAAAGAGAGAGAAATGGGAGTTTAACGTCCACTTGAAACAAACCAGGTCACATCGGGACGGTCATACAGTTCAATTATAATTTAATAATTCGTTTGCAGGTAGGGGTATATAGCAGTAGGAGGAAACGCTAGGACATGGAGAACACCCATGAGGATGGATAGGTGACCCTACCTATTGTCATGTATGACCGTGGATTCGAAACCACGCCAGTTTACTCAATGGCAGACCTTAGGATACAATGAGCACATGCTAAACCTTACTATTTATTAAATTCCCTGGTTTTCAGATAATCCCTTAATCACTTAAAAAGGGCTGCATATTACGACATGTTTCTATTTTTTTAAAATAGCGCATGGCACACACTTATGTGTTACCCTGAATACAAGAAGTAATTACCCTGGTTACAGGCACTGTATCTATTAAAACTTTTAATGAATCCAGATATACATCACTGATAAATGTTACTGGACAATCAGGAATGAGACCAGACAATCATGAGATAAATATATAATGCCTTGAACCTTGAAATGTGATATGTTATGAGCTTTGACAAAATAGAGAGAGAGAGAGAGAGAAATGGGGTTTAACGTCCACTCGACACAAACTAGGTCATTTCAAGACTAACATATGGTTTCATTTTATTTCAATAATTCGCTTGCGCGTAGGGGTCTTTAGCAGTGGGAGGAAACCGGAGTGCCCGGAGGAAACCCACGAGGTTGAGAAGGCGCCCCTATCTCCATGCCACATACGCTCACACCAGGGATCGAAACCACAGCCGCAAGCCAGAGGTGACCAGCCAGCTAGAGGCCGAAGCGCGGCACTCTAGACCACTAGGCCATCCCAACCCCCTGACAAAATAGAAACATAAAAATATAAAAATACAAACTACCCTCCCCCATTGGATTAATTAGGTAAAGGATCGGCTGAGAAACAGAATGTCATAGAAAAACAGAATCTACTCAATTGACCAATTCAGTGAACATATTCCTGATATGTTTTTCATCTCAACTCAAATCCTGACAAATGAACGAGACATTCCAGAAAGCATGGTCTGGTAGTTCATGATCACCATAGTAGTCTCTGATTAACCAGACTTCCAGCTTTGGTTACAGTTTGATGTGGTTGGTTAAACAAGAGACTGTGAGGGGAATTTTGCACGGGCAGCAGAACTATGGCCTATTCTTATATCGAATTCCATGTCTTTTACATGCACACCAATGTGTCCATGGGACCTCGGTTTTCCGTCTCATCCAAAGATCTAGACGACTGTCCTTGTCAGACCACTGACAAGGGGAAACCACTCTGGAAAGTCATTTATAGGAATATATAGTAACCCTTTATCCGCTGTATCTATATACAGTCCTACCTTGTTAAAGAATAATCCTATTTATCCTATAATTCACTATTGCCAGTTGAGAAATTGGCAAAAAGTATCATTTTCAAATTCAAATTCAAATGTTTGAAGATAGCCATTCCATGGGGGTGAATGGGAAAAACAAGGGAGGTAATTGTGTTATTATTTCCTGTGTCACTGATTTGTATGCCTGTGAAATAATGCCCATGATCGTATAATAGTGAGTTGGCATTGTTTTGAGCAAAGACATAGAAATAATTCTGGTTTGACTTTCTAAGCAAATATGAAATTCCTGCTTTAAATATGGTAACACTTCAGGTGTTTTACGTAATAGAAGAGCTACATATAAATATCATTATGTCATAAATAAAAGTCAAAATAAAAGTAGAGCACATATTGAACAAATTTAAGTGGACTCTGAACAAATTTCATCTGGTATTCTAAAAACAATACAGATAAAATACAAGTAAATACAAGTAGATACAGGTGAATACAACTAAAAAAAACCAGGTAATTACAAGCAAATGCGGATATATAAATGCAGATAAATACCTGCAAATATCTTACCTCATGCACAACATCTGTTGTACTAAAACATTTATTACATGAATTTTATATAAATAATAAATACAACAACAAGGGAATACATGAAGGGACGGAGTTGACATTAAATAAACGATGTTATAGTCACTGTTTTATCATAGCGGTTAATTCCATGAAAACAATATGTGAAATACTAAGCAAACCATTTACCTGTTTAGGTTGGTGATTGCCAGAAGTTCAAAATATTCAATACGCACACGAAAAACCTTACCATTGCAGTATAATTAAGGTGTTCCATGCTCTATACTATACAAATATATACAGATTGATTCCACACAGTAGATAACAACATATATATATATATATATATATATATATCACTAAAATATCATAGATAACATCCCCATGACAACCAACTTGACGAAACTGTATTAATTTTAATCTAATATGCATTTCGGGCGTTTGTCTGTTATCAACAAGTTACATCTTGGTTGTCCACTTGGGACCCAGTTTACAAAACTGTATTAGAAGTAGTATTAATCTAAGATGTGTTTCGGGTCTTTTATCACAAGTTACATCTTGGTCGTCCACATGGGACCCACCGCTAGTTTACAAGCACTTGGTAAAGATGGGATACTATTGTCATTTTACTGGATAATCACTGCCAGTTAACAAGCACTTGGTAAAGCTGGGATACTATTGTCATTTTACTGGATAATCAAGACACTACATATGCTAATTAAGTTGAAGGCTATCATGGTATTGGCACAAACTTTCTTTAAAGATTCTCTGACATTTTGTTTTAGTTGAGAGAATTTAATTTCTCTTTCGACAGGGCACTGATGGTTATATTTTATCCAATATGGTCAGTCGGGTCTATTCATCTAGAAGAAAGCCTTGTATTTTTCAGCGATTAGACTGAGAAATTCTGCGTGGTTGCCCCAGAATGGTATTGATGATTTGGGTATAATCCACGCGGCCATATCCACAGATTTATCACCAGCCTGTAAAATAGAAATTATTCCCTTTGTGAAATCAAATAAAATGGGGTTTAATGTCATACTATTTTTCTAAAACTGGTCTAGTGAAAATAGAGAGAAAGAGAAATGGAGTTAAACGTCCACTCGACACAAACTGTCATTTCGGGACTAACATACAGTTTAATTTTATTTCAATAATTCGCTTGCGCGTAGTGTTCTTTAGCAGTGGGAGGAAACCGGAGTGCCCGGAGGAAACCCACGAGGTTGAGAAGGCGCCCCTATCTCCATGCCACATACGCTCACACCAGGGTTGGAAACCACAGCCAGAAGCAAGAGGTGACCAGCCAGCTAGAGGTCGAAGCGCGGCACTCTAGACCACAAGGCCATCCCACCCCCCCTAGTGAAAATAAGCATATCACATAATAGTGTGCCATGAGAAACAAAGAGAAATGAAGTTCAACGTCCACTTGACACAAACTAGGTCATATTGAGACTAACAGATAGTTCAATCTTATTTCAATAATTCGCTTGCAAGTAGGGATCTTTAGAAGTGGGAGGAAACCAGAGGACCTGAAGAAAATCCATGCAGTTGGACAGGTGACCCTATTCCTTGTCACGTACAACCCCAGAATCAAACCACGCCAGCTGACTCAATGACAAACTTTATGATAACCATTTGGAGATCCCCCCCCCCACCTTGTGTGCTATCAGAGAAAATCTTTCCGGATAGGAACATTATTTTGTTTTCTGATCTTAGTCAACTTTAACCTGAGTAACGTCTGACTTTAAACCCTACTAGATATAAGACACTTGAGAGTTATCTTACCATGATTTTAAGATTATCGACAATAGATCCATCATCGTCATGGAAATTAATTAAACGAGATTCTGTCCAGGCATTATCAGTATTACGTCGGTCATCGGCATATCCCTCAAACATCTGGAAATAAACAAATTATATAGATAAAGACAGCACATTTTAACGCTTATTTTTAAACCCAGTTCATAATCGCCAGGGTTTTTAAGACATCATCATGTTGCGTTTACACGTGAGAGAGAGAGAGAAATGGGGTTTAACGTCCACTCAACACAAACTAGGTCATTTTGGGAATAACATATGGTTTAATTTTATTTCAATAATTCGTTTGCGCGTAGGGGTCTTTAGCAGTGGGAGGAAACCGGAGTGCCCGGAGGAAACCCACGAGGTTGAGAAGGCTTCCCTATTTCCAAGCCACATACGCTCACACAAGGGATCGAAACCACAGCCGCAAGCCAGAGGTGACCGGCCAGCTAGAGGTCGAAGCGCGGCACTCTAGACCACTAGGCCATTCCAACCCCCCGCGTTTACACGTACTATAAGCCAAACCAGTTGAACTATTCTGACCTCTTCGGTCGGGTGATAAAGTTAACTACGCATGGGTATCTTCATGTTCTTTATTCGGTTCTCGCACACCTTCGATAACATTGGCACTGTCTGACCCCGATATTTACTCAGGAATGTAACTTACTGCGTACTGCGCATGTTTAAAGCAAGCTGGAGCGGCGGTTTTTAAGTCAACCTGTTCAGACGGCTAAGATGAACCAGTTTAAAATAAAAACCCTTCTCGAAGACACATCGCGACTTGGGGTAGGGGTCTTTAGCAGTGGGAGTTACCTAAAGGACCCGCAGGGAACCAATGAGGTTGGACAAGTGGCCCAACTTCTTTCATTGGCTGATCCCACACATAGGTTATATAACAACTTTTCCAGTTCCTAGTGTTGTGAAGACAAGTAAAACAAATTTTTGTACTATAAAAAAACGAAACGAAATAGGAACTGTGTTTTAATTATTTAATTAACAAATAAAATAAATTATTAAATATACCACTTGTCCTTTGGTTGCTAATCTGTGTAAAAGTTCTTCAATTGTTTTCTTTTCTTCGACTGACTTCATTGAATATCCCAGTGCCTCATCGGCAAAAACCTTTATCAAGGAATCATACATGTCGATTTGTGGACTTGAAAACCCCTGGGAAAAAAAATTAGGAATGAAATCATTATTATAGGTAAATCAAACAAAAAAAGGAACCTGCCCACATTCATATTATTCCTTAAAATGGCTAAAACTCTTTGATTTGGTTCAAAAATGAAATGGTCGATTTCACTGGAGGTTTTATGCCCTACTGGAAATGAAATGGAGGTTTAACGTCCGACTGGAAATGATATAGAGGTTTAACGTCCGACTGGAAATGATATAGAGATTCAACATCCTACTGGAAATGAAATTGAGGTTCAACATCCTACTGGAAATGAAATGGAGGTTTAACACCCTACAGTTCTGCTCCGGCTGGCATAATGAAGATATCAATGGATTCTATATGTTTTGTGTGAATGACAAAGCCAGGATTGTGATATAATCGTTTTTGTGTTCTACCCTCGACACAGGATGTCCAAAATGAAATGAAATGGTATTTAGTGGCATGTCAGCATCAAGCAAGTAATATGGCGCCAAATGCCAGATATTAAACTAGAATAAATGTACGAAATTGATTGAATGTTTTAAAAAACATTTTTTTAATCATGACCTTCAATGTTATCACTATTAGAAATAAAATTTCAAACAATCCAATTTCAATATTTAGTTTTAACGTAAATCCTTTTACATCACAACCATCAGTACTCTCACATTTCAACAAGAGGTCACTTGACACAAACTTTGTTATTTTGGGACTAACATATGGTGAACAGCAGAAGGAGCCCTGGAAATACCCTACAAGGTTGAACAATCGACCGTACAAGTGGGGATTCAAAATACAAAACCACTTGACTCAATGAAAGACCTTGTGATCCCTCCATTTCAACAAAAGCTTTCCCTTTCAAAATATTCCAAATTAACTACTTATAATATCCAACACCTTAATCTAAAAATAGGTTGCCAGGCATCAAAGCATACGCCCACAGCAGCTAAATCGACCCAGCAGTCAACAAAAGTTGTAGCATATTTTGACTTTTTTCGGTAATGAAACATTTAAAATAAACTAAAATCTGATTAAGAGTAACAATTCATTAAGTATTTATAACAAAATCATTAGAATTTGTTGGGGTTTTATAAAGTCTGTCCAACGCAAATGTTTAGTATACGAAAATCTTAATATCATGGATTTATAGCTGTTCAAAGTTATAAAAATTCATTGAAAATCAATATACTTGTTCGTTTCAAGACCTTGAACTCTGTGTAGGGTCATTCCATATCAAGTGGACCAATTTTGGGGAAATTGGGAAATCCACCCCCACAAAAAAATCTGGAAAAAATATATGTTAAAGTATATGGCCTAAAACTACCAAATACCAATTTTCAGCTTCCTAGGTCAAATATTGGCGGAGATATCACCATTTGAAAAAAAGGTTGCCAATTGGTAATAAAAATTCTCTTATTTCTGTTAGGTTTTCAGCTCCGTTGTTTATATACTTGTAAAGTGTCTAGAACCCCCTAACTTGGCAATATAATAGAACTGCAAACGTAGATTACGATTCTTTGAAAAAATTTGGGTTAGGGGGTATCCCTACTGTAAGGGTTGCCATCAAAGTTGGAAAAAAATAAGCAAATATTTTATTTTTCACGACTTTGGAGTGCTCTAGAAAAGTCATCGTTGTGTCTAGAGGTCTAAAAATTCGATATATACACTCCCAGACGGTGGAATTTCGATATGGAATTAAATATAGGACAATATGATGTTATATCCCAAAGATATCAGGCCTCAAAGTTGGTTTCCCGCCAAAATCTCGTGAAAATGCCTAATTTTGGTTGCCATTTTGCGTATGTGGGACAAGTGGCAAAATTTTAAAAGGGACAGGAAATGAATCTTCTGTTACCCTTCTACAACATATCAAAAATCCAAAGTTGGCCCGTGATCGTTGATATTTTTAATTTTCATCCGAAGTTTGTAAATATACATGTGTTTTTGCCGATTTTCGCATTCAGTTAGACATTTTCATGAAAAATTGCCTTTTTATGATCTCTGAAAAAAAGCTTCTAAATAGGTTAGACCTACCAAATCCACCATTCTAGATGAATTTTGTGTGTAGATCACGAATATAACATCAGTTCGGACGTAGGATGTAGCAGTGAGTTTTAATTTCACCTTCAAAATGCAACTTTTCGTTATTACAGGTACAAAATAAAGGAAAATTAATGAAACGTTTGGTTTTCAACGATCACGGGCCAACTTTGAGGCCTGATATCTTTGGGATATAACATCATATGGTCCTATATTCAATTCCATATCGAAATTCCACCGTCTGGGAGTGTATATAGCAATTTTTAGACCTCTAGACACAACGATGACTTTTCTAGAGCACTCCAAAGTCGTGAAAAATAAAATACTTGCTTATTTTTTTCCAACTTTGATGGCAACCCTTACAGTAGGGATACCCCCTAACCCAAATTTTTTCAAAGAATCGTAATCTACGTTTGCAGTTCTATTATATTGCCAAGTTAGGGGGTTCTGGATACTTTACAAGTATATAAACAATGGAGCTGAAAACCTAACAGAAATAAGAGAATTTTTATTACCAATTGGCAACCTTTTTTTCAAATGGTGATATCTCCGCCAATATTTGACCTAGGAAACTGAAAATTGGTATTTGGTAGTTTTAGACCATGTACTTTAACATATATTTTTTCCAGATTTTTTTGAAGGGGTCAGTTTCCCACCACTGGTCCACTTGACATGGAATGACCCTGTATCAATGCGAAGTCAATCAGATATCAACATTGGGCTTTAGAGCGTCCACAAGATTTTTTGAAAAGATCAAGGGCCATAACTCTGATTATCGGAAATCGCTGAAAATAAATAGAATTTTTCGTTTCATGACTGTAAACACTGTATAATTTTAAGTCAATCGGATATCAACTTTGGCCTCTGAGGTTTTTTTGAAGTGATCAAGGACCACAAATCCAGCAGTTATATGAAATCTTATATATATTTAGAGTCAATCGAATATTAACAAACTTTAGCCTCTAGAGCGCCCACAAGGGCCATAACTCTGGCAGTAATTATCGGAAATCGCTGAAAATCAAGAGGCTTCTTCATCTCAAGACCTGTAACAGTGCGTAGAAATCGGAGAGAGAGAGAAATGGGGTTTAACGTCCACTCGACACAAACTAGGTCATTTTGGGACTAACATGGTTTCAATTTTATTTCAATAATTCGCTTTCGCGTAGGGGTCTTTAGCAGTGGGAGGAAACCGGAGTGCCCGGAGGAAACCAACGAAGTTCAGAAGGCGCCCCTATCTCCATGCCACATACGCTCTCACCAGGAATTGAAACCACAGCCACAAGCCAGAGGTGACCGGCCAGCTAGAGGTCGAAGTGCGGCACTCTAGACCACCAGGCCATCCCCCACCCCCCTCTAGAGCGTCCAAAATTGAACCTATGGACGGGGGCGACGACAATATAAGACCACATTACAATGTGTGCGTATAAAAATAGCATAAGCAAGCACCGAACAGAAGCCCAACTGCTGCATTTTGAAGGATTATGTCTGTAAAGTTTCTAATCAGTGGCAATAACAAAGAATTTATTTGATAATACCCTTAGTTGAACAATTTTGATAAATCCCTCACGTTCTTCATCCACAATGAAGATTTTGGTGATTTGGGAAAAACAATTATTTAAATCATCCTATCAAGTTTCAATATAATTTTAACTCTGAGTTTACAAATAGAGAGAGAAAATGGTGTTTAACGTTCATTTTGGGTCTAACATATGGTTCAATTTTATTTCAATAATTCTCTTGCATTAGAGGTCTTTATGCGGAGGGAGGAAACCGGAGAACACAGGGAAAACACACGAGGTTGGACACACGTCCCTACTCCATGCCACGTACAACCAGGGAATCGAAACCACACCAGTTGATTCAATGACAAACTCAATGATATAACATGTATCGGCTAACCTCTCGGCCATCCAACCCGCCCCTTCCCCACCGCTATATGTTTACAAGGTTATAGGTTAATATACAACATATACATATATATATACATATAGGTCAATATCTACATAGATGTAACATGCATTATGTAAGAGTTAAATCTGCCTATTGCAGGTCTTTCTTTAGGCCTGAATTGTTTATATTATTGATTAGACTATGTAGACATTAATTAACTTATTCAGACAAAAATCAACCCTTGATGTCATCGATAACTTGAGATATTTACTGGATCTGAATACTTTTCGTGATGGATAAGTTAACGTAAAAATGGATAATCGAGATTTTGTTATATCATTGTCAGTAATGACAACCGAAACTAGCGTTAAATTCAATGGCTAAAACCTCAGTTCAAAGGGTAGCAATTTGACTGAAATTATTAGGATATTCTTTTTCCATTATCTATTTTTTAACTATTATAACCTGTCAACTCTTTATCTAATCTTCCATAATGTATCTTTAATATACCAAAATGATATGGGGTCCTTTTGTTCTGCTTCACTGGGGTTAATGAAGACCGGCATACAGCATACAGTTTGCTATGAGGGAAACTCTATCAAGGACAGCAGCGCTCTTGTCAAATTCCAATTACCAATGGATCTTTTACATGCACCCCAATGTGTACATGGGATCTCATTTTTTTTTCGTCCCATCCAAAAAACGACTATATGCACCAATGACAAAGCAAAACCATGCCGGAAAATCCCAATGAACTTTCACAGCCAAAGCGGCGATTGAACATGCTACGTTCAAGTAAGCGAGCAAGCATCTACCAATTGAGCCATTGTGGCTCCAAGTTCGATCCCCGATGCGACAGTTTGCCCTGAGAGGAATGTTACAGCCTTGTCTTTGTTCAATTCCAACCGACGTGTATACATTAATTTGTATGTGGAATGATTTATCGGAACATCCGAATGACTGGACGCCACCAGACCCATCCTCTTTGTAACCACTAACAAGTGGGAGCCACCAGGCCCGCCAACCCACAGGCTAGATTTGACAGGTTTTGAATCAACGCTCCATGATGTAAAATCCTGAGGAACTCCTCGACCAATACCTGTGTACAAGGCCCAGGATTTCAATAACAACATTGAAACTGGTTAGAAAATTTGAAAAACAAAGGTTAATAGTTAACAATAATTCTCAGTGTTATTGGGTGCTCTGAATACAAGGAATCTAAAAAAAAAAACCACATGCAATATTTAAATATCAATTTTACCTCTATCGGAAAACCCTACAATCAAATTTAACGAAACATTAAATTAGTAAAACTTGTATCAATTTAAGCCTCATTTTTTTTATAGCACATCGAAAAATTTAATTGAAATTCTACACTCTCAATCCCATGAGCAGTGACAATGAAGTAATCTTGCTGACATTACATCAGTTATTAGGACCAACAAAACTAACACTGGGTGTCAATTCTTTTTATTTTAACCTTACAAATGAGCTCAAATAGAAATTGAGTCATGTAAACCGAAACATTTTAGGGCCTACTTCTTGTTGTGTTGGACAGGTTTTACGGATCAAAGCCTACAACACCCCTAATCCTGGTTACATAGGCCCTTATGAGAGAGAGAAATGGGGTTTAACGTCCACTTGACACAAAGTAGGTTATTTCAGGACTAACATATGGTTCACTTTTATTTTTGAAATTTGCTTGCGCCAAGGAGTCTTTAGCAGTGGGAGGAAATTGGAAAACCAGGAAAAAAAACATTTTTTGGACAGGCTACTCTACTCCTCGGAGGATGAATCATGGAGGATGAATCATGCCAGTTGACTCAATGACAGCCCTTATGATACAGCGCGCATTTGCTAACTAGTAAGCCATCCAACCACCCCTGATAACCCTTACGATCTTAAGCATTAGTATTAATCCATTTAGTCAACCCCTCGGACAAAGGAAATGAAATTGGGTATAACGTCCCACCACTCTGCTCCCAAACTGGACTAATGAAGACTAGCATACGGCATACAGTGTGCTAAGAGGGAAATTTTGCCAGGGCAGCGGCGCTATGGCCTACTCAGTCCAACTGCCAAGGGATCTTTTACGTGTACGCCAATGTGTACACGGGACCTCAATTTTCCGTACCATCCGAACGACTAGGCAGCTGTCCTTGTCAGGCCCTCCTTCCTGTATCACTAACAAGGGGAAACCACCCCCTGGGACAACGGTAGTATGTAAGATGGAGGGAGAAATGGGTTTTCACGTCCACTCGACACGAACTAGGTCATTTCGGGACTAACATATGGTTTAATTTTATTATTTCATTAATTCTCTTCCATGTATTAGTCTTTAGCAGTGGGATGAAACCAGAGTACCCGGAGAAAATCTACAAGGCTGGACAAGCGACCCTACTCCTTGCCACGTAAAACCGGGGATTTAGTATAAAGGGTACGAAGACAGAAGAACTTACTCCAGGTATAGCCCACTGTTTAGAACTATCAGAACGTCTGATGGCTATAAACTCTAACAATGGCCGGCCATCTTCCTCATCCACCTGTCCATCTTCATCTTTCTTCCATCTTTACAAAATAAAAACAAAAAAATTTAAAATAAATCAAAAGACACACATACACATTAATGGAATAAGAAAAAAAATAAATTGAAAGGGATTTAATTTTCTTTTAACGTCCTACTATTCAGCTCAAACTGGGCTAATGTAGTCGGGCATACGCCATACAGTGTGCTATGAGGGAATTTGACAGATGTGCTACAGCCTACTTTTATATAAAATTCCAACAGCCAAGGCTTCTTTTAAGTGCACGCCAATGTGTACATGGGATCTTGTTTTTTTGTCCATTCAAATAACTAGACAGCTGTCCCTTGTCGGACCTTCCGTCCTGCATCCTTGACAAGGGCAAACCATATGGAAAATCCTGATGAATCTTCTCCGCCAACATGGAATACAAGATCTTTCATCTTAGCGAGCCAATATCTTATGAACTGAGTCGATGTTAAAATAAAAAAAAAAAAAAATCAATGAATTTTTATGGACGAAAAATGGTGATATGAAATGAAACAGGGTTTAACATCCTGCGGTTTTGCTCCAACTGGGAAGATAAAGAGGGTATTCCAAAAGCCAAGGGGTCTGTTACGTGCACATCTCGGTTTTTCATCCCATCCGAAGAGACAGTCCTCCTTGTTAGGCCCGATGAACTTTCTTGGCCAACAACGGGATCGAAACTGCGACCACCAAACTAGAGAGCCAGCGTCTTACCCTCTGATATGGTATATAATAAGGTGGCACAAGTTCTACAAAGATACAAAGGAGTTGAATTTTGCCGAGACTGATATATCAGTGATTAGAATTTAAATTTGATCCAGGCCTGTATGGAGATTCCTGCCGTCTGGCCTCAAGGCTGATCCCTGCCGTCTGACTTACCTACTAACAACACAATCAATAGTGTAATTAGGTCCCCATCTCCCTAAATCACCTCGACCAATCAGACCTGTTCGTCCACGCGGATTTAACGGCACACCATCTTTAACTTCGTAGTCGTGACCACACAAACTTCGTCTATCACATTTGAAGTTTTCATCATAGGCATTGAACTGGAATTTCTGACTTTCTTCTAAAGAACTGGAAAGACAAATAACGACATTTTTACAAGTGAAAAGGTAATAAACAGAGAGATAAATGGGGTTTAACATCCACTTGACACAAACTATGTCATTTTGGAACTAACATATGGTTCAATTTTATTTCATCATTTTGCTTGAGCACAGACAGGGGTCTTGTGCAGGGGTCTTGTGCAGGGGTCTTTAGCAGTGGGAGGAAACCAGTGGACCCCTGCATAATTCGACGGGCAACCCTAATCTTGTCGAGAACAACCGGGGATTCGAAATCACGCCAGTTGACTCAATGACAATATGATACAGCATGCACGTGCTAAACCATTCGACCATGCAACCCCACATGTATAATATAAGACAAGCCTATTGCAGGTCTTTTTTTCAGGCTTCAAATGTTATCCTACTCCCCCGTCCCCTAAGTTAGAACCTGTAAAATATGCAACTCAGTATTTTAAATACAACTTACACTTCTAAAAGATCCACTGTATCAGCATAAGGCTTTGTGTTGGCTAATATTTTAGGATTGGTATACTTCGGTGGATTGTAGAATGGCACCTTAATCTTTAAAAAAAAATCAAAATGAAATACATAAAAATATTGCATAATAATTTATCATAAAATCATAAAAACAAATATTGAAAGGGTTTCCCACTAATTGCTTGATAACAAATTTTAAGGGTTTTTCTCATCAAAAGAACCCAGGACATTCTTGTCTAAACTAGTCCTTCAGATAGGGCAAAAACACTGAGGTCCTGTGTACACGTAAAGGAACCCTTGATAGTTTGAGCAGAATTAGAGTAGACTGTCCAGGCCAAAATTTCTTCACAGCACAATGGATGGCATTTGCTCGTCTTCATCAGCCCAGTCGGTATCGGAAAGAATGACATTCTGCCCATAACACATGACCATCTTTAAAATAGCATTATGCAAGAGCAAAATCTGCTTATTACAGGTCTTTCTTTAGGCCTGAGATGTTATCTAAATAATCAATTAGACATTAATTAACATATCCAGACCATAATAAACTCTTTATGTCAAGGCTAGCCTTCGATGTTGGCGGATTAAATTCTTATACATGTATGCCGCTTAATGGCCGTTGATAATTAAATCAATCAAGTGGATAATCGAGACTATGCTGTTTATATTAATGATTTGAGTAATGATGACCGAGGCTATGTGAATATTTCAAACGCTTTTTTCTCGGCTAATAGTGGTTCAATTTGACGGAAATTTTCAGCAAATTATCTTTACACTATCTAGTTTTTAACTATTATAGTGAGAACTGCCATCTCTTTATCTTATCTCCCATAATGTAACTTTAAATGAAATTGACAATAATACACTTACCACCCATAACACATGATCATCCCTAAATGAAACTGATAATATCAAAATGTATACAATACTTACCACCCGTAACACATGACCATAATTAAATGTAACTGACAATATTACAATGTATACAATACACTTACCGCCCATAAGACTTCTTCATCGTTTAATTGCGTTCTCTGTATTCCGGTGTCACAATATTTAGAGTTTCGACATGAGATATGAAGTTTAAAATTATCAGTAAAAAAATGTCTTAACTGAGCATTTCTCAATTCCTTTTTACGTTTACGGCGGAGTTCTGAAAAAGAAATAAGAAATGCTGTCATGTAATGAAAGTGGCTGATCTCGACAGTTCAATTTTCAAACAATATCTAGTTTTCCCGTCTTAATCCTGGCCCCAAGTTCACAAAGCATTCTCAAACTGAAGTTGAGAATTTACTCAACTTTCAATCACTCTATGAGAAATATCTTTAATCAAGAACAACAAAACTTTGCACGTAGTTCCATATTAATGCATTTGATACATTAAAACAACAAAAGTTTTTTAAAGGGCTATACATTCTTTAAAATAAGGCGAACAATTTTGAGTAAATTCTCAATTTAAGTCTGAGAATGCTTTGTGAACACCGGGCCCGGCTAAAATGTACTCAATATTAGTATGTGAATTTTTTGGGCAATATATAATTTCCTGTGAAATTTTCAGACAATATATTTCCCATGGCTTAATCCAATGGTTCTAAGATCTTATATTTGACATTTAAGAAAACAAAATACCAATGGTGGATAATCTCAAAATGGAATGGGGTTTAACATCCTACTGTTCTGCTTCTAAACTGGGCTAATGAAGACAGGCATACGCCATTATACAGTGTGCTTTGACAAGGGAAATTTTGCCTGGGCAGCAGCACTACGTCCTACTCTTATATCGAATTCCAACTGCTACGGGATCTTTTACATGCATGCCAACGTGTACAAGGGACCTCGGTTTTTTCATCCCATCCAAACAACTAGACAGCTGTCTTTGTCAGATAATCTCCAAGCTTGGATTCAATGAGATTCCATCAAAATACATATAGGGGGTGCTCCCTTGTATATATCAGATCTTCAAAGCTGAATGTTGTGAAATTTGTAAAAATGGAGCGGAAATGAGCATTCTTTGGACTGATATTCCTTTCAGATAATAAGAAAAATCATCAGTGATTTCCAATAACTTTTAAAAGACAATTGTTTAACAATTAATTACAAGAACACATACTGCTATGATGAATACTAAGTCATTTTGAGACTAACATATGGTTTGTCTTTCAATCAATCGCAGTGGGAGTGGGAGGAAAACAGAGGACTTGGAAAAAATCCACAAGGATGCACATGCAACCCTTCTCCTTGTCACGTACAAGCTGGGAAAGGAATCCATGCTACATGACTCAATGACAGA
Source organism: Patella ulyssiponensis (assembly GCA_963678685.1). Taxonomy (NCBI): domain Eukaryota; kingdom Metazoa; phylum Mollusca; class Gastropoda; family Patellidae; genus Patella; species Patella ulyssiponensis. The sequence goes on along the minus strand of OY783228.1, from coordinate 8,520,908 downwards.
CCTTGTGATGCTACAAGCACGTGTCAACCATTCAACAAGCAAAATCCCCTGCAAATTTAAGCCTATTGCAAATTGATGAGTTAAACAAAAATCTAAAACTTTGCTCCAAAGCTCTTAAATTACTGGTATATGTATTTTGATTGCTCCTATGTCAACGGGTAATTAAATCACTAGTATTTAAATGAAATTAAGATCTCACTCACCTTTTTCCAGGAATTTTTCAGCATCACATAATTGAGGTCGGGGTTTTTTGGCTGCTAGTTTATTTTCTGATAAAGATGTCATAATCCAGTCTAAAGCTTTGTACGTGCTCGCCATCTAATCAGGAAATAATAAGGAAAATGAATTAAAATTTAAAGTCTTCCTTTTTCGACATCAACTGAGCTAATAAAAATGAAATGAAATGTGTTTTAACGTCCTACTCTTCTGCGCCTAACCTGGGATAATGGAAGACAGGCATACGACATACAGTGTGCTATGGAGGGCCATTTTGCCCTACTGTAACGTCCTACTGTTATATCAACTCCAACTGCCAAGGGATCTTTTACGAGCAAGTCAATGTGTACACGGGACCTAAGTTTTTCGGACCATCCAAACGACTAGACAACTGTCCTTGTCAGGCCCTCCGTTCTCCATCACTGACAAGGGGAAACCACGCCAGAAAATCGAGATGATCTTTCTCGGTCAATGCAGGGATCAAACACCTGACCTCCAGGGAGCTAATAAAAACAGGCACGTGCAATGCAGTATATGCCATGAGATAAATTTTCCCGCTATATAACCCACTGTTAATTTGAATTCCAACTGTGAATGGAATATTTATTAATGAGATGCATGGGACTTACAGTTTTTTTATTCCATCTTATCCCATCCTAACAGAGAGAGAGAGAAATGGGGTTTAACGTCCACTCGACACAAACTAGGTCATTTCGGGACTAACATGGTTTTAATTTTATTTCAATAATTCACTTGCGCGTAGGGGTCTTTAGCAGTGGGAGGAAACTGGAGGACCCAGAGAAGAAATTGTAGGACCCAGAGAAAACCCACGAGGTTGGACAGGCGACCCTACTCCTTGCCACGTACAACAGGGGATTCGAAACCATGCCAGTTGACTCAATGACAGGCTTTATGATACAGCAAGCCCCATCCTAACAGAACTTTGTTCTGTAGTTAAGAGCAATATAAGTATCCTTATCATTATTATTATTATTAAGCTTGTCCATGACAGTACAGCGCAAAGGCCCCCAGATGCATTCATTCCAACAGGGTCTGTATTCAAAGGATATCTTAAGTCTAAGATAGTCACTTAACTACTAGCTTTCACTTAAATATACGTAACTTCCTGTAAGTTAAGGGCAAGTGGTATTCAAAGGCACTGTTAAGTATCAAATTTTCCCTTAAAGTTAAGCTGCCTTAACTTTTAAGTGTTAGTCTTCAAGTGGTATTCAAAGGCCAGTTTAAGTGAGAAATATCCACTTAACTTTAAGTGACCTACGGGAGGTACCTTAAAGTTAAGTGAGATTATAATGACTTCTTTTAATGCTGTAGAAGCAGTCCCGTAATGACGATTTTAAAAGATAGGGAATTCAGATTAAAACAAAGACAATGTCGCCGAGCGTAGCTGACCTCCAATTTATTTTTTCGTCGTCAACTTTGATGCTGTAGTGCCATAATAGTGTATAAGGTTATTACCACCGATGTAGTTAAGGATATCTTTTCCCGATCATTTATCATGTTATGTTTGTATGTTTCCATGGCTGTCATAAAATATAGTTAAATTCATTTGTGGAGACTTGGCTTTATAGATTTCGGAAATTATTTATACTACCGCTAGAAGCAAGGCATGATCTAATTTTTACAACTCATTCCCATATATACAACATAATCCGTAGTATTTATTTTGGTAAAATATAATGAAGCATGAATATTTCGTACACACAATGTACCGTCAATGCCAGACCTGTCAAAATCTAAAGTGTAGGTACTAACACAATATCTATGAATTTCTCAAATGATAGATTTACAAACAACACTGTATAATTAGTCCAGTCTAACTTAGAAGGCAAGGGTCATTGTGTATTGCTAATAATATGTTGTTTTCTATTCGCGTTATATTGTTAAAAAATTAAAGCTTACAATATCCATCATTATACTACCACTATTTATTGTAATCTATTTGAATGGATTTTATTTTTTTAAAAAAAAAATCTATGAAAACAGCTGTTCCGGCAAAGGATGCAAACTATCATAATTTATCTTAAATTATAATCATACTATTTTCATGGGTTACAATATAATATTTCGACAAACCTTTTCCTGGTAATGTAAACTAAGAATTTAATAGAATACAGCGACGCTATTAAGGGGGCATAACTAGCTGGCAATGACAGTAATTCATGATTTTTGGCAGTGGAGGGTATTCCATAAATAAACAAATTCGTGCTTTTTGGCGAATGTGAGTATTCCATAATTTAAGTGTGCAGTTAAGTTTTCACATAGCCAAGTAAGTGTAAAATACAACCTTTGAATACCGATTTAAGGTAAGACACTTGGTTAAGTGGAAAAATTAAGTATTTTTACTTAACTTTTAGAAAACCTTTGAATACGGACCCTGATATTTATTTTTTTATTTCATGCAATATCTATATATGTAGTTTGCTTTGTCCACAAATTTGTCTTATTGGTTGTGTTTGCGTGTATTCAGCTTCTCCTTCAGTTACTATTAAAGGGAGTACTGCCGTTCCCTGTCCTTGATTCTGATGTATGTTATATAAAGTTATATTATCCTCCATTCCTATGATATATAAAATTATATTAACCTGTTGTTCCACAAGCTGTACTCTGTTGTCTAGTGGACTCGATAGTTGCTCACCATCTTGATAGTCAACAGCCTTTGAACTCATATTCTCCAATCTAAATCAAACCAAAGAAATTTTATTTAATATTCTGTTTGTCAACACTTCCAATATTTTCTGACCGAGATATAACTTTAATTATCTGAAACTAGAAATCTATGAGTGGCAGGTAGCCGTCCCAGATTTCTCTCAAGAAGCTACTAGTTTCGTTTATTTCGAACTCATCAGGCTTTAATTATCTGATGTATTTGAAGAGTCCAGGGAAAGAATGATGTAAGTCACTTTTTCCACGAACCCCAGTTAATGGCGCCATCTAGAAGCAAATTCTACAAGCTTTCTGTGGAACAATTCATTTTAGGTAAAAATGATCAGAGTCACATCAAGCCAAGGCCCTTCTGAAATTGCCTCCAGGACAAATATCTTTTATTTGACCTTAATTTAGCTGAAAAGTTGAAGTCAGTTGTACTGGTAATTATGGTGCATATTAAACATTATTTTGAAGTTGTAATTAAACCCACTCGTTGTTCTGTTCATGTCAAACATTCTCTTCCAAAAGTCTGTTTGGCATTTTATGTAAAAAGACAAAAATGTGACTCAGTGCGTTCTTCCCCTGGACTCTTCATTTGATACATGGATTTGACTGTACCCCGAATTTTCTCCCTGCCATACCTTTATAACGATTTACGAACCTTTCTAGTATAGTTTCATAACGTTGATGTAGAGAATCATCAGAGTCCCGCTCGTTTGCGTTACAATAATTCTCTGCTATAACATTCTCCCATTGGACTATCTGTCGCTCTTCTTGTTTACTGTCATATTTCTTTCCTGAACAAATAAAATTATTCTTCATCTATATTTTAAGATGCATTATGTAAGATTTAGATAAAGAGCTTATTGGTCCTGTTTCACGAATTCTTAACTAAAGATAAAATCCAAATCTTAGTTGATACTTCAATTTTGATTGGCTAAGCACTAAAATCAATCTCATATTATCCAATCAAATTACTAAAATTAGGATTTTATTTTAGTTAGAATTTTGTGAAACAGGCCACTGATACTTATCACTATAATAGTTCAAAAATAAATAAATGGAAAACGAATGGAAAATTTCATAGAGTGTTGGAAGGTGTAGTGCAGCAACGGCACTTGACATTTTTTACCATTACTTTTTCAAATTTTGTTGGCATTGTAATCCATATATCAAAGGATCTAGAGTTGATTTTTGCTTGGATGTTAATAAATAATAATTTATTTAACATTTGAAGCAAAGATTTTAGACTTGCAATAGGTAGATTTAGCTTTACACAATGCATTATTACTTCCTTTTTTCATAAATTTAATATTTTAACTGTGGTCTACTCTTGTATCAATTTCTAATAGCAAAGGGATCTTTTATGTACACGCCAATGTATACACAGCACCTCAGTTTTAAGGCCCATTTGAACAACTAGACAGCTGCCCTTAACAGAATCCCCGTCTTGCACTACGGCAAATGCAGGGAACAAACATGCTCCGGACTAGCAAGTATTTCAATGGAAATGAAATAAAAAGGGATTTAACGTCCTACTTTTTTGCACGGACTGGGCTAATGAAGACGGATTATTCCAAAAGAGCTTTGTCAAAAATTCTACATGTATTTTTCAGAAAAAAAAGTTTCTTTTAAACCTTGATACGTATACTCCTCACAAAAAGTTTCTTTAAAAAAATACTAAATTTACAACTTACTAAAATCTGATCCTTTTTTCGTTGTTTTAAAACATTTTCCTTTTAGACATTTATATAACAAGTAGACATGCACAATAATAATAGCGGGAGGAGGTAGGAAGGGTCGGGAATAGTATTCGTGGACAAGTTGATAGCGTTGGAAATACCAATGAAGATCAGTGTTGTCCTGTATTTTCTGGAAAGTGTAGCTGTTTTAATAAAATAAAAAGACAAATGAAGAAAAAAAATAAAAAACACAGATTTTAAATATGGGTAATCTTGTTAAATCAAAATCAATATTCATGTGATTCAGTTTGCGTACTCGAAACCGCGAAATTCTAAAGGGGCATAACTCTGAAACAGAGGGCTACGTACAACCAATATTGAGATCACCAAATTTGAAACAGTGAAAATCTAAAGTAGGCATAACTCTGGAACAGAAGGCTAAGGACAACGAATATCTATAGGGATCAACCTCTCACGACCACAATGCTTCAAATCAAATTTGAAAGAAATTTGTAGTCTTTATCATGTTCCCAAGCCAATTGTTGACGGACAAAATTAAAGATAGTTTCCAACTTTGTAATACCTATGGACAATAACTGTGCAAAAAAATGATGTGTGACCGTAAGGCGAAAAAAGTCCCAGAAACTGTGACGCGTAGAGTATTTACACGAACTGTGAATGGACACACCAACGAAAATATTGCAAGGTGATGACCAGCTTGGGTTTAATAATAATGTAATTGTGATTTTAATTTAACAAGACGTAATTGAAAGATCCTTTATATATTTCAATATAGAAGGTTTCTAAGCTTGTAAGTTATGTAGTTATACACTAAGATAGAAGCTATAAATGAAACAGGGGTTTAACGTCTTACTGTTCTGCTCCATTGGGTATAGAAGCTATAAATACAGGTCAGGTAGTATAATCTCTATTAACATTATATATACGTCATGCTTCACTTATCTAACAACAATATAACTAATGGCATGACACAGTGACAACAAGCAGAACGACATGTCATGGCAGCAACATACAGATCGTGACATGTCAGGACAGCAACACAAGGTATAATGACATGTCATGGTAGCAACTCAAGCATGGCATGTCATGACAATGGCATAATGGCATGCAATGACAGTGTCACAATTCGAATGACATGCCATGACAGTAACACAAGCATAATGACATGTCATGACAATGATACAAGCAAAATGACATGGCAAGACATGACACAACATTAATCTAGCATACATATAGAGATGTCAGAAGTAATTTAACAGAACAACCACCTCATCACATGTCATAAGCATCCAAATCAATCTAACATAACACATTAAAGTTAGTATTTTCATTTCTATTCTTATTGGTTAAATTTACATGTAGTGTTTTCATGTCTTAGATGGAGGACTGTTGAACATCTAGTAGTTCATGGCAATGATTCAATAATCGTTGCTGGAAGTTGGATTTACTTTTAGGCCCAGAAACACCAATAAGTAGGCGTCTATTCGACCAGGTGTGGGTGTGAGGAGGAGTTATTGCGTCAGCAAAAAAGAAGTAATGACAACATATACTTAATAGTTGACATAGGTGACAACAACATATATAGCAGTGACAACTTCAATGGGTGACGACAACATAAATGTAGGTGACGACAACATAAATATGGGTGGCGACAACATAAATATGGATGACAACAACATAAATATGGGTGATGACGTCAATGTGAAACTTACGAAAACCATGTGAGGATATCGATCGTGGTTGATGATGATAGAGTGTTAATATGTATTCTATTAGATACTTGATGTGCAGGACTATGGTGAAGGGGGGTGGAAATGGTGGCCGGGTACTATATTCCATGACAACCTGAAGATTAGCGAACCTCCAGATACTGTCTGTGTTTTGATGAAGTTGTTCGAATGTGTAACTGTAATGATGATGAGTGAAGGAGATAAGTTAAGTGACATCGAATAGTCTGATTAAAATATACCAATTTAATTACATTATAAATATTCGATCAAACGACAAATTTCTTGTAACAATTCCCAATTACAACCTGAAATCTTTTAATGCGCGATCATTTAAATACACTGCTGCAGTATACTGGAACAATCTTCCTATCCACCTCAAAAAATGCTCATCCTTATTGACAATCTTAAATAATGATAAGAGTTATGTCCCTTTATTTTCGGTAAAATAATTCTCTGTTTTAATAGCCTGTGTATCACCCTAACATAACTCACTATTCTTATCCCACTAACATAACTCACTATTTTATATATTATATTTTATAATTATAATTCACTATTTTAAAATTCACTATTTATATACTTTGTTTATCCCACTAACATAATTCACAACTTTTATACCCATGTATTACCCTAACATAACTCACTATTTTTATACCCAGTTTATCAACCTAACATTAACTCACTATTTTATACCCTGTTTATCTCCCTGACATAACTCACTATATTTATCCCCTCTATACTACCCTAACATAACTCACTATTTCATCCTAACATAACTCACTATTTCATCCTAACATAACTCACTATTTATGTATAGTTCACTACCTTTTAACCAAACACAGTAGAACTGTAAATATCAAATTTATGTAAAAGGACATAAGGATTTAATCACGATAAAGAATATTTCCAAACAAATGATATTTACTGATCTGATTAAAAGAGAGAGAAATGGGGTTTAACATCCATTTAACACAAACTAGGTCATTTCAGGACTAACATATGGTTTTAATTTTATTTAAAAAATTCGCTTGCGTAGGGGTCTTTAGCAGTGGGAGGAAACAGGAGTATCCGGAGAAAAGCCACGAGGTTGGACAGGCAACCCTACTCATTGCCACGTACAACCGGGGATTCGAAAATACACCAGTTGACTCAATGGCAGGCCGCATGATACAGCGTGCGCAAGCTAACCATTCGACCATCCAATCCCAGTTAAAACAATAATATAATCTGATGGAGATTGTTTACAATTTTTACCATGGTTACAAACATTTCCAAACAAATGGCATTTTCTTATTGAACAATAATAATCTCATGCATACACATGCAAACAAGAGTTACAAGATGCAACTTGTACCTCTATCCTTCAATGGAGCTTGCTGGCTGTCCCAGATTCAGTATTTCATCCAGTATCTTTGAACGTACATGCGAACCAATCGACTAAATTCATTTTCTAATCCAAGAGTTCACAATATTTACAACATTTAACAAGAAATCAAGACACAAGATGCAATTTACATTCATATTTTAACCAGACTATCGGCATGATTAGCAAAGATCTTTTAATCAGGAGGATTGTGCCTGATAATTTCTGTGATAGGTGCAATATTTCCAGGCTTGTGTACAGAGCTTCCAAAAGTCATCACTTAGGAGCACTTAAAAATCACATTTCAGAGCAATCAGCCTAGGGAGAGAGAGAGAGAAATGGGGTTTAACGTCCACTCGACACAACTAGGTCATTTCGGGACTAACACATGGTTTTCAATTTTATTTCAATAACTCGCTTGCGCGTAGGGGTCTTTAGCAGTGGGAGGAAACCGGAGTGCCCGGAGGAAACCCACGAGGTTGAGAAGGCGCCCCTATCTCCATGTCACATACGCTCACACCAGGGCTCGAAACCACAGCCGCAAGCCAGAGGTGACCGGCCAGCTAGAGGTCGAAGCGCGGCACTCTAGACCACTAGGCCATCCCAACCCCCCAATCAGCCTAGGCCAACTCAAAATATAATGTTTCATTTCTCAGCCATGGCTAAAATAATTCACAAATGCACAGATTGTATTAGTGTATCTGAGAAACATAACATTTATTTAAGTAAGCCTAAAGTTAGAAAATAGAAACCAAATGTGAACAAAGAAACAATTACGTCAAACTTTTGCGTGGAGGCTGTGCATATTATCTGAGGTCTACATGAAAACTTAAACAAAAATACTTTGAGAGTACGGTCTATGTATTACTATTAAACTCACAAGAACATTCGAATTCAAATAGTTTTTCGAAGCTTCTACTATTCATTATTCAAACGGAATTTGATTAGATTTTAATCGAATAAAATTAACTAATATTCAAAAATTTATGAAATTATAATAACTTGAAAATTTATCAAAAAAAAGGCCACAGTTTTGTAGTTTCAAATAGTATTTTAATAACGACATGGAATATTCAAATAGTATTTTAATTATGACCTAGCATATTCAAATAGTATTGAAATAATGACCTAGAATATTCAAATAGTATCTGAAAAATGACTTTGAATATTCAAATAATGACCTGGAGTATTCAAATAATGACATTCATGTGATCACTAGTCATTGTATTCTGTGTCAATAATTGTATATTTAATGTGACCATTACAAACTATTTGAATTGAATCGAATATTCAAATAATATTCAAATAACTTAGATGTGACCATTAGTCATTTTATTCTGTGTCAATATTTAATAACCAGTGAATATAAAAGTGTTTAAGTTTTCATGATAAGACACCTCTCTTGTTCTGTAACAATCAGCACCAAATTAGCAAGAATGTTATTAAGTTAGGATTAACCCTTTAAACCCCATGGATAGTGGATAAAGGGAGAGAGAGAGAGAAATAGGGTTTAACGTCCACTCGACACACACTAGGTCATTTTGGGACTAACATATGGTTTCAATTTTATTTCAATAATTCGCTTGCGCGTAGGGGTCTTCAGCAGTGGGAGGAAACTGGAGTGCCCGGAGTAAACCCACGAGGTTGAGAAGGCTCCCCTATCTCCATGCCACATACGCTCACACCAGGGATTGAAACCACAGCCGCAAGCCAGAGGTGACCGGCCAGCTAGAGGTGGAAGCACGGCACTCTAGACCACTAGGCCATCCCAACCCCCAGTGGATAAAGGAAATGAGGACTATGTCAAAACAGAATATAATAAAGCATATCTTTAAGTCTCTTATCATTTGATGGAGATCCTAAACTATGCTATTGTGAATATCAGTCCAAAAATGCTTCAGTTGTATTCAATATTTACAACGATATAATGAATTAAAGTTTTGCTAAAATTAGACTTCCTCTACATACTATATAAACAAGCCAGAGCCACTGTTGGGTGTAATCTTTTGATGGGCCTCAATTTAATATGATTGAATCCAAGTCGGGAGATAATCTATCTCTGATATTTTGATTCAGTTTTGTTAAATAATTAATTTGAGTAAATTTGAATGCATATAGAGAGAGATATAGAAATGGGGTTCAACATCCATTCGACACAACTAGGTCATTTCGGGACTAACATATGGTTTAATTTTACTTCAATAATTCGCTTGCGTGTAGGGGTCTTTAGCAGTGGGAGGAAACCGGAGGATCCGGAGAAAACCCACGAGGTTGGACAGGCGACCCTACTCCTTGTCACGTACAACCGGGGATTCGAAACCACGGCAGTTGACTCAATGACAGGCTTTATGATACAACACGAACGTGCTAACCACTTATATATAGTCACCCAACGCCATTGAATGCATATAAGTAAGACGACATATAAACCCAAGAAATATCCAGACAGAGGGTTCAAAGGGTTAATCCAATGCAACAGATAGTAACAGATTATTATCAATAAACAATCAGAATTAATATTGAATTAGAAATTAAAGCAATAATTATGTTACTAGGCAACGATGTTTACAAAATTTATCAAAAGCAATTATGATGAACATTGATATAAATTCTAACATCTTATCTTGAAGTTTCATTTTTAAACAGGGCACATTTACTTGACAGGGCCGATTTACACCCTGATCTTATTTTTGTGGGACTTAATCTAATGTCAGATTTCACCGAGAGCTATATCGCAGACAATCTTCGTCCAGTAGCTGTCTTAAAAATAGCTGAGTTAAGACATGAATAAGCTATGAGGGAAATATGCCCAGACACTGTCCAGCAGGAAACTTCCAGCCAAAAAATGCAACTATGGTGACTATTGCCTCTCTGACTAATACGAAACCCTGTCCAATACTGTCTGTATGTTGGCATCCAAAACAATAATTAAAAATAAACATGTAACCTGCTCTGTAAGTAATACAAATTCCGTAAATAATGGATTATTCAAGACAAGATTAAACATTTAATATGGAAGCAGATTGCGATCATCATCTATGGAAACACGACCAGGAAACAATGCATTTATTGACAGATAACCTCCAAAAAATATAAAAATTTAATGACGGTACCTGAACATGGCAATCAGAAGATTCAGCAGCAGTACATTGGTCATCAAAACATAAATACCCATAAACACGGGAGCGAGATATTTACCCACTTCAGACGGACATCTTAACGTCTCATAATCACCATATATGGCAGGATCGGAGGAACATGGATTTTCTCCTGTAAAAGATGATAGCAGACGGAATAATGATTGACTCATCAATTGGCAGTTGGGAAAATTGTGATCAAGTGAAAGCTGCTTGTCTTGGACAAGGTAGATAAAGAGAAACGGTGTTAAAATATGGTACAATGTCATTTCAATAAATTGGTGGCATGCAGAGGTCTTTAACTGTTGGAGGAAACCCAAGGTCCCAGAGAAAACCCATGTGGTTGGACAGGCGACACGATAGCTTGTTAAATACGTTTGACCATTCAGCAATCCAATCATCCAACAGGATTTAAGATCAAGCATCGGCAATTCGACATCTAACTTTTTGATTAACCAGATTTGGGCTCCCCTATCAATTCGCTGGGTTTGGTTGAACTATTTTATGGTGTCTTACCGAATGTGATGGAGGAGTTGTTCAGTTAAATAACTTCTAATGTTCTATCAAATACTGGTGTGAGAGAGAGAGAGAAATGGGGTTTAACATCCACTCAACACAAACTAGGTCATTTCACGACTAACATATGGTTCAATTTCATTTTAACCCTTAGAACCCGAAATGCCGCAAAACTGGCTTGACATTGTATCGCATATACCCGAAATGTCGGTTTTGCGGCTTAGGGCGTGTCAAGCTCCAATAACGTTGACGTCATAATTAATATGACGTCCTGTAAATCCAGGGAGGGACGTGCAACACCCCATGTATAGTCAGTGTTCAAAGGGTTAATAATTCAATCATTCGCTTGCATGTAAGTGTTTTTAGCAGTGGGGGGGAAAATGGAGGACCCGTAGAAAACCCACGTGGCTGGACAGGCGACCCTACTCCTTCTCACGTACAACCGTGAAAACGAACCACGCCAATTGACTCAATGACAAGCCTTATGATACAGCATGCACGTGCTAACTATTCGGCCATCCAGCGCCCCACATACAGAATAAACAAATAGTTCTCAAATATTCCCAAACCTTCAATATCTTCCAGAAATAATTCTCCATAAATCTGCCAATATGCTTTCCTTGGTACGTGATATATCATTTTCCAGGACAATTCGGTATTGGGATATAAAATGGCTTCGGTAGCAACAGCATAGGCCATAATAAAAACAGCTAAAATCACCACGAATGACATCAAATCTTGAACCTGTAGAAAACAATAAAGACATGAAAGCTTGTATGTGAAAATCACAAGGGCTGTCTGCCTGGTGTTAATATCTGTACAAGAGAGAGAGAAAGGAGAGTTTAACGCCCACTTGACACAAGCAATGTTGTTTTGGGACTAACATTGTTCAATTTTATTTCTAGAATCAAAATAACATCATTTGACTCAAAGACAGACCTTATAATCTGAAGTGAACACATTAGACTACTTGACCACCAAAACAAACCCAAATCATCTTACTATGTACAAGAGAGAGACAGAGAGAGAACGAGAGAGAGAAAGAGAGAGGGGGAGCGTGTAACGTCCACGCGACACAAACTAAGTCATTTCAGGACTAACATATGGTTAATTTTATTTCAGTAATTGCTTGCGCCTAGGAATCTTTAGCAGTGGGAGGAAACTATAGAGGACCCAGAGAAAACCCATGAGGTTGGACAGGCAACCCTAGTCCTTGTCACGTACAAACGGGGAATCGAGGTCAAACGAGTTATCGCCATTGGCCATCCAAACTCCCTATTATGTACAAACACACAGTGTTTTTGACCTTATGTGTTACAAACATTTAAAATAATATTTAAAAAATTTTTTTTACATAAAACACAAAATCTGTGAAAACTTTTGATGGATACATACCATTCTTCTTATCATCACTAATTTGGGACCCAGCTGTTTATTGACGGAGAAAATATGTAGAATTCGGAAATAAAATGACACCAAATTCAGGCACAATGTCACTCGTGCAAATTCAAAAGTGATGTCATTGGGAATAAAACGAAGAATTATTCCCAACGCAAACAGAAATATTGTGACTAGATCCAAGATATTCCAGGAATCTGTGAAATATGCTTTGACCTTTGACCCTAATGACCGTGCATTACTTGTATAAACCTGAAACATACAAATTTTATATCAATTTCAAAATATTGTAAAATTATAGAAAGATGTACCAGGATCAAATTACAGATGAAAGTAGAATTTTGACGATTCAAAGTTTTTTTCAGATTAAATGCATAAAGGTTTCTACCCTAAAAAGACCCCTTTTACACACAAATCTTTTCTACTCTCTACCCTAAATCCCATTTCCTACCTGATACTCTACAAAATCAATCTAATTAAAATACAGATCTATATTTCGTTTCGTTTTATATACTTTCGATGGCCCACGCTACATGTAGCAAAGACGAGTAAAATTTTGAACTATAAAAACGAAACGAGACAGGATCTGTGTTTTAAGCAGATTGATACAAAATAAAGATGCAGTAGATTTGATATCTCTCTGTCATGTGATATTATAGACAAAGATATACAATGATAGAATAATAAGCAAAAGACATATTCAAAGATGGTCGAGATGGTGTACTGGCTAAAGACGTGTGATTAAGAATGTTAAGAAGCAGTATGTACGAAAGTAAAACGTTGTCAAAACCCTGAAGGTAGACAAGGTTTTAAAATACAATATTGTCAATGTTTCAAAATACTAATATCACAGAGTAAAAATGCAAAGTACACTTTTCAAAATAATTATTTAACTCTTATTACACTCTAAAATTGATTCATAAATTCTGAAGAATGTATGTAACAACTTTGAATTTGCTACTTGACACTTTACACAATACAAAATAGAATTAAATGGGGTTTAACGTCCTACTATTCTACTCTGAACTAGGATAATGAAGACAGGAATATGCTATACAGTTTGCTATGAGGATAGTTTTGCCCGGACAGCAGCACTACGGCCCACTCTTATATAGAATTCCAACTGTCAATCAATCATTTAGATAAAGACAAGAGTATCATCGTCGAAACGTTGCATGTTAATAAACCAGTAATTGTTAATCCATAAATAGTGTTATTGTGTTACTGTTCAATTACTAAATTCCACTTAACGAAGAATCATTTAGATGCACGCCAATGTGTACATTGGACCTTTTTTAATCCCATCTGAATGACTAGACAGTTGTCCTTGTCAAGGCCTTCCGTCCTGCAACACTGACAAGAGGAAACCACGCCGGAAAATCTGGATGACCTTTTTCGACCACCTGACCTCCAAGGCTAGCATGCCAGTATCTTACCCACTTAGCCACTGTGACCGCCTTTACAAAACGCACTTTGTATTGACAGCCTATGTATCTGACAATCTACAAAGTAGAACAAATACTGTATATGGAACAGTCATGTGATCATATACATTTGGAAAAAATAGCAGAAATCAACTTTGTGACAATAGTATTTTGAAACATTGAAATCTAAAAGTGCCAGCTTTAATTTGACCTTCACCTTCAAAACTATAGCAGGATTTATATTGTCATTAATCAAGGTAAAGAAAAGACGGGTTTGGCATGAAAACATTCAAATAATTTTAAGACAAAGAAAGAATGGGAAAGTAAAACTCAATGATATAAATTATGTACACTTTTTTGGAACATTGCTCGAACAGAATGAACAATGTTCCAGCAAATTGGCAATTTGACCTCTTCCACGCAACAAAATACTGACTGAAATTATTTAAAAATAAAAATGTGAAATACCAAACTTCACTCCTGCATGCAAACAGTGTTAAACAATTCAAACTGTGTTACCCAATGCAAACATCTATGTTTAAATAACCATAATAAAATAAAGTGCTTTTCACAATATGTAACACAAACATCCTGAAGAATGTCTGAAAAACAATATACCTAAAACAATATACCTCTCACAAACCAGAGAATCTCACATGAAACCACCAAAACATCCAGCAAATAATCAATCAAACAACAATCAGAACATCTCAGAAACAACCACTCAAACAACCATGAAAACATCTCACAAACAACTACCAGAACATCGCACAAACAGCCACCAGAACATCTCACAACCAACCACCAGAACTTCTCACAAACTACCACCAGAACATCTTACAAACAACGACCAGAACTTCACACAAACAGCCATCAGAACATCTCACAAACAATGACCAGAACATCTCACAAACAACTACCAGAACATCTCACAAACAACCACCAGAAAATCTCACACACAGCCGCCAGAACATTGCACAAACAACAACCAGAAACATGTAAAATCACCATAACATCTCACAAACAACTATCATAACCTCCTACACACACCAAACAATAGAACCTAACAACAACCACTAATAACCCAAATGCAACCCATCACATCTCCAAACATGCAACCAACTGTAGAACACACCCAAACATCTCCTCACGTGCAACCGTAGAACACCGCACAAACATCTTACATGCAACCAACAATTAGAACAACCAACAAACATCGCCTCACATGCAACCAAGAGCAAGAACACTACAACAAACATCTCACATGCAATCAACAGCTAGAACACAAAACAACCAACAAACATCTCACAAGCAATCAACAACTAGAACACTATACAAAGAATCAACAACCAACAAACATCTCCTCAAGTGCAACCAACAAGTAGAACACCAACAAACATCTCACATGCAATCAACAGCTAACAACTCATACTTCATGCAGCACTGTAAACCTGTTACGATTAATTCTCAAACACAGAAATTAGTCTAGGTCACCAAGTCACCAGATAATACTGTAGCCTAGGTCACCAAGACACCAGATAATACTGTAGCCTAGGTCACCAAGACATCAGATAATCTCTAAGTTTCATTTTATTTTTTACGTTTTCATTATATTCTTATGGTGTAAATTAACATGAAGTTTTCAGTAAAGGCAGGATCTGGTGAGTTTTGGAATTATTGTAACATTATTGGTTAATATACAGCAAACTGTCACTGACACAAGATGGAAACTTTAAACAGATAGTATGTTAGATAACAATGTTGTATAAAATATAAACGAAACAAACTTTTAATTTCAATTTCATTAAATTGTAAAAAATTATCCAGGAGCTTTCTTCTATAAGTATACATTCTAAAATCTAAATTAAATTTTCACAATAAGCTGACGTATATATATAGTAACACATGGTTCATCAAGACATGATTTCTATTACATTTGGATATTCCCTATTCACAAACTTCATTAAATATTCACTTGATTTTGTCTTTCATTTTTACGAACAATTTGTCTTTGAAACACCATATCTGTATTTGACAGTTCTTAAATATTAGGATCAGGAAATGAGCTTGTTGTTCTAGTTCTTCTTTGGGTCCACGCTCTGTCAAAAATGCCCCGATTTCGCTCAATCTGATTAAACCACAGATCTTATTTTGTTTCGTTTTTATAGTTTAAAATTTGATTTTACTTGTTTTTACTACACATTAGGATCTAGAAGAGTTGTCATATAACCCACGTTGTGGTTGACATGAGGGATTAGCCAATAAAACAGTCATTTGCACTGAGATCTTGCCGTCCATGCTCGGAACTGTGGGTCCCACAGTAGAAACATCAACTCTGATTGGTTAATTAAAAGTTTGACGCCATATGGTCAAAAGTCGCTTGTATGACCCCTGACGCGACTTCAAAGTACAACTGGTCAGATCTTTATTTAGCGGAGGCCTCCGAAAGCATGAAAAACGTAACGAAATATAGATCTGTATTTTAATCAGATTGAGTTTCGTCAATCGACATGAAATTGTTCCTTGGACAATTGATCAGTACTTGACCGAATTCCAAGATGGCCATGTCAACTTTAAGCTCAGTCCCTGATCCAGAGTATGCTTGTACAAGAATAGAAGAAAACTCCTAGGTTATTAACGTTATATAACAACAATTTGGTAAATTTTGGCTAACATAATGGGTATCTGTGCAAAATTACTAGGGGAGAATTTTGCCCAGGTTGCTCCAAGACATTAGTATGCAGTGACCTAGACTACAAGAAGCCAAGAATTATAAATAAACTGTTTCACCACTTACTGTATCTTTCGAGTTTAAAACCTACAGACAAAATGGTGAAAATTCTCAATAAAAACAAATTGAAGTTATGTTGGTTAAAATCTCTGGGTGTTATTTGAGGGAGTTTGCTATTGTAAAAGTTTTATCTCTAAAAATAATATCAGTCCAAAAATGTTTCAATTCCCTTTGTAATAAAATACATAGTCTTTTGTGTTAAACTGACGTTTTATTACTGCATAATATATATACATATGGTGGTTGGATCAGGAGATATCTAACTAAAGATGTTCTCCCTAGGTCACAGAAAACCCAACTCTCCGGGGGTCTGAGGGCACCAACAATGCCTGTCAAATAGCTGAGGCACGCCATAGTTAATAGCATTAAAATGAGAACAATGAAAACGATTAAGTAAGATAAACACATTTCAGCACTAAAACAACAAGTGTTAAGCTTACGACTTATATCAAATAGACACTTCGATGATACAAGTTTGTACGACCAATACATCTTACATAATACTATGTCAAATAAGCTCGCACCTGCAACAGGTTAAAGCTTGTCACTTAATATGTCCAAATGAGTTACAATTGAAATTACAATATAAAATATGAATTAAAAATACAATATTACAATACAATATTACATTTTAGATCCCAAATGATATTGTATTACACCTTACATATTTACAAAGATACAATAAAATCTGTCGCATTCAGGCTCTTCTGCAGATGTCATGAAGAGGATATGGTCAAAAGTTAGTCTCAACTAGTGTTCAGTATAAACTTTTGATGATGGGTCTCTTTGACATTGAATTGAATCCAAACCAGTTGATAATCCAATTTCAATTTTTTGTTTTCTTGTCACAAACAGGTATCGAAACCACGACAGTTGGCTTAATAAGAGACCATATGATGCAGCATGCGCGCTCTAAGCATTTAGCCAGCCGTGTGCAATCAAGAAAGAATACTGGCAGAAAAAGAACATGGTTTGTTAATAGCGCACATTCTGATTTAAATTTTTACAGAAAATTTGTAAAGCATCAAATAAAGCAAAATTTTTTAATGTGAAATAAAAAAAAGAGAGATATGGGGTTTAAAAACTACACAATTGAAACTGGGTCATTTCAGGAGTAACATATGGTACAATTTTATTTCAATAATTTTCTTGCACATAGGATAGGGTTCTTTGGTGATACTAAACGATTTATACGAGTTTCTAAACAAAGATTTGACACCAAACGAAAGTGAAAGAAATTAGTGCTAGATTCACAGGGTTACACAGATAGATCCTATCAAAATACAATATTTGTTTTACATCAATCTGAGATTTCTATTTCCAAATGCTGCTGTTTTTACTAAATGCTGTCTGTTTAAACAGTAAAATAGTAGAATCATTCGAAAGTTTTCATGAGCAAAATTGATGATTTATTTGACATACTGTGCACATTTTCTCAACAAATATTGTAACAACGCTTACGCAGAAATAGAGTAGTGAGTTTAAACACAACCCAGGTTATAACTTTAGGTCTAACATATGTTTCAATTTTATTTCAATAACTTGCTTTCTCACCGATAGGAAACCAGAGGACCCACAGGGATAAACAGGTGACTGCCCCTACTTCTTGTCAAGTACAAGCAGGGAATAGGAAAAAAATGACACTTGACTCAATGGCAGAACTTATAATCATTCGGCCATCCATCTCCCATCCCCCTGAACTCATCAGCAGATAACTCATGAGTAATTCTCATACCTGTCTCATTTCCTCCACGAAGATGGTGACGACCCATCCACAGATAATTCCCTCGATAATGGTGAACTGTCGGTTAAAACTGATGAGAATATGATAACTGTACAAACATAAAAACACCAGGTACGTAAACTGAAACAAAACAAAAAAAGAAAATATCACTGCAAATCAAACACCGGAATGTGACGAAACAAACAAAAATTTAATATCTATACAATCAGATTAAAACACGGATCCTATTTTGTTTGGATTTTTCTAGTTCAAAATTTTGTTTTACTTGTTGTTACTACACTAGGATCTGGAAAAGTTTTTATATTACCGGTGCTATAGATGATGTGTGGGATTAGCCAATGAAACAGTCTGTTACGGCAAGTTTTTGGCATTAAGTGCACAGAACTGTGGGTAACCCACTAGAAACATCAATGCTGATTGGTTAATCAAATATCTGACGTCATACATGTAGGGGTCGTCCTCTCATGACATAACCCTTCACATCCAATTTTGACAAAAGTCAGTCAAAAAAGTTTATCGACAAAAGCGATAACTCCCGAATGAAAGGTTAACGAGCGGTGAAAATCAATAAGGGGTTAAAACATGAAAAGAAATAGGGTTTGATGTCCTACTGCTCTGCTCCGAACTGGTCTAATGAAGATAAAAAAAGGGGTTATAATTCTGAATAGAAATGTCGAGGACACCTGAAAATCGATTAGGGTCCTCACCATTGCTTTTCAATGAAAGTAAAAAAATGTGAGGGTATATATATATATGAACTCTACATTATAAAAATGTAATAAATATATGAGCATATATGGAGAAGTTCTATCAAAATCAAACTTACAACATTGAGGTAAAATATAACGGCAGGTGCGAGGTAAAACTGTTTTAATTTTGAACAATGACTGGTTCGTGGTTGGTTCTGGTTTCTCTTATCGTCTCTGTAAAATAAACACAATTATTGATTAGCATATTTTAAATACACATTATACAAGAGGTAAATCTGCCTATTGCAGGTCTTCCTTTATGCCTGAAATGTTATAAAAATTATTAAAGACCACATAAAATAATATTTTTTAATTGCATATATTGATAGGCAAGGGTTACTACATTCATTTTATGGCAACTTCCCTCCAATTTGATTAAAATTAATTCAGATATTAACGTTTAAACATGCGACAGCAAAAAACGGTTTTCAAATTTTCAATTACGACCTTAATCTGGTTGATTGGCTGGTGACGTCACAGGCACTACCCATAATCTATACACATTGTCTATACAATATATCACTATCTGTAAATATATCACTGTATACACACCGCCAGTTAACACGTGTGTATTTGTCGGTCCAATTAACATTTGACTGGCGTAATCATTAACTCGTAATTTACACGTAAGCTACATATCACTATACTATATAAGTCAAAGCATTTTCAAAAGCCGATAGTCTACGATATCACTTTTGGTGGAAGTGGACGTTAAACTTCCAGTAACTCACTCACTCACTCACTCAAAAGCCGACCTTTCTCGTCTTGAGTTGTAATAGATTATATATTTGTGACTAGAATATTTCGGAGTGTATTTCAAGATGCCGTATTATCGTTGTGTTATTGAGAGTTGTGGAAATTCCAGCAAGGAAAAGGGGAATAATGTACCGGCGTTTCATAAATTTCCCAGGGATGAAATCTTACGGAAAGAGTGGATTAATCGTATTGTTTGTGTGATTGTATGATTATTGTTGGTTGTTTGATTAGTACTCGTTGACTATTTTGTTATTTGATTTTAGATCGAATCACCGATGTTTTTGTATTAAAGTTAATCGTATTGTTTGTATGATCGTATGATTATTGTTGATTGTTTGATTAGTATTGACGATTTTTTTTGTAATAAAGTTAGCGTAAATTAGTCGAAAAAATTTAGCGTAAATTAGTCGAATGTGAGAAAGAAATTCGAGGGGGCGTGATCGGCTGTCCTCTGCGTGTGATTAGAATAGTGTCAAGTACAGGTGCAACGTCGTGTTTGATATTCAATTTTATACCGATATTTTGGAATCCGAATTCTACACATTTCTTTAATGGTAGTGTCATATTTATTTCTATTTATGTAAATTCTTTTTATTTGGAAACCATTAAAACAACACTTACAGTTAAATTATAGAAAATCGCACGAGAAGCTCGAATCCTCGATTGAAGGGTGTACGTGATCAAACAACAATTTTTTTGATTGGTCAGAGGCATCTAACCACGGGAAAATTTACAGTTACTATTGGATGACAGCATGCATGCATGCATCAAACC
Organism: Patella ulyssiponensis; assembly: GCA_963678685.1. Taxonomy (NCBI): domain Eukaryota; kingdom Metazoa; phylum Mollusca; class Gastropoda; family Patellidae; genus Patella; species Patella ulyssiponensis. Next base: position 8,499,940 of record OY783228.1, on the reverse strand, counting down.
ATCTTATTTGCATATTGCATATTTTATAGAATAATGGTTGGATCGATAACTTCAACGACCTAAATGTATTACTTTTATTAGTGTGCTACCTAGTTTGCCCTAATATACAATACAAATAAGGAATATTTTCACGTTAACAAACATATTTACTTGCCATTATATACATTAATATTTTCACGTTATATAATTACTTGACGCATCATGTTTCCAGCACCCAGAATCAAATTTAGCGATATTTTTCGCGTGGGCCAAAATCAAAATAAAGTTTTGTTAGATCCCGTATTCTCTACATCGCCATCCTCTACGGAACTACTACAGCCAGATAAATACGGCTCAAACATATATGGCGCTATATTAATCATTTCTCGCGACATATCTGTATCCGATACACTGCCCGAGCTAAAAGAACTACTGCTACATGATAACTCTGAATATTCTGCCTCCATTTCGCTCGGTGTATGATAAAATGATCAATAATACAAATGTTGATGATCTAAGTTTATATGATTATTATTTGAAACCATTTCGTTTCTTAAAAGCCGACAATTGATTATTTCTATCGGCATAAAAGATGTCCGTAGCGCCGGCTATAACAATTTCACACCAATCTTGTTTCAATCAGAAGCCAATTATTGTTATCTTACGGTCGGCTTATTCTGATAAAAAAAAAACACATGGGGAATATGGCTACAACAACTGTCTTTATAAAACAAATTCTAAATTACAAAACAAATTATTCCGTAGTCAATTGTTATTTAATTAGGGGGATTAAGGAATCAGTCAGGCGTTAACGAATACACACGCCGGGTGTATATAGGTAATTAAGGAAAAAACATCCCGAATGAGGGGATTAAGAGTGTTTTCAATAATTGGCCAAGTCGTTTTTACGGGAGGTCTATATTTGCGACTTTGAGTGACGATATCTGAATTAATTTTCATCAGATCGATGTTAAACTGCCGTAAAATGCATATAGTAACCAATGTCTATAACCTCAATGAATTTAGTTTTCTCATTTTATGTGCTCTTTAATTAGACATTGATTAACAAAACAAGATCATAATATCAACTCTCAATGGCATCGTATACTCCAGATTTTAACTAAATTAGAATGATTCGCCACTTAAAAACTTAAAAATGCGAAAGCAAGGCAAGGTAGCGTATGTACTAGTGAGGTGGTTTTACCGCTATGCAAACATATTGTCAAAACAATAAACAGTGATAAATTGGCTCAGAATGAAGTCATTTGGCTGAAATTTTACTTATTTCATAAATAAATGGAGAGAGAATGAGTTTAACATCCACTCATCACAAACTAGGTCATTTCAATAACTCGATTCCAAGTAGAGGTCTTTTTAGCAGCGGGAGGAAACCAGAGACCCCAAGAGAAAAACCACCCCACGAGGTTGAACAGGGGACCCTACTCCTTGTCACAGACAAGCTGGGAAATAAACTTAATTTAAAAATAAATAATAACTTACATCTGACTTTCACTAGGATCATATTCAGTATCACCAATCTTCTGTAAATATAAATGAAATGAAATGGGGTTTAATGTCCAACTGTTCTGCTCCTAAACTGGGCTAATGAAGACAGGCATACGCCAACTGGCAGGGTGCCGACATGGGTATATATTTAAAAAACATTATGTGTTCTTTTACATACACCTCATGGCTCCTTAAACCAAATACTGTTTCACAATCTCGTTAAAACACAGATCCTCTATCGTTTCGTTTTTCATAGTTCAAAATTTCGTTTTACTTGTCTTTACTACACTAGGATCTGGAAGAGTTGTTATCATTGATGTGTTCTGGAGGATGTGTGGCATTAGCCAATGAAATGGTCTGTTACCCCGAGCTCTTGGCCTTTTGATGCACGGAACTTTGGGTAAACCACTAGAAATGTCAACGCTGATTGACTAATCAATATCTGACATGATAGGGTCAAAAACCGCTCGTTTGACCCCTGACGTGAACTCCCACTATAACTTGTCAGATCTTCATGTAGTGTAGGCCATCGAAAGTATAAAAACACGAAAGGAAATAAAGATATGTATTTTAATAGGATTGACAGTTTCACTGTGAGTGAGTGAGAGAGAGAGAGAGAGAAATGGGGTATAACGTCCACTCGACACAAACTAGGTCATTTCGGGACTAACATATGGTTTAATTTTATTTCAAATATTTGTTTGCGCATAGTGGTCTTTAGCAGTGGGAGGAAACCGGAGTACCCAGAGAAAACCCACGAGGTTGGACAGGCAACCATACTCCTTGTCACGTACAGCATTGGATTCGAAACCACGCCAGTTGACTCAATTACAGGCCGTATGATACAGCCAGCGCATGCTAACCATTCGGCCACCCAACCCAACAGATGAGTGGGTAATAATCAATATACCACATATACAAGTTATTAACCAATGATAAAACATGTACAAGGCCGATTAAAATCACAAACCATTTCCGAATTATGTCGGTTTTCGTCATCTTTAAACTTCACCAGAAAAAATATCAAAGGAAATAAAACAATGCTAGGTAAAATCTGAAATAGAGAGAAATGGGGTTTAACGTCCACTCGACACAAACTAGGTCATTTCGGGACTAACATCTGGTTTAATTTTATTTCAATAATTCGCTTTCGCGTAGGGATCTTTAGCAGTGGGAGGAAACCGGAGGCCCCGGAAAAAACCACGAAGTTGGACAGGCGATACTACTCATTGTCACGTACAATTCGAAACCACGCCAGATGACTCAATGACAGGCTTTATGATACAGTGCGCACATGCTAACTATTCAGCCATCCAACCCCAAAATCGGAAATAAACTAAATCAATACAAACATGTGATCAATATTTCAGTTTGGTAAAATCTTCTATCTAAATATGAATATTTCATTCATGGAAATAGTCAGGATACTTATGCTTTTTTATATAAATAATTTTGGTACTTTTAAATAATTTTGGTAAAATTGTGGTCTTTTTGTATAATTTGAAAGTTTCTAAATAATTTGGTGTTACTGTTTTGATTTATTTCTACCTACCCTGAGTATACTGTTATGTGATGATAATTTTCCCATCCAAATAGAATTGAGTAATGTCTGGCAGGCCGTTTGAGATATAAACCGTTTATTATCTGATTGTACGGCCATCAAAACACACGTTGTCTCTCCCCAGTTCGGTAATTCTCGAATCAATAAATCCTGTGCCTTGTTCTCATCTTTCTCGTAACAAGAATTTAAGACACCAATGGCAAGGTTTTCAAATTCACTGAAAAAAAAAAGGATTTAGATGTGCCTCTCAAAGATTGTATAAAGGAGAAATTTTGATGAACAAAGAAAAGAAAATATCATATTACTTCCAGTTTATTTATAATAAAATCTCCTCCCACCTCTTCAACCATGACTCTTACAATTTTTAAAATAACAAAGGCTTTAAGCCTTTATCACTTGGTAAACGTAAACACTGATCTCTATCAGTTATTTGAAAAAATGGAGGGACAAGGGACATATTAATATCGATAGATCCCTCATCAGATTGAAACTGTACAAAACTGATGTTTCTTAGACTGCCTCAAATTACCGGAGATATGTAAATAACTTTCCACATTTTAGGAACATTGCTATGCAGTTGACAAAGTGGTTGGGGCAGTCTAAGGAGCTCTATTTTGGGGCTAAGGTGTTAAAATAACAGAACAGGGTCTATAAAATAACAGAATCTGTAAAGAAACAGTTCGACCCCACAGTTCTACCCCTTTATGGGTTCAAATGAGGAAAGACACAATAAATAAAAGAATGTGACTTACTCAGCATTTTGTTGTAGAATCTGAGATATTTCTGTATCAACTGATATCATCTTTAAGCCTTTATATAAACCATTGGCAAATAAAGCTGCTGCAATTGGTTCCTACGAAAAAATAACATCACCATTAATATTTATAGTTATGACATATTCATGATTTCAATATCCTATTGTCTAGATGGAAGGGACAATAAAGATGACGTCCTATGTATATTGGAAATTGTTTGTGAAAGCTGCAGGACACAGAACCTGGCAAGAAATGGTGTCCAGTCATCTGGAAGGGACAAAAGGATGAGAAGTCGGATGTACATGTGAATGGTCACATAAGGAAGCCTTGGCAGTTGAAATTTGACAAAAAACAGAATGTATGTCACTTTCATTAATCTGGTCAATGCAGTAATATTTCAAAATGGATAATGCAAAAAGTGTGACGGATGGTCTGATCTCTATTGATATTGCCCCGATTTCTTCGAAAGAGAGAAATGGGGTTTAACGTCCACTTGACACAAACTGGGCCATATCGTTCAATTTTATTTCAATAATTCACATGCACGTAGGGGTCTTTAGCCATGCGAGGAAACAAGAGGACAGGCTACCCTACTCCTTGTCACATACAAACGGGGAATCGCGAAACCACGCCAGTTGACTCAATGACAGACCTTATGATACAGCGTGCTTATGTCAACCATTGGGCCATCCAACCCCACAATTAGAATATTAGGTAATATCCTTATCAACATTGTCTTTGTTGGAATTAAAATAAGGAACAATTCACATACATCTAATTCGACCCAGAATAATTTGGCCAGTTCTTGTCTGTTCATCAGAATACTCCAGATAAATAAATCCTGTATCGGATGATCCAACTTCCTCTGAATACTTGAACCTGAAAATAGTTTATTTTGAGACTAACATATGGTTGTGTGAAGACTACATATGGTGATACTGAGACTAACATATGATTGCATGGATACTAACATAATGGATGTTGAGACTTGGATCGGGTAATGCTGAGACTAACATACGGTGATGTTGAAACTAACATATGGTTATATTGAGACTAACATGGGGGTTATATTGAAACTAACATGGGGGTTATATTGAAACTAACTTTCAATTATATTGAGACTAACATTCAGTTATATTGAGACTAAGATGTGGTTATACTGAGACTAACATATAGTTATATTGAGACTAACATATGGTTATTTTGAGACTAACATATGGTTATTTTGAGGCTAACATATGGTTATTTTGTCTTGTATTTTTATATGTAGTATTATTTCTAGCTGTTATCGGTACCTGGATACTGCTTGACGATGACCAATTTTGTTTGCAACTAGCTCTAGGAGTGTAAACATGCCTGACAACCAATCATATCTGTCACTAGCTCTAGAGGAAGTTCTACAGTATACACATGCCTGACAACCAATCATGTCTGCCGCTAGCTCTACATCCATTATATCGGTATATTCTCATGTTGTTTTGAACTTACTTACCCACTGCATGTGGTATATCTGATGCACTGGCTAATGCTGAACTCACATCACTCTTGTTGTCATGGTGATACGGTGGTCTATCATAATACGGTACAAAATAATCTCCAAGCAAATCTTGTAGAAGGCTGTTGACATGCAGAAATGTTATGCTTTGCAGTTTCTGAAAATAAAAACAGCCTCTTTATAACAATTGATTATTGATTTAAATGAAAAGACATCTTGAGACTAACATATGGTTCAATTTTATCGGTGACTTTTGTGGGAGAAAACCAGAGCACATTGAGTAAACCCATGAGGTTGGGCAGGCGACTATTTGCCACATACAAGTTACAAAATTAACATAATACTCTTTGAAAATTAACAAAATCAAGGCGCAAACATCAAATGAAATTATTTTACCTGTCTCTTCTGAGAGGCTTTTAGACGAAGAAGGTTACGTAAAATACAATTTTCTGGAATCTGAAAAAAAAAATTGTTGTGTTTAATAATAAGCAGCTAGGCTATAAAATTGAATTCACATAGCTTCCCGAAAACGAGTAGCATCAGTTCAGTAGTAGCATAAAAGTATACTTTGTTAATGTGATTGTATAGATACTGACCTCAAGTCTTTCCCGTAATTTTCTCATCCTACGAGCGCAGCGTTTTGATTGTGATCACTCACAACTAAGGTAGCATTTGGTTGTGCCATTTAAGAGGGAGGTTCTGTATTTAATATTTAGTTTCAAATCATTGTTGAGAATCATTGAAAACCATCGGATTCCTACTGTCGCATGGTTTAATATTTAAAGAGAGTAATGGGGTTTAACATTCATGACACAAACCAGGTAATTTCAAGACTAACATATGGTTTGAATTTATTTCCATAATTTGCTTGCACGTAGGGGTCTTTAGCAGTGGGATGGGACCGGAGGATCTGGAGAAAACCTACGAGGTTGGACGAGTGATTCTACTTTATGTTACGTACAAGTAGTAATGAAATAGTACCTGACATTTCCAACTTAGTGTCGGACATGTATTATTAAAATAATATCAACAAAACAGAAACATGATCAGTGACGGACAAAATGACAGGCACTAGAGGTTTTGTGCCTGTCAAAGGCTGAATCTGTGCCTGACTTCCAGATTTGCTTGATACCATTCCACTGAACTCAATAACAGATCTAAAGTGTACTTATTAGATCATTCGACCAGCCCCACATCCTTAGTCAAGTCTACCCCAACTGCTCTACTATCCCAGCCTCCAATAAAGACATACGATATTCCACTCACCGTATTATACAGGGTAAGAAGTCTATCCCGAGTTAAAAACTGTTTCAAGTTGACACCATGATCAATAAATAGATCAACAAAACTAACACGATTTCTCTGTATCGCTGTCAACATTTTCTCTGGTAGTCTTAAATTCTGAAGAAAAAAAAAACAAAAATAATATCAAATTGATCTATTTAAACTTGAGGGATATGAGAAAGAAATGGGATTTAATGTCTAGTGGGCACAAATTAGGTCATTTCGAGACTAACACATGGTTTCATTTTATTTCAATAATCCGCTTGAGCGTAGGGGTCTTTAGCCGTGGGAGGAAACCGGAGTGCCCGGAGGAAACCCACAAGGTTGAGAAGGCGCCCCTATCTCATTGCCACCTACGCTCACACCTTGGCTCGAAACCACAGCCGCAAACCAGAGGTGACCGGCAACCTAGAGGTCGAGGCGCAGCACTCTAGACCACTAGGCCATCCCAACCCCACAAACCGATTTATAATCATTTTGGGAGGTTGGGTGGCCGAATGTATCAGAAAGTTTGTCATTTAGTCAAGCAGCGTGTTTTTGATTACCCACTTGATCAAGACGAGGAGTAGGGTCCTCTAGTTTCTTACCACTCGTAAAGACCACTACGCGCCAACAAATTATTGAAATAAAATTGAAACATATTTTAGTCCCGAAACCCTATTTCTCTCTTTCTCCTAAATAAATATAGTAATTAAAACTTGGAATATACATACAGGACTGTGAAATATGATTATTGTTTATTTTCTCTAGACAATTGTTATAAATCTCTTCGTATACTTTACCTTTTTATCCAAATTGTCATCACCTAATATTTCTTTTTTAGCGACTTCCATTTTATCCCAGACTAAAGCTAGTTCCAGTTGGTCCATAACATCATTCCGGTTATCTATAGAATACAATACAAAGGTTTAAGATTCAGTCAGAAAAGGTCCCAGTAGGAAATAGGGTTATTAAGCTCTTAATTCAAACACTGAGAATTTACAAACTCTGAGTCTTTGACAGAAATTGGAGTCATGGCAGGGGGGTAACAATGGTATTTGTCATATAAAACTTCTATGGCTAATTTATCATATGAAAAAACAAAGCCATATAGTGTGTCTTTCAAGTAATTTTGCAAAATGTAAACAAATCAAAGATAGAAATGGGAGACTCTCGTCATTTGCATCGATGAACATATATTTTAGATATTTTAAGCCACGAATTTCGACTGGATATCCTTACCTTTCAATAAAGCTTTCAAGATGGCCATATCAACATCATTTGTAGAATTACGTGAATCCAATTCAAATACAGTCAGTAGGTCTTTACTCTGGATAATCTCTTTAATAATTTCCATGTATTCAGATTTCGATATGGAGTTTCCATAATTCTGCTCCATCAATTTAAATAACTCATCCTGGAGATTGGCATCGATCCCCATCACTGTGCTAAAATATTGAAACAAATTCATTTAACTAATTTACAGGGAAATATAGGGTCGCTCTCTACATTAAGCATGCAGCGTTCTCACAACCACTAGTCATTCATTTAATACATACCAGAGAGAGAGACAGAAATGGGGTTTAACGTCCACTCGACACAAATTAGGTCATTTCAGGAGAACCCGGAGTAAACCCACGTGGTTGGACAGGCGACGCTACTCCTTGTCACGCACAACAGGTGCATCGAAACCACACAAGTTGACTCAATGACAGATCGTATGATGCAGTGTGCACGTGCTAACTATATAAATTTTTCAAGTAACTTATATATTCCATATAACTGCGTGTTATCTTAATTATACATCAACATATTTAATAGACCAATGAAAAAAATAATTGATTTCCAAATATGCTTCAAACAAAATCATTTTATAATTTACAAATTCTGATTAAAACACAGATCCTATTTCGTTTCATTTTTATAGTTCAAAATATCGTTTTACTTGTCTTTACTATACTAGGATCTGGAAGAGTTGTTATATAATGGGCGTTCATATTGATGTGAGGAATTAGCCAATGAAATGGTCTGTAACAGCAAGTTCTTGGCGTGTGGTGCACGGACCTGAAGGTATCCTACTAGAAATTACAACACTGATTGGTTAGTCAAAAGCCACTCGTATGACCACAGACACAACCTAGCCAGTACAACTGATCAGATCTTCGTGTAGTAGACGCCATTGAAAGTATATAAAAAAAACAAAACGAAATATAAATCTGCATTTTGATCTGATTGTCATGTATGCGTAAGACGATGAATAGATATATAAAAATACCATGCAATGTTCGATAACAGATTAAACCACAAACAACTCCACTACAGTACTAAACCAGTTAACAGTGGGGCTGACATGCCCGCCACAATCCCCTAAATAAATAGATGATATCAATTACATGCACATATGTCTTAACCCAAGAAGAAAATACTCATTATTAAACATAGTCTAGGTCATGATGTAATGTAATTTATACTCTCCCTCAATAAGAATCAGAGTTATCGCTTTCCAAATCATCCGTAAATTGCTTCATCCTGCTTAACCCAAGCAAACAAGCCAACAGTGAGGCTGATGTCCCCCGCCGAAATCCCAAAATAAATAGATGACACATATTAATTAATCGCACATTTATTTTTTTCAAACGTATCGACCAATCAAACTGAACACGAAGTGTCATCCAAAAATTGCTTATCTCTGCCTACCGTAAGAAGAAAATGCTCATCTTCGAACTCCATCAAGGCATTGACCTAATAAGCAAACACACCAATTTTGAACATTTTAACTCAATTCGAAGGAGAGTTATTGTGTTCCAAAGTCTCGGCAAATCAAATTGCTTATCGCTCTGCTTACCCTGAGCAGAAAATGCTCATTATCGATCTTAGTCAAGGTATTACTGTAATGAAACTATACACCAAGTTCCATCACTCTCACTTAATTAGAACGAAAGTTATCATGTCTCAAAGCATCAACCAATCAAATTGCTTATCTCTGCCTACCCTAAGCGGAAAATGCTCATCTTCGAACTCCATCAAGGCATTGACCTAATAAGCATATACACCAAGTTTAAACATTTTAACTCAATTAGAAGGAGAGTTATTGTGTTCCAAAGGCTCGACCAATCAAATTGCGTATCGCTCTGCTTACCCTGAGCAGAAAATGCTCATTATCGAACTTAGTCAAGGTATTACTATAATGAAACTATACACCAAGTTTCATCAATCTCACTTAATTAGAACTAAAGTTATCGTGTCCCAAAGCATCAACCAATCAAATTGCTTATCTCTGCTTACCCTAAGCGGAAAATGCTCATCTTCGAACTCCATCAAGGCATTGACCTAATAAACACATACACCAAGTTTGAACATTCTAGCTCAATTAGGGAGAGAGTTATTGTGTCCCAAAAAGTGTGACGGACAGACAGACGGACGGACAGACAGACGGACGAACCCATTTTAATAGTCCCCCAACTTTCTTCGAAAGGCGGGGAACAAAAATGATCACAAAGCAAAAACATACACCAAGCTGGAACACTGTATCTCAATTTGAAGCAGAGTTATTTGGTTCGAAAATGTGGACAAACATCCATAGTTCTTTGCTTTCTCAAAAATCTAGGAGGAAAAAATTCATGCAATTGCCTCAACCCCCCCCCCCCCAACATTTAAACAATCCGAACACCCACTACGAAAACACTCGAACAACCCCATTACTCTATGAAAACAACATTATTACACTATGAAAACACCCAAACAACCCCATTACTCTATGAAAACAACATTATTACACTAAGAAAACAATCCAAGTTTTCCCATTACAGTATGAAAAATCAACATAAAATTATTAAAAAAAACATCCAAACAACCATATGAGATCATGAAAACACCCAAACAACCCCCATTACACTATGAAAACAAGGACTGCAACTTTTCATTGATGAATCGCGATGTTTTAAAAATCCATGATGCACGATACAATCAATGTCCGTATCGCAATTTGTTATCCAAATAATATTCCCTTAAATGTGTAAATAAGACCACAAGCACAATAACTTGTTTTACTTTCAGCGAGTGTTAAGACGTTTTTGACTTTTGGAGTGGCTTAGGTGACCGAGAAAACGCCACATTTAAAGTAAACCATAAAAGAAGGCATATTTTTTAAAATTTATTTCCTATGAATCGTGGCCTGGCGTATCGTTGCAGTCCTAATGAAAACATTCATGTAATCTCATTACAGTATGAAAACTCCAGATAAAACCATTACGTTATGAAAACTCCCAACAAAAACATTACATTATGAAAACAACCAATCAACTAAATTACAGTATAGTATGAAAGCAGCCAATCAACATCATACACTTAAAAACATTCAATTAACCCAATTACACTTTGAAAATATTCAAATACTTCCATTACAGTATGAAATCATTTAAACATCTGTATTTGAGAATGAAAACATTATAGTTTGAAAATATTCAAATATTTCAACGACAGTATGAAAAGATAAAAAAAACCCAACATAACGAAGCAATAAAAACATTCCAAAAAGCCAATAACAATAAAAAAAAATATATATTCCATCATTTCTTCAAAACAAAATAAAATTCACAGTAAAAAATACATTTTCCGACAATGTCACTACAGTAAAACAAAATATTCCACCATTCCACAATTAAACAAACAAAGAATTCTACTCTTCTGATTACAATAAAAAATATAATCCACCAATCTCATGACAGTAAAAACAAATATTCTGTGTCTCTGTTGAACTTACATTTGAATAGCCTCCAGATCACTTAATAAAAATGAATTTCAAATATTTAGTCTTGTTTGGAGTTTATTAGTATTCTATACAGTGTTTATTACATTTCAATATTATCTGAACTAAACATTTCACGCTAAGAGCAAGAAAGGGAATAAGACGGGGGAGCTACAGGGGATGAGAGCAAGACAGGAGCTAAATGGGCCAAGCGCAAGATAAAAGCCGAGAGCAGAAACAGGAGCTGTGGGGACCAAGAGCAAACACAGAAGAGGAGAGCGAAGACAGGAGCTACAGGGGCAGAGAGCAAACACAGGTGCTGCAGCTGTCATTAAGGCAAGATTTGCAAGGACCAAAAGCAAAGTCAGGAGCTCCAGAAATCATGTGAAAGACAGAGCTCCAGAGGCATACTGTAAGACAGGAGCCTCCAGGAGCTATGGACAAGTCAGGAGCTCCAAGTGTTTAAAGATGTTCAGCAATGTTTATAGGATTATCTCCCTTAACCATGTAGTCAACTACAAATACATTACAGAGAGAGAGAAATGGGGTTTTACGTCCACTTGACACAAACCAGGTCATTTCGGGACTAACGTATGGTTTAATTTTATTTCAATAATTCGCTTGCGTGTAGGGGTCTTTAGCAGTGGGAGGAAACCGGAGGACCCGGAGAAAACCCACGAGGTTGGACAGACAACACTACTCCTTATCACGTACAACCGGTGATTAAATTGTTTAGAGAAAAAGTTTATTGTACAATTAGTATTTATCTAATGTTTAACAATAAAGGGACAACCTACTTTCTTATTTGTTCCCTATCTCGATCAAAACCACTGATTTCTGTTGACTGAGCCCTTTGAAAAGCAAGCGCCAAAATATCAGCGGCACCTCCAGTTCCCTGAAAAAATATAGATTTGAGTTATTTTATTAATGATGCCATGAGCTGGATTTCCTTTACAGACATAAGAGTAAAGTCTCAAATATTTCCACAACATAAAGCAATGGACACATTAGCCGACCATTCGGCCAAATTAATCGGCGCAGAATTTTATTTTCGGTCGAAAGAGTGAACACACTAGGCGAATGTATATTCACCAGTTGATTGCATCACCTTTCATGTCACATGATTAAACATGGCGGCGACAATGTCTTCAAACAATCATGTGACATCTCCATATGAGTGGATGACGAGCGGTGATTGGCTAATTAATATTACATTCAGACGAATGCTTCGGCAAAGCGGACACACTAGGCAAATATTATTCATTCAGGCGAATATATCTAACATGTTTGTTTTGGGTGAAAGATTGTGGACACTCAAGACGAATTTTGACGCCGATTGATTTGGCCAAACGATCCAGTCGAATCATTTGGCATAAGGGCTTTCTCATACACCTGTATCATAACGTTCAGAATTCCCTTTTAAATCTGCACCGTGTCTGGAATACCTTTTATACTGACTATAACAAGAATTAAAATTAACTGACCTTAATGACAACTGTTGGTGTTTTATTTTTAATGGCACCTAAGATAGTTTTAAAGGTACCCGGTCCACCCTGTAACACGAGTAATACAACTGGTATATTCGTCTTGTTCACTAAAATAAAACAAGGTTAATTCGTGACTAACGGATGAGAGGGAGAGAGAAATGGGGTTTAACGTCCACTCGACATAAACTAGGTCGTTTCGGGACTAACATATGATTTAATTTTATTTCAAAAAGTCCCTTGTGTGTAGGGCTATTTCTCAGTGGGAGAAAACCGGAGTACCTGGAGAAAACCCACAAGGCTGGAAGGCAACCCTACTTATTGTCACGTACAACCGGGGATTCGAAACCACGCCAGTTGACTCAATGACAGGCTTGATGATACAGCATGCATGTGCTAACAATTCAGCCATCCAAGCCCCTGACTAACGAATGAAATGGAAATGGAATGGAGTTTAACGTCCTACTGTTTTGCTCTGAACTGCGCTAATGAATATGGGCTTACGCCATACAGTGTGCTATGAGGGAAATTTTGCCTGGACAGCGGCACTATGACCTTCTCTTATATTGAATTCTACTGTCAAGGGATCTTTTACATGCACATCAATCTGTACGCAGGACCTTGGTTTTCTTGTGCAATCCAAAGAACTAGACAGATGTCCTTGTCAGGCCTTCTGTCCTGCATCATTAACACGCTGGAAAATCTGGATGAAGTTTCTAGGTTAATGTAGGGATCAAACCCCAACCTCCAGGTTAGCGAGCCAGCACTTTACCCACTTAGCCACCGTGACCCCGATTAACAAATGAAATATCATTATATGTCTAATGACTGAAATAAAACATAAAGTAAACAGGAAGTTAAAACGTTCAATCGACACGGTCAAGGTTAGTTTGGGACTAGGGAGCCATGGCATTTGAAATAAAAGTAGTCCATAACACTAGTAGTTGGGCAATGTAAGCAATTTTGGTGCAGACCAGTAGGACGTTGAAACCCATTTTATTTCAGAACTAACACATCATGTATATCTATTTCATCAATTCACAAAGAATCTGGTTTCATTTAATTCAGGAGATTTTGGGACTAACAAATAGTAATTCACTTTGTATGGATACATGTACAATGCAAGAAGGAGAATTTTGCCTGGACAGCAGCATTTCTGCAAGCTCGTCTCCAAATTTCAAATGTCAAATGATCTTTAACATTAGAGTATCCCCCCCGCCTTTCCCTTTTTCAACTGCAATTGGAACATACACACATGAAAAAGCAATCCTGATTGGAACCAATGACTATAAGAAAGGGTTTGGACCAAACTTCTGATTTCTAAACACAGTGAATTAATTAATACCCTCTGTTCCTTGTGACATCTCTAAACTCATTTCAGATATCGCTTTCTCCAGAGCAGATCGGAAATCTATTTCAGTTGCCCATTTATGTGTAGTTCCATTGTCAACCAGTAGAAAATGGGTGTGATTTGGATTGAGGAATACTTCATCAGGCTTTGAGGCATCTTCTAATAGATTATATTCGCACGGCCATTTACCCTATAAAAATAAAAATATAGTTTATCTTAAAGCCGGGGAGAGTTGGATGGCTGATTGGTTAGCTTTGGCGCGTTGTATCATTAGGTCTGGCATTGCGTCAACTGGCGTAGTCTCTAAAATCATGCATAGAGTCTTTATTTCTAAAAATGTTACAATTAGGACATATTATAATATTGCTACACTTTACATCACAACATACAAAAACATTGTTTACAAGGACAATTACAATATTATTAACCTCACATCAGGACATAATATAATATTGTAATTACATCAGGACATATTACAATATTGTACTTATACAAGGACAATTACAATATTGTACTTACATCAGGACATATTATAATATTGTAATGACATCAGGACATATTATAATATAGTAATTACATCAGGACATATTAAAATATTGTACTTATATCAGGACATATTATAATATTGAACTTACATCAGGACATATTATAATATTGTACTTACATCAGGAGATATTAGATTTTCTCTGTTTTGTATACAACCCCACGGAGCTACACCTATAGCTACAACACGATTTCTTTCATCTGTAATACTGATTTCTTTCATAGCTTCACCAACATGTTTCATTACTCCCGTGTTCGTTCCACCAGTTACAATCCACGCTCCTAATAAATCATAAAATATAAACTTAGTTTTGATCCTAAAATCATAATATACAAACTCATTACAATCCATGCTCAGAAAATATAAACTTAACTAGTTACAATCCAGACTCTGAAAATCATAAAATATAAACTCATCAACACTCCTAAAATATAAACTCAGTTACATCAACGCTCATAAAATATAAACTCAGTTACATCAACGCTCATAAAATATAAACTCAGTTACATCAACGCTCATAAAATATAAACTCAGTTACTATCAACGCTCATTGGACGCTTACGGATGTGCTCCGGGATCTATTCATTATTTTTGAATTGTTCGTTTCTTTGTGATTTCTGACTATGTCTTGTCCATATATTTGTTTTTGTGTAAATTATATGTGGTGCAGTCCCCCTGAACTTACTATTAATTATAATCAACGTCCCTAAAATATAAACTTAACTGTTCAAGATATATAATGTAAGATTCAGATAAAGAGCTGGCCGTTCTCGCTAAAATAGTTGAAAAATAGATAATGAAAAAGGAATATGTTGAAATTCTTAGTCAAATTTATTCATCCTGCATGAAGTTATCAGTATTTAAAGTTTTGATAAGAATTATATAGTCTTGATTTTTATTGCTACCATCAATATTATTGTTTATCCAATTTTGAATTAAATGGCTATCTTGTTTCAACCCATTGGAAATGATGACCATCTGACAGTTAACATTTGAGGCCTAAAGACAGATCTGAAATATGCAGATTTAGCTCTTGCATAATGCATCTTTTAAAAAATGTCTAATTCTAATGCCCTTATTAGACAGATTATTTTCTTTTTTGTTTTCAAGATGAAAACGTGAAACATGACATAGAAATAACTAACCTGTACTCTCTGCAGCCTTCTGTAAACCACGACGGAAAACCTCTCGCAATCGGGACTTCATGTCAAAATTTTTAGCCCCTCCTGTGACAGATATCAGAAGGTTAGGTTTTTGTAATTTCCACTTCTTCATCAACAGTTCCTTTAATATTTGCGTCACATCTTGATCGTTACTCACTCGAATAAACTATAAATAGAATATACATCACTTGAATGAATTATTAAAAGAATATACATCAATTGAATAAAATATAAATAGAATATACATCACTTGAATAAAGTATAAATAGAATATACATCACTTGAATAAACTATAAATAGAATATACATCACTTGAATAAACTATAAATAGAACATATATATAGAGAGAGAAATGGGGTTAAATGTCCACTCAACACTAAATAGGTCATTTTGAGGCTAACATGTGGTCCAATTTTATTTCAATAATTCGCTTGCAAGTTGGGGTCCATATAGCTGATAAAACCCATTAGGTTGGACCGGCGACCCTACTCTTTGTCAGATACAATTAGGGAATCAAAACCCTACTAGTTGACTCAATAACAGGCCATATGCTACAGCACGAGCGCCCAAACCATTCGGCCATCCAACACCCCCATGTAAGTGGATGATACGGGGATCATGGTGGCTAAGTGGATAAGGCGCTGGTTCGCGAGTCTGGAGGTCGGGTGTTCGATCCCTGCATAGGCCGAGAAAGTTCATCTCAGTTTTCCGGCGTGATTTCCCCTTGTCAGTGATGCAGAAGGAGGGCCTGACAAGGACAGCTGCCTAGTCGTTCGGACGGGACGAAAAACCGAGGTCCCGTGTACACATTGGAGTGCACGTAAAAGATCCCTTGGCAGTTGGAATTCGATATAAGATTTCCCTCATAGCACACTGTATGGC
Organism: Patella ulyssiponensis; assembly: GCA_963678685.1. NCBI lineage: Eukaryota > Metazoa > Mollusca > Gastropoda > Patellidae > Patella > Patella ulyssiponensis. The sequence continues at coordinate 8,483,210 of OY783228.1, read as the reverse complement.
GTATGCCCGTCTTCCATTAGCCCAGGTTAGGTACAAAAGAGTAGGACGTTAAACCCCATTTCATTTCATTTCAAGTGGAGGATACACGAAGTATAAACTTAATTTTAATCCACGTTCCTAAAACAAAAAGTACATGTGGGACAAGTTGTTATCCATGTTACTATGTAGAGATGTGTGTGGGTGTGTGTTGATGAACGGCTAATTGGGTAACACAAGATCTGTCATTGAGTCAAGTGGTTTGTTTTTGATCCCCGTGTTGTACGTGACAAGGAGTTGGGTCACCTGTCCAACCTTGTTGGTTTTCTCTGGGTCCTTCGGTTTCCTACCACAGCTAAAAACCCATACGGGCAAGCGAATTATTGAAATAAAATTGAATCTTGTTAGTTCCAAAATGACCTTGTTAGTGTTGAGTGGAGTAAAACCCCATTTCTCTCTCTCTCTCTATATATATATATATATATATGTTACTTTAATTACAATCTAATTAAAATATAGATCTATATTTCGTTTCGTTTTTTATGCTGTTGATGGCCTGCACTCATGTAGATCTAACTAGTTATAGTGGAAGCTCACGTTCTATGACGTCAGGTATCAAGCACGGGACATTTGACCCGATAACGTCAGTCATTCGATTAACCAATTAGCGACCGCCATGTTTTTCAAAATCAACTTTTGTTCAGTTATGATTTCTATCCGCTGGTGTTTATAGTATAGACGTCGTTGGCTGGTAATATCTACCCACAGTTCCACGCATGAAAAGGTCAAACGGTCTATTCGACAGACCATTTGATTGGCTGACCCCTCATTTCAGCCAGAACACGAATTAAATAACAAGTCCTCCAGATCCAAGAGTAGTAAAGACAAGTAAAAATGAAATTTTGAACTATAAAAAACGAAACGAAATTGGATCTGTGTTTTAATCAGATTGCTTTAATTATTAGTGTATTCTATTTAACTCTGGGAAAAGCAAAATTTTTGCATCACCTGTAATAAAGTTAAAAGTTCAATCTCACCTTGGCAACTTGGTTATCGCAGTCATGGAATTCTATTTCTCCGAAAGCGTCGCACTGGATTTCTTCAGCTCTCCATGGGACGTCCTCGTTATTGGCGGGAAGCATGTCAGGTGAATGTAAACTCTTAAGCAGTCCACATTCACACTTCGGATCAGCAACATTACTTCAAATAAATAAAACAAATAACACTTTAAAAGTGGGAATACCACAACATCTGCAGTGAATATTCGCGAGGCCACCCTAATCACAGATAAGGATGACATCGACACGACTTAATGAGTCAAATATCTTTACTTTTCCTCCAACAAATTAAATTCTAAAACATTTTTTAATGAATTAGAAAAATAAATAAAGACGTTTGAAGTATTTGTAGTTACAAAATATTTCCTATTTATTGTAAATGGGTATTAAAATGAGTAAAAGGCATCATTTTCCTCGAAGCAGTTATGTCTTAAGTAAACAAAGCAAGCACCATTGAGCCAATGATTGATGCCGCGTAGGTGATTGCATGTGTTGAAGACAGTCATCTTTAACAGAGATATTAGTAGACTTATTCTCTGTGAAACAGATTGTGGGAATTCAAGTATGAATTCAAGTGAAGTCCAAATCCACGGCTTCAACTGGGCAAATGAAGATACAGCATATACCATATAGAATGCTCTGCAATGAGGGAAATTTTACCCTGACAGCGGCAATATAGATGACCTACTCTTATATCAAATTTCAAATGCCAAGGGATCTTTTACGTGCACACCAATGTGTACACAGGACCTTGGTTTGTCGCCCCATCCAAATGACTAATACAAATAACAGTGGGGATTCAATTACCTAAATGGCCATTCCCTGAAAAATGACTTGTATTTGAAGTCATAATAAAGTGATACTGAAGTCATAATGAAATCTGGGCCAAAGTCATATTTACAATACACAAAGAATTTGCAATCCTGATGCAGGACATTGCTACCTATATTTAGTACTGTTTTATGTTTGTAAATCGCCAATTTATCCACAAATACATGCTTTAGGCGCGTACTATGTACTCTATGGTCACTATTATTTACACACGAATCCTGATCCACTCCAACTAAAATACGGTGGTAAATAGATGAGTTTTTAATTTTGTTTTAAAAGATTCAAATGATGAAGCTGCTTTCACTTAGGGAATGGGTATCGTCCAGATTTTACGAAAAAAGGAAAGAAACTACGCTTACCGTCTAGAATCTAATGCACGTATCCAGTAAATAGATTGCCGTCTAGAATGTGTTAAATGCCGTCAAGATTCATCAAAAACCACCCAGTTTGTGCTACCGTGTAGATTTAGAAACGCCGTTTTGTTTTGACCTCGATCGTCTAATTTACGACCTTTCAGTTTCTCGGGACGTTTTTAGAAATGAACACTACCATTTAGATTTGAAAGGGGTTTAGTTTTTAGATGTTGTCGAGAAATGAACCGCGAGTGTTTGATTTATGTGGTTACAATTAATAGAAAAAAAGATTTTGAACATATTCACTGATTCAGCTTGGTCATCGTTTTATTCTTTATAAAAATGACTGATGTATTACTCAACACGTGTACAACACAACGATAATTTTTCATTGGTTAAAGTCGTATAAATGCCGGAAAATTTACAGTAGCTGTTGGCTAACATATAAACAAACTTATTTGCATACTATTACACACAATGGCCTATGATGGGTTACAGTCTACGAATAAGGCCACCGTCGCTTGGAATATACAGTCATAAATGCTCGTCATTACAATTTAGATTATATCCTTTGAATGACTGCCTGCTATTGTTATATAACGCAAAAATTCCAGCCACCTGTTTTGCAGACGTGTAATTACATACCACCGTCGCATGGAATATACAACAGTCATAAATGTCTGTCGTTAGATTCTTTGAATGGCTGCTACCTATTATTTAATTAATCCCGTAAACCAGACACATGTCTGGGTTCCATCCGAAACAACACCTTCCCGGGTTAATATAAAAGATAGGTTGCCAGGCAACGAAACATACGCCCACAGCAGCAAAATCGTCCGGGCAGTCAACAAGGGTTGTCGCATATTCATTATGTAATTATCTGAAAATCATTAGAATTTGATTGCTTTTTATAAAGTTTTGCCCCACGCTAACAGTTATCAAAATTCATTGAAAATCAAAATACTTGTTCGTTTCAACACCTTAAACTGTGTGTATCAATCTGAAGTCAATCGAATGATAAGTTTGGCATCTATAGCGTCACAAGGTTTTTTGAAGTGATCAAGGGAGATAACTCTGGAAGTAATTATTTGAAATCGCTGAAAATCAGTAGGCTTCTTCGTCTTATGACCTTAAACACTGTGTATAAATTTAAAGTCAATCGGATATTAACTTTGGCTTTTAGAGCGTCCACAAGATTTTTTGAAGTGATCAAGGACCATAACTCTGGTAGCTATTATCGGAAATCGCTGAAAAACAATAGGCTTCTTCGTCTCATGACCTTAAACACTGTGTACAAATTTAAAGTCAATTGGATATTAACTTTAGCCTCTAGAACGTCCACAAGCAATTGTGGACGCAGGACGGATGGACGGCCGGACGGACGGATGGACGGGGGCGACGACAATATACGACCACATTTCAATGTGGGCGTATAAAAAGGATGGTAAATAAAAAATCTCTCTGTCTGGACGTTAAACCCGAGAAATGAACGAACGAAATGATCTGCGCCTGTAATTTTTGATTTCTGGTATTTATGTACGCTATAGTTTTATCATTGTGCACTTAATATGGATTAACCTAAATCAATGTGGACCACAGCTAATGTAAGACAATTTTTCACGAATATAATTATGTTACACTTGCATACTATGTATTATTACAATTCTATGCTACCGTGATCGACTCTAATTCCAGTTAATTATAATACTATAAATAGTATGTAAATAAGTTTATGTGTAAAATAGCTACTGTAAATTTTCCCGCATGTATACGGCTTTAACCAATGAAAAATTATCGTTGTGTTGTACACGCGTTGAGTAATACATCAGCCATTTTTATAAAGAATAAAACGATGACCAAGCTGAATCAGTGAATATTTTCAAACTCTTTTTTTCTATTAATTGTAACCACATAAATCAAACACTGGCGGTTCATTTCTCGACAACATCTAAAAACTAAACCCCTTTCAAATCTAAATGGTGGAGTTCATTTCTAAAAACGTCCCGAGAAACTAAACGGTCGTAAAGTAGATGATCGAGGTCAAAACTAAATGGCGTTTCTAAATCTACACGGTAGCACAAACTGGGCGATTTTTGATGAATCTTGACGGCATTTAACAGATTCTAGAGGGCAATCTATTGACTGGACACATGTATTAGATTCTAGACGGTAAACGTAGTTTCTTTCCTTTTTTCGTAAAATCTGGACGATACCTGGTCCCTAGTGTTTAAAATGATGGGGTAAAAAATTCCACAACAAGGGTGCACTGTACTGGAATGTTCTAGAACTGAAAGCTTGTTGACAGGCCTTATGAACAAAAGCACATGTGTTGGTGTTTGGTCATTCAACCACTTAACTTCCCTCAGTGATTAGATAGGGGAAGTATCATCGCTATAACGCTAAAAATGATTAGTTTTTTTAACTTACTTTTTATCCCCAGGAGCCTTGACAAATCGACAACATCTTTTAATTTTCACATTCCTTTTGATCCAATTTATTTCTTCTTGCTGTAAAAAGAGAGAGAGAGAGATGGGGTTTAACGTCCACTCGACACAACTAGGTCATTTCGGGACTAACATATGGTTTTTAATTTTATTTCAATAATTCGCTTGCGCGTAGGGGTCTTTAGCAGTGAGAGGAAACCGGAGGGCCCGGAGGACACTGACGAGGTTGAGAAGGCGCCCCTATCCCCATGCCACATTCAGCAGCATGATCTCTGTGTTGGTTCATCAGGATTTTCGGCAAACTGATCCCGCAGTGAATATTCGCTTGACCGCTACAATCACTGATAAGCATGACATCGACAAGGCTTAATGAGTACGGCATATCAACTTTTTTACTCCGACAAATTAAATTCTCAAACATTTTTTTGAGGTAAAAGAAAAATAAATAAAGACGTTTGAAGTATTTGAAGTTAAAAAATATTTCCTATTTAGTGTAAATGGGTATTAAAATGAGTAAAATGCATCATTTTGCCCGAAGCAGTTAGGTGTTAAGTAAACATTGCACGAGCCATTGAGCCAATGACTGGCGCCGTGTGCAGTCAACGCACGTGTTGTTTACACTCATCTGTTACAGAGTTAATTCGTAAGTAATTCTCTGTGAAACAGATTGGATTTTCAGGTGTGGTTCAGCCTTGTCAGAGGTATATGGTGGAGGGTTTGGACAGGGATGGTTGTTCCAATGGGACACATTGCTATACATGTAAAAGAACTTTTGATACAAGACTACGCTGTAGCCCCACTGCCTGGGCAAAATTTCCCTGACAGCATACTGTAAAGCCTAAATTTCGGGACTAACGTATGGTTCAATTTTGTTTCAATAATTCGTATGGATGTAGGGGTCTTAAGCAGTGGGGAGAGAGAGAGAGAAATGGGGTTTAACGTCCACTCGACACAAACTAGGTCATTTCGGGACTAACATATGGTTTTTTAATTTTATTTCAATAATTCGCTTGCGCGTAGGGGTCTTTAACAGTGGGAGGAAACCGGAGTGCCCGGAGGAAACCCACGAGGTTGAGAAGGCGCCCCTATCTCCATGCCACATATGCTCACACCAGGGCTCGAAACCACAGCTGCAAGCCAGAGGTGACCGGCCAGCTAGAGGTCGAAGCACGGCACTCTAGACCACTAGGCCATCCCAACCCCCCTTCTTGACAGTTAAAATTTGATACAAGAGTACGCTGTAGCACCACTGACTGGGCAAAATTTCCCTGACAGCATACTGTAAAGCCTAAATTTGAGTAGGTCATTTCGGGACTAAAATATGGTTCAATTTTGTTTTAATAATTTGCATGCATGTAGGGGTCTTTAGCAGTGGGAGGAAACTGTGATGGACACTGAACCTTATGGTCAATCTAGGATATCTGCCACTTCTCAAGAAGAACCGCCTGTACCCTGACATGTTATCACTAAAATTATATCCAAAATCTCTTTCGAATTGACAATATCACTCTTTTGAACACAAACTGCGATTCTGATGGCTAACAGCGCGAGCTCCAGTAGAGATACGTATTGGTGTATGGTGTATCAGTGCATCGAAATGAAATGGAGTTTAATTTAACGTCCCACCATTCTGCTCCTAAACTAGGCTAATAAAGACGGCATACGTCATACAGTGTGAAGAGGGAAATTTTGCCCGGGCAGCTGCGCTAAAGTCTACTCTTATATCAAATTCTAAATGTCAAGGGATCTTTAATGTACACGTCAACGTGTACACAGGACCTCATTTTTTCATCCCATCCGAACAACTAGACAGCTGTCCTTGTCCGGAGGAACCACGCCGATCAACAAATAGAGAGAGAGAGAAATGGGGTTTAACGTCCACTTGACACAACCTACGTCATTTTGGGACTAACATATGGTTTAATTTTATTTCAATAATTCGCTTTAGCAGTGGGAGGAAACCGGAGTACCTGGAGAAAACTCACGAGGCTGGTGATCGACAAATAGTTTGTTTACCTGGTTGGTAGAAAGACTTGCCATTGCTGATAAACTGATTTTTGGAGTTGGCATAACAGGGTTAGAATTTCTAGATTTGTTAGTCCCATTGTCCTGGTCCATTCGCATTGTCTTGTCAGGAGTCACCTTTGCCATCTCAATCTTATCACTTGGTGACGCCATTTTGCCCGTTCCTGAAATATTACAAAAAAAGATGTAAAGATTATATATTATGTAAGATTTAGATAAAGAGCTGTCTGTTCTCGCTATAACAGTTCAAAAATAGATAGCGAAAATGAAAATATTGAAAACTTTATTCAAATGATATGAAATGAAATGGAGTTTAACGTCCTACTCGTCTGCACCTAACCTGGAATAACGGAAGATGGGTGTACGCCATACAGTGTGCTATGAGGGCAATTTTGCCCGGATAGCGGCGCTACGGCCTACTCTTATATCGAATTCCAACTGCCAAGGGATCTTTTACGTGAACGCCAATGTGTACACAGGACCTCTGTTATTGTCCAATCCAAATGACTAAGCAGCTGTCCATGTCAGGCCCTCCGATCTGCATCACTGACAAGGGGAAACCATGCCGGAAAAATGAGATGAACTTTATCGGCCAATGCAGGGATCGAACACCCGACCTCCAGGCTTACCAACTTAGCCATGTGATCCCCCTTTTGACAATGAAATATGAATATATTGAAAACTTTAGCCAAAGATACAGTGTACGTATATAGTCTTGACTGTCACGTACCACTGCTAATTGAAAACTTTAGTCAAAGATAAAGTTTACGTACATACATGTAGTCTAGATTGTCAAGTAGCATTGATACATTAATAAAAAAAAAATCTTGATTATCTATTTCAATCCTTTTAATATCTGGTCCATCTGCTGTCTACAAGAATTAATTATGGGCTTGTCATAAGAATAAATATCTAATTTTTAACTATTATAGTGAGATTTGCCAGCTCTTTATCTTATCAACCATAATGTATCTTTAATCAAATCCTTTCAAGCGTTTTATATTCATGTAACATGTTAGACATTCATCTTTCACAATATCGCAGTTTGCAAAAATGACACATAGAAATTTGAAAAAAAATTGAATCAACATCTAGACATTTGCCTTATAATTTATCCTCTGGCAGATACTGAACACACAAAGTTTCTCCAACAAAAAGTTGAAAATTTTTGAATCAAAATCCAGACATTTTACTTGATAATAATCCTGTGACAGATACTGAACACACATAGTTTCTCCAACAAAAAATTGAAAACATTTGAATCAAAATCCAGACATTTTACCTTATATTTTATCCTGTGAAAAAGTTGAAAAAATTTGAATTAAAATCCAGACATTTTACCTTATATTTTATCCTGTGACAGATTAGTGAGCCCACAGAAAGATTCTCTAACAAAAACGTTTCAAGGAAAAAGGAACGTTCCAGGATATAAATCATCGGGCATAACGGGTCAGTTCAATTTGTGGGTAAAACAAGTAGCTTTTAAAAACAGGAAATCATGAGGCTGTAATATATCTAAATCTTTAATAATGCATCTTTTCAGTTTGATTGTTCTCCGTAAATGTCAGATTTTAAAGATACATTATCCTGTTTGGTCTACATTGTATAAATGAACTGAAATGGATTTTGGTCCACATTTTCTGGTGTGTCACTCTAAAATAGTGAGCAGTTGTACAACTTTATATCACAGTTGTCGGAAAATAGGTGAAGAAATGAAATGGAGTTTAATATCCTACTGTTCTGCTCTGACCATGTTTTACTTATTGTTTCTGTTACAATTTACAATTTCAAATAGTTTTAAATCTAAACGTAAATCTTAAACTTAAATTTGTATATACATGTATATGTATACACCATTTTTAATCATCTGTCTCATTTACACATTTTAATAGTATATCTTTTTTTAAGTTCAATTTGTTTTTAATAGATGCTTTACTATTTGATCATTTTATTGTAAATTTATAGGCCTACATTTTAAATGTTAAATCTTTTGTTTGTACAGCGGTTTGAGATTTTTTGTTTTAATGTAAATAGCTTTATCAAAAATAAATTATTATTATTATTATATGCCACACAGTGTGCTATGAGAGACATTTCCCTGGACAGTGGCCCTACTGACTACTTTTGTATCGAATTCCATCTTCAAGGGATCTTTTATGTGCATGCCTATACATATAATGATCTGAGGTTTTTGTCTCTTCCAAATGACTACAGCATTCAATGATAATCAAATGGTCGAGTCAAATAACGACCGATGTCCACATGAAGACATCTTTAACTCTGAGGTTCGTAAATTATTACTCAATGATTTTTTATGCCTTGTTCTTACATATCAGCCATTTTGGATGTCTAAAAATTATATAACAGAAAAAATACATGTATATGTCATTATCTAGTGTCTAGCTGGTTTCCAAACTATAAGAGAGAGAGAGAGAAATTGGGTTTAACTTCCACTCGACACAAACTAGGTCATTTTGGGATTAAGATATGGTTTTAATTTTATTTCAATAATTCGCCTGTGCGTAGGGGTCTTTAGCAGTGGGAGGAAACCAGAGTGCCCGAAGGAAACCCACTAGGTTGGGAAGGGGCCCCTATCTCCATGCCACATACGCTCACACCAGGGATCAAAACCACAGCCGCAAGCCAGAGGTGACCGGCCAGCTGTAAGTCGAAGCGCGGCATTCTAGACCACTAGGCCATCCCAACCCTCCCAAACTATAAGGATACATTATGTAAGATTTAGACAAACAGCTAGACATTACAACATAGATGTCTATGACGTAAGTATAGATTTCCACCACTTGTTTCTAAGAATTATCGACACGTCAGTTAGTTGAAATTTGTTTCACAGGCCACATTTAAATTCTTGGAGGGACAGAACTGGCATGCGGACAACCCTGGCCTTGAGAGTAGATTATTGGCTTATCATGCTAATAACTGTCTAAATAATTAATTATAAATCATTTGAAGCCAGAAATAAAAGCTGCAGCAATTCAGATTTAGCTCTTACATAATGTATGTTTAACTAAACGACTTACAATAGGCAGTTTAAAAATTTAGCTCTTACATATGTATCTTTAAAGCCCCAATAACACTCTTGTTGTAATTGAATAATATGTCCCAATCTTTATTCTGGCTAACAAGTTGTATTATTTTACAATATTCAAATTAATTGATGATACAAATTTCATCTTAACACACCTAATTTAAAGAATTGGAAAAATTCAACTACATGATTTGAAAAGGTTAACGTAAACCTTTTCAAATGTGACTTGGATTTTAAAATATTTTCGAACCCTCTGAACAAATAAAATATGATGAAATGGATAATTTACACAACAGGTAGGACAAATAAACATCTAGTACTTAGAATAAGACTATTATTTATTTTCTAGAGCTACCAAGCCAGCAAGAGTGTTATTGTCCCTTTAAGTAAAAGAGCTATACAATAGGCAGATTTAGCTGTTACATAATGGAACTTACTAAGACTTACCCGATTTCTAAGTATATCTATATTTACTAATCTAGGATAAGTAAATACCTGCACTACAGATTAACAATCTTTAACTCCCACCAGATATGTGATATAATACTGATGATTTTTAAAAAACTCAACACATACCGACATCAATTATACTTGACTAATGAATAAACCAACATCAACTATACACATGACTAAATAAACTGAGTAATAAAAACCCTTAAGGCCAACATTTAATGAATATGTATATCCTAACTAATTTGGGTCAGTTAGCATAAAATTCTACACACTTAATATTATTGACATTCCAGCCAGCAGAGCAGAAAACTGTCAGTGAGTACAGCTCTTGCTCGTGAAGGGTATTCTACACCCTTAATATTATTCACATTCCAGCCAGCAGACCAGAATAAAGCTGTCAGTGAGTACAGCTCTTGCTCATGATGGGTAATCACTACAATATCAACCATATCAACATATGGTGACCACTGATTAGGGGACCTGCTGTAGTTATTTTCCAGAGAGAGAGAAAGGGAGGAACAGACAGATAAACTATATCATTACGGGACTAACATATAGTTTGATTTTATTCTAATAATTCGCTTGCGCTTTGGGGTCTTTGGCAGAGGTAGGAAACCGAAGGACCCTGAAAAAAACCCACGAGGTGGAAACGTACAACCAGGGATTCGAAACCACGCAAGTTGACTCAAAGACAGACTTTATGATACAACATGCACACGCAAATCATCAGCAGGTGAGGAGAGAGGAAACCGGAGGACCCGAACGAAACCAATCCACTTTACTCATGAGGTTGGAAGGCAACCCTAATACTTGTCCTGTACAACCGGGGATTTGCAATCACACCAGTTGACTCTATCATCCAGAAAAATATTGTACGTTGTCAACATTTGAGAAAAATAGGCCATTGGCTAGATTATCTGATCCTTCAAAGCCTAAGGGATGTAACTAGTCTTAAAACACGATGTCAACGCCCATGAAATTCATTTAAGAATGCCATTTCAGAAAATCCATTTGATTGCATTGTCAGTTCCATATCCAACACGCTTAATTTTTTTAGTGTAATATTCTCTCTTCATGGACCCGTTTTTTTTTTTATTAACCCTAATTCATCATCACAATTCATGTTTATTTATACTAATGCAAGAATCGTAGAATTTATTGCAGGAAGGGGTGCAACTCTTACTTGACTTGGCAAAAAATAGTGTATAACTAACCACATAAAAATAGAACTGTTGGTTCCGCATGGGCAATGGAATTTTTCGTCAAATATTGACAACGTCCCAGACTCTCTGCAATAAGACTAGGAGGTACTGGATGACCGAGACTACAACATGAATCAATATATTATTGACTGACACATCAACATGATAAATCAATGACAATTGATAACCCACACCACGATAAACAAACACTTACTAATATATAAAAACAAACACACTCTTATCAAATCAGGGGGAGATGAAATGGGTTTTAATGTCCTACTGTTCTACTCTTAAACTGTGCTAATGAAGACGGACATACGCCATACAGTGTGCTATGAGGGAAATTTTGCCAGGTCAGTGGCACTACGGCCCACTCTTCTATCGAGTTCCAACTTTCAAGGGATCTTTCAATAATTCGCTTAGGGGTCTTTAGCAGTGAAAGGAAACTGAAGGACTTGGAGAAAACCCACAAGCTTGGACAGGCGATAATGTCATGAAATAAATGTGCATAATATATGCCCTCATTATTTTCATATTACTGTTAAAGTACACTGTAGTCAAGGTCAACATGTACTGGTATGTCTAAAGTACACTGTAGTCCAGGTCAACATGTACTGGGTGTGTCTATAGAATACAATTATTGATTCAGCTCGGATTATCCTAGTCTTTATCAAACAGAGAGAGAGAGAGAAATGGGGTTTAACATCCACTCGACACAGACTAGGTCATTTCAGGACTAATATATGGTTTAATTTTATTTCAATAATTCGCTTGCGCGTAGGGGTCTTTAGCAGTGGGAGGAAAAGGGAGGACCAGGAGAAAACCCACGAAGTTGGACAGGCGACCCTAAGTCTTAATCAAACAATGATATGATAAAGCAATATCAATGACTAGAGAGAAGCCTGGTTGATACATTGCTCAGTAATAAGCAGTAATTGTATTCCATACAATTGTGACCTGTATATTCAAGTTCAATAACTAAATGTCATTGTGAGAGAGAGAGAGAAATGACACAAACTAGGTCATTTCAGGACTAACATGTTTTTTAAAATTTTATTTCAATAATTCACTTGCGCGTAGGGGTCTTTAATTAGCAGTGGGAGGAAACCGGAGTGCCCAGAGGAAACACACAAGGTTGAGAAGGCTCCCTATCTCCATGCCACATACGCTCACACCAGGGATCAAAACCACAGCCGCAAGCCAGAGGTGACCAGCCAGCTATAGGCCGAAGCGCAGCACTCTAGATCACTAGGCCATCATAACACACACACCCTGTATATTCAAGTTCAGTAACTAAATATCATTATAACAATTTAGACCAACTGTAGATACATGTATATCATGCTAAAACATTATCACTAATAAACGCTAAAAGTTTTCCACCAAATGATGACATGTGCATTTCCATTTCAATTAGTAAATGACATTAAAACAATGAAAACATTACCTCATGCTAAAACAATGCTCCACAATAAAAAGTATTTGCATTCCATTGAATTGTGATTTGTTTATTTCCAATAGGCCTACTATCAATAAATATTGAAAGAATTTAGACCTACAGTACATGCATCTAACATGTACAATATTTCCATATATTCTCTTTATAAATTTAGACCTACGTAAAAGCATCTTGCATGTACAATATTTCCATGTAATTTCTAGTAATTGATTATTTCCTATCACGATTATACAATTGATAAACGTTATCCATGCTACAGTAGGCCTACAATATATATGAGACTACTAGGATAGCTATGTTAAAACATTGCAGCCACATGCGTATGACAATGTAAATATACCGATTAATTGTCAACTGGATTGAGTCAAACATCAGAGAACTTCAAGCCCTGAAGAAAAACAGTTTGATCAATTGTACAGATAATTATTTAATTAAAACAACAGTAAAACAAGTAAATTGATCACACAAGTTTCATAGAATATTTCAATGATAATATACTGAGACCTAGTAAATGTTCCAGCTCTCTCTTGGCTGCCATATTTAATTCTCCATGTGATAAAACAAACACTGTCTGTCACCCTTCCCTTGCTGCTGCTATAAATAAACAAGTTATCTCTATTGTAATCCAGTCACACATCATTCACCCACTCAACTAGTTTATGTAATCCAGTCAGGCACAATTCACAAGTTACAAGGAGTGCATGCATATTGATTGATATGTTATCATAGTGTCCTTCATTAAACAGTTACATGGACTCATCCTGAAGACTGGATCAGGAATTCTGTTCTCTAATTAACATATAAAGAGAGAGAGAGAGAAATGGGTTTTTTAATTAAATGTCCACTCGACAAAAGCCAGCTCATTTCAGGACTAACACATGGTTCATGTTTTTTCAATAACTTGCTTGCGCTTAGGTGTTTTTAGCTAAAGGAGGAAACCAGAGAACCACAAGAAAACATGTTCAATTTCTTTTAAAATGAAACGTTTGATTTTATGGTGTTATTAACACATGCACAGAACTTAACAGTCGAGACAACTATCCCTCCATTGCGTAGACTTAGTTCTCCAGCGAAAAGTTGTCCAAGACAGTTCATAAGGATTTTTCGGTGTGGAATGTGGATTCACCACAGTGATGCAGGACAGCTGTCTAGTTGTTAGGATGGCACGAAAAAACAGGGTCTTGTGTATACATTGGTGTGCATATAAATTTCCCTCATGGTACACTGTATGGCCTATGCCTGTCTTCATTAGCCCGGAGGGGGGGGGGGGGAATGGCCGAATGGTTAGTGTGTGCTCGCGCTGTATCATACGGCCTGTTATTGAGTCAACTGGCGTGGTTTCAAATCTCTGATTGTACGTGGCAAGGAGTAGGGTCGCCTGTTCAACCGCGTGAGTTTTCTCCGGGTACTCTGGTTTCCTCTCACTGCTAAAGACCTCTACGTGCAAGCGAATTATTGAAATAAAATTAAACTATATGTTAGTCCCAAAATGACCTAGTTTGTGTCAAGTGGACGTTAAACTCCATTTCTCTCTCTCTGTCTTCATTAGCCCAGTGAGAGCAGAAGAGTAGGACGTTAAATCCCATTTCATGTTTTTTCTCTATAGAAAAGAAATAATACAATTTCCAAATATGTCGGCGAGTAGAAATTATTTCAAAATTTTATATGAATGTTACTAGAATGATTCCTATGATTTCATAGTAGCGATTTAACAACCTTTCATAGATATAGAAATAATTAGGTCTTGAATTTCTGAGAAAATATGCAATTCTCGCTTTAAAGTAGCTAAGTCTCTAACTCAATATCATCCAAAATCTTCAACATTGAAAACACAAATTATTTGTCAATTTAAATCAACATTGATACCGTGATCTTACCGGGAAAAGATGGGCTTCTGATATCCACAATTTAAGACAAAATAAACATTTTACCATTAGTACATGAATCGTGTACCATAATGCGTTTGTTTCAGCCCCACTTGTAGCAAGAGACTCGGGGATCGAGGCTAGACAAATTGTATCAACCAAATCAAACGGCGTATGTAGACTGGAATAACCAGATGCTAGAAATTTGCATTCAATTGCAACTGCTGGTTTATTTCGCGGAACATAACTGATTTGAAATTAGAGTAAAATCGGAAACTATTGAATGTAAATCAATTTATATACATTCATATTACAGTATTATATGCGTTGCGACCCACTTGTGTCAATTTCTAGGTCCCAAATGTTAGCGATTTAGCTCCTTTAAACAAATTACAGATACATTATGAAAGATCAGATAAAGAGGTAGGTGAAAACTAGATGATGTAAAGGGGATATATGCAGAAAATCTCAGTCAATATGCTTCCCTCTAACCAAACAAAACCTTACTCTAAAATCACTGTAGCCTTGATTGTCATTATTAGAGCTGTCACGAAAATTTACAAAGTCTTGATTATCCATTTTTGCTTTTAATCATCAATAGACGTTGAGCAGCAGATGGGATTCAAATCCAATGAAAATCGGACAGATAAGATGGCATTGAGAGTTGTTATGGTCTTTTCATGTTAGTTAATAAATGTCTAATTGAATAATTTATTAATATTTCAGGCCTAAAGAAAGACCTGCAATCGGCAGATTTACCTCTTGCATAATGTACGTTTAAATAAAGGCATTTTTTGTGAGCTCTTTCGATTAAAGAAAGAGCATTTTAGTTTAAATTTACATGTCGCCTCGAACCATTAAACCTAGTATTTACATGCCACTGTTTTTACTTCTATAAAACTGATATCATGTATTTCATGACCTACCTTCACAGCTAGTTGTATAACACACTTTATCTAACTATTAAACATATTTATATGTAGCATGTTTTATTCACTCTCTCGACAGACGAAGATTTATACCATGCTTGAATAACTAAACACAATACTAATCATAAAATACCCACATTTCATTTTTGTTGTAAGGAAAAAGTTTTTGTTGCTATGCAAAAGGATATTGTAACATGCTTAAAGGGACAATAACACTCTTGCTGGCATGGCAGCTCTAGAAAATAAATAATAACCTTATTCTAAGTACTATATGTTTAAGTGTCCTACCTGTTGTGTAAATTATCCATTACATCATATTTTACTTGTCCAGAGGGTTCGAAAATATTTTAAAATCCAAGTCACATTTGAAAAGGTTTACGTTAACCTTTTCAAATCATGTAGTTGAATTTTTCCAATTTTTTAAATTAGGTGTGTTAAGATGAAATTTATATCATCAATTAATTGGAACAATGTAAAATAATACAATTTGTTGGCCAGAATAAAGATTGGGACATATTATTCAATTACAACAAGAGTGGTATTGGGGCTTTAAGGGTAAATCTGGCGTTTTGATTTGTCAATTAGACACTGTCTATCGGACAATAACACCCCTCTGTTTTAGTAATTTCTTTTAAAATCCTAAAATAGCATGTTACAATGTCGCTAAACACGTCCCGTTTCACATTTAGAGGGGTGTAATTGCTACGCTTCTTGGGTCCTAATGATCTCAGGACATGTCTATTGGACAATAACACCCCTCTAAATGCGAAACAGGAAATGTTTATCTCCTAAATATAAATGTTGGAACTGTTATAACAAGTGGAATCGCTGCTAGAAGCCCAGACCGATTATCATCACACAGAAGCAAAGGCGTTTTATAGCTGAGGCGCTGGAGGCGCCAGCCTCCTTGCAAAAAAAATCAAAGAAATTGGAAAAGTAAAACGGGAGAAAAATGCTAAAACCGATGAGAAAAATGAAAATGTACCCTAGTTAGGGGGCCCCTAAAGGCAGGCAAAAGGCCCCCATGTCTAACAAAAGGGCCCCTCTGGCCAAGGGAAAGGGCCCCGAGTCCTAGTCTATCGTTTTCTATACAATGTTACTGTCGCGTCCATTACTGAATGCGAATGCAGTCATTGCATTGATATAAAAATCATCAACCAAGACGCCCCCAGCCCCGCGAAAAGGGCCCTCAAAATAGTATAGCCTCCGCCATGATAACCCTTAAAACGCCCCTGCACAGAAGATGAGGGATTGCCCAGTCTCAGCACTCGCACCGCTAGATCTATTACCATGAAACTTTCATCTGGAATTTTAATTGTTTCTCTTTTTGCCATGAACCACGGGGACCCCTAAACCGCAGGGCCCCTCAGGCCCATGCCTAAACTGCTAGCACGGACATGTGGTATTGTATGAATATTTATTGCTAAATGTTTGGTTAACACTTTAAAAGTTTAAAAGAGAGAGAGAGAAATGTGGCTTGACGTCCCCTCGACACAAACTAGGTCATTTTGGGACTAACATATGGTTTAATTCTATTTCAACAATTCGCTTGCACATATAGGGGTCTTTAACAGTGGGAGGTAACCGGAGTACCCGGAGAAAACCCACGAGGTTGGACAGGCAATCCTACTCCTTGCCACGTACAACCGGTGATTCGAAACCACTTCAGTTGACTCAATGGCAGGTCGTATGATACAGTGGGCGCACGCTAACCATTCGGCCATCCAACCCCCCTTCAAAGTTTGAAGATGCATAATGTGAGATAAAAAACAGTCGATTATTGATTCTTTAATTGAAATACACCGGATGATTTTGGCAAGTCATGTGAATAAATGTCTAATGATTTATATAACATTTCAGGCAACCAAGGACCTGTGTACACATTGACGTGCATGTAAAAGATCCCTTGGCAGTTGCAATTCGATATAAGAGTAGGCTGTAGCACCTCTGCCCGGGCAAAATTTCCCTCATAGCACACTTTATGGTGTATGCCCATCTTCATTAGCCCAGGTTAGGAGCAGAACAGTAGGACGTTAAACCTCATTTCATTTCATTTAAATGTCAATCCTAAAGATTTAGGGTGGGTTGGGACGGCCTAGTGGTCTAGAGTGCCGCGCTTCGACCTCTAGCTGGCTGGTCACCTCTGGTTTGCGGCTGTGGTTTCGAACCCTGGTGTGAGCGTATGTGGCATGGAGATAGGGGTGCCTTCTCAACCTCGTGGGTTTCGTCCGGGCACTCCGGTTTCCTCCCACTGCTAAAGACCCCTACGCACAAATGAATTATTTAAATAAATTTAAACCATATGTTAGTCCCGAAATAACCTAGTTGTGTCGAGTGGACGCTAAACCCCATTCTCTCTCTCTCTCTCTCTCTCTCTCTCTCTCTCTCTCTCTCTCTCTCTCTCTCTCTCTCTAAAGATTTAGCTTTTACATAATGATTTATATGCATTTGTGTGCAGAGGTTCAAATTTCATCAATCAGTACTTAAACAGAGTTAGGGCATGTTATTGTTGCCGATGATTGTGGGGTAGGGTAAGGTCTAGGGTTAGCGCTTTCCCTGTTTACATCTCATGGCCATGACAAAATCTGCAGATGACCTTAACATTTACATCTAACCATATAGTCAGGACATCATCGCTGCCATTTTGTAATTATGAAATATCGATGCCCAATTGTCCAACAGACAAGGATGTTAAGTTTCGTGGGCCTTTGGCTTTTTGCAGTGTCCATCTCCCAAAAGAACGACAAGAAGTCAGAAAATGAACTTTTCATCTTTATTTTTATTTTGGAGTTTATCAAAACTAATTCCACGACAAACGGCTATGGTGTAAACATTATAGTTTGGAGACAAATAATACTTTCACCGTTTTTCATACCTTAAATCAAATCCAAAGTTTTAGAGAAGACCACAAATTAACGAAGGGCTGTCATGTTGCTGTACTTAGGAGAAATTTCATTGAAAAGAAAGAAAAGACACAATCCCTTAAAAGCGCAAGTATCACACCGTCGATCCAGCAACGGCTGGAGAGGGACACTTGGGCCATTGCCTCAGGAATATACTGCCCTGGCTGAATTCTCCATAACTAAATTTATTTTGTTCTTAAATACCCATGATTAATTTCTCATTAAGTTTTTGTGGGGACTGAATAAACAATAATAATCAAACATTGTCATTGTTTTGAAATGAAATGAAATGAAATGGGGTTTAACGTCCTACTCTTATGCACCTAACCTGGGCTAATGGAAGACGGGCATACGCCATACAGTATGCTATGAGGGTAATTTTGCCCGGGCAGCGACGCTACGGCCTACTCTTATATCGAATTCCAACTGCCAAGGGATCTTTTACGTGAACGCCAATGTGTACACAGGACCTCTGTTATTGTCCAATCCAAATGACTAAGCAGCTGTCCATGTCAGGCCCTCCGATCTGCATCACTGACAAGGGGAAACCACGCCGGAAAAATGAGATGAACTTTATCGGCCAATGCAGGGATCGAACACCCGACCTCAAGGCTAGCGAACCAGCCAAGGGATCTTTTACGTGCACTCCAATGTGTACACGGGACCTCGGTTTTTCGTCCCATCTGAACGACTAGGCAGCTGTCCTTGTCAGGCCCTCCTTCTGTATCACTGAAAAGGGGAAATCACGCCGGAAAATCGAGATGAACTTTCTCGGCCAATGCAGGGATCGAACACCCGACTTCCAGGCTAGCGAACCAGCGCCTTATCCACTTAACCACCGGTCATTGTTTTGAAGAAATTAAATATAGGACTTATGATAGTTTTTGCTCTGTGAATTCTGTTGTGCTGTAATTCAAGAAGCCGAGGCCTCTGTAACTCACTAACAACGTTGAAATATACTGATGTGTTTGTTTTAGCTACGATTTGATACCCTTAGTTCCAAGTGGCAAACTCAGTTTCTTTATTAATACACGTACCATCTTAAAAATAAGATAATTTTATACTATTTTGACCGATTAAACTTACAGAGACCAATGTAGTGGCACAAATATCGCTGAACTCCAACTATTCGCGTTTAATCCGACATACACCGTCATACATCTACCATTTAAAACGGTGTTCTAAGTAACTGCTTAACACCTTGATTTTAAATATGATTATTTATACCATTTCAGGTAGGATTATTGTAGTTGGATGTGACAGAAATATTATATATAACAATAATCAATCGTTGTTTTGATGAAAAATATTGTCAATTTTGCTAACTGATGCCAGATGCGATTCGCATTCGGCTTTGCTATGTGGAACTATATAGGAGCATCTCTTATCAAGAAACACCAAGGGTTGAGAGATGAGGTTTGTTATCTATAGCCAACTAACTGTATAAGTAGGCTAACATTCCTAATCCTAATCACAAGATACCCATTGGCATTGGTTATATCTAAAAAGCATGCCTATATATGACATATCATGTACTATTTAGCAACAGATCACTAATAAACACTGGCAAAGGATTGGCATAGTGCCATCATGCTATTCATGGCGCAGAGAATGGATTCCAAAACAATATGCCTGGACTGAAGCTGTCAAAAAATATTGCGAGAAATACTAGCACCGGTGAATAGATTAATGGTCATAATTACCTGGTCATTTTGACTGTTTTAATACCGTACCCACTAACTGGGAGATTTTGTAAATTATTTGAAAGGGATATATGTCCACTGTGGGTCTGTCTAACAAGTTACCGTCTTTATTTACACGAAATACTTCAATTCTAAACCAATACTATTATAGATACGTCCGATCATGCTAATAGTAATAGACGAGGCCTTGAGGTTAAAGGGCACCTGCAGAGCTGACTATAGTTTCGTACTTTTAGTAAAAAAAGATATATTACCAATTCTGTTTGTAGATTTAAGTCTCATGTTATTTATAGAAAGTATTTGAAATATTTATAAACTGAATACGTTAATATAAAACCATTTTCAAACTCTATTTTCATGTTAATTTGTAAATGAATGTTCGCACTCAGGTGACCTTCACCCTTTGTCCTGGTAACGTTTATTCGTAGCTATGGCAATGTCAACATAAAAGGACAACCATGTAACTGTCACCATAGATGGTATAGTACAGTTCTATGCCGTCACGATGCTATTATAATGCACGAGCGGCGGATCCAGATATGGGGCTGGGATTAGGGGTTGGGGGCTCAGCTACATAAAAAAAAAATTGTAAAAACACTTTTTTGTTTTATGAAAAACAACTGTAACGTTTATTCGTAGCTATAGCAATGTCAACATAAAAGGACAACCATGTAACTGTCACCATAGATCGTATATAATTCTAGTACAGTTCTATGCCGTCACGATGCTATTATAGTGCACGAGCGGCGGATCCAGATATGGGGCTGGGATTGGGGGGTGGGGGCTCAGCTACATAAAAAAAAAAAATGTAAAAACACTTTTTATGAAAAAAAAACTGTAACGATCGTGTGCTTTAATACTATTTATGCATGTATATGCTAAATAGCTTTTATCATCAGATATGGTGGGTTGGAATAGGTATTATCCAACGCGCGAGACAATAAAACTGAAATGATAGGCTTATACTGCTTTGTACATGTAGGCTATTAAAGTAGCATTATGCAAGAGCAAAATCTGCTTATTACAGGTCTTTCTTTAGGCCTGAGATGTTATCTAAAAAATCAATTAGACATTAATTAACATATCCAGACCATAATAAACTCTTAAAGTCAAGGCTAGCCTTCGATGTTGGCGGATTGAATTCCTATATGTCGCTTAATGGCCGCTGATAATTAAATCAGTCAAGTGGATAATCGAGACTATGCTGTTTTTATTAATGATTTGAGTAATGATGACCGAGGCTATGTGAATATTTCAAACGCTTTTTTCTCGGCTAATAGTGGACCAATTTGACTGAAATTTTCAGCAAATTACCTCTACACTATCTAGTTTTTAACTATTATTAAGAGAACTGTCATCTCTTTATTTTATCTCCCATAATGTAGGCTATTAATGAAACCAAATCACAATGTAAAATGTTTTCATATTAATTTGCAATAAAAAAATTATGGTCTAACCACAGGCACTTGAAGGGATTAAAATAAAACTTCTTACTACTGCTTGACTATATATATATAATATCATATATATATAGTCAAGCAGTAGTAAGAAGATTTATTTTAATCCCTTCAAGTGCCTGTGAGTCTAACGGGGTACCCGGTATTGGATTTCCCCCTTTTAAAAAAAACCCATGTGCAGTGCATGGCCTTCTGCCTACGTTATTGAGAGCAACGCTGACATCATGCATTGTCAACTGTCAAATTTCCATAACACTGGATGTCGGGCATTCACCAAAAACAAAAGGGATCATCATTAGGGTAAAGAAGATGTAGGCCGTATGCAAAGTTTCAAAAGAAGGTCTGTAGGCGACTCAGAACAGACATAAAAAATTGGGCGTGATTCTGTAGCAGAGGGTCGGGCATGTACTAAAAAATAATAGAGGTCATCCTCTGGGAATTAGGAAGTGTGAAACGTTTTCAAGACGACACATTAGAATTGCGGCCCGTGGGCGATAAGAGGCAATGGGTGTGGCTCTGCCCCTGGGGGTTGGGCATGCATCACAAACAATATTGCTGATCCTTGGGGTATAAGGAATAAGTATGCAAAGTTTCGAGATGATCAGTTACGAAGTGCGGCCTGTAGACATAAACAAATAAATACAAATAATGAGAGTGACTCTGCCCCTGGGGGTTGGGCACGCACCAAAAACCACAGGAATCATCCCTAGGGTATTACGAATAAATTTACAAAGTTTTAAGACAATCCATAAAGAATTGCACACCGCAGGCGACCCTCGGACACACACACACAGACCGGGGCATTGGACATATCTAAAACTGGGGTTCTGTTTCGCGTACGACCCGAAGAACTAGAAACACTAACTATGACATCTTGATATCTTTATTAAGAGATGGACACAATCAATGTGAACATTCACAGTTATGCCACGAAGACGGAGATGGTGTGTTGCTGCCCGTGCATGGCGCAAATTCCCACGTCACTTCAGGATTGTTCCAGCCATTTTTATCCGCCTGTTTCGCACCGTTTTCCAAATCAAAATGAACTTCGTAGCCGTAATGGTTTGGTGTAACATCGCCTCCAGGTGTACCCTTTGCCGCACACCAGTTTTCGTTAGGTGCCCATGGAGGGCAAAGATTGGTGATCATAAATGTAATCGGCTCCGTTTGCGTTGGAGCGGTTCCTTGGCCATCAATGTATCCTCCTGAAAGAGCAGAATTTTTTTTTTCAAAAATAAACCAAAAGTCACTTTACATCAAGTCTTGATAAAATGAAATAAAATGGGGTTTAACGTCCTACTGTTCTGCTCCGAACTGGGCTAATGAATACGGGAATACGCAGTACGGTGTGCTATGAGGGAAATTTTGTCCGGAGAGCGGGACTACGGCCTACTCGTACATCGAATTCCAAATGTCAAGGGATCTTTTACGTGCACACAAATGTGTACACGGGACCTCAGTTTTTCGTGTCATCCGAACGACTAGACAGATGTCCTTATCAGGACCCCCATCCTGCAACCCTGACAAGGGGAGACGACACCGGAAAATCAGGGTGAACTTTCTTGGGATCCAACACCCGACCTGCAGGTAAAATGTCTATAGTGTTTTCTATACGAAATTCTATATTCATCTTTTTGCCTTTAACCAAGTTTTGTGGATAGACTGCAAAGTTGTCTCACTTTCTCCAGTTTCTTGTTAATACCAACGTCTACGTACAATGAATTTAAAAATTTAAAATTCAGTCAATGGCCAAACAGTCTTCTCTTGGATTAACTTTAATCAGTCCGTTAGCTAATGGAATTGACATTCCAGGCACAGAAATTTAAAGTTGCAATAGCATTTTTTTAAGTTATATTTTTAAAATGTATTAAAATAAAGCCCTAAAATAGATTGGACCTATAAACAGTCCTACCTTGTTTAAGAATAATCCTATTAATCCTATAATTCACTATCGCCAGCTGAGAAATTGGCAAAAATATCATTTTCAACTTCAAATTCAAACGTTTGAAGATGGCCGTCCATGGAGAGGAATGGGAAAACAAGGGAGGTAATTGAGTAACTATTTCCTCAATCAACCTGTGTCACCCATTTTAATGCCCCAAAAATTTTGCCCATGATCGTATAATAGTGAGTTGACAACCTTTTGAGCAAAAGACATAGAAATAATTATGTTTTGACTTTCTTAGAAAATATGAAATTGTAACTTTAAACGGACTATTACCAAACGACAAGTTTAGGACGTTAAACATCATTTTATCAGCAAACTTACCAGTTGGAGTGAGTTTAACGCATTTTCCACAGGAACCTCCACACCAGGTTTTACCACCACCAGACTCATCAAACAAATTCTGACTAGCCGCCACTACGTAATGGTCGTGATTCCATGGAAACTGGCTGTTTTGCTGACCACATCCGCAGGCACCTTTGTTAGTATCGGAGTATCGAGTCGTAGAGGCGCAACGCTTGCCATTGTACATCCTTACACCGTTCTGCATCGTGCATTTCTGCTGTCCGTGACACAATGCTGGAAAAAAACCAGGGAAAGAACATTTATTTTTGTCTGAGATACTAATTATCTATGTTTGAAATATTACAATACAATGCACAGTAGTACTCATGACCTCGGTTGTACGTGACAAGGAGTAGGGTCGCCTGTCCATCGTGGGTTTTCTCCGGGTCCACCGGTTTCCTTCCACTGCCAAGACCCCTTGCGCAAGCAAATTATTGAAATAAAATTAATCCATATGTTAGTCCCGAAATGATCTAGTTTGTGACATTTAACCCATTCTCTCTCTCTCACTCTCTCCCTCTCTCTCTCTCTCTCTCTCTCTCTCTCTCTCTGTACTCATGATCCCGACATATTACTCGACATTTGATTTCAGAGATCCCTAGTTGTCAACAAGATGAGATTGTTGTCATTGCTGCTGCCACGTTGCTGAAATTCTTGTAAATATCAGTGAATAGGAAGTAGTATAAGATATCGACATTAAATGGTCCTTTTCTGACTGGTTTTCTCGAAACCCGGATGGTTTGTTGGACTAGGTAGGAATTTTAGGGTAATTTCACGCAAGCGAATTATTGAAATAAAACTAAGCAATATGTTAGTCCCGAAATGACCGAGTTTGTGTCGAGTGGACGTTAAACCCCATTTTTCTCTCTCTCTCTTTTTTCTAATCCATGATAAAACTTTCTGTAATAGAGAGCCACCGTGGCCCAGTGTGTAGCACTCTGGCTTCATTATCCCGGTGCAGAAATATAGGGCATTTATTTTATCTCAGCGTAGGATTGGCGGGATACGTACTATCTACAGAACGGCCTGCAATAGTCCATTACCTTTGGGTTTTTTTTGCATTTGATTGCAGCGCCAAACATTTTAAAGGTAGTAAATACGTCCAGGAAAACATTTTCCGGACAGCGGCACTACGACCAAGTCTTATATCGAATTCTAATTGTCAGGTCACTAACTGTCAAGTTATCTTTTATGTGTATGCCAATGTGTACACGGGACCTCTTGTTTTCGTCCCATCCGCACGACTACACAGCTATCTTTGTTACCCCCCTCCCCCCACAGCCCATCCACTTGACACAAACTAAGCCAGTCTTCACTATTCAAGTGCTTAAAGAACATCAGGGTGTTAAACCACATTTCATTTCAAGCTTAAAGGGACAATAACAGTCTTGCTGGCTTGGCAGTTCCAGAAAATAAATAATAGGCTTATTCTAAGTACTAGATGTTTAAATGTCCTACCTGTTGTGTAAATTTTCCATTATATCCTATTTGACTTGTCCAGAGGGTTCGAAAATATTTTAAAATCCAAGTCACATTTGAAAAGGTTTACGTTAGACTTTTCAATACATTTAGTTGAATTTTTCCAAATTTTTAATTAAGGTGTGTTAAGATGAAATTTTTATCATTAATTAATTGCAATATTGTAAAACAGTACCAATTGTTGACCAGAATAAAGATTGGGACATATTATTCAGTTACAACAAGAGTGGTATTGAACCTTTAAATAACTGTAAATAGCATACCTGTCAGAGCTCCAACCAATATGACAAGTCGCAACATCTTAAAATAGTAAAAGTGCCGTCAATTTGCTTGCGACTGCATTTAAAATGGTTCTAGCTGATAAGAACGACCACTGATAAGAACCATAAACTAACTAAGGTCGCTACCACTTTGGAGATCTTCCTTGGTCGCAATCTGATCTATATTTCGTTTCGTTTTTTATAGTTTCGATGTACCGGGAGGTCGCACCAGGGATCATACGGGAGGCCATCCCACCCCACACTTAGGCTGCCTATCTACAGCTAGCTCCGCCTGCGATTAATTCTCGGAGTATGACGTAGATGGGTCTCTGCGTACAGTATGACGGGAGGCTTTTGACCCAAGACATCAAATCTGACTAAATTTGTATGAAAAATAGTTGAATTTTGCAAAATAAAGTCATCTAAAAGGCATACAACCGTAGACACAGACTAGTCATAAACGCATAGAATGACTCAAATTAAATAAAGAAAAACACAGCTATTACCAGCAGACACCAGCGAATACTCAATTGGGATCACGTGGTTTTTCGCACTTTCTTAGTGTGCCGTTCGAAATTTCGCGGCACACTTAAGAAGATAACGCGGCACACTTAAGAAGATAACGCGGCACACTGCTTCAGAATAACATGCATTTAGCGGTTGTAACATACATTCCCAGCGATATAGCATCTGTTGCTGATTGCCTTGACTTGAGGTCAGCCGTCCCATGTATTCATGTAAATATGACATATGGATTCTAGACTGTATGAGTTAACGCTAGAGCTGGAGTGGTGTGTGGGAGCTACGGGGGCGGGGGGGGGGGGGTCTTGCCCCGCATGTTGTGTTGAATACAAGATCAAAGGTTCTATTGGAAGACCAAAAGATTCCAATATAGATTTTTAAACATGAAAGTCCCACTCTGGGTCCCTATTCGGCCCTTGTGTTTCATAAGGCCCCTATTACACCAAAGGTGATGTGGTTATTTTTGACTCGGCTGGTAGGTTTATATTATATACTGTTTATGGTGCCGCCAGATCGTCAGGAAATGTGAGATTATTCACTTTAAAAAGGACTGGAATTGGTATCATTATTGAAGTTCGAAACTTAAATCGTGTTCTAATACAAATATTTTTTTCGATATCTATTTCATTCATTAGTCATTCATTAGAATACACCTAAAATCGATTCCATTTTTCAAAGTTTGCTGGGAGCTTCGCGCTGCACTAGCTACGTCTTTTTCCTTCATCCGATTCTAAAGCCTATTTTAGTATAAAATTATAAAATACTTTTATTTTAGGTTTTCTCCGTTTTCATTCCACTGTGACAGACCTCTACGCTCAAACCAATTATTGAAATAAAATTTAACCATACGTTAGTTACGAAATGACCTCCCCCCCTCCCGCCCCTCTCTCTCTCTCCCTCCCGCCCCTCTCTCTCTCTCCCTCTCTTTCTCTCCCTCTCCCCCCCCCCCCTCTCTCTCTTTCTCTTGAAATTAAAACACAACCTGTACTAATAAATGTCAAGGTCATTTAATAGCTTATCATGTAGGCTACTTTTCTTTTTTTTTAATCAATTGGCCTGGAAATCTGAAATGATTATATAAAAAGGAAATCAAGAATGAAAAGAAAAGTAACGTCCTACTTTTCTGCACTGGACGGGGAAATGAAGACCGACATGCGCTATACTACGTGTGTTCGTGTGTGGGTGGGTGGGGTTTACAGATAGTCGTATGTTGGTGGTATGAAATAAACTGCACTGTGGGCGTTTAAAAAACCGGGGGCCACGGTGACTCAGTTGATAAGACGCTCACTTGCTAGCCAGGAGGTCGGGTGTTGTATCCCTGCATTGTCCGAAAAAGTTCATCCAGATTTTTACGGCGTGGTTACGCCTTGTCAGTGATGCAGGACGATGGACCTGACAAGAACAGCTGTCTAGTCGTTCAGATGGGACGAAAAACCGAGGATCCGTGTACACTGGCGTTCACGTAAAAGATCCCTTGACAGTTGGAATTCGATATAACAGCAGGCCGTAGTGCCGCGGTCCGGGCAAACAAACTATCCCTCATAGCACACTGTATGGCGTATGCGCGTCTTTATTAGCCCAGTTCGGGGAGCAGAACAGTAGGACGTTAAACCCCATTTCACTTCGTATTAAAATCCAAACATTAGTTGGGAGGGCCTAGTCGTCTAGAGTGCCGCGCTTCGACCTCTAGCTGGCCGGTCACCTCTGGCTTGCGGTTGTGGTTTCGATCCCTGGTGTGAGCGTATGTGGCATGGAGATAGGGGCGCCTTCTCAACCTCGTGGGTTTCCTCCGGGCACTCCGGTTTCCTCCCACTGCTAAAGACCCCTACGCGCGAGCGAATTATTGAAATAAAATTAAAACCATATGTTAGTCCCGAAATGACCTGGTTTGTGTCGAGTGGACGTTAAACCCCATTTCTCTCTCTCTCTCCAAACATTGGTCTACTTATAGTAGGCCTAGTTATAGTCTACCGAGAATATTGTGTCATATTGTTTCGATTATAATTTATATAGATATGGCACGGCATTTGAATGTTACCAAACGACGTTAGAACTTGCACTTTAAAACTGAAAAAATATAAACGAATAACATTGCCATTATCATTCCAATGTTCAAGGTTCAAAATCTATATGTCAGCAGTTCAAAGTACTTATTTTAGTTTTTAAATTTGTATTTATGCGATCGATTTGGAAGGTCATTACAGTAGAAGGGGCGTAACTGTTCTTTGGTTATGGATGCAGACCACCTGTAGATTTCACCATCATTGTCCATTAGATTTCAGCATCTCTCTCCCTCTCTCTCTCTCTCTCTCTCCCTCTCTCTGGTAAAGCCTGGCACTTACTCCCCATCCACCGCCAATAATGTGGCCGCAAGTACTTCCTGAATGCAAGTAACTACTCGGGGAAATCTTCAAAAAAAGTATCGGTTTCTAATCGCCTGTTTGTGCTTTTTTTTTTGATGTACGAAGATGAACTTCCAGAAGAAAAAAACGTTGATATGCTCTTAAAGGTTGGGCTCTATGCTGTAAAGATAAATCCTCGCTTGTGACGTCAGCGATTTTTGTCTACACATAGAAATACAAAAAATCGCACGCGCACAGAAGCTGTGTTTGTGTGCTGTCGACAGGGGACATATGTTATTTCAGCAATTCTCCCAGAATTATTTAAGGGCTATTTCTGCCCACTGCAGGTATCTCTATGGACCTTAAATGCCATATACAGGGGCGGAACCAGGATTTGCGGAAAGGGGATGCGTGCTGCACCCACATGGGAGTGCGAAGCCCGGCCCGCGATTTTTGAGTGGACAAAAATGCCCACACGGACTAATTTCATATTAGTACTGTAAATTACGATTTCCAACCTAAACTGTTTTTGTTCTCTGTATCCGCGCCTGATATAAATTATTGATTAGACATTTATTAACATGACAAGACCATAATCGGATTGGTCCGATTGTAAGTAGATTAGAACGGTTCGGCAATTTAATGATCTAATTTTAAGATGGCGAAACGAACGATCAGTATGTGTTTACTATCAGTGTACACATCTTGCCAAACTTTCAAACTTTACGTTTCTATTTCGTATATCTCACAAGTGTGGTTTCCCCTTGTCAGTGATGCAGAAGGAAGGCCTGGCGAGGACAGCTGCCTAGTCATTCGGATGGACGAAAAACCGAGGTCGCGTGTATACATTGGCGTGCACGTAAAAGATCCCTTTGCAGTTGGAATTCGATATAAGAGTAGGCCGTAGCGCCTCTGCCCGGGCAAAATTTCCCTCATAACACACTGTATGGCGTATGTACACTGTATGGCGTCTTCCATTAGCCCAGGTTAGGTGCAGAAGACTAGGACGTTAAACCCCATTTCATTTCATTTCATTTCATCTCACAAGTGTCACAAGCCGCGCAAAATAATATCGTTGTTGGTTTTTATATCACCGCCGAAAAAGCGCGCGAAAACGCGCGATACTGAAAACGCGCCTAAGACAGTTTTGGGTTAATCTGTACCGTAGGCCTACATATATTTTAATGTTGTACTTATCCTTAGCGTCACCAAAAATTCAGCAAAAATTTAACGAAAACTTTATTTAAAAAAAATACACTTTATTATGTCTTATTATGAATATATTGTCTCTATGTTTATTAGCACTATGCTGATATTAAATGTACAATATGTAAAATGGGAATACATACATTTACAAGAAAAACAAGAGACGGAGAGAGAAATGGGGTTTAACGTCCATTCATGATACAGCGCTCACGTGCTAAGCATTCGACCAAAATTTCCCTCCAAGCACATTGTATGGCGTCTGCCACAACTGTAGGACGCTAAACCCCATTTTATAATAACATTCTCTATAAATTTACACAGGGCACAACTGTTTATTGTCCAGCGACCTACGATTACCTAGTTTCCATCAGATAAATGATACAATCATATTAAATTATGGAACATTATGTACATCATATTAAATTATGGAACATTATGTACATAATAACAACAACTTAATAAGATAGTTTTCTTTACACAATCTGTTAATCTATGGAATAAAATTACTGCTTATGGTCCAGCGACCTTTCATCTAAGATTGGGGGACTCTATAGAATTTAACGAGCAAATAAAATGAAGAGGTACTTGTTGACGACATACGATTATCTCGTAAATAAATTTGAAGAATTGATGACCTAACCTACCCCCTACCTTATCCCAGTGAAGCTACCAGGCAACCCCTGTATCCCAATACCACGTGACCTTTTATAAACCCCTTTCAATGTAAAACCCTTCATACCGTTTGTATTTAAAGGAACTACGGCGCTAATATTTGGGACCTAGAAATTGACACAAATGGGCCACAACGCATATAATTCTGTAATATGAATGTATATAAACTGATATACATTCAATCGTTTCCGTTTTACCCTAATTTCAAATCAGTTATGTTGGGCGAAATAAGCCAGCGCAGTCTCAATCGAATGCACATTTCTAGCGTCTGGTTATTCCTGTTTACATAGTATTTATTGCGCATGATCTCCAGATAAGAATATGGCAACATCCCTTGTTACTAATAAGGGTGAAACGCATTATGGTACACGATTCGTGTACCAATGGTAAAATGTTTATTTTGTCTTAAAGGATATCAGAAGCCCATCTTTTTTTCCGGTAAGATCACAGCATCAATGTTGATATAAATTGAGAAATAGTTCGTGTTTTCAATGTCGAACACTTTGGATGATATTGAGTTAGAGACGTAGCTACTTTAAACCGACTCGTTCTTAAATTGTTAACGAATTAATACAAATATTTAAAACCCCTTTCCATCCGGGTTAGCTTTTACCCCAGTTTGTGTAGCCGCCATCTTGTACTTGCTGCTGTTGCTGTTTCCGCTGTTGCATTTGGGCCATTTCATACCCACGTTCCATTGCATAATCATATCTGTTTTTGAAACCCAAAGACCGACCATACAGACAAAAGAAGCATGTACCCATGATAGAGAATATAAACAAAACGAACATAATAATCATTCCAAACACTGCCATGGTTAAATTCCCCGTTCTATTAGGTAAACATAGTTCATACACTTCTGTGGTTACTGCCTGAGTACAAAAGACGATGCCAACAATTTCAACAAGAGCGCCCAGGATACAAAACGTGATCATAATAACACAAATGACGAAATAACATATCACCTGCAAAACAAAACATGAACAAAATAATTAAATATATTTCATATTTCAGGTTCTGTCTGGGCTAAATTCTCTTATTTAGATTCTTTTTGTTTTATCCCATTGTGCAGTGTATCCTATGTGTGATCTCTCTTCAAGTGAAAGCCGCGATGTCTCAGTAAGTGAGGCGTTGACTCGCTAACCAGGAAGTTTCGGGTTCGATCCTGATGCTGCCCGAGAAAGTCCTCTAGATTTTGCAGGTGGTGTTTCTTGTGAGGGAGGTCTGTCACGGACAGTGGGATGAAAACTCGAGGTCCAGTGTACACATTGGCGTGCACGTACAATAACCCATAACAGTTGGAACTCGAAATATAAGAAGCAGCAGCACCGGATATTTTGTTTGTCGGATGTTTCTTTTTAGTTTGTTTTTAGATATTTTGGGTACTGGCCTCTAGTTTGGGTATAGTTTTCACTTATAGCCTGAGACATGTTTATTTCAATTGGGGTTTTTAGCAGTGGGAGGAAACCGGAAGACCCGGAGAAAACCCACGAGATTGGACAGGCGACCCAATTCCTTGTCACGTACAACCGGGAAATCGAAACCACACTAGTTGGCTCAAAGACAAATCTTATGAAACATCGCGTACGTGCTAACCATTCGGCCGTCCAGCCCCCCCCCACCCACTACCATGCTTTTTTATGACTTTGGCAGCTCATCATGGAATATCAACGATGTTTTCTGAATTGCTAAAAACGGAATTTCAAGATGGCCACACACTGAAAAACGGAAGATCTACACTTACAAAACTTTTAGTTTTTATAGAAACTTCTATCGCAGTAGCACCACTTTTACCAGCTAACAATCCCAGAATACCACAGAGTATTACCTGTAATTATAAATTGTATCCTATTTCGTTTCGTTTTGTTTGTCTTTACTACACTAGGATCTAGAAGACGTGTTCTGGATGACGTGAGGGATTAGCCAATGAAACGGTCTCTTACAGCGAGTTCTTGGCCATTTTGATTCACGGAACTGTGGGTAAACCACTAGAAACGTCAACGCTGATTGATTAATTAATGTCTGACGTCATAGGGTCAAAAGCAGCCAGTTTGACCCCTGACGTGAACTCCCACTATAACTTGTCAGATCTTCATGTAGTGTAGGCCATCGAAAGTATAAAAAACGAAACGAAATATAGATCTTTATTTAAATCAGATCGAAATTGCATAAGGGTGGGGCACATTTGTGGGGAATATATTTGGATCACGAATGTTGCGGATATTACTTGTTGAAGGTATCAACGTGCGTCATGCCCAATGTTGGAAGGAATGTGCATGTTTATTTTTGTCCAGAACGGAAGCAACGTGTCGACATTTTGGGAACAATAAAGACAGATGGGAAACCATGTCCGTTCAGCCTCCATGTTTTCCACAGACGTTCCTTTCCCGCGACGTGTTTCTTGTGAGGGAGGTCTGTCACGGACAGTGGGATGAAAACTCGAGGTCCAGTGTACACATTGGCGTGCACGTACAATAACCCATAACAGTTGGAACTCGAAATATAAGAAGCAGCAGCACCGGATATTTTGTTTGTCGGATGTTTCTTTTTAGTTTGTTTTTAGATATTTTGGGTACTGGCCTCTAGTTTGGGTATAGTTTTCACTTATAGCCTGAGACATGTTTATTTCAATTGGGGTTTTTAGCAGTGGGAGGAAACCGGAAGACCCGGAGAAAACCCACGAGATTGGACAGGCGACCCAATTCCTTGTCACGTACAACCGGGAAATCGAAACCACACTAGTTGGCTCAAAGACAAATCTTATGAAACATCGCGTACGTGCTAACCATTCGGCCGTCCAGCCCCCCCCCCACCCACTACCATGCTTTTTTATGACTTTGGCAGCTCATCATGGAATATCAACGATGTTTTCTGAATTGCTAAAAACGGAATTTCAAGATGGCCACACACTGAAAAACGGAAGATCTACACTTACAAAACTTTTAGTTTTTATAGAAACTTCTATCGCAGTAGCACCACTTTTACCAGCTAACAATCCCAGAATACCACAGAGTATTACCTGTAATTATAAATTGTATCCTATTTCGTTTCGTTTTGTTTGTCTTTACTACACTAGGATCTAGAAGACGTGTTCTGGATGACGTGAGGGATTAGCCAATGAAACGGTCTCTTACAGCGAGTTCTTGGCCATTTTGATTCACGGAACTGTGGGTAAACCACTAGAAACGTCAACGCTGATTGATTAATTAATGTCTGACGTCATAGGGTCAAAAGCAGCCAGTTTGACCCCTGACGTGAACTCCCACTATAACTTGTCAGATCTTCATGTAGTGTAGGCCATCGAAAGTATAAAAAACGAAACGAAATATAGATCTTTATTTAAATCAGATCGAAATTGCATAAGGGTGGGGCACATTTGTGGGGAATATATTTGGATCACGAATGTTGCGGATATTACTTGTTGAAGGTATCAACGTGCGTCATGCCCAATGTTGAAAGGAATGTGCATGTTTATTTTTGTCCAGAACGGAAGCAACGTGTCGACATTTTGGGAACAATAAAGACAGATGGGAAACCATGTCCGTTCAGCCTCCATGTTTTCCACAGACGTTCCTTTCCCGCGACGTGGCTTTAATTTACATACATAATAACAAACTGCCCACAGATAAAACATACATGTACTTAATAGTATACCCATCAAGAGTCAACTCGTACTTACCAGCATACCCATCTAGAACAAACTCGTAGCCTATCCTATCTAGTATCAACTCGTATACTTACCAGTATACACATCTAGAATCAACTCGTATTTACAAGTATACCCATCTAGCACCGTACCAAATCGTATACTTACCAGTATACCCATCTAGAAACAACTCGTATTTACAAGTATACCCATCCAGAACAAACTTACCTAGAACCAACTCGTATCTACCAGTATATCCTATCTAGAATCAACCCGTATCCACCAGAATATCCATCTAGAATCGACTCGTACTTACCAGTATACCCATCTAGATATTCTTTGAATGGCATTTAGTAATTGGAGCATAATCAAAAAACACACTTTTATGGAATAACAATTACTATGGTGAGCATGAGTAGAACTGGAGATTTAACAATTAAGCCTCACTTTCCTTACATTCCATTTAATGGTTCGCACTGATATTTGTATATATATATATATATTCATATTTTTTTCATTCTTTATGTATTCATAGATCGTATATTTGTGTATAATGCTTGATAACGACTTTTGAAATCTTGTTGAAACGTCGCAGTAAAATAAACCATAGTAATTGTTATTCCATAAAAGTGTGTTTTTTGAGAATACCCATCTAGAACAAACCCGTACTTACAAGAATGCCCTTCTAGAGCAAATTGTACGTACGAGTATGCCCATCTAGAACAAACTCGTACTTACCAGTATACCCATCCAGACAGGTACAGCAGCAGTATAAGGTAGCGCGGGGTTGGCACTGGTATAATATAGAGCTATAGCACCAATAATAACAGACAGCATGCCTAAAATAATCTGTAGAAAACTAACTGAACGCAGCTTCTGGAAACCCAATAGGCGCTTCTGCCTCAAGGCCTCTGAAAAATGTATACCCCTAATAAATAACGCCCCCTTTTATAATAAATGAAAAAGAATGGGATTTAACGCCATGCGGTGACATTTTGCCCGGATAGCGGCAGTATGGCCTACAATTGTTTTCAGTTCCAGCTGTCAAGGGTTAGTAGTTTACGTATATACACCAATGTGTACACAGGGCCTTGTATTTTCGTCCCACCCGAACGACTGTAAGTTGTCGCTTGACAACCCCCTCCCCACCCATCTCCCTACCCGTCCTGCACCATTGACAAAAAGGAACCACGCCGCATAATCCCGAGGAACTTTCGCGGTCAACACCGGATCTTCAGGTTAGTGATACCCCCTTGCATAATAACCATGACAACCAGTGCTTTTGCTAGTATAGTAAGTGCAGGAGGACCGCACTACACGCAAAACAAATATCTTCAAGATAAAGCTGCGGACAAGACAAAAAATAGACATTGCAAAAAATAAACACAAATATCAAATAAAGTGAATGGATATCTAATCAGCGTGCGCTTACCGACGACATTATAAGTGTTATACGATGTTCTATAACTGTAAGTATTATATATATATAAACTGCCCAAATGAGGTTGTCAACTCACTATTATACGATCACATGCATTATTTCCCACTTTTAAAAACCTTTCACACAGAAAATAATAACACAATTACCTCCCTTGATTTTCTGTTTCCCCCCATGCAATAGCTATCTTCAAACGTTTGAATTTGAAGTTGAAAATGACATTTTTGCCAATTTTTCAACTGGCACTAATGAATTATAGGATTATTCTTTAATTTAGGATACCATCGATTTTAAGGCTTTATTTTAATACATTTTAAAAATATAACTTAAAAATATCAAATTCTCGCTTTAACTAAATGGGGCAATGGTTTGTACGTGGTGTTTAGGTGCCAAATCTACGT
Organism: Patella ulyssiponensis; assembly: GCA_963678685.1. Classification (NCBI taxonomy): domain Eukaryota; kingdom Metazoa; phylum Mollusca; class Gastropoda; family Patellidae; genus Patella; species Patella ulyssiponensis. Next base: position 8,447,250 of record OY783228.1, on the reverse strand, counting down.
TTTAAAGGGACAATAACACTCTTGCTGGCTTGGCAGCTCTAGAAAATAAATAATAGTCTTATTCTAAGTACCAGATGTTTATGTGTCGTACCTGTTGTGTAAATTATCCATTACATCATATTTTACTTGTCCAGAGAGTTCGAAAATATTTTAAAATCCAATAAACATTTGAAAGGGTTTACGTTAATCTTTTCAAATCATATAGTTGAATTTTTCCAATTTTTAGAATTAGGTGTGTTACGATGAAATTTGTATCATCAATTTATTTGAATATTGTAAAATAATACAATTTGTTGACCAGAATAAAGATTGGGACATATTATTCAATTACAACAAGAGTGTTATTGGGGCTTTAAAAGACCCAAGAGTTATCGCACGGCCTTTTACGGATTCACTGAAAGTGTTTCTGATTTGCTGTTTACCACAGTTCCCAGTTGTAGATACGTTTTGGCCATTTTATTGACAGGGCCCTTCTAAAACACGCTTCGGTGATTAACTAGAGCTTGCCACCGCAGACATTAGTTTGCCAATAAAGTTATAGAGACTTGACAATCGAGTTGATATTAAATCGGGCTTGGTCAGTCTATCTTTTACGTCAAATTAACAATAACCTTACCTTTATCGACCTCTGTTTGATTCATTTTACCGCCGTGCCGTTGATACTTCACACAGACATATATATCATTTATGGTTTTACGACTTCAAATTGCCCATGGTCTAGGAATAGAAAAATTAGGTGTTATATTATTATAGGCTATCGCGTAGTAACTAGTATGGATTACCCGAACGGCCTTCACCTTACGGTATGCTTTAATTGTCTTAAACAAGTAAACCTTTATAAAACCTTACACGGTATATTGTACATAACCAATCAGTTTTTATAGATTTAAAATTCCATGGAGCATATAATATAAACCACTGACCCCGTAAGGCAGATACACCGAACAAAAGCTAAATGGCAATAAGGATTGGGTTTTACACCGATCACGCCACTTTGACGTCGTTATCCGATCATCCAATCATCCCTCCTGACGTCATATACACGCCCCATGGTCGGTATTGTCCCTATTTTTTAACTTTAACCGGCCCATAGCTTTGATTATTTTTGTACACTATTATCGTACGTCATTACAGAGCATATAAATTTTTCCCATAACGATACGCGTGCACACGTGATTAACAGTTTTATGTTTAGGATAGCCAGCCCGAAAATAACCAATTTTATTTTAGACTTTCCTCCTAAGCTGGGCTAATGAAGACGAGCATACGCCATACAGTGTGCTATGAGAGCAATTTTGCCCGGGCAGCGACGCTACCGCCTACTCTTATATCGAATTCCAACTGCCAAGGGATCTTTTATGTACACCAACGTGTAAGTAGGACATAGATTTTTTTATCCCATCCGAAGTACTAGTTTGAAATTGAAATACAGGACATTGTAAAGGCCACGATCGTTTCCCTTCGTCAAATCCCACTGACATGGGTTGCTGTAAGTGCGGGTCAATGTGTCCTCCCAATGGGTGGACCGTCATCGCATGACAAGTGTGTGTGTGTGTATGGTGGGGGGGGGGGGGCTAGTGGTTTAGATAACGTCATATGGATATCATGGGTATTTACTGTGTCAGTCACTTCTCTGCAGGTGGGTGAGTATGTCGCTCAGATTGAGTCTACTCCATCCCTAGTTATTTTCATAACAGTTATGGAAATAACTACTCCATCCCAAATTAAAATAGATCGCGTTAAGAGTTAACCGGGTACAACAAGAGGCCATACATAGTCCACCCTATTAAAATAGATCGCGTTACGAGTAACCCGGGTACAACAACACGAGACCATATAGTCTACCCCATCTCCCTATTAAAATAGGTCTGATGTTTGTAATGTCGAGTATACGTAGTTGTAAATATGTCACATACATACAATGGTATTCAATACTTCATACAGCCTGTGACCTCATTCTAAATATAGTTCCAGTGTGACACGCTATTTCAATAGGAAAGTAAAAGTAGGAATTTCTAAGAAAATGTAACAGGTTGGCGCATTTGCACTGTTGTTGGGTGGGTCTCTAGGTCATGTAAACCCTTGGATTGAAAAACATACTGCAGTCTGTGTCATTTGTAGGCGACGACCGGCTGTCGCAAACTGTTGATGGTGGAGTTCTGTCAGTTAAGTATCAATTTATCCAGTGATTTAAAATTTCAACATGGCTGAACAGACCGATAAGGAAGTGTGTAGTATTTGTTTAAATGACTTTAATCAACCTAAAATAATCGACTGTAAGCATTCGTTCTGTATGACCTGTCTAGAAGATTACGTTAACAAAACATCCACTAATGGCAAGTTCCTGTGCCCACTTTGCCGTCAAGAATTTACGATTCCAGCCGGTGGCGTGATTGAATATGATGAACTCAAACTAAACAATGAGAATCATTCCAAAATTATTCCGCAGTGTGACGTTTGTACAGTTAACTCATCTATGTTTAATTGTAAAGACTGTGAACAGTATATGTGTGATTCCTGTAAAACGACGCATGCTAACTTAAAAGTCTGTAAAAATCACGTGGTTGTCAGAGTGAGTGACGCCCAGGATTCACAAGTGTCACGTGATAAAGATTTTTGTTCCAATCACGAAGTTAAAGAAGCGAGATGTTACTGCGAAGATTGTCGTGTTGCAATTTGTTCCGATTGTACTTTGTTCAGCCACAGAGACCATACATTTCTCGATTTACAAGATGATAAAATACGTTCTAAGGCCCAAGAAGATCTGAAATCTCTTCATGGAGATCTACAATCTCAGATTAAAGAATTTGAGAAATATTACGATGTCTTAACTCAAACAATGGCAGATATAAACAAATCGGCAGATGTCTCGTGCCAGAGTGTCGAGAAGCGAATCGAACAAATATGTCTTTGTACCAGACGATTGGGAGAAGAGGTCAACGTTCAGATCCTGAAATCACGTGATGATGAGCTAAACAAAATATCTAAGCCCACAGATGATATGAAGTCATTGGTAGACGATTTAAAGACGTTGGAGACAAATTCTGAAGATATTTTAGAAGATGCCAGCCGATCTACAGTTCAAATTTTAAGTAAAGTACAACATGTCGAAAAAGTGAAGAAAGAAAATAGTTTGAAAAGTTTCGACATGCCTGACGTAAAACACACGTGGTTAGAAGAAACCTCCATTGATGAAGATGTTCTAAAAAAGCAAGTAGGAATATTGGAGAATTTAAAAGGACCAACTTTCATAACCGGGTTTAACTTGCAGGAAGTACAAGATACCGTTAAAGACGGGGTTGATTATATTATTATGGGTCGACCGTGGAACGTTGGCGTTAAAAAAAAAGGTTTTAAGGATAAACCATCTTTAGGTGTGTACTTGTACAGGACTAAAGTAGAAAATACCAACTGTACAGTTAATTTTCAACTGACCCTAGTTAATAAAAACAACCTCAGATCACAAACACAGGATTTTGACTACACCTTCACATCCAAAGAACCTTCGACAGGACATGGTACACATGGCATTATAAACTGGGTGGATTTGGCCAGCAAACAGAATGGATTCCTTGACGAAGACAACAATTTTATTATAAAGGCTACTGTTAAAGTTAGGAAAATTGAAAAAATCTGAATTTAATCTTTGATACGTTTTTATATCGAAACCGATTATTAAATCTCGATGATATTTTATTACCGTATTTTATGTATTTATCCTGAATCATCGGAAACTTTAATAAAACGTGTGACAGGATTATAATAATTAACATAACAAAATACACCTTTAAACAATATGTCTCTCGAGTTCAATTTTTATTTTAATAGTTATTTTAAATTTAATATTTCAATTTTGAAATTAAAATTTCGATTTTGAATTCAATATTTGGACTTTTGAATTTAATATTTGGACTTTGAATTAAATAGTTGGGTTTTGAATTTAATATTTCGATTTTGAATTTAGTATACATTATTTCCATTTTGAATTTTTTTTTTCATTTTGAATTTAAATCTTAGGCTTTGATTATGAATTAATATTTTGAATTTAATATTTCGATTTTTAATCTTTATTTTCATGTTGAATTTGCACTTTAGGCTTTGGTTATGAATTAAGATTTAGATATTTTAAGACTAGATTTGATTGTATCTAATAGATGAGTGGGAGAGGGATACTTTATTTACGTAGTCGGTATATCACACTTTTATTGGCAAAAGTAGAGAATGAACCTGATATCATTGGGTTTATCCGCGAGTGGATGGCAGGCTTATACTGTGTCAGGATCACATAGCTAATCGTTTTTTTTCGGATTACGTTTGGCTCTTGGTGTATATTTTGTTATGCCGTTGTGACGTAGTTTGCAATCTCCGTTTTGACTCATATATTTTGCCGGGAAGGTGGTGCTGCTCTGTCTATGCGCTATTTCATCAACGGCAGGCTGATTAAAATCAGACGTTAATTATGACAGATTTTAATTATGTTCCGCGTCATTTCAGGAGCAGGAACTGGGTCCCAAGCGTTGACCATATTGCTGTTCTTGGGTTATAATTGTCTGATATATAAAGAACTAGCGAAACAAAGAAATGACAGAAACTTGGTGGACAATGATGTACCAAATTCAGAAATAATAAAATTGTAATGCTGTAAACTGAAATTATTAATTCATGTGTTGATAAGTTATAATATTGATTTACTAATTTCTATGTTTGTTTGGATTTTCTTGTAGAACAACAGCAATTTTGTTACTTGTGTAATTTTTTAATGCTTGGACATTTGTTTGGGTCAAAAATAAAATTGTCAATTTGATTGCATATATCTTTATCATTTTTGTTTGACGTACCAAATACAAACTGTAGAGTTTATTTCAAACTGACCCTGGTTAATAAAAACAACCACAGATCAAAAACAGAGGGTTTTGACTACACCTTCACACCCAAAAAATCTTTGACAGGACATGGTAACGGTGCCATTATCAACTGGACAGATTTGGCCAACAAACAGAATGGATTCTTTGACGAAGACAACCATTTTATTATAAAGGCCACTGTTAAAGTTAGAAAAATTGAACATTTCTAAACTTAACCCTTGATTGATACGTTGTTATATGGAAACAGATTATTAAAACTTGATACCATGGAAACAGATCATCAAAATTCGATTATATTTTATTGCCGTATTTTATGTATTTATCCTGAATCATCGGGAACTTTAATAAAACGTGTGACAGGATTATAATAAATAACGTAGCAAAATACACATTTTCATTTTATGGTTTTTATGTCATATTTTGGTAAAGAATTAATACTTTAGTAGAGTTTGATTATGAATTTTAACTTGGGAGTTTGATTATGAATTTTAAAGTAGCTAAGTCTCTAACTCAATATCATCCAAAATGTTCGACAATGAAATCACTAATTATTTGTCATTTTAAATCAACCTTGGTGTTGTGATCTTACCGAGAATAATGGGCTTCTGATATCCAAAATGTGTCAATTTCTAGGTCCCAAATGTTAGCGATTAGCTCCTTTAACTTTAGGGTTTGATTATGAAGTTTAACCTTAAACTTTTGTTATGAATTTTAACTTTAGAATTTGATTATGAATTTTAACTTTAAAACTTTTATTGTGAATTTTAACTTTAGACTTTGAATTTCAATTTAAATCTTAAACTTTTTTTTTTTTTTATGAATTTTAACCTTAGAGTTTGATTATGAATTTTAACTTTAGAGTTTGATTATGAATTTTAACTTTAGAATTTGATTATGAATTTTAACTTTAGAGTTTGATTATGAATTTTAACCATAGAGTTTGATTATGAATTTTAACCTTAGAGTTTGATTATGAATTTTAACTTTAGAGTTTGATTATGAATTTTAACCTTAGACCTTGATTATGAATTGATATTTAGATACTTTACGACTAGATTTGATAATAGTGATTCTAATACTTGCTAGAAATATTAGAGATTGAACGTGCACGAGCAAGTGTATGCTTACTCTTCACGGAACACCTGATATCTGTGAGTAGATGGTCTTAATTATGACGTCTAAATTAAAAATGGCTGAGATGACGTCATGCATATTTTACCCTGTGGCCTACCCTTGCACGCCAATGTATACACGGAACGTCGGATTTTTTTCCCATCTGAAAGAATAGACAGGGGAAATCACGTCGGAAAATCCAGATGAACTTTCTCGGGCAATGCAGGGATCGAACAAGCGACCTCCGGGCTAGCTAGCCAGCGTGTTACCCAGTTATCCACCGTGGCCTCTAATAGCATACGGGGCTATGTATCGTAGTGAAATATGGGAAAATGTACACGGGAATTATAGTGAATTATAATCATTTGAAATAAAATTGTCTGATATAAAGAACTAGAAAAACACAGAGATGATAGAAACCTGTTTTGTTTACATTGATGGACCATATCCAGAAATAATGAAATTGTAATCCTGTAGATTTAAATTATTAGTTTCTATTTCTAGTGTTGACCTTTTATTATTTTAATTTGTTTGTTTCGATTATCTGTGTCAGTATTTGGTAGAAAAACAATTTTGTTACTCGTGGGTTTTTTTAATGACTGAACCTTTTTGCTTGGGTCAAAAATAAAATTGTCAATTTCAATGCATATTATATCTTTATCATTTTTGTTTAGCGTTCCAATGACCATTGCAGGGTCGTTTTAGCACATTTGACCAATTTCCCCAAATTGGACCCCGCGGTAGAAAGGGGCCCGAGAGCTCACCAATTTAACACATTTTCCAGGCCAGAAAGGTGTGGCTATTTTCTGGTATTAAAAGCCCAGATAGGGACAGTGGAGAATTTAAATGTACAGTTTAATTTCAACTGACAACTGGTTAATAACAGCCCTGGATCAGAAAAAGGGTACACTGTAAATCCAACGGACGCCTGACGCGTCTGAATGTGTTCATATTAGAATATTTTGCGCTGAAATGTGAACACGCTAATGTTCACATATGAACACCGCAGTTCTAAAACGTACACAAATCCTTACAATCCGTTCAAAACTGAACACATTGTGTGCATTTTTCTTTCAATGGTCTTTGAAATCATTCGCACCAGAAACACATCGGACGCAGAAGACCAGAAAGGAACGCATGGTGTTCAGGGGTGTTCATACTGGAACATCAATTTGGACACCATGTGTTCAAGTTCGATATCGGACATGCGCACGGTGCATCACGTGATGCGGGTTATAGGTAAACCCGAACTTTTTTCGGGCATTTTGGGTTCTGCCCCCGCTAACTGTCATCGAGCCCATACGCCTATGTTTATCTTCCTCGGCTCATGAAGACCAAAAAGCGTCACGTGTGCGATGAGGGAAATTTTACCCAGACGGTGGCTTTCCGCCTACTCCTGCCAAGAGTTATAGGTGCCCAATGCCCATCTTGGGGGGTTGGGATGGCCTAGTGGTCTAGAATGCCGCGCTTCGACCACTAGCTGGCCGGTCACCTCTGGCTTGCGGCTGTGGTTTCGATCCCTGGTGCGTATGTGACATGGAGATAGGGGCACCCCGGTTTCCTCCCACTGCTAAAGACCCCTTCGCGCAAGCGAATTATTGAAATAAAATCAAACCATATGTTAGTCCCGAAATGACCTAGTTTGTGTCGAGTGGACGTTACACTCCATTTCTCTCTCTCTCGGTGCCCATCTTAACGACTAGATGCTGTGTGACCGAAGAACAAGAAGACAGTACATATGTGTACCACATATCACTTTTTACTTGCCAATAATATTACATTCCGATTCGGATATCATTAATATGTGAATATTATTAAAAGTAAAATATCGACGTATAATGTTTTGTCACATTATCTATGCAGAGGTTGTATTAAAAATTCAGAAAATACAATAACTGTGTTTAAATAGTTTTACATTTTTGTGCCACGCTTTTATCATACGAGATAATTAATGATTTAAGTCTCGTTTAACCAATTTTTAAAATGTTTGTTAAGATTTCAGAGATTCTGTCACAGCAGAACATCCGGTGTCTGTTTAGAACGCCCAGTTCCCTATGTGTGTGAAATTCTGAACGAATGGTGTTCAAAATATGATCACCGAACACCTTTTAGTGTTCATTATCTGTTTCATTCCGATAATAATAAGCTACACTGGCCCGGGGGGTTTACACACCTCGGATCAAAAACAAAAATATCCAGGATATGGTACCGTGGTTCATGATGCATTAACCATGACCGGCATTGTCAAATAAACAAAATGGATTCCTTGGCGGAGAAGATAATAATTTCATTATTTCACAAAATCATTAGGCCTAGATAACATTTCACTTCTGTTATGGGCAATTTTATTTTCAATTTTGAATAAGATATTAAACTCTTGTATTAAATATTTAACTCTTGAATAAACTCTTGAATCTAATATTTCACTTTTGGGTTTGATATTTTATTTTTTAATTCAATATTTAACTTTTGTATTTAATATCAATTTTTTGTATTTAAAACGGCGTAGATTCTATGTAGACTAGAATAACCAGACGCTAGAAATTTGCATTCGATTGAGACTGCTGGCTATTTCGCTGAACATAACTGATTTGAAATTAGAATAAAAACGGAAACCATTGAATGTAAATCAGTTTATATACATTCATATTACAGTATTATACGTTGCGACCCAAGTGTCAATTTTTAGGTCGCAAAAGTTAGCGATTTAGCTTCTTTAAATCTAACCAAATAACACACTGTTATAAAAATAAAAATTAGTAGTTCTCTATATTCTAAAAAAAATCAATTAGCATACCTGTTCACATGTTGACTACCATTTTATACAAGTTGACGTCATTGCGTCGTAAACATCGTAGATTATTACATCATGAGTTCGATCCGGGATACGATGGAACTTACAAAATACGAAAAAGTCCAAAAGAACAGTTACCAGCGGGTATCTTCTTGTGTCTAGCTTTTTACCATATCCAGGCAAAATGTAAATGTCTCATTACTAAATCTTATGAATTTAAGTCTCCAAGGCCGTACTTGAAGACTTCTAATACTACGACATGGTATTTTGTTAACCACCGGGTAAGCCCATTGTCCGACAAATTAATGATTGCACATTCAGTTCAGTATAAATCGAACCAATTATTTGAAATAGTCGGCTGCCACATGTAGGCCTATCAATTTGGTCATAAAATCATAAAAATATCCTGGTGTAAGCGTAGGACCTGTGTGTCTTGCGGAGAGGACGCCTTCTCAACCTTCTGTGTTTACTCTGGGTTTCCCGATTTCCTTCCGGAGAAAATAGAGATAGAGAGAGAGAGAGAAACGAGGTCATTTCGGGACTAACATATCGTTGAATTTTATTTCAATAATTCGCTTACTCGTAGAGGGTCTTTAGTAGTGAGAGGAAACCGGGGGACCCGAAGAAAACCCACCAGGTTGGACAGGCGACCCTACTCCTTGTCACATACAACCATGGATTCGAAACCACGCCAGTTGACTCAATGACAGGCTTTATGATACAGCGCGCACGTGCTAACCATTCAGCCATCCAACCCCCTCCACAGGAAATACCCCTGCATATGCGCCGAATATACTAAAAGAAAGAATTGTCTGCGATAACAACCTCAGAACAATAACGGGACAACGGGACAAAACCGATGAAATCCGCCGCCATTCTTCACATCCAAAAACGATGGATACCAGTCTTGTGAAAACCCCCATTCACATTGTTACTGTACTGTTACAAATACTGACACCTACCGATTTAAGGCCGGATTATACGGTGACGATTCAATAGAAATTATGTGACGGTAACGGCTGATTGATGTCGAAATCCGGAACTGACAGAATCCGGACTTATCAGATTTATTTGGGCTGAAGTAATAAGGAAATACATCGGGACATGCAAATCATGTCGGATGTCACAGAAATCCGGAGTGATCAGACATCGGATGTGACAGAGTCCACTGTAGTTGCTGATGGTAGTAGCTGAAAAGTGTTAATGGTGGAAATAATTTCTCCCAGGAATCAGTTTGTGGAGATGGAGAGTACAGTACATGCCTTAATTAGTATCCTCGCCAGACACAATCAAAGCGAAACCAAACGCCCATAGCCGTTCCTTGCCAGGGATAACCAAAGCGAAATCACGCGCCTATGACCTTTCCTTGCCAGGCATAACCAAAGTGAAATCACGTGCCCAAAGCCGTCTCTTGCCAGGCACACCCAAAGTGAAAACACACGCCCCTCGACTTTCCTGGTCAGGCACACCCAAGTGAAAAAACACGCCCGTCATCTCTCCTTTCCCAGCAAAACCAAAGTGGCAACATACTCCCTTCACCTTTCCTTGTCATCCAATGTGAAAACTCACGCCCATAGTATAGTCTTTCGTAGTCCGGCATACCCAAATGGAAAACCACGCCCACAACCTATCCTTGCCCGACAAAACCAAGCGGAAAACCGGTTAAAGGTTTTACTGATATAAAAAAACCCATTGACTTCGGGGCCAGTTTGTGGAGATGATGAGTAAATTCACTAAAATGTAAACCCTATTATTGTCCACGCCTATCATGTGATGTTTATCTCCACCGAGGTCATGACCTTACATGCATTAAAATAAATCCTAGGCGTAAAATATAATTAAAACGACCCACCTGCCATAATCGGATTATTGCGGCTGTTATCACACAACTTGACATTTACATGTCACGAAAATCAAGTTAAAGCGATGTATTGGAATTGAATCAAAAATACAGTCGGGAATGTTCGTATACGCTACAGGCTACTAGTTTGTGTTTGTGACTACAGCCGGGAATGTTCGTATACGCTACAGGCTACTAGTTTGTAGCCCAACCCTCGTTAATGGTTTCTGTAGGCTGCCAGTATGTAGCACATGACAATGGCGCTCCTAATGGGTTCTGTAAGCTACTAGTCTGTAGCCCATCGCGCTGATGCCCGTAATGGTTTCCGTAGCCCGTTGCTCTGACGCTCTGAATGGTTTCTGTATGCTACTAGCGTTTAGCCCATCGCACTAACGCCCATAAGGGTTATGTAAGCTACTATAGTTTTTAGCCCAACGCGCTGACGCTCCTAATGGTTATGTAAGCTACTAGTTTTAGCTCGACGCACTGTAGCTCCAAATAGTTTCTGACTAGATTTTAGCCCAACGCGCTAATTATTTAAATGGTTTCTGTATGCTACTAGCGTTTAGGCCAACGCGGCGATGCTCCAAATGGTTTCGGTAGGCTAGTACGCGAATGGGGCGCAATGACATACCTTGGGTCAGACAGTTTAGAATTTTTGTGCCTCCTTGATATTGGAAATAAATCACGAGGTTTCAATGTGTTTTTAACGCTGCAAACATGGGGCCAATCTGTTTCACGGAGAATTACTTACGAATTATCTCTGTGTCAGATGCGTCACTAAGCTGAGCGTAATTCTGTACAGCAGAGCGTAATTCTGTACCAAGATCGCCATCAGTACGGTCAAGTGCCTTGCCTACAATTTCTCGGAGTGCGTAAAGTCATTTGACAGTCTTATTAAAAAAAAATCTTTGACTCGACATCAATTTTCGGTTTCACTTATTTATCATTGCCACTCCGTGTTCTAAGATACACACAGATTCATAAAAACGCTATGATACAACATTTCAGCGTCTAAAAAGACGACAATGTTATACGGACTATCTACGTATGAAAGCTGTCTGATACGGGCTGTCGTATCCGTGTGCCGTATCACGTATGAGAAATACACACAAATTGATGACGTCACACACAAAATTCATACGGATAGCAATTTACGGTCGGTATCACGTATCGGTATGAATTTTGCGTGTGACGTCATCAAGGTGTGTGTATATACGGCACACGTATAAGACAGGACGTATCAAACAGCTTCCATACGGAAAAGTTCCGTATAATATTGTCGTCTTTTTACCGTCTATACTAGAACACGAAGGTGTATATTTAATGTGGCTTTAAAAAAGATAAACGCTGGAATTTGATCATTATTTTTGATAATTTATCGAGGTGAGACCCTTCAAATTTGTAAATGATTCTATGGTAAAGGGGTATAAACTCTCTAAAATGATACATTAGTGAGACCAAAAATTGCAGTCGAGTCGACATCATTTTTTTTTTTTTTTTTTTAATAGTTCAGCGACGGTCGAGTCCCTTCACTCTTCCGGGAAATAGTAGGCTAGGCACTTGAATATTACTGATAGTGATTTTGGTAGATATATTCTGCTATATATCATGCTGTAACAGAACAACGCTCTACTCAGCGGCGCAACCGACGCGACGCGAAAATCTGTCAAAACTCTAAAACTACATTGACGCAACGTATCACGTATACGGATAGGAAAAATTCCGCTTGCCCAAAAATTTAGCAAAAATTTAACGAAAACTGAATTTTAAACAAATACGCTTTATTATGCCTTATTATGAATACATTTTCTTTGTTTATTATGCTGATAATAAATGTACAATATGTAAAATGGGAATACATACATTTACAAGAAAAACAAGAGATGAGGAGATAAATGGGGTTTAACGTCCATTCATGATACAGCGCTCACGTGCTAACCATTCGACCAAAATTTCCCTCAAAGCACACTGTATGACGTCTTAAGAACTGTAGTACGCTAAACCCGATTTCATAATAACATTATAAATTTACACAGGAAAATGTTTATTGTCCAGCGACCTACGTTTCCCCAGACAAACGATACAATCATATTAAATTATGGAACATTATGAACACAATAACAACTTAATAAAATAATTTTCTTTACACAATCTGCTAATCTATGGAATACAATTAATGCTTATGGTCCAGCGACCTTTCGGATAAGATTGGGGGACTCTCAAGAATTGACCAAGCAAATAAAATGAAGAGGTACTTGTTGACGACATACGATTATCTCATAAAAAAATACCCCCTCCAACCACTCCTCCCCAACCTCCTCCTGGTGAAGCTACCAGGCATCCCCCGTGTCCCAATACCAAGTTAGCCGAACCCCTTTCATTGTAAAACCCTTCATACCATTTCGATTTAAATTGTTAACGAATTATATACAATTATTTGAAAACCCCTTTCCATCCGGGTTAGATTTTACCCCAGTTTGTGTAGCCGCCATCTTGTACTTGCTGCTGTTGCTGTTTCCGCTGTTGCATTTGGGCCATTTCATACCCACGTTCCATTGCATAATCATATCTGTTTTTGAAACCCAAAGACCGACCATACAGACAAAAGAAGCATGTACCCATGATCGAGAATATAAACAAAACGAACATAATAATCATTCCAAACACGGCCATGGTTAAATTCCCCGTCCTATTAGGTAAACATAGTTGGTACACTTCCGTGGTTACTGCCGGAGTACAAAAGACAATGCCGACAATTTCAACAAGAGCGCCTAAGATACAAAACGTTACCATAATGAGACAAATGACGAAATAACAAATCACCTGCAAAACAAAACAGGAACAAATTAATTAAACAAATATTAAATTCCTCCGACACTCTCGAGATCTTCAAGTCCAGGGTGTCTGGGGCTCTTTGAGCCTCGACACCACGTCATTTTTATCCTGTTTTTAACCTTACATCACGTTTTTAACGTGTAATCGTCATGCCGGTCATGCGCAACCAACGCCGTGTCAAAATTATCAGCCATGATTGTGGACACTATCTGGTAGAAGTAGAATTCTCTTATTTAGATTTTTTTTTTAATGTTTTATCTAGTTGCCAAGTGTATCCCATGTGTGATGTCTCTTCAAGTGAAAGCCGCGGTGTCTCAGTAAGTAAGACGTTGACTCGTCTCGTTAACAAGGGGGTTTCGGGTTCAATCCCGGTGCTGCCCGAGAAAGTCCCCTGGATTTTGCAGGTAGGGTTTCTTGCGCGGGAGGTCTGGCAAGGACGGTGCGATGAAGAACCGATATCCCGTGTACACATTGGTGTGCACGTAAAATAACCCATGACAGTCGCAATTCGTAATAAGAAGAATGAACCGGATATTTTATTTGTCGGATGTTTCTTTTTTGTGTTTTAGATATTTTGGGTACTGGCCTCTAGTTTGGGTATAGTTTCCACTTATACCCCGAGACATAGTTTATTTTAATAGGGGTTTTAGCAGTGGGAGGAAACCAGGGGACTCGGAGAAAACCCACGCGGTTGGACAGGCGATCCCTTTTCCTTGTCACGTTTTTATGACTTTAGCAGCCTATCATGGCATTACAACGATGTCTTCTGAATTGCTAAAAACGGGATTTCAAGATGGTCACACAGTGAAAAATGGAATATCTACACTTACAAAACTTTTAGTTTTAATAGAAACTTCTGTCTCTGTAGCGCCATTTTTACCAGCTAACAATCCCAGAATACCACAGAGTATTACCTGTAATTATAAATTGTATAAATTTTGATTAAAACACAGATCCTATTTCGTTTCGTTTTGTTTGTCTTTACTACACTAGGATCTGGAAGACGTGTTCTGGATGACGTGAGGGATTAGCCAATGAAACGGTCTGTTACAGCGAGTTCGTGGCCTTTTTGGTGCACGGAACTGTGGGTAAACCACAAGAAACGTTAACGCTGTTTGATTAGTCAATGTCTGACGTCATAGGTTCAAAAGCAGCTCGTTTAACCCCTGACGTGAACTCCTACAGTAACTCCATATAGTGTAGGCCATCGAAAGTATAAAAAACGAAACGAAATATAGATCCGTATTTTAATCATATTGAAATTGCATAAGGGTGGGACACATTAAATGTGTGAGAAATATATTACGAGCACTAATGTTGCGGATATTACTTGTTGAAGGTATCAAACTGCGTCATGCCCAATGTTGCAAAGAATGTGTCTATTTATTTTTGTCCGAAACGGAAGCAATGTGTCGACATTTTGGGAAGAGTGAAGACATATGGGAATCATCTTGTGCTTATCAGTATACCCATCTAGTACCAACTTGTATACTTTCTACTATACCCACCTAGAAACAACTCGTATTTACAAGTATACCCATCTAGAACAAACTTACCTAAAACCAACTCGTATCTACAAGTATATCGGATCCTATCTAGAATCAACTCGTATTTACAAGTATACCCATCTAGATAAAACTTGTACGCGTACCTACCTAGAATCAGCCCGTATCTACCAGTATATCCATCTAGAATCAACTCGTACTTACCAGTATACCCATCCAGACAGGTACGGCAGCAGCATAAGGTAAAGCGAGGTTGGCACTGGTAAAATATAGAGCTATAGCACCAATAATAACAGATACCATGCCTAATACAATCTGTAGAAAACTAACTGAACGCAGCTTCTGGAAACCCAATAGACGCTTCTGTCTCAAGGCCTCTGAAAAATGTATACCCCTAATGAATATCACCCATTATAACAAATGAAAGGGAATGGGGTTTAACGTCCTACTGTTCTGCATCGGGATCGAGCACAGGACCTCCAGGGCCGTATGTAGGATTTTAAAAGTGGTGGTGCAGCAGAGTTTTGGGGCGCCAATATAATGCCCAAGTGATTGAGGCACTGCCGCAAACAAAGTCGCTAGCAAGTAATCCCGCAGGGGCGCCATTTCTCGGAGCGCCGTATATTTCAGGGGGTGATACCCCTGGTGATACTCCTTTCATAATAACCATGACAGCCAGTGATTTTATAATAACATAAAGTCATACCAGCGTGCCCTCACCAACGACATTATTAGTGGTATACGATGTTCTATAACTTTTAGTATTTAGGCGCGTAGCTAGGGGGGGGGGGGCAAATCGTACTTTACCCAATGAGGAAAGAATCTGTTACCCAAATGGGCGCCTTTTGGGGCTCTTCCCATCGACCAACGTGATCCTCTGGACAAGGCCCTTCTAAAACACGGTGACTAACTAAAGCTTGCCACCACAGTCATTAGTTTGCCTCCACTCCGGCAAACTGATCCCGCAGTGAATATTCGCTTTGCCGCTACAATCACTGATAAGCATGACGTCGACGAGGCTTAATGAGTACGGCATATTAACTTTTTTACTCCGACAAATTAAATTCTCAAACATTTTTTTGAGGTAAAAGAATAATAAATAAAAATGAGTAAAATGCACATTTTGTCCGAAGCAGTTAGGTGTAAAGTAAACATTGCACGAGCCGTTGTGCTAATTGTCTGTGAAACAGATTGCCACTCCGGGTCTTAGACCTATAAAGTTATTGAGACTTGACAATCGCGTTGATATTAAATCGGACTTGGTGAATAGGTCGTCTTAAACGTCAAATTAACAATAATCTTACCTTTATCAGCCTCTGTTTGATTCATTTTAGATCCGTGCCGTTGATACTTCAGACAGACATATCACATATTTATCGTTTTAATACTTCAAATTGACCATGATCTGGGAATAGAAGAATTGGGTGGTTTATTATATATTATACTGACTATCGGATCGCCTAGTATGGATTACCTAAACGGCCTTCACCTTACTGTGTGCTTTGATAGTTTACCTATATTGCGAAACCGTGTCGGGAGGATTATATTAATTGTCTTAAACAAATAAACCTGTATAGGCCTATGTCTTTACACGATATATGACATAACCAATCAGTTATTTATAGATTGTTGACGCCCAAAATTAAAAGTCCGTGGATTCTGATTGGACTGAAATCTGCATAATACATAAACCAGCATGCACTGACCTCGTAATAGAGATACACCGAACAAAAGCTAATAAAGATCGGGTTTTCCACCGATCACGCCACTATGTGACTGACGTACGTCGTTATCCGATCATCGCTCCTACTGACGTCATATACACACCCTATGATCGGTAGTGTCCTTATTTTTAACCTTAATTTTTACCGGCCCACAGCTTTTATTATTTGTGTACACTATTAAATCGTACGTCATTTAGCAGTTTTATACGGTGGCTGATTTAGGACACGCATAAAAATATTTTTATCTCGAGCGCTCGAGATACTAAGTCGAGCGCTCGAGATAGTTAAGTCGAGCGCTCGAGATAATACAACCGAACACGTCCTACCGATGTTTTAAGCTATATGATTTCCCGTTGTATTTACCCCCTTCCAAGTGGGAAGGATATCGCATGTTATTATACGAATTAGTAATTGTATATATCGATGCTACAGAGTTTTGCTATGAGAGACTAACATTTCCTCTTATCTAGAACAGGGCGGGGGGTTTGACAAGGACAGTTGTCTAGTCATTCGGATCGGACAAAAAAAACATGGTCCCGCGTACATGTAAAAGATCCCCGGGCAGCTGGAAATCGATATATGAGTAGGCCGCACAATTTCCCTCATAGCACACTGTGTGACGTATTTCCGTCTTCAATAGCCCAGTTTAGGAGCAGAACAGTAGGACGTTAAACCCCATTTCATTTCTTATGTAGAAGCACAGGTGGGATCCAGGTTTATTTATTTATATGTAGGAACTGATCAATGTCTAGTTTACCCGGGCTTCTACATTCTACACCGGTCCTTACACCTTGTTCTAATTGGGGATTCAACGTCTCCACTTCACAACCCGAGAAACCTTTATCTTATTAAATTCAGGGTCCTTGCTTTAGGAGGAAACATGAGGAAACGGAGTAAAACCACACGATTGAGAAAGCAGGGGGTGGATATGTAGTGGTGCTGATGTATATGGGATGGAGTTGGGGCGGGGGTATTCCCTTCCAAGTTAAGGTGTGTGTAATCTGGAATGGCTGAGGTGATGTCGCGCTTCAAGCTATAACTGGCCATCTACCTCTGGATTGTAGTTCTGGGTTAGGTCCCTGTTGTGAGCGTATCCGACTTGATGATACACGTTCCTTTTCAATCGCGTGGTTTTACCCCGCGTCCGTAGGTTTCCTCCCACAGCAAGGGCCCTGAATTTAATTGAACTATTAGGCTGATATATTCGTCTAAGTAAACGTTCGGAACGGACATATTTGGGTCTGAGAAAAGACACTTTCAGCAGTAATAAAGGGCACTGTCTAAAGTTAGGGGCGCCCCCCTTGAATGCGCCTCAGACATTTAAAGTAAACATAAAGACATATGCAGATTGAGTTCTTACATCAATAAAATAGCCTAGTCTCTAACAATCACATAACGAGATCCGCAGTTGGTCTTAATATTTAGACCAAATCCCTTATGATCAGATCAGATAGATACAAACCGTGAGCTTATAGTATATCCCAACTTACTAACTTATGTGGCTGACCTGAATTCAAAACAACCAGTCTTTCTTTAGCCCACGGAGCCGCGGCCTGCGGAGCGGGTCGTCGAGGGGTATGGGGAAGTTGAACGTCCCTAAAATATTTTGAAAATTTAACCGCCAACCTTCAATAGACAAATGTATTATGGACTTTGAAGAATAAAATATGTATCTAGGCTTATATGGAAACTACCAGAACCTCATTTGCATACCGAAAAAAGGGTGCGAACTGGGAAGGAAATTAAAGAATTATGCGATCAATTTGGAAGGTCAAGACAGTAGGAGGGACGTAACTCAGTTCTTGGGTTACGGAACAAGACCACCGGTCTATTTCACCATCATCATCATTGTTCAATTATATTGTCGCGAATTGACCTTTAGCTGACCGGTCACTTCTGGCTTTCGGTTGTGGTTTCGATCCCTATTGGGCGGGTGGGTGGGTGGGGTGGGGAATGGCCTAGTGGTCTAGAGCGCCGCGCTTCGATCTCTAGCTGGCCAGTCACCTCTGGCTTGCGGCTGTGGTTTCGAGCCCTGGTGTGAGCATATGTGACATGGAGATAGGGGCGCCTTCTCAACCTCGTGGGCTTCCTCCGGGCACTCCGGTTTCCTCCCACTGCTAAAGACCCTTACGCGCAAGCGAATTATTGAAATAAAATTAAACCATATGTTAGTCCCGAAATGACCTACTTGTGATGAGTGGACGTTAAACCCCATTTCTCTTTCTCTCTCTCTCTCTCTCTCTCTCTCTCTCTCTCTCGATCCTTATTGTGAGCGTAAGTGGCTTGGAGATGGGAGGGCTTCCTCAACCTCGTGGGTTTCCTCCGGGTACTCATTTTTCCTCCCACAGGAAAACCCCAGCGCGTGCGCTAAGATAATAAATAAAAAAGAAAAATATCACTGATCTGAGATATCACCCCCGGTTGAAGCGGACGTTAAACAAGTCGTACTTCAGCAATTCTCTCAAAATTAACAAGCGCTAATTCTGCCTATTGCAGGTTTTTCTATGAACTTTAAAAATGCCATATAAGGTATCAAATTAGATATTTATTAACATGACACGACCATAACCAACGATCGATGTCATCGGATTGGTCCCATTGTAAGTAGATCAGAACGGTTCGGCAATTTCATGATCTAACTTTGAGACGGCGAAACGAACAATCAGTATGTGTTTACTATCAGTGTACACATCTTGTCAAACTTTCAAACTTTACGTTTCTATTTCGTATATCTCACAAGTGTGGTTTCCCCTTGTCAGTGATGCAGAAGGAAGGCCTGGCGAGGACAGATGCCTAGTCATTCGAATGGACCAAAAACCGAGGTCGCGTGTATACATTGGCGTGCACGTAAAAGATCCCTTTGCAGTTGGAATTCGATATAAGAGTAGGCCGTAGCGCCTCTGCCCGGGCAAAATTTCCCTCAAAGCACACTGTATGGCGTATGTACACTGTATGGCGTATTCCATTAGCCCAGGTTAGGTGCAGAAGACTAGGACGTTAAACCCCATTTCATTTCATTTCATCTCACAAGTGTGACAAGCCGCGCAAAATAATAACGTTGTTGGTTTTTATATAACCGCCGAAAACGGGCCTAAGAAAACGGGCCTAAGACAGTTTGGGGTATTAATCTGTACCGTAGGCCCACATATATTCTAATATTTTACTTATCCTAAGCGTCACCAAAAATTCAGCAAAAATTTAACGAAAACTTTATTTTAAAAAAATACACTTTATTATGTCTTATTATGAATATATTGTCTCTATGTTTATTAGCACTATGCTGATATTAAATGTACAATATGTAAAATGGGAATACATACATTTACAAGAAAAACAAGAGATGGAGAGAGAAATGGGGTTTAACGTCCATTCATGATACAGCGCTCACGTGCTAAACCATTCGACAAAAATGTACCTCAAAGCACGCTGTAGGACGCTAAACCCCATTTTATAATAACATTCTCTATAAATTTACACAGGGCACAACTGTTTATTGTCCAGCGACCTACGTTTCCTCTACGATTACCTAGTTTCCATCAGATAAATGACACAATCATATTAAATTATGGAACATTATGTACATCATATTAAATTATGGAACATTATGTACATAATAACAACAACTTAATAAGATAGTTTTCTTTACACAATCTGTTAATCTATGGAATAAAATTACTGCTTATGGTCCAGCGACATTTCATCTAAGATTGGGGGACTCTATAGAATTTAACGAGCAAATAAAATGAAGAGGTACTTGTTGACGACATACGATTATCTCGTAAATAAATTTGAAGAATTGATGACCTAACCTACCCTCTACCTTATCCCAGTGAAGCTACCAGGCAACCCCTCTATCCCAATACCACGTTACCTTTAATAAACCCCTTTCAATGTAAAACCCTTCATACCGTTTGTATTAAAAGGAACTACGTCGCTAATATTTGGGACCTAGAAATTGACACAAATGGGCCACAACGCATATAATTCTGTAATATGAATGTATATAAACTGATATACATTCAATCGTTTCCGTTTTTACCCTAATTTCAAATCAGTTATGTTTGGCGAAATAAGCCAGTATCGATTGCGCATGGTCTCCAGATAAGAATATAGCGACGTCCCTTGTTACAAAATGAGGGTGAGACGCATTATGGTACACGATTCGTGTGCCAATGGTAAAATGTTTATTTTGTCTTAAAGGATATCAGAAGCCCATCTTTTCCCGGTAAGATCACAGCATCAATGTTGATATAAATTGAGAAATAGTTCGTGTTTTCAATGTGGGAGACTTTGGATGATATTGAGTTAGAGACGTAGCTACTTTAAACAGACTCGTCCTTAAATTGTTAACGTATTAAATACAAATATTTGAAACCCCTTTCCATCCGGGTTAGCTTTTACCCCAGTTTGTGTAGCCGCCATCTTGTACTTGCTGCTGTTGCTGTTTCCGCTGTTGCATTTGGGCCATTTCATACCCACGTTCCATAGCATAATCATATCTGTTTTTGAAACCCAAAGACCGACCATACAGACAAAAGAAACATGTACCCATGATAGAGAATATAAACAAAACGAACATAATAATCATTCCAAACACTGCCATAGTTAAATTCCCCGTCCTATTAGGTAAACACAGTTGGTACACTTCCGTGGTTACTGCCTGAGTACAAAAGACAATGCCGACAATTTCAACAAGAGCGCCTAAGATACAAAACGTTACCATAATGAGACAAATGACGAAATAACATATCACCTGCAAAACAAAACAGGAACAAATTAATTAAATATATTTCATATTTCAGGTTCTGCCTGGGCTAAATTCTCTTATTTAGATTCTTTTAATGTTTTATCCCGTTGTGCAGTGTATCCTATGTGTGATCTCTCTTCAAGTGAAAGCCGCGAAGTCTCAGTAAGTTAGACGTTGACTCGCTAACCAGGAAGTTTCGGGTTCGATCCTGATGCTGCCCGAGAAAGTCCTCTAGATTTTGCAGGTTGTGTTTCTTGTGAGGGAGGTCTGTCACGGACAGTGGGATGAAAACTCGAGGTCCAGTGTACACATTGGCGTGCACGTACAATAACCCATAACAGTTGGAACTCGAAATATAAGAAGCTGCAGCACCGGATATTTTGTTTGTCGGATGTTTCTTTTTAGTTTGTTTTTAGATATTTTGGGTACTGGCCTCTAGTTTGGGTATAGTTTCCACTTATAGCCTGAGACATGTTTATTTCAATTGGGGTTTTTAGCAGTGGCAGGAAACCGGAGGACCCGGAGAAAACCCACGAGATTGGACAGGCGACCCAATTCCTTGTCACGTACAACCGGGAAATCGAAACCACACTAGTTGGCTCAAAGACAAATCTTATGAAACATCGCGTACGTGCTAACCATTCGGCCGTCCATGCTTTTTATGACTTTGGCAGCTCATCATGGAATATCAACGATGTCTTCCGAATTGCTAAAAACGGGATTTCAAGATGGCCACACACTGAAAAACGGAAGATCTACACTTACAAAACTTTTAGTTTTTATAGAAACTTCTATCTCAGTAGCACCACTTTTACCAGCTAACAATCCCAGAATACCACAGAGTATAACCTGTAATTATAAATTGTATCCTATTTCGTTTCGTTTTGTTTGTCTTTACTACACTAGGATCTAGAAGACGTGTTCTGGATGACGTGAGGGATTAGCCAATGAAACGGTCTCTTACAGCGAGTTCTTGGCCATTTTGATTCACGGAACTGTGGGTAAACCACTAGAAACGTCAACGCTGATTGATTAATTAATGTCTGACGTCATAGGGTCAAAAGCAGCCAGTTTGACCTCTGACGTGAACTCCCACAATAACTTGTCAGATCTTCATGTTGTGTAGGCCATCGAAAGTATAAAAAAACGAAACGAAATATAGATCTTTATTTACACCAGATCGAAATTGCAAAAGTGTGGGGCACATTTGTGGGAAATATATTTGGAGCACGAATGTTGCGGATATTACTTGTTGAGGGTATCAACGTGCGTCATGCCCAATGTTGGAAGGAATGTGCATGTTTATTTTTGTCCAGAACGGAAGCAACGTGTCGACATTTTGGGAACAATAAAGACAGATGGGAAACCATGTCCGTTCAGCCTCCATGTTTTCCACAGACGTTCCTTTCGCGCGACGTGGCTTTAATTTACATACATAATAACAAACTGCCCACAGATAAAACATACATGTACTTAATAGTATACCCATCAAGAGTCAACTCGTACTTACCAGCATACCCATCTAGAACAAACTCGTAGCCTATCCTGTCTAGTATCAACTCGTATACTTACCAGTATACACATCTAGAATCAACTCGTATTTACAAGTATACCCATCTAGCACCGTACCAACTCGTATACTTACCAGTATACCCATCTAGAAACAACTCGTATTTACAAGTATACCCATCCAGAACAAACTTACCTAGAACCAACTCGTATCTACCAGTATATCCTATCTAGAATCAACCCGTATCTACCAGAATATCCATCTAGAATCGACTCGTACTTACCAGAATACCCATCTAGATATTCTTTGAATGGCATTTAGTAACTGGAGCATAATCAAAAAACACACTTTTATGGAATAACAATTACTATGGTGAGCATGAGTAGAACTGGAGATTTAACAATTTAGCCTCACTTTCCTTACATTCCATTGGATGGTTCGCACTGATATTTGTATATATATACATATTCATATTTTTCTGATTCTTTATGTATTCATAGATCGTATATTTGTGTATAATGCTTGATAACGACTTGTGAAATCTTGTTGAAACGTCGCAGTGAAATAAACCATAGTAATTGTTATTCCATAAAAGTGTGTTTTTTGAGAATACCCATCTAGAACAAACCCGTACTTACAAGTATGCCCTTCTAGAGCAAATTGTACGTACGAGTATGCCCATCTAGAACAAACTCGTACTTACCAGTATACCCATCCAGACAGGTACAGCAGCAGTATAAGGTAGCGCGGGGTTGGCACTGGTATAATATAGAGCTATAGCACCAATAATAACAGACAGCATGCCTAATACAATCTGTAGAAAACTAACTGAACGCAGCTTCTGGAAACCCAATAAGCGCTTCTGCCTCAAGGCCTCTGAAAAATGTATACCCCTAATGAATATCACCCATTATAACAAATGAAAGGGAATGGGATTTAACGCCATGCGGTGACATTTTGACCGGATGGCGGCAGTATGGCCTACAATTGTTTTCAGTTCCAGCTGTCAAGGGTTAGTAGTTTACGTATATACACCAATGTGTACACAGGACCTTGTATTTTCGTCCAACCCGAACGACTGTAAGTTGTCGCTTGACAACCCCCAACCCACCCATCTCCCTACCCGTCCTGCACCATTGACAAAAGGGAACCACGCCGCATGATCCCAATGAACTTTCGCGGTCAACACCGGGATCGAACACAGGACCTTCAGGTTAGTGATACCCCCTTTCATAATAACCATGACAACCAGTGCTTTTGCTAGTATAGTAAGTGCAGGAGGACCGCACTACACGCAAAACAAATATCTTCAAGATAAAGCTGCGGACAAGACAAAAAATAGACATTGCAAAAAATAAACACAAATATCAAATAAAGTGAATGGATATCTAATCAGCGTGCGCTTACCGACGACATTATAAGTGTTATACGATGTTCTATAACTGTAAGTATTATATATATATAAACTGCCCAAATGAGGTTGTCAACTCACTATTATACGATCACATGCATTATTTCACACATTTAAAAACCTTTCACACAGAAAATAATAACACAATTACCTCCCTTGATTTTCTGTCTCCCCCCCCCCCCCATGCAATAGCTATCTTCAAACGTTTGAATCTGAAGTTGAAAATGACATTTTTGCCAATTTTTCAACTGGCACTAATGAATTATAGGATTATTCTTTAATTTAGGATACCATCGATTTTAAGGCTTTATTTTAATACATTTTAAAAATATAACTTAAAAATATCAAATTCTCGCTTTAACTAAATGGGGCAATGGTTTGTACGTGGTGTTTAGGTGCCAAATCTACGTTTTAAAGGGACAATAACACTCTTGCTGGCTTAGCAGCTCTAGAAAATAAATAATAGTCTTATTCTAAGTACCAGATGTTTATGTGTGGTACCTGTTGTGTAAATTATCCATTACATCATATTTTACTTGTCCAGAGAGTTCGAAAATATTTTAAAATCCAATAAACATTTGAAAAGGTTTACGTTAACCTTTTCAAATCATATAGTTGAATTTTTCCAATTTTTAGAATTAGGTGTGTTATGATGAAATTTGTATCATCAATTTATTTGAATATTGTAAAATAATACAATTTGTTGACCAGAATAAAGATTGGGACATATTATTCAATTACAACAAGAGTGTTATTGGGGCTTTAAAAGACCCAAGAGTTATCGCGCGGCCTTTTACGGATTCACTGAAAGTGTTTCTGATTTGCTGTTTACCACAGTTCCCAGTTGTAGACACGTTTTGGCCATTTTATTGACAGGGCCCTTCTAAAACACGCTTTGGTGATTAACTAGAGCTTGCCACCGCAGACATTAGTTTGCCAATAAAGTTATAGAGACTTGACAATCGAGTTGATATTAAATCGGGCTTGGTGTATCAGGTCGTTTTAAACTCAGTCTATCTTTTACGTCAAATTAACAATAATCTTACCTTTATCGACCTCTGTTTGATTCATTTTACCGCCGTGCCGTTGATTTTTCAGACAGACATATATATCATTTATGGTTTTACGACTTCAAATTGCCCATGGTCTAGGAATAGAAAAAATAGGTGTTATATTATTATATAGGCTATCGCGTAGTAACTAGTATGGATTACCCGAACGGCCTTCACCTTACGGTATGCTTTGATAGTTTACCTATTGTGAAATCGAGTAGGGGGTATTTTATTAATTGTCTTCGTATGCTTTGATAGTTTACCAATTGTGAAATCGAGTAGTTGGATATTTTATTAATTGTCTTCGTTCGTTCCTGGGGTT
The DNA here is from genome assembly GCA_963678685.1 of Patella ulyssiponensis. Classification (NCBI taxonomy): domain Eukaryota; kingdom Metazoa; phylum Mollusca; class Gastropoda; family Patellidae; genus Patella; species Patella ulyssiponensis. The sequence continues at coordinate 8,421,529 of OY783228.1, read as the reverse complement.
TAACGTCCACTTCCACCTCGGGTGATAGAATTGTCTTAAAATATAGGTTTATTTGTTTAAGACAATTACTTTTAATTGTCTTAAACAACCAAACCTTTATAAAACCTTACACGGAATATTACATAACCAATCAGTTATTTATGGATTGTTGACGCCCAAAATTAAAATTCCGTGGAGCATAATATAAACCACTGACCTCGTAAGGCTGATACACCGAACAAAAGCTAAATTGCAAGATTGGGTTTTACACCGATCACGCGCCACTGTGACGTCGTTATCCGATCATCACTCCTATACTGACGTCATATACACGCCCCACGATCGGTATTGTCCCTATTTTTGACCTTAACCGGCCCATAGCTTTGATTATTTTTGTATACTATTATCGTACGTCATTACAGAGCATATAATTTTTTCCCATAACGGCACGCGTGATTAGTAGTTTTATGTTTAGGATAGCCAGCCCGAAAATAACCAATTATATTTTAAACTTATTCCTCCTAAACTGGGTTAATGAAGACGGGCATACGCCACATGTGGCTATGAGAGCAATTGTGCCCGGGCAGCGACGCTACGGCGTACTCTTATATCAAATTCCAACTGCCAAGGGATCTTTTAGGTGCACACTGGTCTAGTCTAGTCTAGTCCATCCCAAATTCAGATAGATCGCGTTAACCCGGGTACAACACGAGACCATATGTTGTCCACCCTATCCCCATATTAAAATAGATCGCGTTAAGAGTTACCCAGGTAAACACGAGACCATATATAGTCTTCCCAACCCCCCTATTAAAATAGATCGCGTTACGAGTATACCGGGTACAACACGAGACCATAATATACCCCATCTCCCTATCAAAATAGATCGCGTTAAGAGTTACCCAGGTACAACACGAGACCATAATATACCCCATCTCCCTATTAAAATAGATCGCGTTAAGAGTTACCCAGGTACAACACGAGACCATAGTCTACCCCATCTCCCTATTAAAATAGGTCTGATGTTTGTAATGTCGAGCTATATATCTGGCACACTGATCAGCAGTGAATATTTGCTAGGCCGCTACAATCACTGATAAGGATGACATCGATGCGACTTAATGAGTCCCCCATATTAACTTTTTTCTTCCGACAAATTAAATTCTAAAACATTTTGTGTATGTATTAGAAAAATACGTAAAGACGTTTAAAGTATTTGTAGTTAAAAGGTATTTCCTTTTTAGTGTAAATTAGATATTAAAATGAGTAAAAGGCATCATTTTGCCCGAAGTAGTTACGTCTTATGTAAACAATGCACAGGACATAGAGCCAATGATCGACCCCGCGTGATGTCATTGCATGTGTTAAAGACAGTCATCTGTGACAGAGATAATTCGTAAGTAATTCTCTCTGTGTATATGATGTGGTAGTAAATCTTTCACATACATACAATGATATTACTTTATACAGCCTACACGTGACCTTATTATAAATATAGATCCAGTGTGACAAGTTATTTGAATAGGAAAGTAAAAGTAGGAATTTCTAAGAAAACGTAACAGGTTAGCGCATGTACACTGTCGTTGGGTGGGTCTCTAGATCACGACTGAAAAACATACTATAGTCTGTGTCATTTGTAGACCCGCCTGTCGCAAACTGTTGATGTTGGAGATCTGTCAGTTAAGTATTAATTTATCCAGTGATTTAAAATTTCAACATGGCTGAACAGAACGAGTGTAGTATTTGTTTAAATGACTTTAATCAACCTAAAATAATCGACTGTAAGCATTCGTTCTGTATGACCTGTCTAGAAGATTACGTTAACAAAACATCCACTAATGGTAAGTTCCTGTGTCCACTGTGCCGTCAAGAATTTACGATTCCAGCCGGTGGCGTGATGGAATATGATGAACTCAAACTAAACAATGAGAATCATTCCAAAATTACTCCGCAGTGTGACGTTTGTACAAATGAATTATCAATATTTAATTGTAAAGATTGCGAACAGTATTTATGTGATTCGTGTGAAACGACGCATGGGAAGTTAAAAGGCTGTAAAAATCACGTGGTTGTTAGAACGAGTGACGTTCACGTTTCACAAGTGCCACGTGATAAAGATTTCTGTTCCAATCATGAAGTTAAGGAAGCGAGATGTTACTGCGAAGATTGTCGTGTTGCAATTTGTTCCGATTGCACCTTGTCCAGCCACCGAGACCATACATTTCTCGATTTACAAGATGATAAGATACATTCCAAGGCCCAAGAAGATCTGAAATCTCTGCAGGAAGATCTACAATCTCAGATTAAAGAATTTGAGAAATATTGCGATAGCTTAACGCAAATAATGGCAGATATAAACAAATCGGCAGATGTCTCGTGCCAGAGTGTCGAGAAGCGAATCGAACAAATATGTCTTTGTACCAGACGATTGGGAGAAGACGTCAAAGTTCAGATCCTGAAATCACGTGATAATGAGCTAAACAAAATATCTAAGCTCACAGATGATATGACGTCACTGATAGACGATTTAAAGACCCAGGAGACAAATTCTGGAGATATTTTAGAGGATACCAGCAAATCTACAGTCCAAGTTTTAAGTAAAGTGCAGCATGTCGAAAAGGTGAAGAAAGAAAATAGTTTGAAAAAGTTGCACATGCCTGACGTAAAATACACTTGGTTAGATGAAACCGCCATTGATGAAGATGTTCTAAAAAAGCAACTAGGAATATTGGAGAATTTAAAAGGACCAACTTTCATAACCCGGTTTAACTTGCAGGAAGTACAAGCTACCGTTAAAGCCGGGGTTGATTATATTATTATGGGTCGACCATGGAGTGTTGGTGTTCAAAAAAGAGGTTTAAAGGATAAACCATCTTTAGGTGTGTATTTGCACTGGACTAAAGTAGAAAATACAAACTGTACAGTTAATTTCAAACTGACCCTAGTTAATAAAAACAACCTCAGATCAGAAACATGTGATTATGACTACACCTTCACATCCAAAGAACCTTCGACAGGATATGGTGCACGTGGCATTATAAACTGGACAGATTTGGCAAACACACAGAATGGATACCTTGACGAAGACAACAATTTTATTATAAAGGCTACTGTTAAAGTTAAGAAAATTGAAACAATCTGAATTTAATCCTTGATACGTTGTTATATCGAAACCGATTATTAAAACTCGATGATATTTTATTGCCGTATTTTATGTATTTATCCTGAATCATCGGAAACATTAATAAAACGTGTGACAGGATTATGATAAATAACATACCAAAATACACCTTTAAACAATATGTCTCTCGAGTTCAATTTTTATTTTAATAGTTATTCTAAATTTAATATTTCAATTTTGAAATTAAAATTTCGATTTTGAATTCAATATTTGGACTCTGAATTTAATATTTGGACTTTGAATTTAATATTTGGACTTTGAATTCAATAGTTGGGTTTTGAATTTAATATTTCGATTTTGAATTTAGTATACATTATTCCCATTTTGAATTTTTTTTTTCATTTTGAATTTAAACTTTAGGCTTTGATTATGAATTAATTTTTTGAATTTAATATTTCGATTTTTAATCTTTATTTTCATGTTGAATTTGCACTTTAGGCTTTGGTTATGGATTAAGATTTAGATATTTTAAGACTAGATTTGATTGTATCTAATAGATGAGTGGGAGAGGGATGCTTTATTTATGTAGTCCGTATATCACACTTTTATTGGCAAAAGTAGAGAATGAACCTGATATCTTTGGGTTTATCCGCGAGTGGATGGTAGGCCTATACTGTGTCAGGATCACATAACTAACCCTTTTTTCGGATTACGTTTGGCTCTTGGTGTATATTTTGTTATGCCGTTGTGACGTAGTTTGCAATCTCCGTTTTGACTCATATATTTTGCCGGGAAGGTGGTGCTGCTCTGTCTATGCGCTATTTCATCAACGGCGGGCTGATTAAAATCAGACGTTAATTATGACAGATTTTAATTATGTTCCGCGTCATTTTAGGAGCAGGAACTGGGTCTCAAGCGTTGACCATATTGCTGTTCTTGGGTTATAATTGTCTGATATATAAAGAACTAGCGAAACAAAGAAATGACAGAAACTTGGTGGACAATGATGTACCAAATTCAGAGATAATAAAATTGTAATCCTGTAAACTGGAATTATTAATTCATGTGTTTATAAGTTATAATATTGATTTACTAATTTCTATGTTTGTTTGGATTTCCTTGTAGAACAACAGCAATTGTGTTACTTTTTTAATGCTTGGAGATTTGTTTGGGTCAAAAATAAAATTGTCAATTTGATTGCATATATCTTTATCATTTTTGTTTGACGTACCAATTTCACCATATTGGGCCCCGCACTCGAGAGGGGTGCGACAGCTCACCCACTTGAAAAATTTTCCAGGCCAAATAGGTGTGGCTATTTTCAGGTATTGACCACTTACTAATTGTTCACGTGCAATATACAGCGTTGACAAAACGTACGATTTGTTTTACACTGGACGTTGTAACACAAACTTTTTCGGTCAAAATTGGTGCGGTTTACACATTTTATAGCTTTGCGTACTATTTCCTGTACCCATTTACACTAAAAAGTAAATATTTCCGACATCTTTATTTAAAATATTGTTTTAGAATTTAATTTGCAGATAAAAAAATATTGAGAACTAAAAAATTCACCCTTCTCGGTGTAAGTAGCGGCCCAGCGAATATTTACTGTTGATCTATTTGCCCTCGCCTTAAGTTCACAAAGCTTTCCCAGGCTTGGTTAACAATTTACTTATCTTTCAATCACAGTTTATGAGAAATATCTTTGATCCAGAAACACAAAACTTTGCACATAGTCCCTTATTGATGTATTTGACACTTTTAAAAAAGTTTTATAAAAGGTCATATTTTAGTTAAAGAGACATTCTGGAAGATCAGATAAAAGAGCTGACAGTTCTCGCTTTAAGAGTTTAAAAATAGATAATGTAAAGGGAATATGCTGACAATTCCATTCAAGTTATTGCAATCTGAGCCGAAGAAACCGAATTGGAAATACACCGTAGCCTTGATTGTCATTGTTACCGTTGTTACGATGATAAACAAAGTCTCGATTATCCACTTTTAATCTTAATCACATACAGCCGTAGAATCGCCGATCGGATTCAAATCTGTTTAAAATCGCGCCCATCTGATGGCATCGAGAGTTGGTTATAGTCTTGTCATGTTAATAAATGTCTATTAATAGTGGATTGGAGAACAGGATTGGCCTCTGTTGACTCCAGGGCTGGAGTTTATGGTCTTAAGAATTTCTCCCCAGGACAACACTGGGGAGATAGGGGGTACATTCATTTAAATAGTATCCTTAAAAACACTTGCCCATCATCTTTCCTTCTCATGCCAGGCACAACCAAAGTGAAAACACACGCCCATCGCCTTTCCTGGTTAGGCACGCCCAAGTGAAAAACCACGCCCGTTACCTTTCCTTTCCCAGCAAAACCGGGTACAACAAGAGAGCATAGTCTACTCCCCCCCCCCCCCTATTAAAATAGATCGCGTTACGAGTAACCCGGGTACAACACGAGACCATAATATACCCCATCTCCCTATTAAAATAGGTCTGATGTTTGTAAAATCGAGCTATATATATGGCACACCTGATCAGCAGTGAATATTTGCTAGGCCGCTACAATCACTGATAGGGATGACATCGACGTGACTTAATGAGTCCCCCATATTAACTTTTTTCTTCCGACAAATTAAATTCTATATGTGGTAGTAAATATGTCACATACATACAATGATATTACTTTATACAGCCTACACGTCACCTTATTATAAATATAGATCCAGTGTGACAAGTTAATTCAATAGAAAAATAAAAGTAGGAATTTCTAAGAAATTAGCGCGTGTACACTGTTGGGGTGGGTCTCTAGATCATGACTAAAAACATACTGTAGTCTGCGTCATTTGTAGGCGACGACCGGCTGTCGCAAACTGTTGATGGTGGAGTTCAGTCAGTTAAGTATCAATTTATCCAGTGATTTAAAATTTCAACATGGCTGAACAGACCGATAAGGAAGTGTGTAGTATTTGTTTAAGTGACTTTAATCAACCTAAAATAATCGACTGTAAGCATTCGTTCTGTATGACCTGTCTAGAAGACCACGTTAACAAAACATCCACTAATGGCCAGTTCCTGTGTCCACTGTGCCGTCAAGAATTTACGATTCCAGCCGGTGGCGTGATGGAATATGATGAACTCAAACTAAACAATGAGAATCATTCCAAAGTTATTCCGCAGTGTGACATTTGTACGAATGAATTATCAATATTTAATTGTAAAGATTGTGAACAGTATTTATGTGATTCGTGTGAAACGACGCATGGGAAGTTAAGAGGCTGTAAAAATCACGTGGTTGTTAGAACGAGTGACGTTCACGATTCACAAGTGCCACGTGATAAAGATTTCTGTTCCAATCATGAAGTTAAGGAAGCGAGATGTTACTGTGAAGATTGTCGTGTTGCAACTTGTTCCGATTGTACTTTGTTCAGCCACAAAGACCATAAATTTCGCGATTTACAAGATGTTAAAATACGTTCCAAGGTCCAAGAAGATCTTAAATCTCTGCAGGGACATCTACAGTCTCAGATTAAAGAATTTCAGAAATATTGCGATAGCTTAGCTCAAATTATGACAGATATAAACAAATCTGCAGACGTCTCGTGCCAGAGTATCGAGAAGCAAATCGAACAAATATGTCTTTGTACCAGAAGATTGGGAGAAGAGGTCAAAGTTGAGATCCAAAAATCACGTGATGATGAGCTTAACAAAATATCTCAGCTAATGGGTGATATGACGTCATTCATAGATGATTTAAAGACGCTAGTGAAAAGTTCTGAAGATATTTTAGAAGATACCAGCAAATCTACAGTCCAGGTTTTAAGTAAAAGACTGGATGTCGAAAAGGTAAAGGACGAAAATAGTTTGATAAATTTGGACATGCCTGATGTAAAATACACGTGGTTAGAAGAACCCGTCATTGATGAAGATGCTCTAAAAAGGCAACTAGGAATATTGGAGAATTTATTAGGACCAACTTTCATAGCCCAGTTTAACTTGCAGGAAGTACAAGATGGCGACAAAGAGGTTAATTATATTATTATGGGTCGACCGTGGGAAATTGCTGTTGTAAACGAACGTTCTAAAAATACATCATCTTTAGGTGTTTATTTGTTGTGGACTAAAGTAAAAAAACCAAAATGTACAGTTAATTGCAAACTAACCCTGGTCAATAAAAACAAACTCCGATCAAATACACATCATTATGACTACACCTTCACACCGGCGGAACCGGCAGGCGGAATTGGTACACCATGCATTATCAACTGGGCAGATTTGGCAAACAAACAGAATGGATTCCTTGACGAAGACAACAATTTCATTATAAAGGCCACTGTTGAAGTTAAGAAAATTAAAAATTTCTAAACTGAACCCTTGATACGTTGTTATATGGAAACAGATTATTAAAACTTGATACCATGGAAACAGATTATTAAAACTCGATGATATTTTATTGCCGTATTTTATGTATTTATCTTGAATGATCGGGAACTTGAATAAAACGTGTGGCAGGATTATAATAATTAACACATACAAATTACACATTTAAAGAAGCTAAATCGCTAATATTTTGGACCTAGAAATTGACACAATGGGTTGCTATGCATATAATAATTATAAATTGAATGCATATAAACTGATTTATATTCAATCGTGTCTGCTTTTACTGCATTGTCTAATCAGTTATCTTCGGCGACATACACCAGAAGTCTCAATCGAATGGCAATCTCTAGCGTCTGGTTATTTCAGTCTACACCGATAGTATTTATTGCGCATGCTCTCCGGGTAAGAATATAGCGTCACCGTTTGACATGACTCGTGGAATAGGTCTGGCCTCGTGCCGAATATTACACTTTTGCTTTAAAAAAGTAGAGAATGAACGGGACGCTGTTTCCCATTTTATCTTTGTAGCTAACTTATTTTACAGTTGTCGTACACGAGCAGGTGTATACTTACTCTTCACCGAACACCTTGCAAGTAGATGTTTTTCTGTGACAGGATCACATAGCTAACAGTTTTTCGGATTACGTTTGGCTTCTGGTGCATATATGTCGTTGTGACAAGAGTTTGCTATTTCATTTTTTTAAAATTATCATTACTGTGCTCAATCAGCTACAGTTTGTGCCGCTCTGTCTATGGTATATTTCCTCAATTGCTACATATGAATTACGGCGATCGGATTAAAATCAGACGTGTCAGGGCTTAATGGCTGAGATGACGTCATGCATATTTTACCCGGGCAGCGACACTGTTTCCTACTCTTATATCGACTTACAATTACCAAGGGATCTTTTACATGGACGCCAATGTATACACGGGACCTCGGAGTTTCCTCCCATCTGAAAGAATTGACTGAACCTCTTTGTTTTGGTCAGAAATAAAATTGTCAATTTCATAGCATGTTATATGTTTGTCATTTTTGTTTCATAAAATTGAACACCCATAATAGAACTAGAATTAGTAAACAAACAACATGTGTTTAATCTATCCGTGTTAACAACATAGACCTATCCACGTCATTAGTTTATTTTGACCTAAACACAATGATATGTGGAGGGCGTCTTAGCTCGCACCTTGTGGTAATGATGCATGTTGTAAACCCTCATAATAGGGAGAGAGAGAGAGGGAGAGAGAGAGAGAGGGAGGACCCGGAGAAAACCCACGTGGTTGGACAGGCGACCCTACTCCTTGTCATGTATAACCGAGAATTCGAAACCACGCCAGTTGACTCAATGGCGGGCTTTATGATACAGTGCGCACGTGCTAACGCCCCCCCCCCCCACTAATAATAGGGAATATGGCGTTCGTACCTTATGGTAAAGATCAATGTCGTAAACCTTAAAAATGGGGGAGAGGGCGTCTTAGCTCGCACCTTATGGTAATGATGCATGTTGTAAACTCCAATAACATGGGTTGAAATCTAGCCAAGAATCGCAATCAATAATTGTACTCGAGTGGTTTTTAGGCTCACCCCTGAAGTTAATCTGTTTAAAACCTGTAATGCGGAAGCCTCCTTTTAACACTTTACAAGATGACTGACCTTTAAACATGCATTGTGCAAGAGCAAAATCTGTTTATTACAAGTCTTTCTTTAGGCCCGAAATGCTAACTAAATAATCAATTAGAAATTAATTAACTTATCCAGACCATAATAAACTCTCGAAGTCAAGGCTAGCCTTCAATGTTGGCGGATTAATTTCCTATATGCCGCTTAACGGCCATTGATAATTAAATCAATCAAGTGGATAATCGAGACTATGCTGTTTATATTAATGATTTGAGTAATGATGACCGAGGCTATGTGAATATTTCAAACGCCTTTTTCTCGGCTAATAGTGGACCAATTTGACTGAAATTTTCAGCAAATTACCTTTACTCTATCTAGTTTTTAACTATTATAGTGAGAACTGTCATCTCTTTATCTTATCTCCCATAATGTATCTTTAAGTTCACGTGCAATATACGGCGTCGACAACATGTGCAGGTTTTTTTTTACATTGGAAATAGTAACACAAACAGTTCCGGCGGAATTGGTTCGTTTTACTCATTTCATACCTTGGTGTACTATACTGAGCGCCATAGAAAACGCATCACTTAGTTTTTCGTATAACAAAATGATCCTGTAAATATATCTTATTTATTTTGCTTCTTATTGTGAATAATATTCAAATGGGAACACATCAATAACAGCACATTTGTACACTTATGGATATTTAATCTGTAATCAACGGTACAATGTCAGAGGGGTCAAAACCAAAAGTACGACAAAGATGGTTAATTGTGGTGCACAGCGTGCTTAAGAGCCAGTGGAGGATACACGCGCTACTGACAATTAACCATCTTTGTCGTACTTTTGGTTTTGACCCCTCTGACTTTGTACCGTTGATTACAAACTAAACATCCATAAGTGTACAAATGTGTTGTTATTGATGTGTTCCCATTTGAATATTGTTCACAATAAGAAGCAAAATAAATATGTTTACAGGATCATTTTGTTATCCGAAAAACTTAGTGATGCGTTTTCTATGGCGCTCAGTATATTTTATGTATATACCCATTTACACTAAATAAGAATTATTTGTTTTATCACGACATACTTCCAACATCTTTATTTTTGTTTTAAAAAATTAAAACAATGTTTTAGAATTTAATTTGTAGAAGAATAATAATGTCTGCACCCCGCTCAGTGTCAGTAGCGGCCAAGCGAATATTTACTTCTGATCAGGGCTCACACTGGCTTTCAATTTTTTTCCGCAAAAATGGATGATAATTTTTATATAAAGAAATGTTCATATTTTTTTCCCGCCAACTTGAATATTTTATCTGCCAAAAATATGTGATAAATCTAACATTTTTTATATACATGTGCAACAGCTTTTAAATTCTGTCTTTACATAATATATAAGCACAGTTTGGATTTAATAAGATCAGTATAATATATTATTTTTGGTGAGTTTAGTCTATTTGAACATCGTCGTACTACACTATATATTCAGTATTTACACGCCAAATCTCGTCCTAGAATGTCCAATTTTCTATAAATGTATGTGTTGTGTGTACAAAAGAACTATTGTAATTTTTAGGTTCTGTAAAGGTATCAGAATCTAAATCCCCGATAGAATGATAAATACCGATACGTCAATTATATTTGCAAGAGATGCTTACAATTATACCCGTCGTTCACCTTTAGACCATTTTGGCGACGGTAAATATGAGACGCAGATATTCAACTATTTCTTACGTTTTCGAACAGTGTTGATAAGATAATTTGAAATAATGACATCCGATATAGGTATATACTTGTATATTTTACACGCCGTATATGAAGCCACAGTAAACGGAATTCAACTATCACAATATTTAATTCTCTTCGAAACGAAACATCAAATAATCACCGCATAAATTAGTCCCAAGTTACATAACATTCCCGGACTTAAACAAATGAAATGAAATAGAGTTTAACGTCCTACTCTTTTGCACCTAACCTGGGCTAATGGAAGACGGGCATACGCCATACAGTGTGCTATGAGGGAAATTTTGCCCGGGCAGCGGCGCTACGGCCTACTCTTATATCGAATTCCAACTGCCAAGGGATCTTTTACGTGCACTCCAATTTTTTTCTTCGTCCCATCCGAACAACTAGGCAACTGTCCTTGTCAGGCCCTCCTTCTGCATCACTGACAAGGGGAAATTACGCCGGAAAATCGAGATGAACTTTCTTGGCCAATGCAGGGATCGAACACCCGACCTCCAGGCTAGCATAACATTCCCAGACTTAAACAACATACATTATTCAATAGCTGAATCTGCCTATTGCAAGTCCTTATTTAGGCTTCAGATGTTATAGAAATTAATAATTAGACCTTTATGTAGTACGGTGGCTGAAGGGGGGGGGGATAAATGTATTTTGCGGGACAGACACCTCTAGGTTCAAAATTGATCCGAAAAGTGTGTTGTCGAGTTTTTCGTTCAGTACCAATATTGTCATTCAAAATATTAAATTATAAAGGTACTTTCGAGAGATCTGGAATTTAAACATAAAAAAACACATGTTCAGATATTATCTTCTTAATGGCTGATCAACTGCTCGCATTTATATTCTTTGGATATGCTTCAGATACCCATTCACATTGTAAATCTTCATTCCAGCCTTGTATCGAAGGGTCATCTTGTTCGATTATTGGTTATGCAGCTCGTCTCCATATTGTTGCAACATAATTATTGCGTTTAATGTGCAACGAAAGACTACTCAGGCAAGATGGAAATAAAGATGTATGTCGGTATTCTATGGTGGCTGATTGGTATCATGTCGTGATACCCGACACCATGCGGCATTAAGAATGTAGTAATGTCGCGTAAAAATGTCGCATTGTCGTGTAAAATGTCGTATTGTCGCGTAAAAATGTCGTAATGTCGTGATGTCGGGTTGTCGTGATGTCATGATGTCGCGTTGTCGACTTTATTTATCAATGTTGAAGCGGTCACGAGATCAAGTTAGCCCTCACTATCTCATCCTTTACAAAGAATACTCACCCTTCCCTAACTGCGAATCAACTGGCCCTCACTACCAAATTTGCTGGGTGACCATGACTTGGGTGAAATCATGTGCTCGGTATGGGCTAATCCGAGCCTTGAAAGTAGTCTAATTATTTGGTAACCGATTTATTTTCTCAAAATAAAAATGCTTTTATTTCTTCCAAAAGTATCTAATCATAAGTGTGCCAGAAAATAACAAGTAGATGTAAAGAGCGATAGAAACCTACTGTCCGATGGTGTATGGCACAATAACTGGAATTTCGTATTTAGACACGTGTATTTTGACATTACCCCCCCCCCTCTCTCTTTAATTCAGCCAATGAGGCGCTAAGAGTTACCCGGGTACAACAGGACACAGATCACCAAATATTCATGGGCCGTCCGAAACAAGGGCGAAAGTTATTTTTAATCTTTCTCTCCCTTTTCCTTTTCCCCCTTTTGCATGGCGATTTTTGTTGAGTTTTTGGTGTAGAATCGAAGAAAAGGGTTTGAAAATACATTTTCTGCCAGGTTTTGGTGAATATTCATGATTTTGAGGCGGAAGGATACAAGCGTTGTGAGGTAGGTTATGTTGAAAGGGACGGCCAAAAATTGCAATGTTAGCTGTCTCTACTTCCAGCTTGTCTATCTCAAGTTTTTCATGAGGAACCTCATACATGCTTTTGGGCAAGAGTTTGCCACATGTTGCTCCATCTGTGGCAGAAAGCGTTTTTCCCAACGAATATTTGGGGAAAAGTTACAACCGGTCTAAGAGACGAGAATTAACATTAAAGTCAATGGGGCAATAATTAGTGATCTGTGGCCAACACGAGACCATAGTCTACCCCATCCCCCTATTAAAATAGGTCTGATGTTTGTAATGTCGAGTCATATTCATAGTTGTAATTATGTCACATACATACAATGGTATTCAATACTTCATACAGCCTGTGACCTCATTCTAAATATAGATCTAGTGTGAGACGCTATTTCAATAGGAAAGTAAAAGTAGGAATGTCTAAGAAAATGTAACAGGTTTGCGCATATACACTGTTGTTGGGTGGGTCTCTAGGTCACTAAACCTTTTGACTGAAAAACACACTACAGCAGATTGCGTTACGAGTTATTCTGGTATAAAATGTGACCATAGTCTACCCTATTCCCCTAATAAAATGGGTCTGATGTTAGTAATGTCGAGTTATATGTACGCGGTTGTGAATACATATGTCACATATGTGGTAGTGTATATTTGTGTGTATTTGTATTTATTGCATATTGAGTATTTGTTGTACTATTATTGTCCCTTTAATACAATTGTTATTTATAGTATATTTGGTGTTTGTTGTATTGTCCCTTTAATACTACATCTTCAAGCTGGTCTCTTTTCAATAGCAAGTATAAACTCAACTCACTAAACTAATCACATCTCAGCTTCTATTTCAAACCTCACTTCCATCTTAACTTTGTTACAAGAAGGAGCACATAATATCACTTAGTAAGTTTTATATTTATTTGACTGACTTTAATGTTTTATCTATTTAATATGGTAATATAATTAGTATACATTTTATATAAGAAATAATTAGGTTATTAGTATATTTCTATAGTAGTCCTATAATTGTATTTGCATTTTTAGAATATGATACTTAGTTTAATCTATTCATATTGTTAATTTCAGTCTTGTATTACGGTGTTTGTACATGTATGGTAGTCATATAAAAATAGGCAACCTTTTAAAAAAAACTCCTATTTTATAGGGTATGTATTTGTATGTATTTATTACTTAAGAGTTTATTGTTATTTCATAGAGCTTTTACATTCCTTTGTTAAAATCCATGATTTCCCCGCCATTATTTTAAATAGTATATGTTATCTATTGGTATTCCTGTTCTTAATACATTTCTTTATGTATTTCAGAGTTTGTTTTATATTTATATAATTCACAAATAAAACCTGAACCTACGACCTGGTGTTTGTTCATCTTTGAATAGAAACCCTGCTACACATACATATCAGTATTGTAATTGATCATGATACAATAGAAATAAAATATTGTTTAAACCAAACATACATACAATGTCAATGATTCACTACTTCATATAGCCTACACGTGACCTAATTCTTAATATAGTTCCAGTGTGACACGCTATTTCAATGGGAAAATAAAAGTAGGAATTTCTAAGAAAATGTAATAGGTTTGGGCATGTACACTGTTGCTGGGTAGGCCTCTAGGTCATGTAAACCCTTGGATTGAAAAACATACTGCAGTCTGTGTCATTTATAGGCGACGACCGGCTGTCGCAAACTGTTGATGGTGGAGTTCTGTTAAGTATTAATTTATCCAGTGATTTAAAATTTCAACATGGCTGAACAGAACGATAAGGAAGTGTGTAGTATTTGTTTAAATGACTTTAATCAACCTAAAATAATCGACTGTAAGCATTCGTTCTGTATGACCTGTCTAGAAGACTACGTTAACAAAACATCCACTAATGGCAAGTTCCTGTGTCCACTTTGCCGTCAAGAATTTACGATTCCAGCCGGTGGGGTGATGGAATATGATGAACTCAAACTAAACAATGAGAATCATTCCAAAATTATTCCGCAGTGTGACGTTTGTACAATTAACTCATCTATGTTTAATTGTAAAGATTGTGAACAGTATTTATGTGACTCGTGTGAAACTACGCATGGGAAGTTAAAAGTCTGTAAAGATCACGTGGTTGTTAAAATGAGTGACGCCCAGGATTCACAAGTGTCACGTGATAAAGATTTTTGTTCCAATCACGAAGTTAAGGAAGCGAGATGTTACTGCGAAGATTGTCGTGTTGCAATTTGTTCCGATTGTACTTTGTTCAGCCATAAAGACCATAAATTTCTCGATTTACAAGATGATAAAATACGTTCCAAGGCCCAAGAAGATCTGAAATCTCTTCATGGAGATCTACAATCTCAGATTAAAGAATTTGAGAAATATTACGATGTCTTAACTCAAACAATGGCAGATATAAACAAATCGGCAGATGTCTCGTGCCAGAGTGTCGAGAAGCGAATCGAACAAATATGTCTTTATACCAGACGATTGGGAGAAGAGGTCAAAGTTCAGATCCTGAAATCACGTGATGATGAGCTAAACAAAATATCTAAGCCCACAGATGATATGAAATCATTGGTAGACGATTTAAAGACGTTGGAGACAAATTCTGAAGATATTTTAGAAGATGCCAGCCAATCTACAGTTCAAATTTTAAGTAAAGTACAACATGTCGAAAAAGTGAAGAAAGAAAATAGTTTGAAAAGTTTCGACATGCCTGACGTAAAATACACGTGGTTAGAAGAAACCGCCATTGATGAAGATGTTCTAAAAAAGCAAGTAGGAATATTGGAGAATTTAATAGGACCAACTTTCATAACCGGGTTTAACTTGCAGGAAGTACAAGGTACCGTTAAAGGGGTTGATTATATTATTATGGGTCGACCATGGAAAGTTGGCGTTAAAAAAAGAGGTTTAAATGATAAGCCATCTTTAGGTGTGTATTTGTACAGGACTAAAGTAGAAAATACCAACTGTACAGTTAATTTTCAACTGACCCTAGTTAATAAAGACAACCTCAGATCAGAAACACAGGGTTTTGACTACACCTTCACATCCGAAAAATCTTCGACAGGACATGGTACACGTGACATTATAAAGTGGGTGGATTTGGCCAGCAAACAGAATGGATACCTTGACGAAGACAACAATTTTATTATAAAGGCTACTGTTAAAGTTAAGAAAATTGAAAAAATCTGAATTTAATCTTTGATACGTTTTTATATCGAAACAGATTATTAAAACTCGATGATATTTTATTGCCGTATTTTATGTATTTATCCTGAATCATCGGAAACTTTAATAAAACGTGTGACAGGATTATAATAATTAACATAACAAAATACACCTTTAAACAATATGTCTCTCGAGTTCAATTTTTATTTTAATAGTTATTTTAAATTTAATATTTCAATTTTGAAATTAAAATTTCGATTTTGAATTCAATATTTGGACTTTGAATTTAATATTTGGACTTTGAATTCAATAGTTGGGTTTTGAATTTAATATTTCGATTTTGAATTTAGTATACATTATTCCCATTTTGATTTTTTTTTTCATTTTGAATTTAAACTTTAGGCTTTGATTATGAATTAATATTTTGAATTTAATATTTCGATTTTTAATCTTTATTTTCATGTTGAATTTGCACTTTAGGCTTTTGTTATGGATTACGATTTAGATATTTTAAGACTATATTTGATTGTATCTAATAGATGAGTGGGAGAGGGATGCTTTATTTATGTAGTCCGTATATCACACTTTTATTGACAAAAGTAGAGAATGAACCTGATATCATTGGGTTTATCCGCGAGTGGATGGTAGGCCTATACTGTGTCAGAATCACATAGCTAATCGGTTTTTTAGGATTACGTTTGGCTCTTGGTGTATATTTTGTTATGCCGTTGTGACGTAGTTTGCAATCTCCGTTTTGTCTCATCTGCTTTGTCTATGCTATATTTCATCAACGGCAAGCTGATTAAAATCAGACGTTAATTATGACAGATTTTAATTATGTTCCGCGTCATTTCAGGAGCAGGAACTGGGTCCCAAGCGTTGACCATATTGCTGTTCTTGGGTTATAATTGTCTGATATATATAGAACTAGCGAAACAAAGAAATGACAGAAACTTGGTGGACAATGATGTACCAAATTCAGAAATAATAAAATTGTAATGCTGTAAACTGAAATTATTAATTCATGTGTTGATAAGTTATAATATTGATTTACTAATTTCTATGTTTGTTTGGATTTTCTTGTAGAACAACAGCAATTTTGTTACTTGTGTAATTTTTTAATGCTTGGACATTTGTTTGGGTCAAAAATAAAATTGTCAATTTGATTGCATATATCTTTATCATTTTTGTTTGACGTACCAAATACAAACTGTAGAGTTTATTTCAAACTGACCCTGGTTAATAAAAACAACCACAGATCAAAAACAGAGGGTTTTGACTACACCTTCACACCCAAAAAATCTTTGACAGGACATGGTAACGGTGCCATTATCAACTGGACAGATTTGGCCAACAAACAGAATGGATTCTTTGACGAAGACAACCATTTTATTATAAAGGCCACTGTTAAAGTTAAGAAAATTGAAAATTTCTAAACTTAACACTTGATACGTTGTTATATGGTAACAGATTATTAAAACTTGATACCATGGAAACAGATCATTAAAACTCGATGATATTTTATTGCCGTATTTTATGTATTTATCTTGAATGATCGGGAACTTGAATAAAACGTGTGGCAGGATTATAATAAATAACGTAGCAAAATACACATTTTCATTTTATGGTTTTTAATGTAATATTTTGGTTATGAATTAATACTTTATTAGAGTTTGATTATGAATTTTAACTTCAGGGTTTGATTATGAATTTTAAAGTAGCTAAGTCTCTAACTCAATATCATCAAAAATCTTCGACAAAGAAATCACGAATTATTTGTCAATTTAATTCAACATTGATGTTGTGATCTTACTGAGAATAATGGGCTTCTGATATCCAATATTTAGGACAAAATAAAAAAATTACCATTAATACACGAAGAACGAGGCTAGACGGTGACGCATATTCTTATCTGGAGAGCATACGCAATAAATACTATGAAGACTGGAATAACCAGATGCAAGATATTGACGTTCGATTGAGACGTATGGCGTATTTCGCCGAACATAACTGATTTAAAATTAGAGTAAAGACGGAAATGTGTCAATTTCTAGGTCCCAAATGTTAGTGATTAGCTCCTTTAACTTTAGAGTTTGATTATGAATTTTAACCTTAAACTTTTGTTATGAATTTTAACTTTAGGATTTGATTACAGATTTTAAATTTATGAATTTTAACTTTAGACTTTGAATTTCAATTTAAATCTTAAACTTTTTTTTCTTTATGAATTTTAACCTAAGAGTTTGATTATGAATTTTAACCATAGAGTTTGGTTATGAATTTTAACCTTAGAGTTGGATTATGAATTTTAACTTTAGAGTCTGATTATGAACCTTAGACCTTGATTATGAATTGATATTTAGATACTTTACGACTAGATTTGATAATAGTGATTCTAATACGTGCTAGAAAAATTAGAGATTGAACGTGCACGAGCAAGTGTATGCTTACTCTTCACGGAACACCTGATATCTGTGAGTAGATGGTCTTAATTATGACGTCTTAATTAAAAAATGGCTGAGATGACGTCATGCATATTTTACCCGGGCAGCGGCCCTATGGCCTACTCTTATATCGAATTACAACTGCCCATGGATCTTTTACGTATACGCCAATGTATACACGGAACCTCGGATTTTCGTCCCATCTGAAAGAATAGACAGAGGAAATCACGTCGGAAAATCCAGATGAACTTTCTCGGGCAATGCAGGGATCGAATACGCGACTTCTGGGCTAGCTAGCCAGCGTGTTAGCCAGTTATCCACCGTGGCCTCTAATAGCATACGGGGCTATATGTATTGTAGTGAAATATGGGAAAATGTACACGGGAATTATAGTGAATTATATATAGCCACTTCAGGGACGGGTCCAGGAATTTTTGCAGGAGGGGGTTTGCCAGGTTTCTGTTACGGAAATCTGCCATCATCGTCTCTAAATCACATAAACCTACATACAAATTGAGCTTTTTAAAGAGAGAAATCATTTTTATAATGACGTAAGATCATATTGTGATTTAATTTCATTGATTGCAAGGCATTATTTTTTTTATGTAGCTGAGCAGGGTGGGGTTTGAACCCCCCCGAACCCCCCTCTTAACCCGCCCCTGCACCTGGAATATAATTGTCTGATATATAAAGATCTAGAGAAACACAGAGATGATAGAAACCTGTTTTGTTTACATTGATGGACCATAACCAGAAATAATGGAATTGTAATCCTGTAGATTTAAATTATTAGTTTCTAGTGTTGACCTTTTATTATTTTAATTTGTTTGTTTTGATTATCTGTGTCAGTTTTTGGTAGAAAGACAATTTTGTTTCCCGTGGTTTTTTTTAATGACTGGACTTCTTTGCTTGGGTCAAAAATAAAATTGTCAATTTCATTGCATGTTATATCTTTATCATTTTTGTTTAGCGTTCCAATGACCATTGCAGGGTCGTTTTAGCACATTTGACCTATTTCCCCAAATCGGACCCCGCGGTAGAAAGGGGCCCGAGAGCTCACCGACTTAACACATTTTCCAGGCCAGAAAGGCGTGGCTATTTTCTGGTATTAAAAGCACAGATAGGGACAGTGGAGAATTTAAATGTACAGTTTAATTTCAACTGACAACTGGTTAATAACAGCCCTGGATCAGAAAAAGGGTATGAAGACAACATCTGTACATTCACAGAATTTATCGAAGGGTATAACACCCGGTTTATTGTTTAATGTTTATATACTACAAAATACAATAATAAGCTACTGACCCGGGGGGGGGGGGGGTAGGCCTACACACCTCGGATCAAAAACAAAAATATCCAGGATATGGTACCGTGGTGCATGATGCATTAACCATTACCGGCATTGTCAAATAAACAAAATGGATTCCTTGGCGGAGAAGATAATAATTTCATTATTTCACAAAATCATTAGATTTCTGTTATGGGCAATTTTATTTTCAATTTTGAATAAGATATTAAACTCTGTTATGGGCAATTTTATTTTCAATTTTGAATAAGATATTAAACTCTTGTATTAAATATTTAACTCTTGAATAAACTCTTGAATCTAATATTTCACTTTTGTGTTTGATATTTTATTTTTTAATTCAATATTTAACTTTTGTATTTAATATCAATTTTTTGTATTTAAAACGGCGTAGATTCTATGTAGACTATAATAACCAGACGCTAGAAATTTGCATTCGATTGAGACTGCTGGCTTATTTCGCTGAACATAACTGATTTGAAATTAGAATAAAAACGGAAACCATTGAATGTAAATCAGTTTATATACATTCATATTACAGTATTATATACGTTGCGACCCAAGTGTCAATTTCTAGGTCCCAAAAGTTAGCGATTTAGCTTCTTTAAATCTAACCAAATAACACACTGTTATAAAAATAAAAATTAGTAGTTCTCTATATTGTAAAAAAAATCAATTAGCATACCTGTTTACATGTTGACTACCATTTTATACAAGTTGACGTCATTACGTCGTAAACATCGTAGATTATTACATCATGAGTTCAATCCGGGATACGATGGAACTTACAAAATACGAAAAAGTCCGAAAGAAGAGTTACCAGCGGGTATCTTCTTGGGTCTAGCTTTTTACCATATCCAGGCAAAATGTAAATGTCTCATTACTAAATCTTATGAATTTAAGTCTCCAAGGCCATACTTGAAGACTTCTAATACTACGACATGGTATTTTGTTAACCACCGGGTAAGCCCATTGTCCGACAAATTAATGATTGCACATTCAGTTCAGTATAAATCGAACCAATTATTTGAAATAGTCGGCTGCCACATGTAGGCCTATCAATTTGGTCATAAAATCATAAAAATATCCTGGTGTAAGCGTAGGACCTGTGTGTCTTGCGGGGAGGACGCCTTCTCAACCTTCTGTGTTTACTCGGGGTTTCCCGATTTCCTTCCACAGAAAATAGAGATAAAGAGAGAGAGAGCGAGAGAAACGAGGTCATTTCGGGACTAACATATGGTTTAATTTTATTTCAATAATTTGCATGTGTGTAGGGGTCTTTAGTAGTGAGAGGAAACCGGGGAACCCGGAGAAAACCGACCAGGTTGGACAGGCGACCCTACTCCTTGTCACGTACAACCTGTGATTCGAAAATAAGCCAGTTGACTCAATGACAGGCTTTATGATACAGCGCGCACGTGCTAACCCCCTCCACAGCGCGCCATCCAACCCCCTCCACGGGAAATACCCCTGCATATGCGCCGAATATACTAAAAGAAAGAATTGTCTGCGATAACAACCTCAGAACAATAAAGGGACAAAACCGATGAAATCCCCCGCCATTCTTCACATCCCAAAACGATGGATACCAGTCTTGTGAAAACCCCCATCCACATTGTTACTGTACTGTTACAGATAGTTGCTGATGGTAGTAGCTGAAAAGTGTTAATGGTGGAAATAATTTCTCCCAGGAATCAGTTTGAGGAAATGGAGAATACAGTACATGCCTTGTGAAACCAAGCGCCAATAGCCGTTCCTTGCCAGGGACAACCTAAGCGAAATCACGCGCCTATGACCTTTCCTTGCCAGGCATAACCAAAGTGAAATCATGTGCTCATAGCCGTCTCTTGCCAGGCACATCCAAAGTGAAAACACACGCCCCTCGACTTTCCTGGTCAGGCACACCCAAGTGAAGAAAAACGCCCGTCATTTTTCCTTTCCCAGCAAAATCAAAGTGACAACATACTCCCTTCGCCTTTCCTTGTCAGGCACAACCAAAGTGAAAACTCGCGCCCATAGTCTTTCGTAGACTTCAGGCATATCCAAATTCAAAACCACGCCCATAACCTATCCTCGCCCGGCAAAACCAAGCGTAAAACCGGTTAAAGGTTTTACCGATTAAAAAAAACCCATTCACTTCGGGGCCAGTTTGTGGAGATGATGAGTAAATTCCCTAAAGTGTAGACCCTATTATTGTCTACGCCTATCACATGATGTTTATATCCACAGAGGTCATGACCTTACATCCAATAAAATAAATCCTAGGCGTAAAATATAATTAAAACGACCCACCTGCCATAATCGGATTATTGCGGCTGTTATCACCCAACTTGACATTTACATGTCACGAAAATCAAGTTAAAGAGATGTATTGGAGTTGAATCAACAATGAAAACAGTCGAGAATGTTCATCACTCGGCAAATCTCGGCAGATTCCGTAAACTACATCTAGCCTCGGCTGTATGACAGTAAGTGATATGTACCTACGCCCATACATTTGCGATGCGGCTACCGGTTTACTTTAACAGGAAAACTTGACGCTATTACACAAATTGGGAACCTATTCGGCTAGCGACCTATTCGACCGATCGAGCTGCAACCTGTTCGTTGGAAACCTATTTAGAACAAAGACAACAGTCGCCTTAACTCATCTATTTATCAACCAATAAAATCCAACCCTATGTCTATCAAATGAAAGTAGAATATATTATTTTTTATCCATTCCTTTAGCTCAGAATAGAAGTGTAATTTCGTCATTATCTTACAGGTGGATCGGTCGAATAGGTCGCTAGCCAAATAGGTCGCCAACTTGTATTCGGTATGGGCGCCGCCATATTTCATCCGGGACCTTTAAAGTAGTTCCAATATGGCGAAATTCATCATACAGCCGAGGTTAGATTGTCCGAAATCTTCCGAGGTTTGCCGAGTGGAATGTTCATATACGCTACAGACTATTAGTTTGTAGCCCAATCCCCGTGCTGGTTTCTGTAGGCTGCTAGTCTGTAGCACATGACAATGACGCTCCTAATGGGTTCTGTAATAATACAATGTAAACAATACTGCATGAAGAAGAACAATACTTTCACCGTTTTTAATACCTTAAATCACTGTCCAAAGTTTTAGGGAAGACCAGGGGCGAATTGGGCCATCGGGCGATCGCCCGAAGGGCCGGTCGGACGATCGACCGAAGGGCCGGTCGAACAAAAATCGAAAAAAATAATTTCGTCCTATTCATCTGAAATTGATGGTTGCAAATTACTTGCAGGGCGGGCTGTTGGCCTAAGTTAATCGATTTATGAAATATATTATTTCACAGAGATTATAATCAGATATGCCACCAAATCGCATATTTGGGGTTCATTTTTCCAAATAATTTCCATAGGGAGAGCCCCCTGCACCCCCCTCCCCCGTCCGCGGTCAGTAAAATGGGCCGCTCCGACACATGGGGAAGACCCCATAGTAAACGAAGGGCTGTCATGTTCCTCATACTCCGCGCAGTGTTTCGTTTGATTAGAGGTAATTCCACTACTCACTGCTGTAATGAGTGGATATTGTTGTTTTGAATTTTGATTGGTCAGTAGTCCGACTACCAACCAATGACTAGATGCCCTACAAAAACTTTACATTTAAAACGAGTGCCAATATTGGACCAAATATGTTTACATAACGTTACGTACGTCATGGCTCACGATTTTATTATGCCTAATTAACCCATGCATAGCTGAATACTGCAGTAAAACTAATTGCGTGACATACGAGGCTATCAAGTCGAATGAAATGTAAACAATACTGTTTGGAAACGAACATACTTTCACCGTTTTTAATACCTTAAATCACTGTCCAAAGTTTTAGGGAAGACCCAGATTAAACGAAGGACTGTCATGTTGCTGTACTTAAGTGATAGCTTTGATTGAACGGGAAAAAAAGACATACTCCAGCAAAAGTTCAAGAATCAGAAGCTAATCCAGCAATGGCCAGAGAAGAATTTCTCGGACCATTGCTTCAGGAATATGCATGTTCCTATACATGGGACGGATTTGATTGAACGGGGAGAATACCCACACTTCCTCATAAGCTCGAGTATCAGACAGAAGCCAATCCAGCCATGGGCAGAGAAGGATTTCTCGGACCATTGCTTCAGGAATATGCTGAACTGACAATTTTATTGATATTGCATAATGCGTTCATATTAATCTGAAAATGGTTTATTTTTAAATTCTACCATATCACACTGTAGTATAGACAAATAATACCAAACTTGAATAGAACTATGATATATAAAAATCAATTTCGCTACCTTCTTTATAACAAACCCTGGATTCCTTATCTCTGAAACTTTACTAAACTAATGCTGTCTGTATACAGTTAGCTTCGCTAAAGAGAGAGAGAGAGAGGGAGAGAGAGAGAGAGAGAGAGAGAGAGAGAGAAATGGGGTTTAACGTCCACTCAACACAAACTAGGTCATTTCGGGACTATTATTTGCTTCGAGGTTGAGAAGGCGCCCCTATCTCCATGCCACATACGCTCACACCAGGGCTCGAAATCAGCTCCGTGTGACAGATGAAATTTCTTCCCATTTCAATCAACGTTGCAAGTGCGATTCTGAATCGCAATCGCTCTTAGTATGCAAAATTGACAATATTTTTCATCAAAACAACGATTGGTTATTGTTATTTATAATATTTCTGCCACACTCAATTACAATTAAGCATATAATCCTACCTGGAACGGGTATAAATCATCGTATTTAAAATCGAGGCGTTAAACCGTTCCTAAGACCGCCATCTTTTTTAGACCAGAGAAGTCTATAATGAAGGCGGGTGCTAAATATAAGGCTTTATAACAGCCAATCAAAAACGCAATTGCATGTCGAAAAACTAAATGACATCCACGTGGATTTCAATGGAGGTGAATGTCGAACAAAAATATGGCTTCAGTAATTTAAATGCGAATATTTGGCGAAAGTTGTGCCACCACATTGGCCTCTGTAAGTTTAATTAGTGATAATAGTATTAACTTATCTTATTTAAAGATGTTAGGTGCATTAATAAAGAAATTGAATCGTAGCTAAAAACAAGCACATCAGTATATCTCAACGTTTTTAGCTACGTTCTCGTAGCTAGATGAATCTCTGTGTGCAGAATGCTTTGAAACGTCAACACAAACCTTGCCGGACTAAACGACATTTTCTATGTTAAAGAATGATTGGGACTACTTTATTTAGCAGTAAAATCCGGACTATTCCGTGCGTAATTGACTAATGATTCACTAAGAATGTGATAATGTTCTGCATTTTCATCTTCGCATGCCACGAATATTTTCATTGTTAGTCTTGATGACAAGGCTACATGTATTTGATCGGGTGGGCCTGGCGATCGAGAGAGAAATCAAATGGGGTTTAGCTTTCTGCTTTACTGAACCAACCGCGGAGTAATGAAGACTGGTATATGCCACGAAGGAAACTTTATCCCGGTATCGACTCTACGGCCTACTGTTATATCAATTCTAGTCAAGAGTTCTTTTATGTGCACGCGTAAGCGTACACGCTACCTCAGTTTTTCGCGCCATCCGAACAACTACTGTCACTGACAAGGGGAAAACTACTCACGAGGAGGTCCCGAGATCAACCCCTGGACCTCTCACAGATTCATCCTGGCCCCGGACAGAAAGGGAACAAATGAGAACATATTGTTAAAATTGGAGGATTGTTACAGAAATTCCTCATAAAGCCCCTGAAGTCAACTTTGAAGTAGCAGTAAAATCACGTGTAACACCTCTCTCAACTTACAGAACCCATAAGGGAGAGAGAGAGAAATGGGGTTTAACGTCCACTCGACCCAAACTAGGTCATTCTGGGACTAACATATGGTTTCAATTTTATTTCAATAATTCGCTTGCGCGTAGGGGTCTTTAGCAGTGAGAGGAAACCGGAGTGCCGGGAGGAAACCCACGAGGTTGAGAAGGCGCCCCTATCTCCATGCCACATACGCTCACACCAGGGATCGAAACCACAGCCGCAAGTCAGAGGTGACCGGTCAGCCAGAGGTCGAAGCGCGGCACTCTAGACTACTAGGCCATCCCAACCCCCTACAGAACCTATAAATTAAGAATACAAAAACGTATCCATGAAACATAATCCACCAGACTACGTTATTTAACGGAGCCACTATTCTCTCTATCTCTCTCTCCATCTATCTCTCTCTCTTATTTTGGGACTAACACGTGTTTATGTTTAAGTACAATGGTTACATACCCAATAAGTGGAAGAATATGGATCGTGCTGGAGTACCTTGATTGAAGACAATGTATGGCGGTGATGGTGACCAATAATCTGCTTAATGTCTGTAATTAATCGTCTACATCTCCAAGATTAATTATTTTAGAGGTTTAATTATCACGATAGCTACATGTTGTTTTCATTCTTCGTCTCACTTGACATTCTGTATACTTCCGACTTCACTACAAGACCACGGTTCCGGGACAGTACCAGATTCCAGTCGGGGGAGGTATTTGGTGATATTTTTGTTTCGCTTGTGTGATCTGTGTTTGTTGCCGACAAGGAATATTATAGGGATATTTGAGTAAGATTCCAAGGTAAGTTTCAAATATGATAGTTCATGGTGTATTTTTTAGCTATAGAGGTAGCACCGGGTGTTTCATACAAAATGAAATGAAATGGGGTTTAACGTCCTAATGTTCTGCTCCAACTGGGCTAATGAAGACGGGCATACACCATACAACGTGCTATGACGGAAATTTTGACCGGCCGGTGACTCTACGGCCTGCTCTTACATCGAATTCCAACTGCCAAGAGATCTTTTACGTACACGCTAATGTATTCCCGGGACCTAAGTTTTTCGTCCTATACGAACAACTAGAAGGCTGTCCTTGTGAGGTCCGCCGTTCTGAACCACTGACAAGAGGAAACCAGGAAGGAAAATTCCGATGAACTTTCTCAGGCAATACAAGGATCGAACACGTCTTACCCACTTGGCAACCATAACCATATAAAACAATTTACCATGTATTAGTCCCAGTATCGATATAAACCCTCTTCGATAATTTTTGCTCGGAGGGTTAGCTAGCTACATATAGTGATCGTCATGTTAGCAATGACTAACCGGGTCACAGAACATTCCAAAATATATACATTCGACTTCGAGTCTTAGGTCGAGTACAAATTATCGCTTCGAAAACAGTGGTGTGTGTGTCGTGCACGAGACTTTACATACCTACGCTGTAGAATAGAACGGCGTTTGATTGGGTGAGGGGGGGCACACTGACAGTGGCGTTTCTGCGGATTTATCATTGAATTCCAACAGCCAAGGCTTCTCTTAGTGTATGCTAATACGTAAATAGTTCAGAGCTAAACTAATACGTAAATTGATCAACCTCGGGGTTTCATATCATACCCTCTTTCCCAACCTAGGATTCGAACCCATATCCTCTAGTCGACAGTTCGATTCCAGCATTGGCTTAGAAAGTTCATCCCGATTTTCCTGGCGTGTACGTAAAACATCCCTTGGCAGTTGGAATTCGATATAAAAGTAGGCCGTAGCGCCGCTGCTCGGACAAAATTTACCTCACTGTATGGCGTATGCTCGTCTTCATTAGCTCACTTTGGAGCAGAACAGTAGGACGTTAAACCCCCATTCAGGGGTGGATCCAGGAACATTTGCAGGAGGGGGTTTGCCAGGTACCTTTGCAGGAAATCTGACCTCATCATACAAATTGAGCTTTTTAAAAAGAGGAATCATTTTTGTAATGTTGTAGGATCATATAGTGATATAATTTCATTGATGCAAGGCCTTCAATTTTTTTTATGTAGCAGAGCAGGGTGGGGTTTGGACCCCCCAACTCCCACCCCCCTCTGGATCCGCCCCTGCCATTTCATTTCATTTCTAGTCGATAGACCATAGTCCTCTGTGGTCATATTGTCTGAAAGATCTAGCCTCCCATAGCTAACAAACGGTCCTTGGTTTTTTTTTATATGTGTAATCAATTTGAAAGATTCCAGATCAATTGAAGAATTCAAATAATTATCTACTTTTACTAATTAAATAATATTGATATATCCCGACCTTACAACAATCCAATCTTGTCACGTGATCACCCTTATACACCGACACACGTAACACGGTAATATACAGGAAGAGAAGAAGAGCGAGAGAGAGTGAGAAATGGGGTTTAACGTCCACGCGACACAAACTAGCTCCACGAGGTTGGACAGGAAGAGAAGAGTGTGGCGTAGGTCGAGAGCAGGTGGCTCTGTCTATTATTTGCCAAGGGCCGGGGATACGCGTTTTTCAAGCCCGGGGACGCCTTTTTATAACAAAGTGCAAATCCCTCTGTCCTGCACCATTGACAAGGGAAAACCACGTCGGAAAATTCCGATGACCTATCTCGGCCAATACAGGAATCGAACACGCGACCTCCAGGCTAGCGAGTCAGCGTCTCACCCAGTTAGCCACCACCCAGTAATATATTTATGCGTGTTAGAGAGAGAGAGAGAGAGATGCGGTTTAACGTCCACTCGACACAAACTAGGTCATTTCGGGACAAACACATGGTTAAATTTTATTTCGATAATTCGCTTGCGCGTAAGGGTCTTTAGCAGTGGGAGGAAACCCACGAGGTTGAGAAGGCGCCCCTATCTCCATGCCACATATGCTCACACCAGGGATCGAAACCATAGCCGCAAGCCAGAGGTGACCGGCCAGCTGGAGGTCGAAGCGCGACACCCTATACCACTAGGCAATCCCAACCCCCCATGCGTGGTAGAAGTTAATTGTATTTATATTTTTGTATCCAGCGACGAAAGATGTTAATGGTGGGACATTGAAATGGTCTCCGTATGCCCGTCCGTCCGTCCGTCCTCGTTTGATTTCTGACGCATATCCTATAATCATTATTATAGTAGTTGTGTCTTGTGCTAATTAGAAATTTCCCGGGTTCTATAATTTTTTGTGTTTCCATGGAAACAAATTTGATTTATTTTTTTCTTGCTTTTCTTGTAGGTTCGTGTGGTCGTACTCATCAGACACCAATATGGTAAGTTTCGTTATTGTCTGAACCTTTATTTCAGTTCCCTGTTTTAACAGCTGCCAAGAGTTTCCTCCACCCCACACACACACCTTTATAACCCCGTGCAAAAGACTTTATCGCTCGCTCCCTTTTATAACCTTTCTCCGACCCCTTTGAAATACTCAAATATGCCCTTCAAGTGATTCAGGCGCGATTATTTGATATCGGGTCGTCTTTCAACTGGTTTCAGTCTAATGAAACGTCTTTGGATCGAGAACATCCAGTATTTAATCGTACGATCCCATACGTCTTACAAGAAGCAATTTTTCTTCATCAGATATGGAGAAAACCGAGAAGAAGAATGCGATGCATTTCTTCGCGATTGTGGGCTAAAGCGAAAAAGATATCTTTCGAATTTGAAACGATTTTGTGTGATTCGAACACAGAACACTGTAAAGCACTGATTGAGGAGATATTTGTAACGTTTCCTTGAAGGGATAACCACGTTTGGGGTATGGGGAGCTTGATATCTCTGCCACCAGTGATCAATTCCTGGCTGATCACGAGCCACCGGTAAAACGGAACTTCGGAAGGGTGTGTAAGGACCAGCTAAAAAGTGGTCATTAACGGTGTTTTGCTTAAATTAATGTTATAAGTTTCACCGTAGGAATAAGTCAGAGTCGTTCAGTTTTCAAACCTTTATGTAACAAAAACTTTCAAAATATATAATAAGTATTTACAGCTCCAATATAATTATTTCTGTTAACTGTCCTTTTTCGGGTGAACAGCGTTCACCGTACTATGAAAGAGTCTTTCCTTTTTCGGGCAAATAACATTTGCCGTACTGTCTTGAAATCTTTCCTTTTTCGGGCGAATAGCATTCGCCGTACTTTTCTTGAAGCTTTCCTTTTTCGGGTGAATAGCATTCACCGTACTTGTTCTTGAATCTGCTACTTGTCTTTTTCGGGCAATTCTAGATTGCCGTACTCTCTGAAAATGAAAGGGGAGGACCTCTTTCGTGAGAGGAGGTTCTATGCCTTCGGAACGTAGCTTGCCGTCATCAGCGATGTAATCGCTGCCTATCGGCCGCAGTCCCGTAGACAAGCCTACAGTGCAACTTCCGGCCGTCTAACTGTATCTATAAGAGACATTTATTTCTACTGGCTGTTAACAAACGTTGCATTAGAAAGATCAAATCATAAGAATATAAACACGACTAATACACAGTATTACATCGATTATAACAGTACAATGTATATATTGGTTACACAAAATATATGACAAAACATCAATCATTACACAATAATAATTATTTACTAATTATATAAATCATGTTAAGAGGTAGGAGTTATCCATTACCCTAATCTAAAAATAATTACCCTGGTTAGAAAGGTATGGAATATTAAGGTATTTAAAGAAATGATTAAAAGAGAATATACTACTATAGACTTCTATAATAAGATATAAAATACATGTTTAATATATATATAAATGACGATGTCCTACTCTAACAAAATAATGAAATATGATAGTATTAGTAAAAACAAACAAAGTAGTCGGGAATATCCTGGCACTTGACTGCTTCACTACCCACGCCTTCGTATTTCTTACTCGTCCTCGATGTATAAATCAAGCCTCAACTCCTTCTTCTGGGTAACTTGAACACCTACTGTTCTTGAAGTTCTGTCTGTAGCCCGGGTGGTGGTTACTAACTCTGTGGGTGGATTTGGGACCCTAACAAACTCTCCTGTTGTTTCGTCTAAATAGATTTCGTCTTGACTGTCATTAAGTTGACTGACAGTTGGTGAAATTTCAGACATTAATTCAATTTCGGGGTCCTCTCCAATATCATTTCTTGTTAAAGCACTTTCTGGAAGACGCTGTGTGGTAGTAGTTACAACCTGCACTGTGCTTCTAATGCGACGGTGTTCTGGCGTGCGTGGAACTGAAAGTTGCGGTCTTGTCGGTATTCTGGTGGCTACCATTTCCACCTGATGTTTAGCAAACATGTGGTTTTCCAAATTTAACTTAGAGGTATATGATCTACCGCAAACTTGACATCTCGTTATTCTCTGCTGACAAGTTTTTTCGTGACACTTTCTGTCTTCCACTTGTTTACCACAATGTCTGCAAAATTCAGCCATTTCAATACAGGACGTATTCTTTAAACCTCGAAGGTAATTTAGATTGTCGATTATATTTTGACCGAAAATAGCTAGGATTGTCTTCTTGACTTTGATGTGAAGAGTCTGGTTCAAATTCTTCCTGACTACGGTCAAAATCCTGCCAACTACTGGTACCGGAAGTAGGCTCATTACAAGTCTCTCTGACAGGACACAGTTTTAATCTGTCCGTATGAACTACTTTCTGTTTTGTACCAAAATCTATTTCCATCGTTGTATCAGTGATTTTCTTTGCAATCTTGAAAGGTCCTGTCCAAGGTTTATGGAACTTTGGTGGAATACCCTTCTTATGCACTTGAGAATGGACATAGACGGAATCTCCAGTTTGGAATTTTCGAGAAAACGATTTTAAATCGTAATATTTCTTCTGTCTAGCAGCCGAGTGTTTCAGGTGGTCTCTGGTAAACGCAAAGGTATCCTGAAATTTTTCTCGGATATTAGCTGCATAGCCATCAATATTTTCCTCTACTTCTGGTGGAAGTCCATAGTGGAGTTCGAGAGGGGTATAAACATCCCGGCCAAACATTAAAAAGTTCGGTGAGCAACCGGAACTTTCTTGCAAAGTACACCGATATGCAAACATTACATACGGTAGATAGTCATCCCAATCATCTTCCTTCGTGCGGACGTAAGCAGCTAACATGTTCTGTAAGGTGCGGTTAAATCGTTCTACGAGTCCATCCGATTGGGGCCGGTAAGCGGTTGTTCGAGTCTTAGTTATACCAAGTAATTTACAAACTTCTGCAAAAAGTTTGCTCTCGAACTGGCTTCCCTGGTCACTATGGATCTGAAATGGTAGCCCGATCCGTAGGAATACCTCTTCAACTAAAATCTTTGCGATTGTTACGGTCTCCATATTAGCCATTGGAAAAGCTTCCGTCCATTTTGTAAAATAATCTGAGATTACTAGTATATAGCAATTGCCTGACGATGTTGGTGGTTCTATCTTGCCCATAATATCAATGGCAATTCTTTCCAATGGTGCGCCTGCTAAAAATGAGCTAAGTTTACCTCTTTTCTTGTTTCCCTTTCTTCTGTTACAGACATCGCAAACCTTTACATAATCTCTTACAGATTTGTTGATTCCTGGCCAGTAGTAGGTTGTTTTAAGTCTGGCCAGAGTCTTGGTTACTCCTAAGTGTCCTCCAGTGGGCAAATCGTGAGCCAGACTAATGACAGTCTGTCTGTGTTCCTTTGGTACTAGTTTCTGGTATCTTTCTTGTTTGGCTGGAGAGTTAACTTTCCTGCTAAGAATCCCATTTACCAACTCGATATATTGCCACTGGTTGTACAGCTTTTTAATACATTCTGATTCTGGGGAAACATCTTCTAGACTGGGCTGTACACCTGTCTTTTTCCATTTCCTAAAGAGTTTAAGGTCAGCATCCATTTCCTGCAATTCTTCGAACTGAGTTGGATCTGCACCAATTACATTTATTACCTTCTTTCTGGATTTCCATTCGTTCCGACCACACTGCTTACAGGGAAGTCTTGACAGGCCATCGGCATTTTTGTGAACCAAACCAGGTCGATAAGTTATCTTAAAATTATAAGAGGATACAACTTCTAGCCATCTGGCTAGTTGACCTTCTGGATTTTTGAAATTTAAGAGCCACGTCAAGGCTCCATGGTCGGTTCTGACTTCGAACTTTTTTCCATATAAGTACGGTTTAAAGTATTTCATAAAATGTACAATTGCTAAAAGCTCTTTCCTGGTAACACAATAACACTTTTCCGCTTTTGTCAACGTTCGGCTACCATAGGCAATTACTCTTTCTCTACCATTTATCTTCTGTGAGAGCACTGCGCCGATTCCGTATCCACTGGCATCTGTGTCTAAAATGAAGTCTTCACTCGGATCTGGGAATGCTAGGATAGGTGATGTAGTTAGCCTCTCTTTCAGCGTACTAAAAGCATCTTCCTGTTCTTGATTCCAGATAAACGGTACTTCCTTTTGAGTAAGTTTATGCAAGGGAGAAGCAATATGTGAAAACCTTTCAATAAAGCGGCGATAGTACGAACACAGTCCCAGAAAACTTCTCAGTTCCTTTAAAGTTTTTGGCTTTGGACAGTTCTTCACAGCTTGGATTTTCTCTGGGTCAGTAGAAATACCATTTTCTGACACAATATGTCCTAAATAATTTACTTTTTTCTGAAGGAGGAAACATTTATTTGGTTTCAACTTCAGACCAGCATTTTGTAACCGATGAAATACTTCAGTTAATCTGTCTAGATGGTCCTTAAATGATCTTGAAAATACAATTATATCATCAAGATAAACCAGACAAGTTTCCCATTGAAGACCTGCTAAGACGGATTCCATTAACCGTTCAAAAGTTGACGGCGCATTACAAAGGCCAAAGGGCATTACCCGGAATTGAAACAGGCCTTTAAATGTGGTGAATGCTGTTTTGTCTTTATCATCTTCCGACATTTCTACCTGCCAATATCCAGAGGCAAGATCCAAAGTTGAAAACCATTTGACGCCGGTTAGTGAATCGAGCGTCTGATCTATCCTAGGTAGTGGATAAGCATCCTTCTCTGTGATATTGTTTAGCTTCCTATAGTCTACACAGAAGCGGGTACTTCCATCTTTCTTTTTTACCAAAACTATAGGTGACGACCAAGGACTATTGGACGTTTCTACCACCTTTTGTTTCAACATTTTTTCCAGGGTTTCTTCAACCTCCTGCTTCTGAAGTAACGGTATTCGTCTGAGCTTCTGCCTGATAGGAAGACTACTATTCAATTTAATATTGTGCTTTACAGCCGACGTTCTTCCAAGATCGTACTCATCCTTTGCAAAAAGTGTTTGATACTTCCGTAATAATTCAACAAGCTTACTTTTCTGTTGACAATCTAAGTGAGTACTCGATCTTTCCCGTAAATCTTCTAAATGCTGTGGCAACCTTGTCGGTGGCGATTCATTTAGATCCACTTCACATATGGACGAACAGCTTATGGGGCTAAATCTACCAATGGTGCTACATTTGTAGACATTAACTGTATTTGGAGAAGCATTCATTAATCTCACTGGAACGAGGGGAGTGTCATCAGAAACATTTGCTAGAACTCTGGCAGCTATTACACCATTCTTCTCACACATATTTTCGACAGATTCCACAAGACCTGTCGTCTTAGTCAGTTCTTGTTCAGTATCTGGCTTTACATTTCCCATTACAATTTGTTCATGAAAAGCAGGAATCTGCACGTGTTTTGTTGCTGTAATTCTACATACACCCAATCCCCCTTCCATCTTTAGAGGAAGTTCTTTTTCATGAATGTCCAGTGTGTTGTCTTTGACATTAATTTTACAGTTATGTTCTTTGAGGAAATCAAGTCCAAGTATACAATGTGAACCAATGTCAGCTATGACTACTTCCTGGGAACAATCTATACCATCAATTGTAAGATTTAAGCGACAGGAACCCCTGGCATTCATTCTTCTACCATCTGCTAATGTTAGAGAATGGGACAATGGTCGCAGTGATGGTCTATCTTTCATCGAATTAAAACTTCTGGTGGACACTATGCTCATGCATGCACCAGTATCGATTAGTCCATGAGTTTGAACATCTTCAATCTTCATAAGCACATGCAACCCTGCTTCGGTTGGTTCATTCGAAAACTTTCGCCTTCTACGATTACGACGATTGTTTACGGGTCTAATGTTGGACTTATCAGTCTCTTTCCTGACATATTTGTTGCTTCTATCCGGGCAATGGATAGAGAGATGTCCCGGCTTCCTACAATTATTACAAACGATTGTGTTTGGTGTTCGTTTGTCTCTTTCGTCAAATTTACTCTTTAGTTGCTCAACCATTTTAGTCAGAGAGTGAATCTGTTCTTTCATTTCTTTCACATCGTCCGTTTTAGGGTTACTCTGTAAACCTCTGGTATACTTCTCCTTCGGAAGTTTAGCTTCATGTGAAGATCGGAAAGATTCGAGCTCGATGGCCACTTGAATACTTTGCTCAATGTTGCATGGTCTAGTTTGTTGCACTTTCCATACCATATCACTGTCTTCTTGCAGTGCGTCCAGAAAAGCATCTCTTGCGAGAATGTCTTGTAAACCTTGCTCCGCCGTTGGATATGCCATATGCACAAGGCGTTTGATCGACTGGCCTAACTCTGTGAGTTTTTCTCGTGGATGTCTTCGACGGGACTTCAACTCCGTACGGTACAATTCTGTCTGATTCTTTGGCTGGAATCGCCTCTCCAGTGCGTTCACCAAAACTGTGTACTTGTACCTCTCTGTAGACTGGAGTGAACTCAACACTTGCTGAGCTGGTCCTGTTAAACTTCCAGCTAGATATAGACCCTGTTCTTCTGGTGTCCATCCGTTTAACTTGATACATGTCTCGAAGTGAACCATGTAGTCCATTAAGGGCGTGCTACCATCAAATTTTGATGCAACCAAAATTGGCTTTTTATATACTGGTTGTACCAATGGTCGATTACGTATCATACTCTCAGCTTCAGCATTTGCTTGATATCTAGGAACCATTGGGTTTAGCACAGGCGGGGACAATGAAGTCCTGAACTCCGGGTTTTCAAATAATGGAGGAGTCGGCAACCGTCGTCTACTTGACTCTTTCTTGAAAGGTACTGGACGTGGCAAATATTGTGTCTCTTGTGGTACTTCGAATTCGTCAAGTAACCGCCTAGTCTGCTGGGTGATAAAGGATGAAGGTCTCCTAGTTGTTTTCTCGTCAACTGGAATAAAGCTGCGAAAGCCAGCCTGTTCTCTTCTCTCTTTACGTACTTCAGCATCATCCTCCAAACCCAAGCTTTTACTTAGGGTTTTTAGTTCACTTGTGATTTCTTCTAGTTTCTTTTTTCCTGCCTTGTCCGCCAAACTTGTTGGTGTTTCTGGGAGTTCTGCCATTTTGAAAGATTGTTAAAAGGTTTTACTACTGAACGTCTATACTTATTCCTTATATTTATATAATTATCCCACCTCTGCCACCAAAAACGTGTAACGTTTCCTTGAAGGGATAACCACGTTTGGGGTATGGGGAGCTTGATATCTCTGCCACCAGTGATCAATTCCTGGCTGATCACGAGCCACCGGTAAAACGGAACTTCGGAAGGGTGTGTAAGGACCAGCTAAAAAGTGGTCATTAACGGTGTTTTGCTTAAATTAATGTTATAAGTTTCACCGTAGGAATAAGTCAGAGTCGTTCAGTTTTCAAACCTTTATGTAACAAAAACTTTCAAAATATATAATAAGTATTTACAGCTCCAATATAATTATTTCTGTTAACTGTCCTTTTTCGGGTGAACAGCGTTCACCGTACTATGAAAGAGTCTTTCCTTTTTCGGGCAAATAACATTTGCCGTACTGTCTTGAAATCTTTCCTTTTTCGGGCGAATAGCATTCGCCGTACTTTTCTTGAAGCTTTCCTTTTTCGGGTGAATAGCATTCACCGTACTTGTTCTTGAATCTGCTACTTGTCTTTTTCGGGCAATTCTAGATTGCCGTACTCTCTGAAAATGAAAGGGGAGGACCTCTTTCGTGAGAGGAGGTTCTATGCCTTCGGAACGTAGCTTGCCGTCATCAGCGATGTAATCGCTGCCTATCGGCCGCAGTCCCGTAGACAAGCCTACAGTGCAACTTCCGGCCGTCTAACTGTATCTATAAGAGACATTTATTTCTACTGGCTGTTAACAAACGTTGCATTAGAAAGATCAAATCATAAGAATATAAACACGACTAATACACAGTATTACATCGATTATAACAGTACAATGTATATATTGGTTACACAAAATATATGACAAAACATCAATCATTACACAATAATAATTATTTACTAATTATATAAATCATGTTAAGAGGTAGGAGTTATCCATTACCCTAATCTAAAAATAATTACCCTGGTTAGAAAGGTATGGAATATTAAGGTATTTAAAGAAATGATTAAAAGAGAATATACTACTATAGACTTCTATAATAAGATATAAAATACATGTTTAATATATATATAAATGACGATGTCCTACTCTAACAAAATAATGAAATATGATAGTATTAGTAAAAACAAACAAAGTAGTCGGGAATATCCTGGCACTTGACTGCTTCATATTCGTGTGTTTTATATGTTTAGAAGGATTGGATGACCGAATGGTCAGCATGTGCGCGCTGTAGCATAAGGTCAACTAGCGTTGTTTCGATTTCCCGGTTGCACGCTAAACCCCATTTTTTTTCTCTCTCTCTCTCTATTTTAAATGTGTGTTTTTGTTTTCAGCGTACGTCTGACTGGACCCACAACCACTCCAATGTGGCTAACTATATGTTCTTGATGCAGTCTAGTAATTATACGGTAAGTACTGTCAGTACAATATAGGGATGGGGTGACAAGGACACCATGGCGGTCCCTGAAAATGGTCTCACGCAGCTTTAAGGGCCGGTCACACAGGCTTCCGCGAGTTGATCACGAGTGTATCGCGAGGAAGAACTGTCAAACGCGAAGTAAGCGCGGTCACAAGTGAATGACACGTGAATGAAACGTGGTGGACTCGCGAATAACAAGTGCGCACACGCGCGAAAAATTTTACACGCGCACGGAGTCCGATTTTATTTTTGAGCAGCACAAAAATTAGGCGCAACGGCCACCGCGTGTCGCACACGTGGTGTAAACGCTGTACAAACGCGGGCCAAACGCGATAACACGTGGTACACTCGCGGATCACAAGTGGACGACAAGTGGTCACTCGCGGGCAAACGCAAAATTTCTTCGTGTGACTGCGTGTGTAGCACTTGTCATCCACTTGTGATCCGCGTGTCTACAGCGTTCCTACCACCTGTGATAGCGTGTGCTCCACGTGTAAAAGGCTTCCTCAGGGATTGTGTCACGAGTCATCCGCGGGCCATTCGCGTGTTTTCGCGTTGAATCGCGATTGAACCACGACTGATTCGCGTGTCGTCCACGACCCAATCTCGTTTGTACCACTAGTTATTTCTGCTATAAAAAGATCGCGTGTGGGCCATTTTTCATCAGTTGTGATCAAGACGTTGAAGAGGCAACATGGATCCGGCGCATCGTAATGCTTTGGTTATGCTGTTCCAGCAACATCAGAACCAGCTACTTCAGGTTCAGCAAGCCCTGGATGTCAGAAGAAGAGTGCTGCTCTCCACCTCCTCGGTAGCAGTTTCAGGCTCCGAGACTTTTGCCTTCGGCCTGGGCCTTGCTTGCCTCTTCATCTTCTTGGGCGTGGAGTTGCCCTTCTTTGATTTCGGTGCCATGATTTTGATCTTTACTCTACGGAATATTGATCGATACTGATCCAGAACACCGGACGCGGCGGCTTTTATACACGCGGGCGGCAAGCGGAGCACAAGTGATCGGCACGTGATTCACACGCGGAGCACATGTGGAGCACAAGTGATACACACGCGCTGCGTGTGACCCCATTTTCTGACCACAAGCGCTCACACACGGAGGACTCGTGGTGGACACGCGGTCCACTTGTCATTCGCGTGTCCAGCATGTCTGAGACAAATTGGTTGATTTTCACCGCGTGTAGAAAAAATTTGCAAAATTTATAGCAAAATTACACGTGATCAACTCACGGAAGCCTGTGTGACCGGCCCATAAGGTGCCCTATTTGGTCTTTTGAAGAATTACCAAAACGTGTGGTACTCACCCATGAGATGCCTTTTTAAAGCATTTCTCGCAGGATATGCCTTTTAAAAGCATTTTTAAAGCCAACCCCTCGTACCCCTAGAGTTGGAACCCCTAACTCAG
Source organism: Patella ulyssiponensis (assembly GCA_963678685.1). Classification (NCBI taxonomy): domain Eukaryota; kingdom Metazoa; phylum Mollusca; class Gastropoda; family Patellidae; genus Patella; species Patella ulyssiponensis. The sequence goes on along the minus strand of OY783228.1, from coordinate 8,382,933 downwards.
GGACCCCCGATCTACACCCGTCGCTGTTACAATTAATAAGGAAGTATACCCGCCTTGTCTCTCCAAACAAGGGATTCAAGTAAGAGCAACCGCCACTGATTTGAATAATGATCACCGACAATATCGTACCGGTATGTATTTTCAATGAAAGTTTTCAATATTTGATATGCATATCCATAACACATATTTCCTTATCTGTCACTTTTTGCAATACTTTCTATGCTTTTGCCCACCAAACATCCTTGACGGTCTTGTCGGGGATTATTATCAAAACACGGAATTGTCCATATTATATTAAAACTATTTATATTTAAACTATTAAAATTATTTTAAAACTATTAGAATTATTTTAAAACTATTAGAATTATTTTAAAACTATTAGAATTATTTTAAAACTATTGAAATTATTCTAAAACTATTAGAATTATTTTAAAACTATTAAAATTATTTTAAAACTATTAAAATTATTTTAAAACTATTATAATTATTTTAAAACTATTAAAATTATTATAAAACTGTTAAAATTATTTTAAAACTATTAAAATTATTTCAAAACTATTAGAATTATTTTAGAAATATTAAAATCATTCTAAAACTAAATAAAATTTTAATAATATTCTAAAACTATTAAAATCATTTTAAAATTATTAATAATATTATAAAACTATTAAGATTATTTAAAATTATATAAAACTATTTTCAAACTATTTGTTTTATTTTCAAACTATTTGTTTTATTTTCAAACTATTTTTTTTATTTTAAAACTATTTGTTTTATTTTCAAACTAATAGTTGTATTTTATTTAAAACTATTTATATTATTTGCAGGTGTCTGCATCAGATGAACATTATTTAGTTCGTATAACTTTAACAGGCTGTGGTTTATCATTAGTTGGTTGTATTATCTGTTTATTTCTTATCTGTTTCTTACCGTAAGTATTTACTATAAACTATAAAATACTCTATAGGTCCGATTGCTGGGGGCACTGCTTCCGATAGGACGGAATCTGAAAGTTAAGGCCATCTCAATTTTCGCCAATGTCGCCGAAGTGTGAATAAGGTTAAGACAGGCGATTGTTGGCGGGATTGTTGGTTAGGGTTAGGGTAAGCATTAAGGCAAGGTCCATGGATAGGGTTGGGATTAGCCCTAGCCCTATTGGCCGAACTTGAAGTTGGCCTTATCATTTAGATCTAACTTACTGACTGACTATAGAAGTGTAGCTGCAGGGCACACTGGAGGTCCAGTGAATTTAGATACATACTCCAGGGCTGTCATGTGGTTGAAATTTGGTCTATAGGGGCAGCTCGGACTTGGGGTGGCTGGTGGCGTCCATGTGCTCTAAATCAGCATGATAATATATTATTGTTTTTTATACTTCAGACGACAGAAAGGAGATGGACCGTTTATTGTAGCTAATTTATGTTCGGCTTTGTTGACAGCTCAGTTGGCTTTTATTGGTGCCGAGAATGCCTATCCTACTAGAGTAAGTATGTTTTTATATTGGACTAGAGAATGTTTATCCTACTAGAATAAGTCGGTGGTTAAATTGTACTAGGGAATGTTTATCCCACAAAACTTCTATTCCGATGTATTACGCCACGAAGAAAAGTGCTACCCACAGAACCTGATGGGTTTCCAACAACCAGGGAGGCCCTAGGTGTGGATGAAACATTGATGTTAGTCTCGAAATTACCTAGCTGGGTTGATTGGACGTTCGGTGTTGACCGCGGAAATTCCCAGTGGGTCATAGTGGAGAGCCAGGTAAGTAAGCATGGCTAGTCTTCGGGTGGGACGAACAACCGAGGTCCAAGGTACACCATTGACACATTTATAGAAGCCTTAGCAATTCGAATTCGCTGAAGCGTAGGCCGAAACGAAGCTGCCAGAGCAAGATGACGCACGCAGCACTCTACACGACGCATGTCTTTCTTTAATATCACATTGATGCAGAAAAATAAGGAGGTAAAACGTTATTTGATTGATTTGAACTGTTTTTATATTTGCAGACATGGTGTAAAGGAGCGACAGCGATACTACATTATTTATATCTTACCATACATTTCTGGTCCTTGTGTTTCTCATTACACCTTATGATGAAGGTAGGCTTAATATTGTCTTAGGGGTAAGGAAGGAGGTAGGGGGGCGGGGCACAAACCAGAGTTCGGTCTCGGTGTTGGCCGGAGAAATTCCTCTCTGTGCCAATAATGTTAAAAGGAGGGGAACAAGAACAACGTCTAGTAGTTCGGATAGGAAGAAAAAGAGGTCCAGTGTAGACTGGTCGCCAAATAAATAACTGTTTTTATTAAAACGACTGCTGGAGAAAAGGAGGAACACTCAAACCCATTCTCCTTTTTTTTACATATTGCTTTTTCAAAAGATTTAATTAAGATTAACAGTAAAGTCCCGTCTTCTGCCATGACGTTGATCCCAAAAAGGATGTACAACGTCCCGAAAACAACATTCTGAACATAGACCCATCGATATGATTTCCATTCAAAATAAGACTTACCTCTTATTTGATAACTATGTAATTAATCATTATAAGACATATAGAAATAGATTTCACAAAAATTAAACACACTTATATGGATATACTACTTCTGAATGTTATTAGCATGCTACGTTTCAATACACATTCAGGTATCGTTATCAAGCAAAAAAAATTTTTTTTTTTAATTTTTTTTTTTTTTGCTTGATAACGATACCTGAATGTGTATTGAAACGTAGCATGCTAATAACATTCAGAAGTAGTGTATCCATGTAAGTGTGTTTATTTTTAACTATATAATTGTATTTAGATTACATAACAGCATGTATTTTATTATCAATAATGTCTAGTTGTTGGGAATCTTACAAACAGAGAAGGCTAAACGTCGTTTAATGTTGATGTGTATTGGTTGGTTTCTACCCACTGTTATAGTTGGTATGACGGCTGTATTACGTGGAGACACATACGGTAAAGACCAGCTGTAAGTAAATTATCAATCTGATGGCCTACATTACATGAAAATCTGACAAGTTGTACTGGGAGGTCGCGCCAGGTGTCATACGAGTAGTCGGTATGATCCATAAGAGTATGACTATCACTCGAACGGCTTTTGATCCTATGACGTTAAAAATTGATTGATCAATCAGCGTTGACGTTTCTAGAGGTCTACCCACAGTTCCATGCACTCACCGTAACAGAGCGTTTCATTGGCTAACTTCTCACATCAGCCACAATGCATCTTATATAAAAACGAAACGAAATAGGATCTGTGATTTAAACAGATTGGTAAATATTTGTAGCCCACGCTTCTGGCAGATAGAATTAAAGGAAATAAATAAAAAAGGAAGCAACTACATGTATAGGTAAAGAGCTTGATTATTTGTCGCCCAAGATTCGGTCTGACAGAAAACAGAGAAAGGTCGGTAAAGAGCTTGATTATTGTTGCCCAAGAATGCCAGGTAGAGGGAGAAGCAAACAAATAATAGAACAAGGAAGCCAAAACATATATGTACATTGTTATCAGGAACCACGAGTGGATGTTTTAGAGAGGATTTATGAGGTCCTCATCGGATCCAGTATAATTTGAGTCGCTGTGACGCTTTGAGTAAGGCGCTGACCCACTAACTATGGGGTCCTGGCTCGATTCCGATGTTGGCCAAGAAGCTTTAACCCGAGAGTTGAAATGTAGACGGAAACGCTGCTACTATCCTGGCAAAATTCTCCTAACATGAACTATGTCCGTCTTCATAAGCTCAGTTGGTGCCAAAGGATAGAATATTTTAATCAATTTCATTTGCATCCCGTTAATGCGTGGGGGGTTGGGATGGCCTAGTGGTCTAGAGTGCCGCGCTTCGACATCTAGCTGGCCGGTCACCTCTGGCTTGCGGCTGTGGTTTCGAGCCCTGGTTTGAGCGTATGTGGCATGGCGATAGTGGCGCCTTCTCAACCTCGTGGGTTTCCTCCGGGCACTCCGGTTTCCTCTCACTGCTAAAGACCCCTACGCGCAAGCGAATTATTGAAATAAAATTAAATCATATGTTAGTCCCGAAATGACCTAGTTTGTGTTGAGTGGGCGTTAAACCCCATTTCTCTCTCTCTCTCTCTCTCTCTCTCTCTCTCTCTCTCTTATTTAGTCTTTGAGTGTATGACATGTGTGAAACGGAGTAGAATGGCATTACAAAAAAATCCAGTTTACTAATTTTTGTACATGGCGGTTATTGAGGGCAGAGGGCTATTCTCAAAGTATCAAGTAGATGCATCTTTGTGTACAGAATGATTTGAAACGTCAACACGAGCCTTGCTGGACTAAACGACATTTTCTATGTTAAAGAACGATTGGGACTACTTTATTAGCAGTAATATCCGGACTATTCCGTGTATCAGATTAAAGCTCTACTGGCCTAAAGCACATTGTGATAGGTCACCTGAAGACGCGGGTATTTTGTGTTCACCCACCCACCAATTAAAGAAAGAAAGTTAGATTTAACAACAGATAATTCATTACACAAATATTCAGAGGCTACATTTTTTTTTTTTTTACTTTTACTATTTTGTGACCTGGATTTATGACTGGCCCCCAAGACAAGTGCTTTATTTGCCTAATGTTTAATCCGGCACGATCATTACTACGTATATAATGTAGTGGGAGTGGGTGGGGTGGTGGTAAAATATAAACTAGATAAAGCGAGAGAGAGAGAGAAATGGGGTTTACCGTCCACTCGACACAAACCAGGACATTTCGGGACTAACATATGGTTCAATTTTATTTCAATAATTCGCTTGCGCGTAGGGGACTTTAGCAGTGGGAGGAAACCGGAGTGCCCGGAGGAAACCCACGAGGTTGAGAAGGCGCCCCTATCACCATGCCACATACGCTCACACCGGGAATCGAAACCACAGCCGCAAGCCAGAGGTGACCAGCCAGCTAGAGGCCGAAGCACGGCACTCTAGACCACTAGGCCATCCCAACGCAAGATATATTTTAATCGTATATATTAATATTAATCTTATATTTTAATCTTATATTTTAGTCCTTATTTTTGTTTTTAAGATGCTGGTTGACGGCAGAGAAGAACACGAGATATGCTTTCCTGGGACCCGTGTATTTTATCATGACGGTATATACATGTATAGAGTTTATAGTTAATATAGTTTTTTCTTGTCTACTATATCACCCTGGGTGGAAGTGGACGTTAAACCCCAGAAACGAACGAACGAATCTAGTTTAGTCAAGCCCTTCCCCTATCCAGTGTGATCATTGCTAGCCTTGTAAGAATGTGTATCTCTTGTCGAATGGGAATAACACTGCCAGGGTTCTTGAAAGATACCTTGTCAATTGAAAATAACATGTATGTCTTGCCCTTCCGATTGGACTAAAAACATTGATAGTTTACGTAAAAGATGCCTTGACGATTGGAATGAATATTTACGCCTTGTCCGTAGGAGAAAACAAAAATCAAGTAGCTTTTCAACAGGAATGGCGAAGAAAAGTAGGTGAAGCAGCACTGAATGGAGTTATTTCCCTTTTGTGATTAGAGGGGCGGGGATAGGGGGTTCTTGCGGGAAGAAAGGGGTTTTACATAGGACACGCCCGTTCGCTAAATCTTATTCAGACATCCTGAATAAAAATATTGTTTACATAAAAATAACAAAAAACAAAGGAGGGTTGATTGCAGATCACGAAACATAGAACTTTATTTAAAGAGAGAGAGGGGTGGGTTTTAACGTCCACTCGACACAAACTAGGTCATTTCGGGACTAACATATGGTTTAATTTTATTTAAATAATTCGCTTGCGCGTACGGGTCTTTAGCAGTGGGAGGAAATCGGATGACCCGTAGAAAACCAACGAGGTTGGAGAGTGTCTTGCGATTAGAGGACAGGGGTCTTATGACAACAAAGGAAGGTTGCTTGAATATCTTTTAACTTGTTTTTGATCTATTTCGAACTTAAAAAAAATTGTGTTTGTTTTTTGACTTGTAGAAGTGGTTGGTTTTTTTTACCTTTTGTTCCAGGTGAATTTTATTGTAACGTTCATTATGTTTATCGCCAGATTGGCCCATGATAACAGAAAACACGTCCCCCTTCTTAAACGACTTCGGTAAGATGCTGTTTTTTTTTATTAGTTTTTTTTAGACTGTTCACCTTCTACTTTGAAAAACGAATAACTGTATATAGTTTCAGGATTTGTACACGTTTTAAATAGAGATACGATCTAATTAAAATTATAAGCTACTTTTATTTTGCTATTGGTTCGTGGTAGCAAAGCGGTAGCGGTAGTCATTTTATTTCAATAATTTTCTCGCGCGTAGAGGTCTTTAGCAGTGGGAGAAAACCGGAGTACGCGGAGAAAACCCTCGAGATTGGAGATTGGTGTATTGAGAGATTATATATTTATTTTATTGACGACTAGTATATATTTATTTTGTGTAGACATCAATTGATGACGTTTATAACCCTGGTACCAGTCCTAAGTTTAACGTGGGTATTCGGTTTATCACCAGCCAGTAACATGGTTTCACAATATCTCTTCGTTATGATCAACTCCTCACAGGTAAATATTATATTAATTAGTCAATTTCTGGTGAATTTTTTGAATTTCTGAGTAATTTTTGAATTTGTGAGTAATTTTTGAATTTGTGAGTAAATTTCTGAGTAATTCTTGAATTTCTGAGTAATTCTTGAATTTCTGAGTAATTCTTGAATTTCTGAGTATTTCTTGAATTTCTGAGTATTTCTTGAATTTCTGAGTGATTTTTTAATTTCTCAGTGATTTTTTGATTTATGAGTAAATTTTGAGTAATTCTTGAATTTCTGAGAAATTTTTGACATTCTGGGTAATTCTGAGTAATTCTTGAAATTCTGAGTAATTCTTGAAATTCTGAGTAATTTTTGAGAATTTTTTGAATTATTGAGAATTTTTTGAATTATTGAGTGATGCTTATCAACTGTTCATATTCTCAAATTCAAATACCCTTGCCACAATAATGAACGAAGTTTCAAATTCGGTCCTTCATTTGGCCGTCACCGTAAATGCCGCCATTTTAACGAAGACATCATGGTCTAGAGGGTTGATTGTGAGCTTATCATGGGAATAAATGTCTAAATGATATTTTATGTAACATTTGACGCCTGAAAAAAAATCTACAAAGTATTCGGTATTTAATTCATATTATTTAATCTTATGTTCAGGGACTTTGGATTCTACTTGGTCACATGATGTTCAGTACACCAATCAAAGCCCTCCTACTTACAAAGGTCATGGGAGAACAGCCGAAACCAAAGAAGAAGGAAGCCGGAGAAAGCGACTCCAGTGAAGAGGTCAGCGAGGATTTGACTGCCACTTCAGATCTTGATCCAAATTTAGAAAATGAAAAAAAGGTTCAATAAATATTACAGTTAGGTTGTTTTTACTCGAATTTACCATAAGTGTGTTCGTGTTTAAAATTTACCACCCACAACACAGACACATTCACCATATACAAAATATTGTAGTTCACTAGTTCCCAACAAAATTTACCATTAGTGTGTTCCTGTTTAAAATTTACCACCACAATACAAACACATTCACGATATACTAAACATTGTAGTTCACTAGTTCCCTGCACAGTTTACCATTAATATGTTCGTGTTCACACTTTACCATTAGTGTGTTCGTGTTCACAATTTACCAACACAATACAGACACATTCACGATATACTAAGCATTGTAGTTCACTGCACACTTTACCATTAATGTGTTCGTGTTTACACTTTACCATAGTGTGTTCGTGTCCACACTTTACTATAGTGTGTTCGTGTCCACAATTTACCATTAATGTGTTCGTGTTCACAATTTACCAGTAATGTGTTCGTGTTCACAATTTAGCATAGTGTGTTCGTGTTCACAATGTACTAAACATTGTAGTTCCCTGCACAGTTTACCATTAATATGTTCGTGTTCACACTTTACCATTAGTTAGTTTGTGTTCACAATTTACCATCGGCGTGTTCGTGTTCACACTTCACAATCACACAAATAAGTCATCACGAGATAACAAACAGTATCGTATTGTTTTCGTGTTCACAATTTACCATCGGATACATAAACCCTCACGAGATACTAAATAGTAAAACAGTGTGTTAGTATTCATAAGTAGTGCATGGAATATATTTTATTTTTATTTTACCCTTAATATGCTTTTCAAATGCCTTAGCCAAAGCTCAATATTTTCTTAACCAAAATATATCTTTTTAAAATATGTTTAATCTTAGAAGTCACATTTTTTGTTTTTTCTAATTTCGACGAATCTTAACATTTAGGTTAACACGGGGTCTTTGGTTATGGCTCGATGCCTTTTGCGTGTAATTGTGAAATATGCACGAAGGTTGTGGACCTTCTGGAAGCCACGATCTTTAGTCCCATTCAAAGAATTTCCGTCCCTTGACTTTTAATGCGTCCGATTTAAATGAAATTTAAGATATAAGGATTAAAAAACAAGGACAATTTGATGAGACTTTATCGCAGTAGAAATGATATTTCGTTGTCTGAAATTCGACCATCTTGGATTTTTGAGTATCTAATGGATTTTTTCAAAAGAATAGTCCCCGAGGAGCATAACTTGAACGATTTATCTGCAAGTTATCAACTGGAAGGGGGTCGAGCGAAATAAAAAGGACATAGTGTAGAACTGTAGTCATTCAACGAAAATCTGAAAAGGAGTCACCGTACGAAAATTTAAATAACTGTAGTTTTGTAAGGTCAGGAATCAATGTGACCAGTTTTTCGTCTAAGTGCGCAACGAGCGGGTCTGATTCCCCCAGAATTATTTGTATACCCAATGGGCTAGAGCGTAGGAGGTTTTTAGCAGTGGGACCAAACCGGAGTACCCGAAGAAAACCCACAAGGTTGGACAGGCGACCCTACAGCTTGTGATGTACAACCTTATGACAGACCTTATGATGCAACGCGCAAGCACTAACCATTCAGCCATCCAAACCTCAGTATGGTGATTCTTGAGCACCATCTTCTTACAAAGCTTGTCCTTTTAGGTCAACTTAAGCACGTTTTTTTACAAGACAAGTACGTGATCACGCCCCCCCCCCCCGTGGCTTATGACAATTGTGAGGAACATGTTTTTTTTTTTAAATTTTCTAATCAATAATTATATTGATTTTTTCAGACGGCCGTTCTTCAGTACAACTGTCCTGCCGAGAACGTCGTACGTAAAACATCCACCACACGGTCACGCCAAGTTCCCGCCTTCCACACAGAACTAAGTGATTCTTCTGGAGGACGACACCACAGGGAACAAGATCTCGGTGACGGAACCACCACTGCATAATAGACAACACGAGAGAATGTATATTTACTCGAACATCCAGTGTGTATTAAACTATGATATATATTATTTTAAAATGATAATGAAACACACTTTTCTTTCAATACTAAAGATTATATATTCTATGGACTACAATTACTGCTTATATCTCTGAGCGACTTTTCGACTAGACTTCTCTAGTCTTTATAAAGCAATGATAAAATGTAAAATAAAACAATGTATACATGTAAACAATAAATAAGCTTGTTTAATGCTGGCCAAGTTATGTTATACCATACGACACACCTGTGCTTGCCTACTCCATGATCAAACACGATAGCAGATGGCTTCCATCTTGTTTACTGACGGTACTACTTATTTTAAGACAGACTCGGCTTTCCAATTTATAATATCTACGTCATTGGGGATTTCCAATTTATACTCACTGGTTGCTATGACCCGCTATATGGCGTTGTCTAGAAACGCGCGTGCTCGCGTTAGTTTAAAATTTTTGCTATACGTTTAACATGGACTATTTGATGTAATTTGCCTGATTTGATTTGGCCCCATTTCCATAAATTTAGGTTGTTTTTTAGAAATTTTTAGCAAATGTTAATCTTAGGTGTTTTTTAATTCTAGCCGAAGTAAATTTTTTTACAATTTATAGCGAGTTAAGTTATCGTCTCTAAGAGGCGGGCGTAGTATTTTAAATGGCGGCCATTTGCCATCATGTGTATTCTTGAAGTAGGTACACATGATGTAATCGTATGATGTTATACGTCAAGGCTCGTTATGGAGCGGGTAACTGTATAGTATATTATCAAGTCAATTGGGCAGGTAGGGCATTCCAACGTCCTATGATACGGCGCGCAATGTCTGCGGTGCCTATCTCATTCCAACACCCTTAGTTGGGTACCACAAGGATTAGGAGAGCCACGGGACTGGAGGTCGCGTGTTCGACCCCTCCAAACCCCAAATGAGTGGCGAATAACATTTTGGATATGTCAAGTGTGACATTAATTAGAGGTAGGACCAGCGGGGATTGCCTAGGGATTCGGATGGGACAAAAAATTATGATCCACCAGTATAAAGAGTAGGCGGAAACGTCGCTGTCCGGGCAAAATTATCATCTGGCCATAGAAAAACTAAAATGGCAGATGTAATACGATGAGTATTCCAGCTGCCAAGATATATTTTACGTGCACGTCAATGTATACACGGGGCCCCGGGTTTCCGTACAATCCGAACGACAATACGTTGTCCCAATGTGGTACCTCAGACAAGGGGGAACTATGTCGGAAAACCCAACTCCCGCCGTACTTTCTCGACCAACGCAGTGATCGAAAACCGTGACTCACCCCATTTGCCCCCTCGCCCCCCTTCCAACTGGTTCAGTTTGTGTATAAACTGAAAATGTATTAAAATAAAGACACGTGAATAGATCGTAAATAAACTACCGGATCAGTTTAAATATAAATAAATCCAACAAGACACGTGAATAAATCTCTAGCTGTTACAATACCGTTTTATTATCAATAAATAAAATTAATTAAAATAAATAACCCTGGAGCAATACAATATATCCTGGATTTAAATCTATAAAATTAATAAATGACTCTATTGTTTATGTCCTTCTGAAAGGTGCAAAACTTATAAAATACAATCATACATTTTTTGTAATAATATAGTGACTAATCCTGTATATATAATATACATGCGCATGGCAACTGCGTCGTGGGTTTCTACAAAAAATAACTAATTTAAATTTCCAAGTAAAGCCTGGGTTCCTGATCGCGTGGGGACGTGACAGGCTGCTCTGGAACTTTTGAAACAAATGCTATTTGTCATTTAAAGCATGTAAAGAGAGAGAGAACTGGGTTTTAAGGTCCTGTTGACACAACCCAGGTCAGTTCGGGGCTTACATATGGTTCAATTGTATTTCAATAATTGGCTTGCGCGTAGGGGTCTTTACAGTAGCAGGAAACCGGAGGACTCAGGAGAAACCCGCCTATTGGGAATCGAAACCACGCCACTTGACTCAATGAGAGACCTTATGATAAAGCGCGTGCGCACTAGCCATTCAGCCACCCAACTCCGCTCCCCCACCCGACATTGACCAGAATATGCAAGGACTGCAGTGACCATTTCAGCTTATTATGACACTGGCGATACTGTTACACGACAAAACATCAAACATTGAATAGGAAACGCCTCGATGGACGTTGGAAAGTTTAAAACAGAAACATTGTGTGGGGATAACGCTGGTGCCAAGAAATTTTCGGATTTCCAGAAACATCAAACCGGTGTTACTTTAGTCGACCCCATTCCACCAATTAAAGTTCTGTTTCTGTCTGGTCTCCGCCGATTACAAAGACTCTTCAACCCCTCGCGGAAAGTGCTGCCACTAAAACAATACAGAATAAAATTACACACATTATTGAGGTACTGAAACTGGTTGACGATCGCAAAGACCAGAGATTGGACTGCTGCGAGATGTGACCCTGGTGGAGCTGCCCAGTAGATGTTTCCGATCAGGAACACACTGATGGGCGTGGTGCAGATGAAGTAAACAATATTAATTAAGAAAAGCGTGGTTATCAATGAAGATATACGCTTGGTTGAATTGGAGGTTACGGTACACCCAGTGCCCTTATTGAGGTCCCTTTTTCTCTCAAAAACTGTACTAAGGATTAACATGTTAAAGATAGAAAGGATACCAAATGGCACAAAGCAATAAACAGCTACATCAATCCACGGCCAGATATCATTAGTAAATTTATAATAATCATCGTGAATGCTGTCACAATGAAATACAAACGTTTCATTATCGTCGCTAACCAGCGCCAAATCTCCGAGGCCAAAAACAAAATGGATGTTTAATCCGACCAATACTACCACGATGCTAGAGAGGATGATGAGGGTCATCCTACGTGTGCATCTAGTTTTTATGGTGTGTGGAGAGACAACGGATAAATATCTTTCTATCGTCATAGCAACCAGAATCCAGGCAGAAGTCTGTAAACTGCAGGTCACGAGTGGTCTGTGGATCTTACATATGACTGGATGAACGTGTCTTATGTCCAGATTAAACGTGAACCGAATCCACAATCGCAGAAGTCCAGTATAGAGAACAAGGATGTCGCAAACCGCCATTGCTGTAAAGTAGATATTCGTTGTAGATTTGCGAATTTGACCACACGACAATACAGCGATTACTAGAATATTTCCAATGGTACCGAAAATAATCAATACGGGAGAACTGTATTTCCATATGTATACAGCAATTCTCTCTTCAATGAACTCTTCAGTGACGTGAGTGCTGGTGTTATCCATGGTTTTGATGTCTGCACTGGTGAAACAGCAAAAGGCCTCCACGGGATGATTTGAACGATTAAGCTATACAGGATATCTCCACGGGGTGATTGGAACGATTATACAAGATGTCCCCACGGGATGATTGGAACGATTATACAAGATGTCTCCACGAGGTGATTGGAGTGATTATACACGGTGTCTCCACGGGGTGATTGAAACGATTATACAAGGTGTCCCCACGGGATTATTGAAGCGATTATAGAAGATGTCTCCACGAGGTGATCAGAATTAATTTGAAGATGTCTCCACAAAATGTCTGCGTGTTGATCAGAATGAATTTGAAGATGTCTCCACAAAATGTCTGTATGTGGTGTTGGGAGTGAATCTGACGATACCTCATTAAAATGTACATGTATGTACAAGATGTCCCCACGGGATGATTGCAACAGTGTCTGTACGAGGTGTTCAGAATGTTTCCACAAGATGTAGATACGTGGTGATTAGAATCAGTCTAACAGATGCTGCTATGTGCTTTTACATGGTCGTTGGAAAGAATCTACGTTGTTTACACAGCAAATCCAGTTCAAACCAATTTAACCCATCATTGCTTTTCTTTTAAAACCCCTTTGCAAAATAAATCACTAACACATTTTACGGGTTAATGTCTTTAAGAGAAAATTCCGAACACTTTTGAAATAAAGTTTTTGTACAAATACAATTTTTCCACACTTCCAAATATAATAAATAGTCGCCTTAGATGTTGACGTTAATGCACACAAGATGAAAACCAGTGATTTAAGCTGAACAACTTAAAATGAAACTCAAAGCTCTACTGAAACCGATATTGACAATGATTCTTTTCTCGGAGGATTCGAGATTAATCTACCCCGACTTCAACTTTCCAAACTAATTTATAATTGCATATTTTGATCAGAGTTATTTCTCGAAAACGAAATAAATCAAGGCAAAATCACTTCCTCTTTGTGTTTGATGTGTCCTACGGCCGAATGTCATACTACGTTCACACATTCTTCCAATATTGAACGTGCACGTGACACGGCGTGAGTTTTAATTTCACGAGACTGGTATGGTGTAATATTCTGACTAAGCGTTATAATATCTCGAGGACAGTTTATGCTTCCTGGTTTGATTGATGAAAAACATCAATGAATTCCGTTCTTGGAAAACCATACACGCAAAAGGAATCTGGAGTTACCCCAAGAAAACTGAGGTAACCATATAGCTTTCGCGGTACCTTAATATCATAAGGTGTTTATCTTCAGGAAGTGGTGGGGAGATCAGGCCAGTTGGGTAGCAGTTTCGGCTGAGAGATCAGATCGGTTTAGGCTAGGAGATCAGGCCAGTTGGGCAGGAGATCACATCGGTTGGGCGGGAGTTAGGGTAGGAGATCAGGCCAGTTGGGCAGGAGATCGGTTGGACAGGAGTTAAGGTAGGAGATCGGAGTTCACATCGGTTGGGCAGGAGTTAGGGTAGGAGATCAGGCCAGTTGGGCAGGAGATCGGTTGGACAGGAGTTAAGGTAGGAGATCGGAGTTCACATCGGTTGGGCAGGAGTTAGGGTAGGAGATCAGGCCAGTTGGGCAGGAGATCGGTTGGACAGGAGTTAAGGTAGGAGATCGGATCGGTTGGGCAGGAGTTAAGGTAGGAGACCAGATCGGTTGGGCAGGAGATCAGGCCAGTTGGACAGGAGTTCACATGGGTTGGGCAGGAGTTAAGGTAGGAGATCGGATCGGTTGGGCAGGAGTTTAGGTTAGGAGACTAGATCGGTTGGGCAGGAGATCACATCGGTTGGGCAGGAGTTTAGGCTAGGAGATCAGATCGGATGGACAGGAGTTTAGGCTAGGAGAACAGATAGGTTGGACTGCAGCTCCGGCCGGATGGGATGATAAATTCTGACAGAGAGATTCTCTGAACATTTCCACAGAGTAAAAGACATTTCAGATACTACTAAGGCGTCCCCTCCCCGGGGGCTCTTTGATTTGAATTAATTCAATGAAATTTAGTTATTAAACTGGAAAAACAAGCAGCACAATTTTACCGTTTACAACCAAGTGACGTTTGGACTACAGTTTTCTAGTCATTATCAAATCAAACAAAGATACAATTATAAAAAAATGATTTGAGGTTTATTGAATGTTCAAACAGCATATGGTTTACACAGAAAGTAGAAATATATTTAAACTACAATTTAAAATAGTTTATTAGGAGATTGAAAATGTTGAAACGGTAATTTTATTTAAACAGCAGCATATGGTTGATATATTTTTCTAATCTACATTTTAAGTTTATTAAAGGACAATATTGGTGTCAGTCACTATCACATATGTGAAAAAACTGGTTAAACACTTTCCAAATATAATCTTAACACAGAGATCATTGCTACGATAGATGAGTAATAAAGGTTTTAACAATCGGAAGTGACAAACCCAAAAGGAGAACACAAGTTATCCCTCTATATAACTGCCCTTAAGAGCTGTTGACTGTTGAAACAATATTTTGAATATAGGTGTAAATGTACAAACAGCTGATAGTTTACATATTATTCTACATCTATACAACATATTTATCACAGATAGAATTAATTCAGTGGCATTGGGGGGTTAGCAGTAGGAAGGCAAGGAACTAGTACAAACGGGAGTTCTGCAATAAAAAGGGGAGAACAGCAGTAAAAGGTTGAATTCTATAGGGGAGGGGGGCAGCAGCAGTAGGCTGAATTCTTCAGTAATGGAGAGAGATGGGGGGAGGCAGCAGTGAGACTGAATTGTGTAGAATAGGGTTGTGGGGACGGGAGCAACCGATAGAGGCTGAATTCTGCAATAAAGGAGGAAGGGGGGAATGGTCAGCAGTAAAAGATTGAATATACAATAATACATATAACTACGTAACTGTACATATTATATATATCACACACAAACTCAGCTACCCTAATATTACATAGATAACTATGCTAATATCACACAGAGAACACATATAACAGCTGCCAAGAACGAATGAGACTACTGTCTATAACTAATGTTTAAATGCTGCAATCAGGAATTATCTTTATATAAAATATATAATGCTGTTAGACATTGGTTAATTAAATACAAATATTTGAAACAAACAAATCTCCATGTGTTATCTCTGTTCACAAGTTTACATAGGCTCATCTGCATAAGCCCAGATGGTGCGGCACATTTTTTATACAGGTTTAAATGCTGATATGGAAAATTACAGTTTTCGACAGTTTATAGTACAAGGTACTATAGACCAGGAAGCTGGTTCTGACATCATCACCTACAGTTGGACATAATGTATGCTTAAAGCTGTTTAAAACTCTCTGCCCATCTAATTATGATTCATCACATGAAGACAGGTTGTTTTTTTTCTTTCCTGAGCCCTAGAATACCATAATTGATAATAATTCCAAGTTATTAGTCCTTAATTCTTGTTAAAACATCCTACATGTTTTTCTCCATCTCAGAATTGGGTTTTCTGTCTATTTGGTTCACCTTCCTCACTTGTGAACGGTGTTTGGGTTGAAATTTCAGAAACTTAAATTGGGAGACTATTTTCATTAGTGTTGGAGACTATTATATTTGTTTCAGAGAAGGATTTATTTGTGTTGGGAAGTTTTATTTCTGTGTGTGTGAGTGGGGGGGGGGACTATTTTATTTGTCTGGGAGACTATCTTATTAGTGTGGGGAATTATGGTATTTGTCTGGGAGACTTTTTTTTATTAGGGAAGCAGACTATTTTATGGGGACGTTATGATATGTATGAGGAAGATTTTTTTATTTCTATGAGGGATTACTTTGTTTGAGTCATTTGTTTGATTAAATCACTTCTTTCGTCAATCTTCTCTACAAGTAGTTTGACCAATGGTTCCACAAATTCCTGGAAATAAAAAATATCCCAGACTTTGTTATTTTTACAATTCAATTATTAACAAATTCAACCTGTAACCTATAACATGGAAAACACCATCTTGTGACATTGCATCAAAAATCAAAGTCCATCAATCTTTCGACAATTGCCCGTAGAACAACCAATTCAATTTTCATGTTCATTGTCCTTTAATTGAAACAGGGCTGAACGTCTTTCTATTCTGGGATTGTCCTTAAATTGTCAGACCCTTAGGCTTTGTCTGAAAATAAAGGGGTGGGGTAGGGGTAAGATGAAACACCCTGAGAGTGATTTAAGGCCAAAAGAAATCAATCAATCAAAGTATCCTACAAATCAAATATATGTGAGCTCTGTCAAGTATCCGATGAGTGTTGATAGCTATAATAAGGTTAAAGGGAAATTCCACCCGGGCAGCTGCATAATCGTTTACTCTCCATGAAATTCAAAGTTTCAAGTTTTCTTTTACATGGATGGCAACATCCTACATGAGCTACCAGACACTGTCAATTACCAGGCCCTCTGTTCTTGTTGTACCAGGCCCTATGTTCTAGTAGTACCAGTCCCTATGTTCTAGTTCTACTCTGCCAGGCCCTCTGTTCTAGCTGTACCTTACCAGGCCCTATGTTCTAGTCGTACCTTACCAGGCCCTATGTTCTAGCCGTACCTTGCCAGGCCCTCTATTCTATACTACTGACAAGTGAAAATGAAAAGAGTACACAACCTGGACCAATATTTAAATGGTAATTTTAATTGAATTTATAAATAAAATTTTATCTAAATTCAATGTTTTATAAAATGTGGCCAGCTCCCAAGGAAACCAGACGCTTATCGCACAACTTCATTTATTACTATGGGCACAAAAGCATAAACTGTATGCTTTCTTGTTACTATTAATGAGCCGTATTCAACTCCAGATGACATGACAAATTTTTAAAAAAATTGCATTTATAGAAAGCTTTGCTTTGGACTATTAAAAAATGGTGCCAGCTCTATTTTTATAAAAATGACTATTCGTCTGGTTTTATTGGAGTGGCTCATAAATAACCAATTACCTGAGAATGAAGAATTTTTTCACATTTTTTAATCCATCTCTTATCATTTCTCTTCTGCGCTAAAGCCGCTTCCTACAAAATAATCAAACAAACTGTGTAACGGAAACAATCTCATTAGAACACAGATCCTATTTCGTTTCGTTTTCTATAGTTCAAAATTTCCTTTTACTTGTCTTCACAACACTAGGGAGAGAGAGAGAAATGGTGTTTAACGTCCACTCGACACAAACTAGGTCATTTCGGGACTAACATATGGTTTCATTTTATTTCAATGAATCGCTTGCGCGTGGGAGCAAACCGGAGGACCCGGAGAAAACCCACGAGGTTGGACAGGCGATCCTACTCCTTGTCACGTACAACCAGAGATTTGAAACCACGCCAGTTGACTCAATGACAGGCTTTATGATACAGTACGCACATGATAACCATTCCGTCATCCAACCCCCCCACAACACTAGGATCTGGAAGAGTTGTGTTCTGGTTATAACTGTGTTCTGGTTATAATGGTGTGAGGGATTAGCCAATGAAACGGAACTGTTGGTAAACCACTAGAATTGTCAATGGTGGTTGATTAATGGATGTCTGCCGTCTGACAGAAAAAAAAAAAAACAAAGAGTTGATAAAATAAAACGGGAGAAAAATGCTACAACTGATGAGAAAAATGAAAATGCACCCAAGTTAGGGGGGTCCTAAAAGTAGACAGAAGGGCCCCACGTCTGACAAAAGGGCCCCTCTGGCAAAGGGAAAGGGCCACTGGGTCCGAATTCGAGTCAGTTGTTTATTATACACTGTTACTGTCGAATCCACTACTAAATGAGAATGCAGTCATTGCATTGGCATGAAAATCATCAATCTAGACCGCCCCCTCCCCTGCGAAAAAGGGCCCTCAAATAGTATAGCCTCCGCCATGATAAACGTTAAAACGCCCCTGTCTGTTTTTAATCAAATTGTAACGGAAAGTGATTTAAAAGAAAGGGATTTACGATAATAAACAATCAACGCACTTATCTTGTTAAAACTACAAACAGTGATAAAGTAATTTTAATCAAATTTTCAATATATTCATTTTGCATTATCTATTTTTCAAACTGTTATAGTAAGAACGGCCAGATCTTAAAGGAATAATCCCAGTTACATTTTGGGGCTTAAAATTGCTTAATTTTGTATGAAAGGCCTTTAATAAATTATAACTTAGCCCCTAGCAACTACCTCAAGCGTTGTGATACGTTTTCAAAAAATTTCCAATTGTCGGTATTGCTCTGTGTTTGAAGACCGGCGTCTTGGTTGCATCCTAAAAAGTGCCTGGATAATACGCGTCTACATGCTGAGTGTGCGCAGTGGCATTTCTCATGTTATCGCTTACCGCAAGCTCTCTATTTATGAAGTGTACAATAGGTATCGCATGTAGTCGCATTTATCAAGTGGTTGGCCCGAACTATTTAAAAAGTCTATTGTCCGAATATTTGATTGTGGTGCGATTTTGACGTTCACGTCCAAACGACTGAATATTTTGAACTGAACTTTTCAGACAAGGTAAATACACAATTCCTCTGTATTTTGGCGTTAAAATTTCATACGTATACGAACTTGTAATTTTCAGATTCTATGAAATTCGGGATTCGCACTTAAAAGCCCCAATAACACTCTTGTTGTAATTGAATAATATGTCTCAATTTTTATTCTGGTCAACAAATTGTATTATTTTACAATATTTAAATAAATTGATGGTACAAATTTAATCGTAACACACCTAATTTAAAAAATTGGAAACATTCAACTACATGATTTGAAAAGGTTAACGTAAACCTTTTCAAATGTGACTTGGATTTTAAAATATTTTCGAACCCTTTGGACAAGTAAAATATGATGTAATGGATAATTTACACAACAGGTAGGACACATAAACATCTGGTACGTTTAGAATAAGACTATTATTTATTTTCTAGAGCTGCCAAGCCAGCAAGAGTGTTATTGTCCCTTTAAGGGAGGGAAGAGGGAAATGGGGTTTAACGTCCGCTTGACACAAACTGGGTCATTTCGGGACTAACATATGGTTTAATTTTATTTCAATAATTTGCTTGCACATAGGGCACCCGGAGAAAACCCACGAGGTTGGACCAGATCTTTAGAAATACATCTTTAATGCTCAAGTAATCAACAATGAGGGATATGGACCTGTTTTCCCCAAATCCACGACAACTGCAATCGAATATAAAATTTACCTTTGATTTTGGCGTAGAATTATCGTCAATCATTAACTCTTCAATATCAGACTGACTGAGGTTAAAAAGGTCTTGAGCTATCGCTTTGGCTTGTTCCAATGTTGGGTCTTTAGGTGCCTTGGCTCGTTGACTGGCCGTCAATTTATCATTGATTTCTCGGCGACCTTCTTCAACTCGAGACAAAATCTCGCAGCTTAACATCTGGAATATAATTTTACCTATTCATTTTTACAAGAACGTAATGAAGTAAGGATAAATGTCTACTCTCAAAATGGTCAGTCCAGAGAATAGTAAGAAAACAGCAACACTCACTTCTGGAGTACGGTTGCCTGTCGAACCTCTCGGTATCCTCCAGTTTCCTGCCACCGTAAAAGCAAATTTTTAAAATAAAACTTAAATTTTGGTCGTTTCTCAAATGACCTAGCTTGTGTGTGTCTCTCTCTCTCATTCGATAAAAAAGGAGCCTTAAAAGAAAGAGAGTGGGTGGTGGGGTGGGGGTGATGGCCTAGTGGGTCTAGCATGTCACACTTCAACCTCCAGCTGGCAGGTCAACTCTAGCCAGTGCCTGAGATTTTGATCCTTCGTGTGATCCTATGTGGCTTGGAGATAAGGGTTTACTTCAGGTACTCCAGTTTCCTCCCACAGGAAAGACCCCTTCATGTGCACTGACATAATAAAAATATAAGATAAAATGTCTGCGATATTGCCTTCAATGGAAGCAAACGTTAAACACCAAGAACATGAACAAGAGGGAGAAATGGGGTTTAACGGCCACTCGATACAAACTAAGGACTAACATATGGTTCAATATTATTTCAATAATTCCCTTGATCTTGGGCATAGGGGTCTTTAGCAGTGGGAGGAAACCAGAGTAGCCGGAGAATACCCACAAGGTTGGACAGGCGACCCTACTCCTTGTCACGTACAACCGGGGAATCGAAACCACTGCAGTTGACTCAGGGAGAGAGAGAGAGAGATGGGGTTTAACGTCCACTCGACACAAACTAGATCATTTTGGGACTAACATATGGTTTCAATTTTATTTCAATAATTCGCTTGCGCGTAGGGGACTTTAGCAGTGGGGGGAAACCGGAGTGCCCGGAGGAAACCCACGAGGTTGAGAAGGCGCCACTACCTCCATGCCACATATGCTCACACCAGGGCTCGAAACCACAGCCGCAAGCCAGAGGTGACCGGCCACTTAGAGGACGAAGCGCGGCACTCTAGACCACTAGGCCATCCCAACCCCCCTCAGTTGACTCAATAACAGACCTAATGATACAACACCCACACGCTAACCCCTCGGCCATCAACCCCCCCCCCCCCCCCCCGAAAAAGAGTGTTCACAATGATACAATTTCTAAAGCAAAAAGAATAATACCTTTACAAATTGTTCATACTTGAGGACTTTTTCATGTGTTTCAATAAGTTTAACCTGGACGGAATCTATCGCAGCCTCACTTTGACTAGCCAATCCATGAAGCTGTTCTTTGGCTGTATCTTCTAGATCGACCATGGCTGATTCAAGATTCGTGTATTTCTTTGATGTTTCGTTCAACTGTTTATTCTGTAAAATATACAATACATACTGTAGTCAATATCATCACAATAGTCTTCCCAATCACTGCTCAATTTTTCAAGTCAATTTTTCAGTCTAGTTTCTACCCCCTTCCATAGTTTAAAGGAGCTAAATCGCTAATATTTGGGATCTAGAAATTGACGCAAATAGGTCGCGACGCATATATTAATGTAATATGTATGTATATAAACTGATTCAATCATTTCCGTTTTACTCTAATTTCAATCAGAATATGACGTCACTGTTTGACATGACCGGTGGAATAGGTCTAGCCTCGCTTACTGAGTCCCTTCTTACAAATGGCGCTGAAACGCATTATGGTACACAATTCATGTACCAATGGTAAAATGTTGGTATGCAACATGAAGTGTGCTATGAGGGAAATATTGTCTAGACAGCAGTTTTTTTCCTACCCTTTCTCGAAATCTAACTGCCAAAGGATATTTTGTGCGCATGCCAAGGACTAGACAGTTGTCCTTGTCAGGATCTCCATCCTGCATCACTGACAAGGTGAAACCACGCCGGAAAATATGAATGAACTTTCTTGGGCCAATGCAGGGATCGAACACCCAACCTCCAGGCTAAGCGAGCCAAGGTGAGTCAATGCCTAAACTCATTGAGTCACTGTGGCTCACAATATGAGCTTTGTGAATGGATTATATAATGTATGATTATACCTTGATCTGATTTGCTATCAGCTAGAGAGAGAGAGAGAGAGAGAGAGGGGTTTAATGTCCATGGGGGGAATTGAAACCAATGTATAACATATATTTGAAACCAATGTGTAACCGAGGATTTGAAACCAAGCCCATTGACTTAATGACAGACTTTATCATACAGCCTACACTCTAACCATTCGCCCATTCAACCCCAAAACATCACCTAGTGACGTTTAGACATGGATAAAACCTTGGTTTCTATTCCCAGTGCATTGTTTTCGCATCTGGTTGAAAATTACAACTTACAATTTTCTCAACATCTGAAATCAGTTTAAGATTTGTTTCATCAGCTTCTTTTTTATCTTTCGACACGGCTGATATTCGCTTCTTTAATGATTCCAGCTAAAAGTACATAATATTATTTACTCAATTTTCAATCTGTTTATTAACAAATATCTGATCAAAAAACACAAAACTCTGGACATAGTTTCTCATTGATGTATTTGATACATTAAAACAACAACAGTTTTATAAAGGGCTATATTTTAGTTAAAATGATGTGAACAATTGTGAGTAAATTTTTAACTTAAATCTGAGAATGCTTTGTGAACTCGGGGCCTGTACTTCAATTCAAATATTTTCACCTGTATATTAATCTAATTAATATACTTACCTGTATTTTATCATAACTAATACCTTAACAGTTAATTTAATTAAATTGATATTTTTTTCTGTGTTTTAATATAATTAATATTTTCGCCTGTATCGAAATAAATATTTTACCTGTATTTTAATTAAATCAATATTTTTACCAGTATTTCAATTAAATATATATATTTACCTGTATTTTAGTTCTATCACTACTTTCATTTAATAATTTTATCTTTGTCTCCAATTCAACCTAAAATAATTTATACATTAAAAATAAATTTAAAGGGTATTTTTTACGCGCACATAAATGTGTAAATTGAGTCTTGGTTTTTGCCCCATCCAAATGACTAGACTGTCCTTGCTAGGCCTTCTGCACTTAACTACTGGCACTGGAAAACTATGCAAGAAAAACTTAAATGAGTCACAAAATAAGAAGAAAAGAGCATGGTTCTAAGTCTGTGTATTAAAATACTTACTATTGTCTCAGAGTCTGTTTTAGCTTTATCTTGTAAATGTTTCAGTTTAGTTCTTTGACTGTCGAGTAAATTACGTTTCTGGTTATTGTCTCTTTCGACATGGTTTATTCTGAAAATATCAACCCAAAAATATCAATAAATATATCAAGAAAAATATCAAAAACATCAACTAAAAAGTTAAAATAAAATCAACAAAAATATCCCCCCCCCCCCAAATAAAAAAAAAAACAACAATAAAAGATATCAACAAAACTATTAATAAATATCAACAAAACTATCAATAAATATCAACAAAAACACCAAAATTATCAACAAAAACACCAAAATTATCAACAAAAATATATCAATAAAAATATCAACAAAAAAAGAATCAACCCAAAATATCAATGTTAATGAGTGAAGTCTGAAAGGCTTAACATTCTACTGGTCTATGTTCACACATGAGAACTTCAACAAAAAAAGCCGTTAATTTTATAAAAGTATTTTTATTGTATATCATTATTAATTGCAGAAAATCGTAATTGAAGAATCGTCATTAAAGTATACATTGTACTTACTTTTCTGTTAACTTCTTAACTTGTTCCAGTAATTGCTCATTTTCTAATTTTAACGATTTAATACTTCCTGCTTGACGAGCAATTTCTGCTGATGATGCCTGCAATATAAAATGGTGTTTATGTAAACATCCAAGAACTAGATCATTTTGGAACTGACATATGGTACAATTTTTCTTTAGCAATGGGAGAAAACTCCAGAAAACTGGATAGGCGACGCTATTCCTTGCCATATACAAGCTGTGGAAGTAAAACCATGCCACTTGGCTCAAACAAACTTTAAACTATTCAGCCATCCGAAATATATATAAGAGACGGTCAAGTACAAAAATTCATAAGTGGAACATGCAAAATTTGGAAAATTCATAGAAAATGATGTCTGAGAACATTCTCCAGGATTTCCTAGCATGGTTTCCCCAGCATGGGATCATCTTCTTTCAACACGTGGGCTATTTTTACAAAAGCAGCTTAATTACTGAACCTGTTATGAATAATCTAGAGCTGGGCGATATTTCGGTATTTCGATATAAAACCATCACGGAAATAAAAACCGTGAAAAATACCGTCTTCAGAAAAATATCGAAAAACCGAACATACCGCGATATATCGCGGTTTTGATTTTTTTGGATGATATTTTACATAAATATTGAACAAAATGTTTTCTTTTTTATGTTATTTACGATATTTTATTGCTCAATGATGAAAAAAATGCTATAAACTCCCGAGTATTCATTCCACAAAGTTTGCAAATGCCGATGCGGAGCTTTATTTACGTCACGTGACTTATGGTCCACCTTTCCACCGGTTAGAATTATCCCTGTTTCGGTTCAATTTCTACACATCTTGACGAATGGTGAACACCGATACTTTGATTTTCGAAAGAAATCATTGATTTTAAGATTGAATTAAATTTTAATAAAGCAGAAATATAAATAATGCCAATCACATTGGGAGTCGCGGTAGGCTGATTATCATTCAGCGTCGGACGTGTCATGGCCGTCGTGATCGGGGAAAAATATTTGACGAAAACAATGGGCACTTTTTGACATTGTACTTTGTTTTATAGTTTAATTCACTATCCCTGTATTAAATAATGCATTTTCAAGAAGGCATAAGCTTACCCTTGAATGGGAAAGAACGAGTTTGCAAGGGTAAACGAAAGTCCAATCTTACACGTAGCTATAAAAATATGCACGACCGAAAGAACAAAAACTTTTTTATGTTGTTTGGGCTTCCTTCATTCGAAATACATGTACTTTTAATTTGAATAAAATATTATAATTAATATTTTGAATATTAAAATTGTAATAAAAAAACAACTTTAGCAAGTTTTCATGACTAAAAATTTAAAAATAATATTGACTAGAAATAATGATATTGAGGGGTATTTGCAACTTTTTATGCATGTTTATTTACATTTAAAAAGTGATAAACTGAAAGTATTGACCTTTTATAAAATATCGCGATATAGTGATTATATCGCGATATTTTCAAAAGATATCGCGATATCTGTTTCTAGGTATATCGCCCAGCTCTAGAATAATCACCAAGCTTGTTTTATCCAAATTACCATTAAATGTACTAGCTACTCAGATTATGAAACACATGGCCGATTCTCACTAAGGTATGGCTGTTGTTGTAGCCAACAAGCAAGTTGATTGACTTCTTAATTAACATGTAATAATTAACCCGGTGTAATTTAGAAGATCCCTTAGGAGCTGGAATTCAATGTAAGAGTAGACCGTAGCACCACCGTCCGGGCAAAATTCCCGTCACAGCACACTATATGACGTATACCTGTCTTCATCAGCCCAAGTAAAATAGAAAATAAGATATCATACCCCCATTTTATTTCCTTTGAAGTACTTACCCTGAGTTTAACTTCTAGTGACCTTACTCCACTTTCTGTATGTTTATCAGTTGGTGATCCTGTTACACTAGGTGGACAACACTCATCTCTAGCGGACAACTGACCTTCTAAACCTATCTTGTCTTTCTGTAGCTTATCTAGATCATTCGTCACTTTCTGGAAAATAAAATAATTCAAATAGTAATCAAATTATTGTTCCCGAAGTAAACAATATGAACCTAAGAAATGACCACTTCCATGCCCTCAAAAGTTGTTTTTGATGGAATGGGTTTCAAACCTTCAGAATCACGAGACAGTTCAGCTGTGTGTTGTGGATAGATATCAATATCCATACAGGGTAAAATACCTGCCCATCCACACAGATGCAGAAAAAAAAGCCCATCCACCTGCAGATGAAGTAAGAAATGTTGACATATTTCTGTTCATGATTCAATATCAGATCATCGAAATTCATTTATCATTTTCTATCCAAGGATTCGTTCAACCAATGGGATATTCGTTTGGATGGAAGTATTGAAATTTTTGCGATGGTGTCTAATTACCTGTATGTTCATTTTGTTCATCTTTAACCTTTGATTGGCCAGGTTTAAATCCGTCTGTAATTGTAAAATCATTTCTTTCTGTTCACCAACCGTCTTCAACGCATTACCACGCGATTCACGTAACGTATTTACCTAGAATAAAAAAACACTAATATAGGTTGCCAGGTAACGAAACATACACCCACAGCAGCAAATCCCTTGACCAGCTGATCTTAGAGTTACATAGAGATTGAAAGACATTATATAGCAACTCATGAAGTTATTATCAAATTCATTAAATTCTTAAAACAAAACATCCACAAGAATTATAAAAGTTTTTAGAGTTATTAATTCTGAAAGTAAATATCAGAAATCAATCGACTTCTTTATCTCATGAATGTAAACATTTTCCACTTGTTTACCCATTGATATATTTTACAAATCTTCATTTACCATGTGCTTCTTTTTCATATGAGAGAGAGAAATGGGT
Source organism: Patella ulyssiponensis (assembly GCA_963678685.1). Taxonomy (NCBI): domain Eukaryota; kingdom Metazoa; phylum Mollusca; class Gastropoda; family Patellidae; genus Patella; species Patella ulyssiponensis. The sequence goes on along the minus strand of OY783228.1, from coordinate 8,356,351 downwards.
TTAACGTCCACTCGACAAAAAAACTAAGTCATTTTGGATCTAACATATGGTTTAATTTCATTTCAATAATTCGCTGGCGCGTAGGAATCTTTAGCAGTGGGAGGAACCGGAGTACCCTGAGAAAACCCATGAGGTTTGAAAGGTGACCCTACTCCTTCAAATACAAGAGGAAGAGAGAGAGAAATCGGGATTAACATCCCCTAGACACAATCTTAGTCGTTTCGGGACTAACATATGGTTTTAATTTTATTTCAACAATCCTTTAGTGTAGTGGAAGGAAACCAGAGGGCCTGGCGAAAACCTAGAAAGTTGGACAGGCGACCCTACCCCTTGTCACATACATACTGGGAATCGAAACCATACCAGCTGAGTCAATGACAGACAATATGATCTACAACGCTTGCCTTAGATCATCAAATCACCCAACCCTCAAAAGGTCAGCATGCATTAATCTTCTCAGAAATTAAAATATTTGATATTATAATAGACGTTTACCTGTTGTTGAAGATAATTAACTCGTTGTTTTAACGGCCCAAGTTGTCGTGAAGCTGGTACATTATAATGATAACTAACACGTTTGGGTCTTGATGATAACCTTCCACCTGACACAGTTATAGGTGACGTCGCCATCTCCCTCATTACAACTACTACAATAAAATGATATAAATTTTAATCATGAAGCTCCGATGATTTCAATTAAACATATCCTATATGCTATGTCACCACAGCTATCAGAGAGAGAGAAAGAAATGAATTTTAACGTCCACTCGACACAAACTAGGTCATTTTGGGACTAACAAATGGTTTAATTTTATTTCAATAATTCGCTTATAAGTGGGGGTCTTTAGCAGTGGGAGGAAACCGGAGGACTCTGAGCAAACCCATGAGGTTTGATAGGCGACCCTAATCATTGTCACATACAACCAGGGATTCGAAACCACACCAGTTGACTCAATGACAGGCTTTATATTACAGTGTGCGTGTGCTAACCTTTCAGCCATCCCCCCCCCCAAAAAAAAGTCCAAAGCATTCAAGTCAGTCAACCATATTTTCAGTCCTTTGTTGCTAATGTATGAGCCTTTCCGAGACACCAGCAAGTGCTACCTTTAGTTTCATGAACAGTCACAAGAAATTGTGGACCATGGATCAACAGGCTTGAGTATCACTGCTAAATTTAAATCATCTCCATTCCAGTCTTTTTATCTACAAAACTGTTACATATACCTCTATTCATATTTTCATTACTACTTGATTCTGTCACGGATTCTGGGCTCTCGGAACTTCTTGTGTCTCTTGAAACTGGAGAACTTCCAGCTATTCTTCTGTCGGTTCGACTTTTTACAGACCGTAGATGGCTGAAATTCTACAGATTATAAAAAAATAGGTTGCCAGGCAACGAAACATACGCCCACACAGCAGCCAAATCGTCCGGGCAGTCAAAAAGAGTTGTTGCATTTTAAGTAATCATCAGAAAATCATAATTCAAACTCACCCATAACTACGGTGTAACTGTGATATAATCAAACGCTTTTTTAAATCAGATAATAATTGTGACTTCCAGAGGGACCACAAGCTAAAAAGGGTGATTTTTCGTACAATCAGGGGCCATGATTCAGGAAGTTACGATCCGATATGGGCAAATATGCAATGAAATCAAGATCATTAGGTTATAAACATGTATTTCAAGTTTCATCAAAATCAGTTCAAAATTGTGACCTCTATAGGGTCCACAACCTTGATATAACATATTTTTACACAATTCGCGTACAGACGGCGGCCATTTTATCCGTCAACTCTGGTCCGATTTTCACAAAATTCAAATTCTCTCTTCATTACCATGAAACCGTGATATAATCAAACGTTTTTTTTAAATCAGATAATAATTTTGAACTCCAGAGGGACCACAAGCTAACAAAAGCGATTTTTCGGACAATCAGGGGACATAATTCAGGAAGTTATGATTCGATGGGCGTAAATATCGAAAGGAACCAAGATCTTTGGGTTATAAACATGCATGTCACGTTTCATCAAAATCGGTTCAAAATTGTGACATCTATAAGGTCCACAACCTTGATATAACATATTTTCACACCATTCGCGTACAAACGGCGGCCATTTTGTCCGTCAATTTTGGTCTGATTTTCACGAAATTTGAACTCAACCTTCATAACCATGGAACGGTGATATAATCAAACGTTTTTTTTTAAATCGGATAACAATTTTGACCTCCAGAGGAACCACAAGCTAAAAAGGGCGATTTTTTGGACAATCAGGGGCCATAATTCAGGAAGTTACGATCCGATGGGCGCAAATATCGAAAGGAACCAAGATCTTTGGGTTATAAACATACATGTCAATTTTAATCAAAATCGTTCAAAATTGTGACCTCTATAAGGTCCACAACCTTGATATAACATATTTTCACACAATTCGCGTACAAACGGCGGCCATTTTGTCCGTCAATTTTGGTCCGATTTTCACGAAATTCGAACTCAACCTTCATAACCATGGAATGGTGATATAATCAAACGGTTTTTTGAATCGGATAACAATTTTGACCTCCAGAGGAACCACAAGCTAAAAAGGGCGATTTTTCGGACAATAAGGGGCCATAATTCAGGAAGTTGCGATCCGATGGGCGCAAATATCGAAAGGAACCAAGATCTTTGCGTTATAAACATACATGTCAAGTTTCATCAAAATCGGTTCAAGATTGTGACCTCTATAAGGTCCACAACAATGATATAACATATTTTCACACCATTCGCGTACAAACGGCGGCCATTTTGTCTGTCAATTTTGGTCCGATTTTCACGAAATTCGAACTCAACCTTCATAACCATGGAACGGTGATATAATCAAACGTTTTTTTAAATCGGATAACAATATTGACCTCCAGAGGGACCACAAGCTAAAAAGGGCGATTTTTCGGACAATCAGGGGCCATAATTCAGGAAGTTACGATCCGATGCGCGCAAATATCGAAAGGAACCAAGATCTTTGGGTTATAAACATACATGTCAAGTTTCATCATAATCGGTTCAAAATTGTGACCTCTATAAGGTCCACAACCTTGATATAACATATTTTCACACTATTCGCGTACAAACGGCGGCCATTTTGATCGTCAATTTTAGTCCGATTTTCACGAAATTCGAACTCAACCTTCATAACCATGGGACGGTGATATAATCAAACGGTTTTTTAAATCGGATAACAATTTTGACCTCCAGAGGGACCACAAGCTAAAAAGTGCGATTTTTCGGACAATCAGGGGCCATAATTCAGGAAGTTACGATCCGATTGGCGCAAATATCGAAAGGAACCAAGATCTTTGGGTTATAAACATGCATTTACAGTTTCATCCAAATCGGTTCAAAATTGTGACCTCTACACTGTTCACAAGCTAAAAAACGTGATTTTTTGTACAATCAGGGGCCATAACCCATGAAGTTGCGGTCCGATACATGCCAATATCGAAAGGAACCGAGATCTTAGGGTGATAAACCTATATTTTAAGTTTCATTGAAATCGGATAAAAATTGTGACCTGTAGACTGTTCACAAACAATTGTGGACGTCCGGACGGACGGACGGACGAACAGGGGCGACGACAATATACGTCCACATGAAAATGTGGGCGTATAAAAACCAAAATAATGTTAAGATGCTGTTCCTGAGTTTACAGGGCAAATACTTTTTAGGTTGTCAAAACGAATTGAGTGTTCCCGAATTTTACCAATTCCTTGAAAAGTGTCAGGTGACAACACCACATCTGTTTTTGAGAGAGGGGACAGAGAGAAATGGGGTTTAACATCCGCAAGACAAAAACTAGGTCATTATGGGACTAACATATGGTTTAATTTCATTTCAAAAATTGGCTTGTGTATAGGGGTCTGTTACAGTCTTAGGAAACTCGAGGAAACTGGAGGACCTGGAGAAAACCCACAGGGTTGGACAAGCGACCACACTCATTGTCATGGACAACTGGGGAATCGAAACCTGGCCAACTGACTCAATGACAGACTTTATGATAGGCTGAACATTCAACTATGCAATCCCCCGATATGACCTAAAGCTAGAGTGAGTGAAATGGGGTTTAACGTCCACTCGACACAAACTAGGTCATTTTGGGACTAACATATGGTTTCAATTTTATTTCAATAATTCGCTCGCGTTGGGATCTTTAGCAGTGGGAGGAAACCGGAGTGCCCGGAGGAAACCCACGAGGTTGAGAAGGCGCCCCTATCTCCATGCCACATACGCTCACACCAGGGCTCGAAACCACAGCCACAAGCCAGAGGTGACCGGCCAGCTAGAGGTTGAAGCGCGGCAAAAAAAAAAAAAAAAATCACGGACACCTAAATCAGATTTTTGTAAATACATATACAAATGGAGTAATTACCTTCACCTGTCTTTTATATCCAGTACTAGAATCTGTTTGATTTGATGATTGGCCATCAGATAGTCTTTTACTTCCAGTCCGATCACGTGAAACAGTAACGATGGCTTGTCCTAACGTATCACTGCCTGTTAAATCTGTCTCTTCTTCACTGCAATAAACCAGAGTAGCCAGACAATACAATTATGATATTATTGAATGAACGGTTTGTCAGCTTAAGATTCTGGCTTGGTGATCAGGAGGTCTCATGTTCCCTCCCGGTGATGGCCAAGATAGAAAGTTCTTCAGGATTTTCTGGCGCAAAATTTACAAGTATTTAATTTCCTGACAACTGTCAAAAAATTAATCATTATACATGTATATTCAATCGTGTTGTTTAATTTTTAATAGTGATCGAGAAATTAAAAACTTGTTAATTGGACAGACATTATCAAAATTAATTGGTCAGCTTTAAACTGGACACAAATACAAATTAGATGAATTTGATGATTTTAAACAAATTTTACAAATAACTAACCAGAGATTTGGTTTTGAATGAATGTGAAAGAAATTAGCGCTAAATTCCCAAGATTAAATTATACCCAGATTACAGTGAACAAAAAAACAAGGTCCCAGGTACAAGTTGGTGTACGTGTAAATTCAATATCACACATAATGACATAATCTTTAAGTGGCATTTAGCGATCGGGAAAACACATTAACAGAACACAGTTTTTATGGGATACAATCACTAGTTTTATTCTAAAAGCACGACGTTTCGACACATAATGACGCTTTTGATATACAGAAACAATAGCATGCTTTACCTTGACAACTGTTCTCCACAGCTACGAACATTTTTAACTCATTACTATTCACATATACAAGTAATGAATATTCATGGTAAAAAGGGCTGGGTTAACATAGAGTGGTCGGAGAGTTGAAAGAACATGATATACTCGGCCTTGGGACTGCCCATGAAATAGTTAGTCCTTTGTTTGTCACAAAAACACTCAAACTTACACTTCAGCACTTTCTGAAACTTCTTCCCAATCTTCTTCATTAAAATTAGCAAACATGGCTGACATTTTCTCAATACTTTTATTTAATGCTCTTTGGTACTGAAATAAAAACAACAAGCCAACAGTGAGGCTGATGTCCCCCGCCGAAATCCCAAAATAAATAGATGACACATATCAATTAATCGCACATTTATTTTTTTCAAAAGTATCGAGCAATCAAACTGTACACAATGTGTCATCCAAAAGTGTTTTATAAAGAAAAATGCTAAAACCAACGAGAAAAATGAAAATGTGTTCCAAAGTCTCGACCAATCAAATTGCGTATCGCTCTGCTTACCCTGAGCAGAAAATGCTCATTATCGAACTTAGTCGAGGTATTACTGTAATGAAACTATACACCGAGTTTCATCACTATCACTTAATTAGAACTAAAGTTATCGTGTCCCAAAGCATCAACCAATCAAATTGCTTATCTCTGCTTACCCTAAGCGGAAAATGCTCATCTTCGAACTACATCAAGGCATTGACCTAATAAGCATATACACCAAGCTTGAACATTTTAACTCAATAAGAAGGAGAGTTATTGTGTTTCAAAGTCTCGACCAATCAAATTGCGTATCGCTCTGCTTACCCTGAGCAGAAAATGCTCATTATCGAACTTAGTCAAGGTATTACTGTAATGAAACTATACACCAAGTTTCATCACTATCACTTAATTAGAACTAAAGTTATCTTGTCCCAAAGCATCAACCAATCAAATTGCTTATCTCTGCTTACCCTAAGCGGAAAATGCTCATCTTCGAACTCCATCAAGGCATTGACCTAATAAGCATATACATCAAGTTTGAACATTTTAACTCAATAAGAAGGAGAGTTATTGTGTTCCAAAGTCTCGACCAATCAAATTGCGTATCGCTCTGCTTACCCTGAGCAGAAAATGCTCATTATCGAACTTAGTCAAGGTATTACTGTAATGAAACTATACACCAAGTTTCATCAATCTCACTTAATTAGAACTAAAGTTATCGTGTCCCAAAGCATCAACCAATCAAATTGCTTATCTCTGCTTACCCTAAGCGGAAAATGCTCATCTTCGAACTCCATCAAGGCATTGACCTAATAAACACATACACCAAGTTTGAACATTCTAGCTCAATTAGGAAGAGAGTTATAGTGTCCCAAAAAGTGTGACGGACAGACGGACAGACAGACAGACAGACAGACAGACAGACAGACGGACGGACGGACGAACCCATTTTAATAGTCCCCCAACTTTCTTCGAAAGGCGGGGGACAAAAAAGATTTGAGAAGAATGCACATTAAGCTCAACCCAGAGAGAGAGAGAGAGAGAGAGAGAGGGAGAGGGAGAGGGAGAGGTTTAACTTCGACTCAGGGAATCACGGTGGTTAAGTGGGCAAGAGTAGGCCATAGCGCCGCTGCCTGGGCAAAATTTCCCTCATAGCACACTGTATGGCGTATGCCCGTCTTCCATTAGCCCAGGTCAGGTGCAGAAGAGTAGGACGTTAAACCCCATTTCATTTCATTTAACCACGACTCAAACCAGGTCACTTTGGGACGAACATATGGTTTAATTTTATTTCAATAATTTGCTGCATGTGGGGGTTTTTAGCACTAAGAGGAAAACAAACAACCAGGAGAAAACCCATGTGGTTGGACAGGAGACCCTACTCCTTGTCATGTACATCAATGGAATCAAAACCCTGACTCGATGACCGACCTTATGATACAATGCGCATGTGTTGACCATTCGACCATCCAACTCTCCTCAATGAAGGAACGAACCTGTTTGAACGGTTAAGGATTTGAATATAGACAAGGTGTGTTCGTACCTGTTTGGATGGTTTTGATCTTGTTCTACGTTTGTTGATTTTATATACAGGTAATCGAGGTAATGTTCCGCGAGACATCTTCATGTCACCGAAACTATCAGGTGATGAACTCTTCTCTCCATCTTTTTCACTCATCTTCGATGACTGATTGCTCTCATCAATTTCTCTCTTTAATCTAGAAACATAAAAGGAAAAATATCAAACTCTTCCGGAAAAACTACATTAACTAGACTTGTAGGCAAGGCTGCAGGCTTTCACAATACCCAATTGTTACACTATCACCAGATCTAGACGTAAAAAAAACCCTCTCCCACCCCCAACTTCAAAGCTCATACACATTAAACTAAGATATTCGTGTGTTCATCGTATGTGAATTGCATAAGAGGGCAGGTGAGAGATAAGGTTGAAAAATCCACAAAATAATCTCAAATTGATGGAATCGGGTAGATGCAGGCAATCCAAAAACATAATTTAAAACTCAAAATTCCAAGAAATAACAACTTCGGAAAATTTTGAAAATTTCCATATTTTCAAGAAAAAATGATAACGACATAGTATCTTTATTCGACAGTTATCACTAGAGGCCGGGTATCATTCAGATTTGATGTAAAAAGGAAATAAACTGTGCTTAGTATCTAGAATCTAATACTCTTATCCGGTGAAAAGATATTACAAATATAAAGAGAGAGAGAGATGGGGTTGAACGTCCACTCAACACAAACTAGGTCATATTGGGACTAACATATGGACTTGGAGAAAACCCACAAAGAGAGAGAGAGAAATGGGGTTTAACATCCACTTGACACAAACTAGATCATCTTGGGACTAACATATGGAGAGAGAGAGAGAAATTGGGTTTAACGTCCACTCGACACAAGCTAGGTCATTTCGGTACTAACATATGGTTTAACTTTATGTCAATCATTTACTTGCGCATAGGGGTCGTTACTAGTGGGACGAAACTGGAGGATCCGGAGAAAACCCACAAGGTTAGACAGGCAACCCTACTCCTTGTCACGTACAACCAGGGATTCGAAACTACGCCAGATGACTTAATGACAGGTTTTAAGACACAGCACGCACATGCTAACCGTTCGGCCATCCAATCCCCCGAAAAGATATTACAAGTATAACATATCGTACCTGCTTGTGTCTCTCTTTAAGTTAGCTATCGTCATTCTATAATCAGCTGTTTCTCGTCGTAAATTTAATAATTCAGATTTGAGATTCCTGTAAATATGCATTATACACAGATATAGCAGTATGTTCTTTAAAATGTAAACAAAGAAATGGGGTTTAATAACTTGGTGATTGTGTTACTATGGTAATTTGTATAATGGCTGCTGACAATGGGGTTTATCGTCCTATGCCAAGTTGTGTGCCTCTCTGTATTTCAAACTGTCATGTTTAAGTTTGTCGTAAATGCCGACATAGACACCCAACTATGGTTTTTTGTCCAATGCGAATGACTATACTTTTTACCACAATGCACATGACAGGCAAAAATTTAAACATCGCCAGGAAGACTGGCTAAATTGGAGTTTTCTCCCTTTGATTAAAATACCACTGTACTATAATATAGTCAGTACTCTCTGTATCCATATCCTTTATAAAACGCCAGGAGGGGGGTTCGAATATTAAATATAAAACATTTACTTCTGTTTTTTTTAAATTGTTCAGTTTTACTTCAATAATTCACTTGCGCATAGGAGTCTTTAGCCGTGGGAAGAAACCAGAGGACCCGAAGAAAACCCATAACTTTTGACAGACGACCCTCACAACATCACTTAACTAAATAATACAACTTTTTGATCTAAAGCACAGGCAATAGAGCATTATCCAACCAAATCACCCGGATCCTGATTAAAGCCTTTCAAAGCATTCGGCTGTCCCCTCTGAACAACCCCAACCCCCATTTCCACCCTGCACTGCATCAATCTAACACGATGCTGAAAAAAATCTTGAAAAACTTTCTTGCGGGGAACACTAGAGTCGAAGATGGGAACTCTTGGTTTATGAGTCTACGCCTTAATCATTGATCCACAGTAACTTTGAAATGACTTGGATTTCAGAAGCTAAATGAATTTCTCCACTAACCTCTTTTCCTCAATCAGTAAATCTTTAACACTGCTTCCTTCTCGGACATCTTTTTCTAACTTTCTTATCAATATCTCTTTACTTTGTAACTGAAGTGTCAATCAAATAAATCACTTTTTTCATTCGAAGAATACACATAGCTAAAATCATCTTTCGTGTTTTCATGTTTCAACAGGATTCAAAGGGAGCTGGCAAATTGTGCTTTAAGTCGACTCTCCAGTTGTCAGGGCATCATTAATGTGCTGCATTTACACAGGGCCTGAATCCAATCCTAGAAACTGGACATTGCCAGGCCATTGATCCTCAACAATTGACGAGAGAGAGATTTAACATCCACTAGATACAAACTAGGTGATTTCTAACATATGGTTCAATTTTATTTATGGGGATCTTTAGCAGTGGGTGGAAATCCGCAAGGTTGGGACAGACGACCCGAGTCCTTGTCAAATACAAGTTGAGAATTGATACCAAGTCACTTGATTAAATGAGATCTTATCCATTCAATCACCCAACCGCACCAACTAACCAAGATCAAAACTGGGATAGTTTTTGGACTACCATGTTCATGAGACATCGTGCAATAGCCACTTAACCCCCCTGACACGTACAATAATCGAATCTTATATGAACATATTATTACCTGTGAATTTAAACTGTGTAATTGTGTTTCTAATTCTGTTCTATCTTTATTATCAAACTGTAATTTCTTTATTTCATAGTCATGTTCTGTAATAACAAAACTTAATCATTGATACAATACAAAGTTTAATCTTCAGGTTCCGGAACCTACTAACACTCATACCCACAATATCCTTAATTTTGGGCCCGAATCTTCATAAAGTCTATAAAAGTTTGCTACCAATCTGATCAGTATGAGAAAATGTGTTGTAGCGTAGATTGTCACACATTGGTCAAGGTCTCTAACTCAATACCCCCTCTAGCCAGTTCTATTCGTTCGTTCGTTACTGGGGGTTTAACGTCCACTTCCACCTAAGGTGATATCGTAGACTATCCAGTTCTAGTAATAGTTCAGGTTATATTTACACTCTCCCGCTAGTTATAACTCATGCTATATTTACCCACTCTAGCTAGTTCTAGTTATAACTCAATTATATTTACCCTCTCTGGCTAGTTCTAGTAATAGCTCAGGTTATATTTACACTCTCCCGCTAGTTATAACTCATGTCATATTTACCCTCTCTAGCTAGTTCTAGTTATAACTCAATTATATTTACCCTCTCTGGCTTGTTCTAGTTATAACTCATGTTATATTTACCCTCTCTATCTTGTTCTAGAGCTAGTTGTAATTCATGTATTGCAGCAGCATCATGACTGGCTTGAACTCGTAACATATCAATCTCTTCCTGCATGTTCATGCTACAAAATATACATCATAGATCAATGAAATCAACAGAAGCGAAATGGGTTGAACACTGATTAGGTCATTATAAAACTGACATAAGGTATACTTTAACTTCAATAATCCAATGAAACTGGTGTATACATGTACCAAAATTATCCCTAATTTTTGTCACCAAACACTCAATGTAAGATTCAGAGAAAACCCAAGAGGTTGGAAAGCCGACCCTACTCCTTGTACAACCACAGAATTGAAATCTACCTCGCCCCTTTCCAAATGGTCTAAAGAAGACAGGCAGATATGCTATTTGGGGAAAATTTACCCAGACTACTCAGCTATTGCCTACTCTTATTTCAAATTCCAATTGTTAAGGGTATCCAATTATTCCAGGATTTCCTCAACCAGAAAAATATCTATCTACTTACTTTTCGACTGTGAGATTTCTGTTTTCACGTTTAAAATAGTTGAGTTCGTTCCACACTCCATCACTGTCTTCTTTTGTTAGGGACCTTGGGTCAGATCGACGAACCTTTTTCTTCTTGTTCTGTTCGTCCTCTAGAGTTTTCAGTTGATCTTTAACAGTTTTATAACTAGCCTGGAGTGATTTTAACCTTTCTAATCTTTTGTTATGAACCTTTCTTAAATCAGATAATTCTTTAGTCTAAAGTATAAAAATAAATTATCTAAAGATACACTATGCAAGAGGTAAACCTGCCTATTGCAGGTCTTTCTTTAGGCCTGAAATGTTATCTAAATTATTAATTAGACATTAATGTACTTACTCATCAAAACCATTATCTATTCTCGATGCCATGGCTAGCCTGCGATATTCACTGGATTTAAATCCATTTTTTGATGTGATATAACATAAAAATGGATAATCGAACATTATTTTTTATCGTACCGACTTTAGTAATGACGATTGAGGCAAGGCCTAAAATTCAATTGCTAATATCTCTGTTCAGATTAGAATAGTTTGACTGAAATGTTCAACATATTCTATTTATTTTTTAACTATTATAGCGAGAACTGTAAGTTCTTTATCTTATCTTCCATAAAACCTGGCCCCAAGTTCACAAAACATTCTCAGACTTAAGTTGAGAATTTACTCAAAATTGTTAACCTTATTTTGACTAAAATATAGACCCTTATAAAACTTTTATTGTTTCAATGTATCAAATACCCTAATAGGAAACTGTGTGCAAAGTTTTGTGCTTTTGGATCAAAGATATTTCTAATAAACAGTGATTGAAAGTTGAGTAAATTCTCAGCTTAAGTCTGAGAATGCTTTGTGAACTTGGGGCCTGTTTAATATTTCATGAAAGAGAACGAGAAATAAATGTTAAGGCATAGAGTTTCAAATATCTGAAATCCGTCTTTTGAATCCAAAATTTTAATATCTATTGTTTCATTTCTATTGGTGCATGTGTAATTCAAGAGGAGGAATTCTCCCACTACAGTCATTTTGCAAATGCCTTTGCTATATTGAAAATACTGTTTGTTTCTAAGGGGAAAGTAGCAAAGACGACAATAAATTTGGGGCCTGTTTTGTTTACTTCAGAATAGCAAGATATTTCCCAAACAATATGACCATTTTTAGCATTAAATATATTTGTGAGTGTTTTTACACCTAAAAGCTATAAATTTAAATGTATTTATTGTGTTTTAGTCTTAATTTGTTTAAACCTCTAATTTTATGGCATTTATATTGAATGACAGGTAAATTCTTTGGTTGGTCAAATTCACAGTCAGTCAGTCAAGACCGGCGAATATAGAGAGAGAGAGAAATGGGGTTTAACGCCCACTCGACACAAACTAGGTCATTTTGGGACTAACATATGGTTTTAATTTTATTTCAATAATTCACTTGCCCATAGGGGTCTTTAGCAGTGGGAGGAAACCAAAGTGCCCGGAGGAAACCCACGAGGTTGAGAAGGCGCCCCTATCTCCATGACACATACCCTCACACCAGGGATCGAAACTACAGCCGCAAGCAAGAGGCGACCCGGCAAATATAACTGTAATGACTGACTGGTAGATGTAACTGAATGACTGACTGGTAGATATGACTAAAATGACTAACTGGTAGATATGACTGTTATGACTGACTAGTAGATATGACTAAAATGATTGTCTGGTTGATATGACTGGAATAACTAACTGGTAGATATAATTGAAATAACTGACTGGTTGATATAAGTGTAATGACTGACTGGTAGATATAACTTAAATGACTGACTGGTTGATGACTAAAATGACTGACTGGTGGATATAACTGAAATGACTAACTGGTAGATATAAATGTAATGACTGACTGGTAGATATAACTAAACTGACTGACTGGTAGACATAACTGTAATGTCTGACTTGTCGATATAACTGTAATGACTGACTGGTAGATATGACTGAAATGACTGCTGCAGACTCTTACCTTTAAATGCAGCGAATGTTCAGTATCGTCTAGTTTTTTCCGTGCGTTAAGTAACTGACTATTTGGGTTGGTGTTGCGGGTTGGTGAACAGGAATGTGATCGAGTAACGGGTCGATGTTTCGTCTCTCGTAATAAGCGTATAGGACTAGTAGCGACACTACGATGTTCACGAGATGGTGTAGAGTGAGTTCTCTCCCCCTTGTTTAACTTAGACACATCAAATTCTATAGATTGATCTAATGTATTGTCGAGTTCTGTGATGATTCTGAAAAAAATGCAGAAGAAAGAAAAATGATAGTAGATCTTAACAGTTTATCCTAAAGGTTTGGCACAATAAAGCCCTGGTTGGAGCTGACATGCCATTAAACAACGTTTTATTTCTATCCAAATGGCTTGTTTCACTGGTGCAAATGAAATGAAATGAAACAGTGTTTTGGTGTTTTGACATCTTACAACAGAAACGTTATGAAACGTCAATTTACAGTATTCTGTCTATACTGTATTTTCAGGACTTCTTCGAATTTTGTCAAATGGTTTGGATTGTTCGTACTTGGTTTTGTTTTATCAAACCCTAACTTTTTTAAAAAATAAATCTGAGCATGGGTTAAACTATATGAAATGACGTATGATTTAATGTCGTACTCTTCTAAACCAAACAGGGACACTTTTCACAGAAATTCATCAAGCACAGTTAGACCTTGGTTTTCCATCTAGATCTTCAATCTCTGTCTGGATGACATCGCGCCTGGTACGTTCGTGCATTTTTTATGCGCGAACTCTTAGTTTTTCTATTACTGGCACGGGCACGGGCACTATTTTTTGTTTGTTTTCCATGTACCAAAATCGAGGGTTTTGCGCGGAGGTACTTTTGAGGTATTAGCCTGAGAAGCATAACACTTGCCACTGTACCTGTATATCGCTAATTATAAATCAAGTGTGTGAAGACAGTTTATATAGATCACGCGAAAATTTTTCAGTACAGAGTTTATTCTCGCTGTACTTGCAGCTAAGAAAACCAATGGGACTATTTTCTCAACAGTGTATGAACTTTTTCATAAGCGATAATATCCTTACACCGAGAGAAATTATCTAGTCTCGGTGAAAAACCATGATCATCTGGTAAAAAATTACTTTTCTATTTTTTGGAACGAAAAACAGTGTTTTTAAAAACAAACGAACCTGCCGCACATGAGGAAGTCATTATACTAATAATAACAGACGAAAACTCTTTTTGGGCACAGGCTTTCTTACTGAGTATTAAATCGTCCACAAAAAATCATGAATGAACTATGAGTAGCGACGACTGTAGACAGTAAGTAGGTTATACACTATACTTTTGAGTCGAGATTACTCGCTTTGAGTCGAGATTACCAGCTTTCAGGTCACCGATAACCAATTATGTCAGAAATACCATACTGACATTCGGTTTTTTCAAGTTGTACGCGAACTAACAATCGGCGCCCTAACTGTCTTCGTCAGCTACTTTCAGTTTCACAATGGCGTACGACATTCGGTTTTGCAAGTTGTACGCGAACTAACAATCGACGCCCTAGCTGTTTCGTCAGCTATTTTCAGTTGCTGGCGTATGGCCAGTGCTGGTGGGAAAAGACAACATTAAAATCAGAAATAGTTTATTTATTATTGTCGGACTTACGGTATCAATCCTGTCGAACAAATCATAAAGCTGTGGTGTTACGGTAGCGGCATAGTATTTCAACGTAACACCACAGCCACTGTAACAATTCATAATACATCTAACTATCACTCCCTACACATTTCCCCTCGACCTACTTTCCCAAACGTCAACAACACATCTCATACATCCAGTTCACTGATTAACCCTTGTACCACGTCTACTGGATACTTTTCCCACAGGCCCTCCATCCTGCAACAGTGACATGGCTAAACCAGGTTGGAAAATCCCGAGCAACTTTCCATAGAAACGACAACATCTTGAACAAACCCGGATCATCCGAAACATTCTATTCACGGGTCCAGTGTCATCACTGCAGGACTACAACGACCCATCAACACAGTTTCCTATCATATCTATAATTGTTTTATCCAGCAACAATTCATCTCCTCACCTGTTTTTATCCGTTAATTTATCTTTCAACGAATCAATTTCTTTCTTCATACATTCTATCTTATATTCATAGTCTAAAACAGGTTCCCCATCCTAAAACAGAAAATTCATCTAAATCATAGTCTAAAACAGGTTCCCCCATCCTAAAACAGAACACAAAACTAATCTAAATCATAGTCCAAAATATGTTCCCCAACCTGAAAGAGAAAACTCATCTAAAACAGGTTCCCCATCCTGAAACAGAGGTTCCCCATTCTGTAAAAGTTAGAGCAGTCAATGTTAATATCTAAAACCCTTTTCAAAATAAAATGTTAAAAATTTATCTAATGTTAATGAAATCGTAACTATTCTTCTCGTCCACAATCAGAGTAAAAGTTAATTCAACTGAAATGTTACCTTAAATCTGTCGATGAAACTGCCATCTAGATTTTGTGGTTGTTTATTTTTAGAACGTTGATTATCCTGTAACTGGGTTATAACATTCTCTTTATCCAATAATTCCTGGAAGACATAAACAAATCACCATGTTACATTATAAACAATTCTACGTCACAAAATAAACAATTCTATGTCACAATATAGACAATTCTAAATGTCACAATATAAACAATTTTAAATGTTACACTATATAAACAATTCTACATATTACACTATAAACAATTCTACGTGTTACACTATAATCTAATCTAAATCTTACACTATAATCAAATCTAAATGTTACCCTATAAACAAATCTAAATGTTACACTATAAACAATTCTACCCGTTACACTGTAAACAATTCTACAGGTTACACTATAATCAATTCTAAATGTTACACTATAAACAAATCTAAATGTTACAATGTAAATAATTCTAAATGTTACACTATATAAACAATTCTACATGTTAAACTATAAACAATTCTACACGTTAAACTATAAACACATCTACATGTTACACTATAAACAATTCTACATGTTGCACTATAAACAATTCTACATGTTACACTATAAACAATTCTACATGTTGCACTATAAACAATTCTACATGTTACACTATAAACAATTCTACATGTTGCACTATAAACAATTCTACATGTTACACTATAAACAATTCTACATGTTGCACTATAAACAATTCTACATGTTACACTATAAACAATTCTACATGTTGCACTATAAACAATTCTACATGTTACACTATAAACAATTCTACATGTTACTCTATAAACACGTCTACATGTTACACTATATAAACAATTCTAAATGTTACACTATAAACTTGATGCTGTTCACAAACCAACGGATGACATTAACTTATAATCAGGGAGCAGTGAGTTTGGTTTTGGCTCGCTAACCTGGAGGTCCTGGGTTCGATGTGATGGCCAAGGACGTTCCTCAGGATTTTTAAGTGTAGTTTCCTTTACCAGTGGTGTAGGAAGGAGGGTCTAACCAGGAACAGTATCTAGTCAACCCGAGACCAAACAACAATGGTTGCCAGAGTAAGCATAGTCTTCCTCATAACACAAAATGAGAGAGAAAGGTGGAGAGAAAAAGAAAAATGAGAGAGAGAGAGAGAGAGAGAGGCAGAAAAATGGGGTTTAACATCCATTCGACACAAACTAGGTAATTTCGGGACTAACACATGGTTCAATTTGATTTCAAAAATTCGCTTGCATGTAAGGGTCTTTAGCAGTGGGAGGAAGCCTGGGGACCCTGAGAAATACCATGAGGTTGGACAGGCAACTCTACTCCTTGCCACGTTCAACCGGAGATTCGAAACCACGCCATTTGACGCAATGGCAGACCGTATGATATAGCGCGCGTGCATGCTAACAATTCGACCATCCACCCCCCCAAAACGATAAATGAGAGAGATAAGGTCTAACATCCACTGGACACCAAAAATAAAATTAAAAAAAAACATCGGGTGCGATTTACTTTTAATAATTTCGCTTTTACGGCGCTTAGTGCGAGGAAAAAGACAGACCAGGGCTGAGTTCACAAATCATTGTCAGACTGCATACTTAAGTTAAGAATTTAAACTTTCAATCTCTGTTTATGAGAAATATATTTGATCCAGAAACACAAATCTAGTTTCTTATTGATGTATTTGATACATTAAAACAACAAACGTTTTATCAAGGGCTATAGTTTAGTTAAAATAAGACGAACAATTTAGTTATTTGTGAACTCGAATCCAGGAGAAAACCCATAAGGGTGGGCTGGCAACCTAACTCCTCGTTACGTAAAATGTTAAGATCAAAACCATGATACGTGACTCACAGACCTTAATATATAAGGCACACACATTAGACCATTCCAACACTCCCACTCTCACCCTATTCATCAAATTGTTTACTTACAGATTCGGTTTAAAATTAACACAAAATTATTACTATTTATCAATAAACATTTTCCTTTTATTAATTTTGACTTAAATAACAGATTTACAACTGCGTTCTAAACCTATAATTAGAAATATTATGGTTTCCAAGTCTCCGTCATTCATGGTTATTAACCTTCTTTAAGGACGTCAAATTGAGTTTTTAGCTAGTTACGAGGACTGCAAGGACTTTAGACAATTTTAACGACTGATTGATTTAGCTTCAACAATGTCTCAACCAAACTCTGTCCGTTCGATTGCTTCAGCGATCTCGGGTTTGTTTTCAATACAGCTCTACTCGAAACCACTTCTCGTTTTCACTATTCTACAAAACTCAATATCTGTCCCAACCTTCTTTAATTAACTTTGACAAAAGCAAAGATTACTTCATGTTGACAGTCTGTGGTTAATTTTCGTATTTTTGACCTTCAGGCTGCCGGACAAGCGATATGACACCTCTTAATATTGCTACGCTACACCGAGTGACGGGGAAACTGTGACAAGACCGTGCTTAAATCAATAACCAGTGGCCAAATTTGGTACGAAAGCCACCCGAACTAAATGACCAGTCGATGTAGGGACGTGTACGATTAATTTAGATGTCTATTCCTTTGTCACCCCTAGGTCACACCCTAATGTAGACAGACACGAGTGCGTGATACCACGGCGTCATAAAACTGACAATCTGCGAGAGTGCGTTCATGACTATTATAAATCTAGAGTTGAAAACCGAATTAAAAGAAAGAAAACTCTTTTAGCTATTATCGCTTCCATAATAAGCATGATGGAAGAATTGCAGCAAAAACTCATTCCCAGATGTACGATGCCGTCATGGCAATTGACAGGAGTAAAACTCAAGTTCATTTCTCCGAGTTGTGACTATTAATTAGACGAAGTTTTGTTCGCACCTTCTTGCCTCCAAATGTCCCAGTGTGTCAGTTCAAAGTGACAATTGACTTTGTATCCACGAAATTCTCCAAAGATTTGGATGCCATACATGCAATTAACCGCGTTGATTATCTGCACGTTTCTTCAACATGAAATTGCAATCTATATTTAGTGTCGTATATTTTAACATGTTTACTATTACAAATCAAACGGCGAACAGATCTTCTTTTTTTTAGACTTTGGGGGAGTTTTTTTTCTGCTCGTATCTTGAGATCTGTAGATCTATAGGATATATTTTTTTGAGGTTGTAATTAATCTAAGGAGAGGATCGAACGATTGTTGGCAGGAGAAGAAAGTGTCATTTGTATTCAAACCTCATTTTTTCAAAACCCTAAAGTATACTTACCAAAGTGTACTAATCAAAAAGTTTGCACATGCATGAGAAAAAGGCAATAATAATAGTTCTTCGGGAACAAAGGATTGTGTTAATAAAAACTTTGCACATGCATGTAAAAAAATAAATTTCGGTTGTAACAGTTCTTCTTTGCCTATCATTTAGCGTTTGAACACGTTTAAATGGAAGACAACCACATGTTTATTTAATTGGTTCAAGCACAAATATCATCAGTATGGACCATTTGTAATATTTTTTATTCTCCAACGGAATACATCACACATACATTAAGCAAGAGCCTACTGTAGGTCTTTCTTTAGGCCTGAATTGTTATATAAACTTAAATTAATTAAATCTCAACAAAAAAAGACCATAATCAACTCTTGATGGAATTGAATACTCAAGATTTTATCTACATTCGAGGCTAAATCTCAACAAAAAAAGACCATAATTAACTGTCGTTGGAATTGAATACTCAAGATTTTAACTAGATTCTAACGGTTCATCATTTAAAAATGGGAAAGCGAGGCTAAATCTCAAATTTAGAAGTTCCTTGGTTACCACAATGCACACATCTTTTGAAAACAACAAACACTGATAACTTGGATCAGAATGAAGTAATTTGAACGAAATTTTCAACATTTTCATTTTACATTATCTATTTTTGAGCTTTTATAGAACGAATGGTTAGCTCATTATCTAAATCTTATATAATGTATATCTAACCTACTAACTAAAAAAGTGATATCTGTAAACTTGTAATAAAATGATACAGGGGATGGGGGGAGTTGGAGGGGGGGGGAGTGGGGGAGGGGGTAATTGGATAGAACATGTTATAGACTGTTAATGAATGTAGTCAGTCAGACGATAAAATGAATCGAAACAAACACTGCTAAATCTGTTCCATTTATAAAATGATGATATCGAGTTCAACAAGACTATTCGGGGACTAAAATCTGTATCCTCTTATTTACTATGGTTACATGAAAATGAAATGAAATGGGGTTTAACATCCTGCTATTCTGCTCCGTCTGGACAAATGAAAACAAGCATACGCCATACAGTGTATTATGAGGGAAATTTTGCATGGACACCATTTATGGCAAGGTTTGGGGACATTTCTGTAGGACTTTTCACCACAAGAGTCCTCCACCCCACCCCACCCACCCCACTCCCCCCAAAAATTCGCAGACCACCTATTTGCCTGTGTGGTACCACAATCCACAAGATTTTAACTTAGAATAATTTTGACAAGATTTTTTTTTGAGTCTGTGGTGTCTTTTTTTCGCCACTAGTGAAACCCCCTGGTAACAACGTTTGACACTGGTGGTGGGGGGGGGAGGGGGGTAGCAAATATAAAGGGGTGAATTTCAGTCAGGGAAAGAATTGGTGTATCTGTGAATATATATCAAACGAAACGCATAGTACACAATAAACTGCTTAAGTCTTATACTTGTTTGGGAAAATTCCGTTGATGAGATTTAAAAAACTTGCCCAAGTTAATGTGTGATGCTCAGGTGGCATCCGATAACTGCAAGGGTTACAAGGACAGCCAAAATATGAGTTTTAAACAATTCTAACAACAAATCAAAAAACTATTTGTCTTCAGGAGCAAAGAACGTTTCATGATCTACCCCCAAACTTGAGCGCCTTTTCAAAATCTTGCCTGCCTTGCTATGGCAATGAAAAAATTAACACTAGTGATAAATTCAAATGAATTTGTATATGGTTTATTACTTACCTTCTTTAATCTGAGAACTTGTTTTCTTAATTCAGATTCCGATTTCTTTAACTGTTCATATCTGTTGTTGATATCACCATAGATCTATAACAAAAACATTGTAATGTATCTCAACATATCATATTATAAGGTGTTGTATTGTAATGTGTTATATTATTGTAATGTATTATATTACAATGTATTATATTGTAGTGTGTCATATTGTAATGTATCATTTTCTAATGTATCATATCGTATTATATATCGTAATATATCATATAGTATTATGATGTAATTATCATTTTATAATGTATTGTAATGTATCCCAGTGCAATGTCTTGTCATAATGTATCACATTGTAATGTACTACATTGTAATGTATTGTATCATAAGTGTTATGTATAATATTATAATTGTAATGTATCATAATTGTAATGCATTATATCATGATGTATTATAATGCATCATGCTGTAATGTATCATTTCATTTTGTAATGTATCATATTATATTAACCATTTCATAGTCAACCACACCCTCGTAGTTGCACTGTCATGGCTTTCAAATTACTATACTCATACTTGCCAAGTTTTGATACTGACACAATGATAAAATAGATTTTAATTCTTTAAGATATTTACAGTACAAACCTGTTGAACTGAGTGAGATTCTATAGAATAAGCAGCTTCCTGATTTTTCAACACTGAAATAGAACCAAAATATTTAGCCATTCTAATCTCTTAAAATTAGTTGTATTTAAATAGATTGAGCTTTACTTCCTGTTTTCCTGCACTAACGGGTCAATCAAAACAAGTAGTCAAGCATATACATCATGCAAATACCATCGTACATCTAAACATACATTGTACATCATACATCAAGCGTTATACATCTACATCATACCCCATGCATCATACATAACACAACTACCCCATGCATCATACATCAACATCCACCATCATACACCATGCATCTACACCATGCATCATACATCACACATCTACACCATACTTCATCATCATACACCATGCATCTACACCACGCATCATACATCATACATCACGCATCTACCCCATGCATCATACATTAACATCCACCATCATACACCATGCATTTTACATCACACATCATGCATCTACACCATACTTCATCATCATACATCTACATCATACATCTACACCATGCATCATACATCTACACCATACAAGACAAGAAATTAATAGTGAAACTTACTTTTTTGTGTGTCATTTTGTAACGATTGTAACTGTCGTACCAAGTCTGCCTGTTGACTAGAATATTCCGTAAGTTCGTTATGGCTGATCCATAAATCAGATAATTCCTTTCTACAAAAATAAACCCAAAAAAAACATTTTTTATTATCACAGGATATCTTGATCATTTCAGACTCTAAAATCTATTTGCTCAAGTTTGCTATTTTCATAAAAAATTTATTGGAGAATCCGCAATCTGAGGTCCTCTTTTGTTTCGTTTTTATAGTTCAAAGTTTTGTTTTACTTGTCTTTACTACACTAGGATCTGGAGGAGTTTTTATCATTGATGTGTTCTAAATGGTATGAGCGATTAGCCAATAAAAAGGTCTGTTACGGCGAGCTTTAGGCTTGTTTTGCATGGAACTGTGGGTAAGCCACTAGTAACATCAATGCTGACTGGTTAATCAAATGTCGCTCGTATGACCTCTGACGTCACCTATTGAAACAACCGGTTAGATCTTTATGTATTGTAGGCCATCGAAATTATAAAAAAAAACGAAACGAAACATAGATTTCTATTTGAATCAGATTAGGAATCCTCATCATAAACACAATTTTCAAAAGAGATGTCATCGTTTGATCACATCCAAAAGACTACCGGACAGGTAGGCGCTTCTCCTTTACGTTACCCTACATCACTGACCAAGGAAATCAGGCTTCGTAATAAAACAAGACTCTTCATCTACCAACACCGGGATCTAACTAAGTTATATTTAGTAACAAATAAAAACATGGATAGAGAGAGACAAGCCTGGAAATAAGGCACCGGTCACTGACAATGTCAGACACAGATTCAGGCTTTGTATACCACAAAATCTCTGGGGCCTGTCATTTTGTCAAGCATTGATTCGTCTTTTTTATAGATAATATTAATACATGTCCAGCACTAAATTGAAAATGTAAGGTACTATTTCATGGGTGCCTTACATTTTGTCAAGTGCATCTAAAACTGTTATCTCCAGGCCTGAATTGAAAGTGCACCAACATAAATGTCTAAAATCAGTACACATACCTAACTATTTCGAGCTCCTGTGTTTTGAAGTGAAGGTCATGCTTTGCTGACTGAAGTTCACCCATATACTTCTTGATAATCTTCTCACTTTCTTCCAGCTAAAAAAAATTCAAATAACAATTTGAAAACATTATAATTGCATTTTCTAGAATATATAGAGAAATGAAGTTTAATGTCCACTCGACACAAACGTAGGTCCTTTTTGGACTTTTATATGGTTCAATTTCTTTTTTCATTAATTTGCTTGAGCGCATCTTTAGCAGTGAGTAGGTGGAAACTGGACGACTCATAGAAAACCAACGAGGTTGGACAGAAGATCCTCCTCTTTGTCATGTACAAGTGGGGAATCGCAACTGCGCCAGTTAATAATAATAATAATAATGAATTTATACAGTGCCTCTCATCTAGAACTGTTCTACTCAATGGCGCTGAGCTTGGTATTCACAGTTAAATAGGTGAGTCATAAGGGATGTTTTAAAGGACTCTAATGTTCTGGCTTCCTTTAATGTTGCTGGGAGTTTATTCCATTGGGTGGCTGCTGCCACTGAAAATGCCCTATCACCACACGACACTTTAAAAGTTTTTGGAACAACAAGGTCATGTTTTGATGTTGATCGAGTTGTTCTATCTCCACTTTTGATTTTTATAAGATCACTCAGGTAATTAGGAGATGAAGCATGGATACACTTGTAAGTTAGAAGGATTATCTTGTACTGAATACGTCTGTTAAGTGAGAGCCAGTGGAGGGATTTGAGCACAGGTGTAATGTGGTCACGTAATCTTGTTCTGATGATCAGACGTGCGGCAGTGTTTTGTTGACTCAACGATGAACCTTCTGATTCAATGCGCACACCCTGATCATTTTACCATCCATTCCAACCCTACACAACACAAACCAGGTCATTTCGGGTGTAACACATGGTTCAATTTCATTTCAATAATTTGCTTGCGCTTAGGGGTCTTTCGCGATGGGAGGGAACCAGAGGACCAACAGTAAACCAACAGGGTTTGACAGGTGACCAAACTCCTTGTTCCGTACAACCAGGGAATCGAAATCCCCCTAATAAGAAAAAGAAGAAAATCTAAGAAAATGAAATCGTAAACACTATTTTGATAATTCAGCGTTACATTTTACTTACTTCATGATTCAATCTTTCAATCTTCACATTCTTCTCTGCTAACTCTCTTTCAAACGACTAAAATAAACAAAACATTTAGCAGTGGGAAGAAACCAGAGGACCTGGAGAAAACCCATGAGGTTGGACACACAACCCTACTCCTTGTCAAGCACGACTTGGGAATGGAAACCACGTCAGTTGACTCAATGATACAGCGCACACACACTTACCATATGGCTATACAACCCCCACCCCCCTAAAGTACTTCTGCTCCTTTATCTGAATATTGTTTTCTAAAGCAAAGAGGGAGGAGGACCACTGACCCTGGACAATTGCACCCCAAATACCTTTTTTTTATTAATTCTTAACAAAAAAATACACTTGATAAAAATAATATCTATTAAGTATGGGTTTGTGATATAAATTGAAATATTTTGTTATATTGGGATTTTTATTGACAGGAAATATATATTGATTAAAAATTGTATCTAATCTTATGGAGCACATAACAGTCCAGTTACAGCTACACTCTGTTAAATGGGGGGGGGGGTAATTTTCTGAGGGGCATTGTCTAAAGAGAATTTTGGTCCTGCAGATGTCTAATAAATAAAACTGTTTTATATCACAATATTCATGTGGATCAAAACTTGCATAATTAAGAAAGACAAAAAAAAAAAATCATAAATAATCAATTCAAAGCCTTCGTTAGACCAGTCACAGCAGAACAGTAGAATGCTAAACCCCATTTCGTTTCATTTTGATGGATCAGATGAGTTGCTGTAACAAATTTTATACAATATTTACCCTGGCCGATGCTTCAACTTGAATTCTTGTTGACAAATGCTCTGATTTCTCATTTCGAACTAAATCCAGTTCCTTGGTTAACTCTATTGTTCTTCTTTGAAGTTCTAAAATCATACAATCAAAACATATTTAATTCAAACAGTATCAAAAAAGACAATCCATAAAGAAATATTCTAATGAACTAAACTCTTGAGTCCATTATCAGGAAATATAAAACTATGTCAACAATTCCCTTCAATCTTTTGAGTCGTCTTTTGTGGGATGTGATCTACTCACCTTCATATAAAATCTTGAGAGAATCATCCTTTCCCCGATGGGATATATTCACCTTCAGAGTCATGGGATATACTCTCATTCAGAGTCATCCTTTGTGGGATGGGATATATTCACCTTCAGATAAAATCTTTAAAAAGTCATCCTTTGTGGGATGTGAATATCTTGGGAGACTTCTGGGGGCTTATAAAAATACTTAATATTCACCTTGCTTCTCTCTTTCAGTAGCTTCTAAAGTTTTCTTGTGAATTTCATCAAAACTTTTCTCTCTTGTCTCCAGGGCTTGCACCTGAAATAATCAAAAGCTTGTAAATTAAGAAAATTGTTAAAAAAAACCCAATGAAATAACAACAGGTTTAACATCTTACTTTCCTGCACCTACAGGCAAGCACTGATCTGAATGTTGTTGTTGTTGACGTTTAACGTCCGCTTCCACCGAAGGTGACATCGCAGACAAGTCCTATTTTTCATTTTCATTATCTTAGCGCACGCGCAGGGGTCTTTGCTGTGGGAGGAAACCGGAGTGCCCGGAGGAAACCCACGAGGTTGAGAAGGAGCCCCTATCTCCATGCCACATACGCTCACACCGGGAATCGAAACCACAGCCGCAAGCCAGAGGTGACCGGCCAGCTAGAGGTCGAAGCGCGGCACTCTAGACCACTAGGCCATCCCAACCCCCCTACTGATCTGAAGCTACTGGGACTTTTATATATGCTGTCCTGGAGCTACTGGGACTTTAATACACCGGTACCCTGACCTAGAGCTACTGGGACTTTAATATACACTGTCTTGGAACTACTGGGACTTTAATATACACTGGGACTTTAATATACACTGTCTTGGAGCTACTGGGACTTTAATATACACTGGGACTTTAATATACACTGTCTAGGAGCTACTGGGACTTTAATATACATTGACTTGAAGCCACTGGGACTTTAATATAGACTGTCTAGGAGCTACTGGGACTTTAATATACATTGTCATAGAGCTACTTGGACTTTAATGTACACTGTTATGGAGCTACTGGGGGTTTAATATTATACACAGACCTGGAGCTAATGGGACTTTAATATACACTGCACAGAGAGAGAGAAATAGGGTTTAACGTCCACTCAACACAAACTAGGTCATTTTGGGACTAACATATGGTTTAATTCTATTTCAATAATTCGCATGTGTGTAGGGGTCTTTAGCAGTGGGAGGAAACCAGAGGATCCGGAGAAAACCCACGAGGTTGGAAGAACTATACTGGGACTTTTACATATGTACAGCCTTGGAGATCTACCCTGGCTTTAATATTACCGTGAAACATGCACAACCCTAGAGTTATACTGGGACTTTAACATACATACAGCCATGGAGATCTACTCTGGCTTTAATGTTGTCTGTAAATGTCACCAATGTTTTTACAACCACTATTGATTTATTTTATATAGTTGATTACCGTCAACATTATTCAGTCGTCTCATTCCTTATCTAACAATCATACCAGATAATTCAAAATGACAGAAAATTACAAAATAATGTCATCATACCATTACACAGTCAACAATTATGTATTTTTGTCATTTTATCCTCCAACCAACGCTTGATCGGATTAACTCTAATCGCTTTCCAGTAAAATTCTGCAATTTTTGTTCAATTTATTTTATGTAATCAATAAGCCATGTGCAATTAGCGAAGAATGTCCAACACAAATCTTTGTGTACCGTTTATCGACTGATTTTAGGAAAAGAAATAAAACGGGGTTTAACGAATTGTGTTTTGTCTGTGACTGAGGCGGTAGAATAACTTTGTGCAAAAATTTATTCTGGAAAGCCATGTTTTACTAATAAAAAGATTTTTTTTTTTAAAAAAAGAAATTTGAAAAAAAAAATATAACCACAGATAAATTTTGTAGGAGATATGGGGCAAGGGAACCAAACCCTGGGTCCCCAACCTCCCCGAAGTTGACAACCATAACTTCATCCGAAACAACTCAACTGATCTAAATGTTTGTTTAGAAAGATGAATCGCTACAAACTGAGTCACATATAAAGTCTACATTGGCTTCAATCCAACATCAAATCTCCACAACAAGACAATCTTTCCTTTCAAATATCAAAATGAAAAGCAACACAATTTTGTACGGATGCCAGTTTGTTAAAAGATTTAATATTGAAGATGACATTTTATTCGTTTCTACATGGCAAGTCAAGCTTTCAATAAACATCATAAACCTGAGAAGAGACAGCCTCATAATCGCTTCATTTGCCGCTATCTAATGTCGCAAAGAATAAATCTCTTAGGAAATTCAATAATTGTCTCGATCATATTATTCCACTAACTTTATGCTTCCAAATATTCAAAGGAGCAATTCAGAGAAATAGATGAAAAAAAAGGGACAGATCACATTTGGGCAAATCACCGCCCTGAAAACTCTACGACCCGTAAGAAGTCAGAAGATTCTTTTAACTAACGCTACTTAACAAAGTTTGCTAAACAGAAATGTTTTCTCAAACAAGCCGCACATTAAGTTTAATGAATCTAATTGAATAGCCAAAGACATAAATAGAAGACATGAAACGAAGGGGAGCTGAAAAGATAAAATTACACTATTCCATGTGACAAATCACTCGATGACCTCAGAGAATATTTTCTCGACCCTGGTTACAGAATCGTTCTTTTATCTTCTGACAACATCAAAAAATCGCGCGCGAAATTGATGAGTTAGTTCCGTTGCTGGCGACTGTAAAGCATGCTTAGAAACCAGTATACTGTGCTCGATCAGGTTCTGATGACAAATTACGACACCTAACCCCTGCGTCTACAGTTGGCTAAGCAAACCAATGTATTACACAACCTAATAATCGGAGAGAACCGACAACAAGATTTGCAATGATTTTCTACGACACAGACGTCCCAGCAATCAATATAACTAGTACGGATGGGCAAGCAGAAACGACGTTCATAATTGTACGCTGTGGCCATGTGTTTGTTATAGTCAGTCCAATACTTCACTGAGACCACATAATTAAATAACAACAAAATGCAATTATCAAACTTCGTAACGGCCATTACAAAAAAACTCCTCAGAATACAATAAACTTGTCTTTGATCCCAGTGACGCTATGACAATTTTTCAAACCACATAATTAATTACACTGCGGTACTCACAATTATTAATCTGACAAACGATCGTTTTGTTTCCGATGTTTGCAATCAGTTCATTCAATAATTAGGCATGTTTAATTTCCTGGAGGGGGAAATGTGTTTATGGTAAATTGAAGTGGTATTAACATCCACTTTACGTAACGACCATTTATTCCCCTCTCGATGACAGCCCAGCAACACGATCATTTCAGTGTTTTCTGTCTCAATTGACATTTTTGATCTCCTACATTGATTGCCACACATTGTCCATTTATCAATTCCTACAATATTCCATTTGGCTGTTCTTTCTTTCGTAAACCAAATTGTTTCTTGTAATTTTCTAATTTTGTTTTTACTCCATCCAAGCCATTAGTCAGGGAGGTGGTTTTCTTGTAATGTAGCAATTATTGACTCTGTGTTGGAACAATTGCATGGGTGGCCAGTCAAAACAAATTTTTAACTTTAAACTAATAAACGAATAAAGAAAAAACTGAATTCTTTTCGTGGTGTTTGGATTTTTCTTTTTTTAATTTTTATTTCAAAAAGACATTTTACGGAGCGATAAATTAAATTAACGAGGAGAATGTTTTGTCCTTGTACCAGAAAAAAATATTAAAACATATCACTTTGAACGTTTGTTACGCTAATAAAATCATAATTGATTTTTTATTCATTTCCTTGGTTTGAAACTGTTTGACGCACATCAGTTGATTCTACAAGATACAAGACCATGTGGATTGATGGATGAACCTCAACATTTACAAAAAGCCTGAATGAAAGCGAAAGCAAATGTCACTCCAATTTATTAACGAATTTCAAGGTTTTGACCATCTACATTAGCTTGTAAGAGAGAAAGAGAGAGAGAAAGAGAGAGAGAGAGAGAGAGAGAGAGAGAGAGAGAGAAAGAAAGAAAGAGAGAGAGAGAGAGAGAGAGACTATGTAATTTTGGAACTAACATATGGTTCAATTCAATTCTATTTCAATAATTTGCTTGCACATTGAGGTCTTTATCGGAGGAAACTGAAAGAACCCTTAAAAAACCCACAAAGTTGGACAGACAAACCTACTCCAAGTCACATGAAAGGAGTGCATGTAAAACAACAGTTGGAATTCGAAGAAAAGAGGATGTGGAAAGTCTGCTGTCCAGTCAAGATTTATGATATAGCACATGGCGTATGCCAGTCATCATTAGCCTGATTAGAACAGAAAATGGAAAATATTAAACCCCATTTCATTGGTAGTAGTATTATATTTTTTATAGTCCACGTGCTGTACAAATGGCTACTTAGTGACATCTCTATGTCCATTTATGTTGATTGCACGTCCTAAGAATTCAGATCGCAGACTACGAATGTATAATGGAGTAGGTCTAAGGTCGTTTACGCAGTCGTCCTTCGGGATACGACCACAAATTGACAAAGTCAGTTTGGTCAGTTACTTCCCCTGACAAAACTATCTAGACAAGCAAGATGTCAATTTTGATACAAGCATTTGAAGTAGAGAGGTGGTCCCCGATGGAATAATGGTATCTATCGCGCCCCCCTGGGAGTCTACTTAACTAAATTAGATAAGAATTGGACTAAATAAACGTATCCCTCCGTGTTGCTTCAATCTTGTCTTGAATGACTTTAAAAGCTTTTGACACATAGCTAACACTTGTGACAACAACGATTCCTTTTTACATCTTTTTAGGAATAATTTCCCCTGTTTTCTCTGGAGAAGTTTTTTTTGGCTAAAGTGATAATTGAATAACACATCTATATCTAGACAGGATCCTGGGTTACGTTGGTGTGACACAATCCTGACTGTGTCAATGGGTCGGAGAGAGAGGGAGAGAGAAATGTGGTCTAATGTCCACTCCACAGAAGCTAGGTCACTTCGGGACTAACTTATGGTTCAACTTTATTTCAATATTCGTTTGTGTGTAGGAATCTTTAGCAGTGGGAAGAAACCAGGGAATCAAAACCACATCAGTTGAGTCAATGACAGGCCTAAACATTCGGCCTTCCAACCTCCCTCGGACATCTATATGGAATAGAATGAAACATAGAGAAAGACTAGGGAGAGAGAGAGAGAAATGGGGTTTAAGGTCCATTCGACACAACTAGGTCATTTCGGGACTAACATATGGTTTTCAATTTTATTTCAATAATTCGCTTGCGCGTAGGGGTCTTTAGCAGTGGGAGGAAACCAGAGTGCCCGGAGGAAACCCACGAGGTTGAGAAGGCGCCCCTATCTCCATGCCACATACGCTCACACCAGGGATCGAAACCACAGCCGCAAGCCAGAGGTGACCGGCCAGCTAGAGGTCGAAGCGCGGCACTTTAGACCACTAGGCCATCCCAACCCCCCAGAAAAACTAGGAAAGAAATCAAGCTTATTGTCTAGTCAAACAATACATCGGTCATTCTAGGACTAACATATAGTCATGAATATGTATCTATATCTATACTAAGATTTGTGACATTTGTTTGTCTGTTCTGGGTAGGAGGTTGGAAAGCCGAATAGTAAGCATGTGTGTGGTGCTGTATCATAAAGCTTGTCATTGAGTCAACTGGTGTGGTTTCGAATCCCCAGTTGTACGTGACAAGGAGTAGGGTTGCCTGTCCAACCTCATGGGTTTTCTCTGGGTCCTCTGGTTTCCACCCACTGTCAAAAACAAGTTTTTGAAGGTCATTAGCTTGGATGGGAGAACTAAGAGAAGAGAAGAGAGAGAGTTTCACGTCAACCTACACACACTAGGTCATTTCTGGACTAAAATATGGTTCAATTTTATTTCATTAATTAACTTGCGCCTAGGGTCTTTAACAGTGGGAGGAAACCCACAAGGTTGGACCGGTGACCCTGCGTGGAATCAATAACAGATCCAATGAATGATGGAACACGCACATGTAAATCATTCGGCCATCCAAACCCCTCAAAGGGTGTCGGCCCCTGTCAGGTATCAAGTGGTCACCTGTCAAATCTCTTGGTTTTTTCCGATTCTTTTGGCTTCCTCCTACTGCAAATGAATTATTGAAATAAAATTGACCCATATCTTAGTCTCTAAATGATGATTGATTGAATTTTAAATCCAACCTGCCTCTCACTACTCCTCTCATAAAACAGGTTACAAACATCCCTCGCTCATTCTCTCTCTCTCCCCCTTCAATCTCTCTCTCTCGCTTTCTCTCCCTATCTTTCTCTCTCCCCTTCTCTTTCTCTCTCTCCCCCCTCTCTCTCCCTCCTCCTCTATCTCTCTCCCTCCCCTCCCCTCTCTCTCTTCCTCTCTGTCCTATAATAGATTACAATCAAAGTCCAAGAAGTAATAAAGCTAGGATAATACACCCAACCATCTAATTCTGTCTCGCTAGCACGACAACACGATTTATTACATTTACAAAAAAAAAAGTCTTCAGAAAATTTAAATTCCAGCACCCATCATTACACGACAGGGAAATCTACCCCATAAAAAATACGACAGTCATTATTGAGCTGTTTATAGTCGAACAAGAAGATGTAACGGCTAGAATTTCTCAGGAGAATTACAACGCGTAGAAGATTCTGTGGTCTGTCCTATGTCAACAAGAAGTTGAATAATTATATCTGATGGCCGTGGACTCGATATTGATTATCACTGGGTCCGAATACAGCTGCAAGTATCATCAAACTTATTCTTGGTTCCGTAAATTACGTTAACGAGACCCACCAGTTCCATTTTGTCAACTTCCACAAAAAAATTCATTTGTTACGTCAGTTTTAATGAACATCAATTATGTCGCAAGACTTTCATGATTATATTTGGTAGGAAAAACAAATATGGCTGTTATATGATCTGATTTTATTTAGTTCTTATTCTGTAAACAATTTAGTAATGGCCAAAAAAAAGAGAGAAATGGGGTTTGACGTTCACTGGTTTAATTTTATGTCAATAATTCGCTTGCACGTAGGGGTCTTTAGCAGTGGGAGGAAACTGGAGGACCCGGAGAAAACCCATCAGGTTGGACAGGCCACCCTACTCCTTGCCACGCTCAACCGGGGATTTGAAACCATGCCAGGCGTATGATACGGCGCGCGCATGCTAACCAATCGGCCATCCATCCCCCCCGTAATGGCCAATTGTTATGTTTTCATCCACACAAAGTATTTACAGGCAACAAACAATGAATACAGATATCTTGTAAACAGGCGGTAGTGGATGATTGAATGGTTAGCATGTGTGTGCTGTATCATAAAGCCTGTCATTGAGTCAACTGGCGTGGTTTTGAAACCACAGTTGAACGTGACAAGGTGTAGGGTTGACTGTCCAACATTGTGGGTTTTCTTCGGGTCCTCCGGTTTCCTACCAGTGTTAAAGACCCCTATGTGCTAGTGAATTATTGAAATAAAAATAAACCATATGTTAATCTCGGAATGACCTAGTTTGTGTTGAGTGGACGTTAAACCCCATTACTCTCTCTCTGTTTCTTGTACACAGAATTGTTTTTTCTCCTTTCCAAAGCCACACTTTTGCCTGGTGTTATAGAACTTAATAATCTGAGACGCTAATAGCAGAATATTTACAGATTATTCAACTAACCGTGACATCACAGCGTCCATTATTTCCACATGAATAACTCTAGGATAGTGATATAACAAGTCACGCAGTACAATAACACAAATAAAGTACTAATAACTCGGAAAGTCACAAAGTACAATAATACTATGACAAGTCACAAAGTACTAAAATAGTCCACTCGACTAACATATTGTTCAATTTTATTTCAATATTTCACTAGCATGTAGGAGTCATTAGCAATTGGAGGAAACCCAAGAGATTGGACATGTGACCCTACTCCTTGTCACATACAACTGGGGAATTTAAACCACGCCAGTTTACCCAGTAACAGACCTTATGATACAGGGCACACATGCTAACCATTCGGTCAACCCCCCACCCTCATCCATAGTACTAGTAACTCAATGACAAGTCATGAAGTACAATAACACTATGACAAGTCACAAAGGTCTAATAACTTGATAAGTCACAAAGTACTAGTACTAATAACTTAATAAGTCACACAAAGTACTAATAACTCAATAAGTAACAAATTACCAGTAACTTAATGTCACAAAGTACTAATAAATCGATGAATCAAAAAGTACCAATAACTTGATAAGTTACAAAGTACTAATTATTCAATAAGACACCATAAGTACTAATAACTCACTAAGTCACAAAGTACTTATAACTCAATAAGTCATAAAGAACTAATAACTCAATAGGTCACAAAGTACTTATAACTCGATAAGTCAAAAGGTACCAATAACTCGATAAGTCACAAAGTATTAATAACTCAATAAGTTACAAAGTACTAATGGTACACTATGACAACTCACAAAGTACTTATAACTCTATGATGTAACAAGTCACAAAGTACAAGAATTCTTTAAATTGGCAATAAACATTGTTATAAATTGCTAATATCCAACCACGTTCAGTCTTTGCATGGATCAAACAGACTGCATTATGGTCATCTGCCAACTAATTAAATCTTACAAACCTCCATATCTCTTAAATACAAGATTTGAAAAGCCTTTTTCTTCAATTTGTTAGCTAACAATATAATATTTGTGAAATGAAAGGAAATGGGGTTGAACTTCCTACTGTTCTGCTCCAACTAGGCTAATGAAGATGGGAATTTTTGCCCTGGCAGTGGCACAATGGCTTACTCTTATTCCAGGGAAGCGGCGCTAGGTCCTACTCTTATATATAGAATTCAAACTGCCAAGGGATCTTTTACATGCATGCCAATGGGACCTCGGTTTATAATGTTTGTTTAAAATAAGTGATGAAAACGCAAACAGCCTGTCTTCATTAGCCCGGCTAGAGCAGAAAAGTAGGATGTTATACAACAATTTATTCTATGACATTCATATACTTTATCAGACTAGTGAACATTATACATATAGAATTCTTTTTGTGGCAGAAATTGACATCATTAAAACGTATATGTTCATTTACGGATGTTTCGGACGTCACAACTGTAGCTGATCACCTAGGTAACTGTTTTTGATTGGCTGATAAAGTCTAATGTTTATGTCATCAATGTAGTAGAGTGTATGTAAGAACATTAGTTGTAGTGTAAACATTAGATATCTTAGTTTATTTAACATCGTTTGTATTGTAAGGCTATAATACAGTAGGTTGGGGTATATTACCATATATATTGCAGTATATTACAGTATGTTAGGATATATTACAGTATATTAGGGTAAATGGCAGTATATTCGGGCATAGTATAGTATACACGGGCATATTACAGTATATTAGGATATTAGGGCATATTTAAAGTATACAAGGGTATATTAGGATATGTTACAGTATATTACCGTATATTAAGCTATATTTGGGTATACTATGACATATTAGAGTATATTATAGGGTATATCATAGTATATTTGGATATATTAAAGTATATTTGCGTATATCTAGATATATTACAGTATATTTTGATATATTACAGTATAATTGGATATATTTGGATATATTTGGATATATGACAGTATATTAGGTTATAGTCAGATATCTTCAAAAATACATCACAATGTCCCTTTAACATATTATTTTTAGTTCGTAATTATTGGGTATGTTTTTGTATTCAGACGGAGACGACCATCAAAAGGAGGAATTCATCTCCACTCTTCTATTAACCACTTGTAGGAATAAATCGTGACATCCAATTGTCAACCGGCTTACGACCAATAAACACGCTTGATTTCATTGATCAAATAACGTGATATCGGAGCCTTTGTCAATGTCTCGATTAGACAGCCACACTGTCATTCCCTGCGACAAGACAAAATCTCTCAATATCTAGATTCATGAAAAACACTGGCACCCACGTTCTATATTATGACAATTATTGATTTAGCGAAGGAAATTGGACATTGAGGAGCAATGTGAAGGGGTTATTCTATTCGAGAACAAGATCTAGAATAAATGAAATGAAATAAAATGTCCAACTGTTCTGCTCCTAAACTGGGCTAATGAAGACGGGCATACGCCATACAGTGTGCTATGAGGGAAATTTTGCCCAGGCAGCGCCACTACAGCCTACTCTTACATTGATTTCTAACAGCCAAGGGATCTTCTACATGCAAGCCAATGTGTACACAGGACCTTGGTTTTTTGTCCCATCCAAACAACTAGACAGCTGTCCTTGCCAGGCCCTCCTTCCTGCATCACTGGATGAACTTTCTCGACCAATGCAGGGACCCACTTAGCCACCGTGATCCCCTGATCTAGAATTTAAACTAACTCTGTATTCACCAACTATCCAAGCCTCTCCTCGTATCCATACCATATACAAGGGATATAATTAAATTAGCCAAGTTTTACCAGTCACAGTTGTCCAAATGATAATAAATTTAAATTTTCTATTTTTCTTGAAATTTTAATTAATAATATAGATAAGAAATTAATCCTAACTATTTGATTTTTCGGTTCATTCGACTAATGTGGTTTAACATCCATCAAAAACAATTCAGGTCATTTTGGCTATAACAAATGGTACAATTTCAATTCAATAAATTGCCTGCGTAAGGGGTCTTTACTGGTTAGAGGAAACGTAAGTACCCTATCCTCAAGGTCTGTCATTGAGTCCAGAGTTACAGTTTTGATCACCAAACTTTACGTAAAGAGCAGTAGGGTCGTCTTCCGCCTCCACTTTTCTCCCCCTGCTGAAGACCTATAAGTGCACACGCATTGCTGAAATAAAATTAAAATTGAAATGACCTAAATTCTTTAAAGTGGTTGTTAAACTCCATCTCTTTCCCTCTCTCTCTACAATCGAAGATATTAGCAAATCAATTGATCACTATTTATAAACGGAATACAACTGGAAAGAATAAAAACCAAAAATCATGCATAATCTAACTAATATTATGTGACAATTTCACATTCCATGCAGCAAAAATGTCGTTTCAGGATCGAAAATTCTAAAATAAAATATGACATTAACCAATTCTGTTCCACCTCATTAAAACAAAGAATTAATGCTTAAACACAGATTAAGAGATTTGCCGAGACTTTGGTTCAAATCAGGCGATACATTAAATCAAATGACATCATTAACCGTGTTAAAATATTCCACGCAGCAACAGATCTAATGTTGCAGGGGACGGTCGTATATTATCTCGTCCGTTGATCGGACACAGATCACATGATTTTCAAATTAAAATGGAATCATAAGGCAGTAATTCTGGAGACAAGTTATCACAAATTGGATCAATGAATCATTCGACGTGGATAAAGATGTTTGTTTATGGGGGACAGAAATTGTCAGAAATTTGCGCGGAATTAGAGTTAATTACGATAAACTTAGCGTAAAATGTGCTTGCCTCTTCATCAGGGAGGTTTTTGAAGTGGTATGGGAACGCGTCACGGTGTCAATGCAGTAAACTGTAATGTTAACACTAATAATATTTCTCTATTGGAATATATTGATTTGCGAATACAGGATTGGACAATTTGTACTAAACTTTCCCATTGATGTTTATTGAGGTCCCAAAGCGGTGCTAGACATTCTAAATTCTATTCATTCTGACGTTTGTGAATGCCTCTATTGATTTCTCGAGCTAACGGGGAGAAGTGACTGTCATTTTCAGAAGGTCCCTTATCGCTGTCGTTCGTCTTTACTCCTGAACATTCGACCAATGTTGGTTATAGATTTAGAAGTTTTCCCATTGATCTCTGACACCGAGACTCCTCTCAGTCTTTTCGACAGTCGTGGAAAGTTATTTGAGACAAGTTTCTATCACTTGATTTCTTGGTATCGGAATGTTTTCTTTAGCTCCCCAGACGTGATTCATCTCACTGAATGTTTGCAAGAAATAAAGGAAGCTGTGAGATGCGTAGCTATCGCCGTATGATAGATATGAATATTTCCTTCAAGATGGCACAAGTCGTGAATATTTTCTAACGTGTATGTCATTAGTTATTATATAATATTACATCGGAAATAAAACTAATCTATCTGTAAATTGAAGAAGTTTTTTTCTGTAGCCGTCCAGTTATATTAATAACATCAATAAAAAAAAAATTAATGGGGAAAGAGAAGAATTATACAGAGAGATTAGTTTTACGTTAAAAAATGGGAACATTATAAAATTTGAAACAATACATCAGAGACATAAAAAGTCTTTTTATGCCATTTTTAAATCTTTTCTGGCAGGAATTCAAAAATAAAATGTTCCTCTCAAATCTTTAATCTTTTGTGGCTAGAATTCACAATAAAATGTTCAAATAAGAAGAGTATGATTATTTTTTTTTTTTTGATGGGGGAGTTACTAATTTGAACATATCAGGTTTAATCCATGGTGGGCGAGTTACAAACTTTAACATATTGTTTTAATTCAATCACGGGGGAGTTACAAATCTCAACCCTTCTTCAAACTTAAACATGCATTATGCAAGAGCTAAATCTGCCTATTGCAGGTCTTTTTTTAGGCCTGAAATGTTTTCTAAAGTATTAATTAGACATTAATTAACTGATCCAGGCCTTAATCTAGATGGCATCAGATTTCTCTGATATTAAATAGATTTGAACGGTTCAGCAATACTTTGATTTAATCAAATATGGAGGAACGAGACTTAGCTTCGATCAAACAGTATGGTGGTTGAAATTATTGCACACATCTGTCAAACATTCAAAGGCTAATATCTTCGCTTGCAATAGAGTAATTTGAATGAAGTTTTCAAATTATTCCTTTTACATTATCTGCTTTCTAACTATCATAGCAAGAATGGCTAGTTCTTTATCTAAATCTTACATAATGTATCTTTAAAGAGTTTAACAATGATTGTACCACTGTTGAATACTAATTATATATCCCCCAAACTATAAAGAGAGAGAGAAATGTGGTTTTACGTCCACTCGACACAGACAAGGTCATTTTGGGACTAACATATGGTTTAATTTTATATCAATAATTCGCTTGCGTGTAGTGGTCTTTAAGCAGTGGGAGGAAACCGGAGGACCCGGAGTAAACCCACGAGGTTAGACAGGCGACCCTCAAACTATAAAGAAACAGAGTGTAAAAGCTCATGTCAGGTTTCTCTGTGTCAGTGGTGTAAGAAAATTTTAACAATTTTTTGTAGTAAGTTAAACTTATAAATCACTTCTTAGTGGTTGTAAATCTGTAAATCAATGATTAGTAATTCTCTAAACAGTCTGTGTCAATGTCAGATCAGACAGACTGACTAGTACCACAAAAACAAATTTGGATCGGACTGGCAAGTACCAAAACAAAATCAAACCAAACTCTCAAGTGCCAAAACAATATTGAACTGGACTGGCAAGTACCACCAAAACAATATGGAACTGGACTGGCAAGTACCATCAATATAATATTGGACTCAACTGGCAAACAAACAGGATTATTTTCATAACAAGCCAGCGCCACCTTCTGCAATATTCAGCATCCTTTTAATGTGCAATGTTACACTTTCTTTCTTTGTGTGCGATAGCACACTCTGCAGAAGTTAACATTAATCGCCAAGAGTCCTAGAAATTATCTACAGCCGATATTTTGGTGAACCAAACCAGACCAAGAGATTATCCAACGAGTGATATTTTGATGAGACTCATTTTAATTTGAATAAATCCAGGCCTAGAGACTATACTCTGTCTATATTTTGTTTTCTTGTCTATATGTTCAATCATCAATGTCAGTACATTTTAATATGGATTTAGTCATGACATTCACTCAACACAAACTAGGTTATTTCAGAACAGCATATGTTTCAATTTTATTTTCATTAAGTTGCTTGAACATAGAGGACTTTATCAGTGGGAGGAAACCAAAGGACCCAGAGAAAACCCACGAGGTTTGACAGGTGACCCGACTCCTTGTCACGTACGAACGGGGACTCGAAGCCCACTTTTCTAAAGTATGACAAGCGTTGAAATAAGCCATGGTCTACAACCTTAGCTAGCTTTGTTTCATCTTTCAACCATGGATTTTCATATTGTAGCACAAATTAGAAATTTCCTCGATTCTGATTGGTCGAAAAGTGTGGTCGAATGGACAATAAACCCCCTCTGAATTATCAAGGCGAAAATCCCTAAATATTTGAGCAACAATATCAATAAACACGTTCCTGTTACGTATTTATCGGGGGTTTATTGTCCATTTAACCATGCTTAAATTATCCATTAGAACAACTCGACGCTATCGCGTCTCGTGTTCTAATGATTCAAGCATGGTTAAATGGACAATAAACCCCCACTAAATACGTAACAGGAAGTGTTTATCTCCTAATTGTCCATGAACTTTATTACTTTTCTCAAGTATGACAAAAGTTGAAGAAAGCGATGTCTACAACACAACTCTAGCTACTGTGGATTTTATATTGTCCAAGAAGTTTATTATTTTTGTAAAGTATGACAAAAGCTGAAGTAAGCGATGTCTACAACCCTAGCTACTGTGGATTTTCATATTGTCCAAGAACTTTATCATTTTTGTAAAGTATGACAAAAGTTGACATAAGCGATGTCTGAAACACAACTCCTTTTTTTTTGTCCAAGAAGTTTATTATTTTTGTAAAATATGACAAAAGTTGAAGTAAGAGATGTCTACAACCCTCGGTGTGTTAAAACTTTCTACTGATGAGTAAATCGCGATGATTTATATACCAGGACACGAGACAAGGTAATTTTAACGGCAAGACCATCAAATTTAACTTTTACACGATTTATATCTAAGATAGGGGGTTGTTCATCATGCGATTTGGCTGATTCTTTCTCCAATCACAAATCAATACGGACACCGATGGACGTATTTATTCCCCAAGCTCATATAGTAAAACATACTTCATCAAAATAATTTCGTCTTTTTGAACAATCCTGACAGGGTAAATAATGCTGAGTTAGTCTGAATACACAGGGGTTTTGTCATAAATTCCGACTAATGTTAGGACACATGACATTATGTCTGTTGGAACATGCCTGTCTCTCACTTTCACGTTTACATAGATCAGACATGCGATCACGATTTACGTTCACAATGGGTAGCCATGTTTGTTCAGCTCAAGTACCATCACTCTGGATGGACATCTTCTAATATTTCTGATAAATTAACAAATTACATCGTGTCATTTTAACGTTGTTAGCTTTTGTCTCAATTGTGTTTGAAGAAAATTTGTCAATGGCAGATTTCTGTGTTTTTAAGACAACTTCTGTCTCAATAACTTTGATTAAGGGCCCCAAATAACAGTCATAAAATAAATGTGAAATAAAATTCATCAATAGAATAATAAAGGAATGGCGTGAGCTGGGATGTGAATTTGTTCGAACCCACGGTGCTTCCGTCTTAATCACCCATGATTTCTTACCCCTATTTGTATACCGTTTTTCATCCCTTTCGAACAATTGGACTCACTTTCATCTAGTCACCCTCACGGCCGCAAACCACTAACGAATTGAAGGCCTGGCTTTAAAAATCAGAAAGGTTTTTTTCCAGCCCTAGTGAGTATTCGAACCATTCTAGACATTGCTGCTACCACTCAACTAACGTTAAACTTACACTGTCTACAGTGAGCTCTGACCGACCTTATGATACAATGCGCACGCACTAAGCATTCGGCCACCCAACCTGAGATTTTAAGGTATAATATATAAAGTCATTCAATAAAAGGAGTCATAGAGGTAGAAATACAAAATTTTCTAGATTTAGAGATTGAGAGTTTTCTATGGTAAAATCAGAGCTGATTTATGTTTATAATAACTTGTTAGTAAGCAAACAAAAAGAAAATTATTCAATAAATGGAAATTTAATTAAAGAGTGATTAAGGTCTATATTAGAGTATTTTGGGGATGGGGAAGGAATACAGAAGTTTTCTAGGGTTAAAATGACAGCTGCCTACTATTTAAGATATAATAAAATGACACGTGCTACAGCTTATACTATAAACCAAGTTAAAGCTTCAAGTATAAACTGAGTAGAGTAGGTCCCCTCTTTTAAACATCTGGAACGAGTCAAAGATATTAAAACAACGGAAATAACCAATTTCCTCCTCCAATAATATTGAGTGACAGAGACAGAGTTTGTTACCGAGGATTTGAGTAAATCATTCAAATTACACCGTTATGGTTCAACGGTTGCAATATCCTCCTCAATGCCCTTCCCTTATTTACGATTAAAACCATGAATAAAAGCACAGCTATAAAGGCTATATGAACTTCCCAAATGAAAAATGTTATCAGGTTGTCTAGCAATCATTTGTGGGCTATGTGAACTTCTCAAATGGTAAGTGATACCAGGACCCGAGTTCACAAAGCATTCTCAGACTTAAGAATTTACTCAACTCTTAATCACTGTTTATGAAAAATGTATTTGATCCAGAAATACGAAACATTGTACATAGTTTCTTATTAATGTATTTGATACATAAAAACAACAAAAGTTTTATAAATGGTTGTATTTTAGTTCAAATAAGGTCAAACAATTTCGAGTAAATTCTTAACTTAAGTCTGAGAATGTTTTTTTAACTCGGGGCCTGGTAATCTAGGAACCAGTTGTGGGCTTTATAAACTTGAGAAGTGGTATTAGATGTTCCATATATAATGTGTTTTAGTTGTTAACTTACATCAAATGAAAAGTAGTATCACTGGATTGTAAAAATAGCATTTTAGCTATGTGACCTCTTCAAATGAAAAGTGGCTTCACTGGCTTCTAAAAATAATATTTTGGCTATGTGATCTCTTTTACTGAAAAGTGGTATCAGGGTTTCTAGAAACAATATTTTAGCTATCTGGGGTTCTAGTGCATGTAAAGGTCTTTTTGAGTGGGAGAGATTTGGAAGACCCAGAGAAAACTCAAAATCTTAACCGTTACTCAAATCAGTAGAAATTTAAGCCGAAGTACTAAACTTCGACATGGAATAACAAGCAACGCGGTCAGGTAATAATTGCCACAAACCTGTAAATATCTAATTTGTCTGGTTGCCACATCCCGTCAGAAATAACATACATTTATTATAATTATGTTTGATTGGAATTAGACAGGAACAAAATATTAGTGAAGTATTTAAACTCACTTCGACTTATAATTTATCAAATCCATCCCATATTTAAGGTGAACATGTCCTTCGTTCGGTCTGAATCACCTTCAGATTCAAATTGGAACCAAATGTCATAAGAATTAGTTAAAACTTCTTAACAGTCAATACTGGTACTATTAACATAAACAGGGCTGATCCAGTTTCTGTAGGTTGAGAAAGCGAGAAGGGGGTCTTTAGCAGTGGGAGGACCCGGAGAAAACCCACAAGGATTGAATAGGCAACCCTAATTCTTGTCACATAAAACCAGGGACTGAAATCTTAGAGACCTAATGATACAGTCGGCTACCAAACCCCTCCGTAGGTTGAACTAAGGTGGCCCAGTGATTAAGGCACAAGCTAACTCAGCAGGGGTTCCCAGACCAGTGTGGCTCCCTCCTCCGACATTGAGAGTCCATCCAGAAAAAATTTCTGGATGGTTGAGATAAGTAAGCAGTTACTCCCCAAGGTGCCCCATTTAATTTCTTCAGAACAAGAGTTTGAAAATATATGGAATTTTAACCTTTCAGCAATATCTTACTAGTTAAAATCTAATTTGAGACCAATATACACATGTACAGCAATTTCGATTTCTAGAGATTCTTGCACAATTTAAATCTCGTTTGATTTTCGTATCCTACATTTAATAACATTCCAATGCAGTCGTTGTTTTTTGTATTTCAGAGGAGAGCCAAAAAAAGCTCCCCTCAATCAACAAATTGAAAAAAATGGCTCTCCTAAAAGGTTCTCCCAGTTTCGATAAGAGGAATGCTTTAGAAATTAAGGAGAGTGATTTAGAAATTAACGAGAGTGATCTGATATTAAGGAGAGTGATTGGTAGATAAATGTTAATAAACCCCGAATGACTTTGTAAAGGAGAGTGATTTTCAATTTTAAGGGGAGGGAAAAAAAACTCCCCTCGGTTGACATTCAGGTGAGCTGTATGCGCTCGAGAGCGATCACTCGCCTTAAAAAACAATGACTGCCAATGTGTTCACAAGACAAAGTAGGGCCTACAAATCAGACTTTAACCCTCTCCCTAGCTCAGCCAGACCGTTGTGAAAGCAAGGCTAAGTCTCGAATATACCAGTGCTCTGCTTACCACTGTGTACACATACATCTTGTCAAAACTACAGTGATAACCGTGGCTCAGAATGAAATTATTTGAATAAAATTTTCATTTTACATTATCCATTTTTGAGCTATTATGGCAAGAATAGGCAGCTCTTTATATAAATCTTACATAGTGTATCTTTAGGTCTTTAACCCTCTCCCTAGCTCTGCCAGATCGTTGTGAAAGCTGGAATAGATAAGTACTTACTCACTAAAGGTACAGATATATAATTGTTAATAAATAACGGTTATTTTTATTAGTTTAATATTCTACTTGTTAAATCACTTGGCACACGTACACCTCTCTCGTCTACATTCTACAAATATATTCAACATATTTGACAAATTAAACGCTTATTGTACCATCTTTATTTCATCAGATGATAAATTCAATAGTCATACTTCGTTGTTTTTAATTTAATCCACCGAATATAC
Source organism: Patella ulyssiponensis (assembly GCA_963678685.1). Classification (NCBI taxonomy): domain Eukaryota; kingdom Metazoa; phylum Mollusca; class Gastropoda; family Patellidae; genus Patella; species Patella ulyssiponensis. Next base: position 8,312,539 of record OY783228.1, on the reverse strand, counting down.
AGAGAGAGAGAAAGAAATGGGGTTTAACGTCCACTCAACACAAACTAGGTCATTTTGGGACTAAAATAAATTTTTCATTTCGATAATTCGCTTGCGCATAGGTGTCTTTAGCAGTGGGAGGAAACAGGCGTGCCTGGAGGAAACCCACGAAGTTGAGAAGGCGCCCCTATCTCCATGCCACATACGCTCACACCAGGGATCGAAACCACAGCCGCAAGCCAGAGGTGACCGGCCAGCTAGAGGTCGAAGCGCGGCACTCTAGACCACTAGGCCATCCCAACCCCCCACCGAATATACAGAGATAGGAAGTTAAATGGAATGGGGTTTAACTTTTTTGCTCAATCAAGTTAATGATAATAATCTTTAAGTGGCATTTAGCGATCGGTAAACACATTAAAGGGACTATCCCGATTTGAACATGGTTTCAAAAATAAAATTCCGAGTAGGTATAAAATTTGAAAGCCAAAATATAGAGGAATGATGTATTTATCTTGTCTCAAAATTTCAACACAAAATATTGAGTCGTTTGGACGTGAACACCAAAACTGCTTATCCGGACACGTAACCCTTTTAAGATTTCGGGTCAAATTTTTCATTGGGTGACCTAATAATCAAATCCCGTTCCTTTAGGGGTCTATACAATGAATGGCCCATGTGTTGTGCTGGATAACGAAAGGTTAATTTCACCTACACATTAATTTTATAAAATAAAAGCTCGGTTCCATCCAGACCCCTCATAATACAGCTTAGGACACCGTCGGTCTTTTCCAGATGAAGACTGGTGGGTTTAAGTTATTTGAAAACGTAACACACATTGAATTAGTTGCTCGGCCCTAAGGTAGAGGATTTTAAGGGATCTTAACACAAAATAAAGCAGTTTTATTCTCCAAAATCTTATCGGGATTGGCCCTTTAACAGAACACAGTTTTTATGGGTTACAATCACTAGTTTTTATTCTAAAAGCACGACGTTTCGACAAGTATCCTCTTATCGTTATCGGTCGAAACGTCATGCTTTTAGAATAAAAACTAGTGATTGTAACCCATAAAAACTGTGTTCTGTTAACAAGTTAATGATGACTGGGTTACCTCCAAATGTGAAGGGTTCTTTCACATGCACAACAATGTGTTCATGGGACCTGATAAGGATTCTTTTAAATGCACAAAAATGTGTTCTTGGGATCTGTAAAGGGTTCTTTTATGTGCATTACAATGTGTTTAGATTTTCGTACGATGCCAACAACTAGACTTTGTTACTTGCCAGACCCTTTGACCCTTTGACTTCCTGGAAAAATCTTGGGGAACTTACACTGGGATGGAACCAGGATGGTACAAGAGATCTCCTGGTTTGTTAACCACAATTGCCACCAATATATTTACAAATAGATAGTATTTCTATCTGATTAAACACAGATCCTATTTCGTTTCGTTTTTTATAGTTCAAAATTTTTTTTTCTTGTCTTTACTACACAAGGATCTGGAAGAGTTGTTATCACTGACGTTTTCTGGAGGATGTGAGGGATTAATCAATGAAACTGTCTGTTATGTCAAGCTTTTGGCATGAGGTTTAGTGAAGTGTGGGTAATCCACTTGAAACATTAGTGATGATTTAGTTAATCAAATGTCTGATGTCATAGGGTCAAAAGCCGCTTGTATGATCTCTTGATGCGACCAAAACAACTGGTCAGATATTCATGTAGTATCCGCCATTGAAAGTATAAAAAAACGAAACGAAATATAGATCTGTATTTTAATCAGGTTGATAGTATATAACAGATGATATTAACGAAGTCATTTGTTTGGTGAAATAAGAAAGATTTAAATAAGGTATGATGTATTTACACAAGGGACAATACTCTATCCAAAATATCTAATCTCAGCAGACAGAAATTATAATTTACAGTCTTGATGATAAACCATCTTTAATTACCATTGATAATGATAAATGTATTTTCAATAATACCCAGTAGATTTCACCAACATAAGTAGTATCTATAGATATACTCTTATATAACCTGTTTCTATAAAATTAAAATTAATGCTTTCAGTTAAAGAGATCTTTCAAGATTCATAATTAGTCGCTGATGTCAAATCCTTAATTCTTGGGGGTTTTTTTAAACACAAATTGTTCGCAGAAAGTCAGGCATTCTTTTTCAAGTATAAATAAATATGTGAGGAGAGAGAAATAGGGTTTAACATCCACTCGACACAAATCAGGTCATTTCAAGTCTGAAACATGATTGAATTATATTTCAATAATTCACTTGCGCGTAGGGGACTCTAGTAGTGGGAGAGAGAGAAACCAGGTCATTTCGGGACTAACATATGGTTTAATTTTATTTCAATAATTCGCTTGCGCGTAGGGGTCTTTAGCAGTGGGAGGAAACCGGAGTGCCCGGAGGAAACCCACGAGGTTGAGAAGGCGCCCCTATCTCCATGCCACATACGCTCGCACCAGGGCTCGAAACCACAGCCGCAAGCCAGAGGTGACCGGCCAGCTAGAAGTCAAAGCGCGGCACTCTAGACCACTAGGCCATCCCAACCCTCCCTAGTAGTGGAAGGAAAACCGGAGGACCCTAATCCTTGTCATGTTCAACCAGGGAATTGAAACCATGTCAGTTGATTGACTCAATGGCAGACCTTTAGTTTTGATACAATGTGCAAGCGCTAACCATTCAGCCCCCCCCCCCTATAATTCTAGCACTTAAGATTATAATAACACCGGAAATAATAACAAAATTTTTCACTCGTTTTATATACATAGATAGCTATTAATAATGGCCTTTTAAAATCAATATAAAACAGTGTATACTTAAAATGATGTCAGAATTAATTAGTAAGTGCAGGAGAACTGCACTACAAAAACAAAAAAAGACAAACACGCAGACAAGACAAACTAGCTTTTGCTGAATTGCAACTGCCAAAGGTTCTTTTACATGTATACCAAATTAAAATTTTGTCAATTCCGCCGTCATACACCACTTTCAAGGGGGTAAACAGGCCCTAAAACACAGAGGTACTAACTAAGCCAGCACTTAGATCGAACCAAGGACATCCTGCTTAAAGATCCACCATAGCTCCAGTAATGTTAATGATACATCAGCACCAACCAGGTCATATTGTGTCAAACGTGGCCATATTGTGTCTAACGTGGCATTTCAGCACCAAACAGGCCATATTGTGCCAAACTAATGTTGATAACATGTCAGCACCAACCGGGCCATACTGTGTCAAACTAATGTTAATGACATGTCAACACCAACCAGGCCATACTGTGTCAAACTAATGTTAATGGCATGTCAGCACCAACCAGGCCATATTGTGTCAAACTAATGTTAATGACATGTCAACACCAACCAGGCCATACTGTGTCATACTAATGTTAATCACATGTCAGCACCAACCAGGCTATACTGTGTTAAACTAATATTAAGTAGAAAACAGTATGACGGACAGACAGACAGATGAAGCCATTTCAATAGTCCCTTGCTTTATTCGAACAGCGGGGGGACAATAAACCATGTATAGCGTATATAAATAAAAGGCTGTACCTTTAAGTGTTAAAATGATAGAAATATTAGATTATATATATTTAGAGTATAGATTTTATTGATTACTAGTCTATCATAGATTAGATACCAACTGACGCCCAGAATACACCGTAAAATCACTTCATCTTGAAGTATTTAACGCTAAATATCCCAGAATTACTGTCAATTAAATCACCAATAACGACTTATTGCTTCAATTTAACAATTATCCATGAAATCAGATTAGAACATCTTGTGAAATGTGATGTTTTAATTACAATTGACTCAACCTGACGTATATAGAAAAGTTCTGTTTAAAACATCTCTACATGTTTTCCATCTACAAACAGAGTTTCAGTTGAATGCTGGCAATTATTTAATATCACATTCTGGGGTCTTAGTTATAGCCTTATAATGCACAATCTGTTTGCCTTTTTCTTAAAATGGGGAAGGGGGTATTTGGCATTTTGCACTATTCGAACAGCAAAGAAAAAAAAGAGTTTGAAATCCCTAAAATAAATCTGGAATATACAACTAATGAGTGGTAAACAGGTGATTCCAATATTTACTGCACATGTGACAGATAACCAAACGGTTACCATAGTAATAAGAATTTAACATCTCATCATTCTGAGACAAACACATGGTTAGTACTGACTGGTCATGTGACAGTCATGTGTGGCACTACAGTCATGTGTGACACTGCAGTCATGTGTGACACTGCAGTCATGTGTGACAAGTCCAAGTATACAAATTAAGTAGACAACAGTCAGTGCCTTGAGATGACAAAATCCAGGACGAGTTCTTGTAACAAAGGATGACAATAATGAAGATGATTTTTTTTAATGACAAAAATTAAAATGATTACAAATCAAAAACTGTAGCTCAGAAGGAATGAATGAAATGGAGTTTAACATGACCACTGCTCTGCAACAACTGAACTGATGAAGACAGCATATAGTGTGCTATGAGCGAAATATCCCAAGAAGACAATTAAATTCTAACTGTCAAGGGATCTTTTTACGTACATGCCAATATGTACACCGGACCTCGGTTATGCGTCCAATCTGAGCAACCAGATGTAGTTCCCTGCATGATCCTGTACCACTGACAAGGATGGCTGAATGGTTAGCATGTGCGTGTTGTATCATACAGCCTGTCATTGAGTCAATTGGCGTGGTTTCGAATCCCCGGTTGTACGTGGCAAGGAGAAGGGTTGCCTGTCTAACCTCATTGGTTTTCTCCGGGTCCTCCGGTTTCCTCCTACTGCTAAAGACCCCTATGCGCAAGCAAATTATTGAAATAAAATTAAACCATATGTTAGTCCCAAAATGATCCAGTTTGTGTCGAGTGGATATTAAACCCCATTTCTCTCTCTTTCTCTCTTTGGAAAATTCCTGGGAACTTTCTGGGCCAAAAACCAGGATCGAACCTGGGCCTCCTGTATGTCAACCAGCGCCTTACTCACTTAGACACCTTGGCTTCCTGATGTTCAGACAAATGTACAAATGTCTGTTAGTTATAATTGTACTGGTATGTATGTGCATCTATAGAACATGAAATGCACGTGCATGAAAACAGATGTTGTTATAATGACAAGACACGTTCTCAAACAAATCATCAACTTTTTATTGCAACTCATTTCGTTTACAAATCACAGACAGTAAAATTTGATTCTGATTTGAAAGTTTACAAATTATTCCTTTAGGTGCAGTGATTAGTGACCAGCTACGTTGATGATTATTGAAATCAGAGCCTCAATATTTACTAAATGAAATGGTCTCTTTGATCTACTGAAAAGCGTGCAAGATGAATGCAGAAATATAAAAGGATAACCTGATCAGCCTTCAACTGTTTATTCTCCAAATGAAATATATAAAACCATCATACCAGAATTTGTTATAATGTAAACTTTAAAGACAATCAAGAGTGAGAGAGAGAGAAATGGGGTTTAACGTCCACTCGACACAAACTAGGTAATTTCGGGACTAACATATGGTTTCAATTTTATTTCAATAATTCGCTTGCATATAGGGATCTTTAGCAGTGGGAGGAATCCGGAGGACCCGGAGAAATCCCACAAGGTTGGAAAAGCAAGTGATACAATTCAACTATCAAAGTCACAGTATTGACCATAACAATTGAAAATTTGTCGATTGGGATATCTTTGATAAAGTATTTTTCATGGGTCTCTTTTTAATTCAAATGACAAAAATTTTAAATTTTAAATAAAAAAAATAAACTATTTACATCCTGTCGTTTGTGATTTTAAAATAAACAAATTTCGGCAGACGGCCTTTAAGTTTATACAAGAGGATGTAGGGTCAGGAAATTTGATATTTTTTAGCAAAAGTTGAGAAATTTGGAGACAAAGGACAGGAGATGGTAATTTAAGAAGCCATAAGAAACAGGAAATTAGCCCCAGAGAAAAATAAAATATGTCTCAACTCTTGTCAAATGTCAACCAATAGAATGGTATGAAATGAGGGTCGACCAACACCACTATTTAAAGTTCTTTCTTTAGTTTCAATTTACTTAATTTTTATTTTATGTGAATTAAATGATACTGGTCCAGGATTCCAAGAATTTTAGATTTGAAATTATTGCTTATATGACATAAAATGAGACTCAATTCTTTAATTCCAATTTGTGTAATTTTTTTTATTTTAAGTGGATAATTTAAATAGTACTGAACTGGATTCCAAGAATTTTAGGTTTGAAATAGTCTTATAATTATCATGGTTCTGTGACATTATTACTATTATTACAAAGCAGTTATATATTATCATTCGGAATGGTAGCACATAGCTAGAGAACCTGGATATAGGCTGTGAAAATGCAGTATGCATATATACACATTACGTCATTAGATAATTTTTCTCTTGTTACTTGGTAAAATGTGTACAACAATCTTCAAATTGTAGTATAACTCCAACCATTATAATGGTTTTTAACTTTTAACAAAAGATGAATGACAAACACAAAACTCTTTACCCTACAACATAACAAAACTTAAACCAATATCAATTGAATGTCTGGAAAAATCAATGGGGTTTCAATTTTTTCTTGAAGATAAATACATATATTGTGGCTATTGTGTAAATTTACAATAATTTCTTGACCCAACAATTTGAATTGAATATAGATTGACATATATCTATGATTATCTGGAATCCAACTGAGGGAAACAAGTTCGATTTAAATCTATATAAGCTCTGGATTGATTTCTCATCCCATAATTGAACATCGTATATAAATATTAATAGAATAAACATCGTTGAAAAAAAGAAAGTTCAATCTGAGTGTTGACTGTGTTAGGTTCCTCAATTTACAGTCCAGTATCCCCTTGCCCATTTGGAGAGTCAGGCAATAAAAAGCATCTAATCCTTCTGATGGGCTGAAAAACTGAGGACTTGTGTACACATTGGAATGCTTTTGAAAGAAAAACTTAAAAGTTGAAATTCAAAAGTCAGAAGTCCCATGCAGCAACATAAAGACAGCTTGACAGTTAAATGATGTTTGCCCAACTTACGAGAAGTAGGATGTTTAAACCAAACCCATTTCATTTCCTTCCCAATTGGGGGGATGTGGTATCTGATGTGCATGTGGTATGTGCATGTGGTATCTGATGTGCATGTGCATGTGGTACCTGATATATATGTATGTGCATGTGGTATCTGATGTGCATGTGCATGTGGTACCTGATATATATGTATGTGCATGTGGTATCTGATGTGCATGTGCATGTGGTACCTGATATGTATGTGCATGTGGTACCTGATATGTATGTGCATATGGTATCTGATATGCATGTGCATGTGGTACGTGATATGTATGTGCATGTGGTATCTGATATGCATGTGCTTACCTTTAAGTGTTAAATCGCTCCATAAATACATTTTACTATTTACATTTATTTATAGAACAGAGAGAATGGGGTTTAACATCCACTGGACATAAACTAGGTCATTTTGAGACTAACATATGGTTCAATATTATTTCAATAATTTGCTTGCGTGTAGGGTAGGGAGGGGTCTTTAGCTGTGGGAGGAAAACCTAAGGACCCTGACAAAACCCATAGGGTTAGACAGGCGACCATACTTCTCTTCACATACAAGTTGGAATAAAAACCACACCACTTGCCTGTATGAAAGACCTTCTGATGTAACACACGCACATTAGCCATTCGGATACTGAATCACCTGTTTGGAACAGGGGGCTGTTTCACAAGATTTTAACTAAGATAAAATCCAAATTTTAGTAATTTGATTGGATAATATTAGATTGATTTTAGTGCTTAGCCAATCAAAATTGAAGTATCTACTAAAATCAGGATTTTATATTAGTTAAGATTTTGAGAAACCGGGCCCTGAACATATAAAAGATATAATTTATGAAATCTCTACGATTAGTTATTCTGGGTCCCTTTAACTTGTTCTCACGGTAGTTTGATATTTACATCTACAAAAGACAGGGTGTTGACGGTAATTTGAAACTGACATTCCTCGAGACCCAGGAATCTTGTCAAACCCAGACGACAGGAAGTTGTAACATCAGAGGACAACATGTGATTTAAAACAGAAAAAAACAACAACCCATGAGTTTAAAATATGAAAAATCAAATCTGACAAATAGAAAATATATTAAAGGCTCAATAACACTCTTGTAACTGAATCTTTATTCTGGTTAACAAATTGTATTATTTTACAATAGTCCAATTACTTGATGATACAAATATCATCTGAACACACCTCATTGGAAAAATTCAACAAAATGATTTGAAAAGTCTAACGTAAACCTTTTCAAATGTGACTTGGATTTCAAAATATTTTTGATCCCTCTGGACAAGTAAAATATGATGTAATGGATAATTTACACAACAGGTAGGAGACGTAAACATCTAGTACTTAGAATAAGGTTATTATTTATTTTCTGGAGCTGCCAAGCCAGCAAGAGTGTTATTGTCCCTTTAATATATCCTTCTGGGTTTGAAAAATAATTGTGCTCCAAAATGAATCTTGTTTATTATGAGGTTAATATAATGATTAATTTGGAAACGATATTGTTCGATGTACAATGGAGGAATTTTACCAAGGCAGCAGCATTACTAACTTCCCTTCTTGTAATTCCAAGTAGGTTTTGACATACATTTGATTCAATTCAATGATATGGTGAGTGAGGAGAAGGAGAGGGAGAGAGAGAGAGAGGGTTTAACACTCACAAGGTCAATTCGGGACTAACATATAGTTCAATTTTATTACAATAATCTGCTTTCACGTAGGGGTCCCGAAATCACCTAGTTTGTGTGCAGTGGACTTGAGTGGATGTTAAACCCCATTTCTCTCTCTCAAAGTTATATAATAATTGACAGACATTCTGTGCCTTACAAATTATAGGACACAGCTTGATACTTTAAACAGTAGTCTCTTTACATTAAACCATCCAAGTAGAATCAACCACTACTTATTATTATGTAACATACATCTGTATTTCATAGTTCAATCCATTTTAAAGGAGCTAAATCGCTTATATTTGGGACCTATAATTTCACACAAATATGACATGACGTCGTCAATAAGGAAGTATTTAATGCTATAATCTTTTAGTGGCAGTTTGCCATTGAGAAACAAATTAATACGACAGAATTTTTATGGGAAACAATCATTTTTGTTATTCTTAAAGCACAAGGTTTCCATGATGAGTATCAGAGAAAGAGAGAGAAACAGGGTTTAACATCCACTCGACACAAACTAGGTCATTTTGGGACTAGCATACGGTTTAATTTTATTTAAATAATTCGCTTGTGCGTAGGGGTCTTTAGCAGTGGGAGGAAACCGGAGGACCCAGAGACAACCTACGAAGCTGGATAGGCGACCCTACTCCTAGTCATGTACATCTGGGGATTTGAAACCACGCCAGATGACTCAATGACAGGCTTTATGATACAGCCCCCCTAAAGACTAGAATAGAAACTTTATTGCATAAAAAACCTCACAAAGTTATGTGCATATACAATTAATAATAATAGAAATATACATGAAACACAAAGGATATATACATTGACATAATTATACAAAGATACACTACTTTACAAGGACATAAAACTAAGTTGTTCTTTTAATTACTACCAATTTTTTTTTTCGACGTGATTGTCAGTGATGCAGGATGGATGCAGCTGTCTAGTTGTTTGGATGGGACAAAAAACAAGGTCCCATGTACACATTGGCTTGCAGATAAAAGATAGACTGGAAGTTGGAATTTGAGTTTATAATAAGCCGTAGCGCCGCTGCCTGGGAAAAAATTCCATCATAGCGCACTGTATGGCATTTGCTGTCTTCATTAGCCGAGTTTAGGAGCAGAACAGTAGGACGTTAAACCCCATATCATTTACTACCAATATTGCCAGAAGATTATAATCTTGATGTGGATTATTATATAACCCTTCCATCAATACCACAAGCTCATCATGTCAACATCACATCACAATCATCTTTGACACATCAGACTTTCAAGTCTTTTAAATGACAGATTCCAATGTCTGCTCCCTGTTTGGCTTGTAAATTTGATAGGGTTCAAGTCATTTAGTTGACCTGGGAGGTCCAGTCTTCAAGGCCATCAGATTAAAAAATATGACCTGCTGTTTATCAGTGTTTAGGCTACTCAAAATGACTTTAGTGAACAACTTTAATGAAATGAGACATTGATTAATCCCCTACTCTTCTGCTCAATTCAGGCTAATGAAGATGGGATTATGCCTTAATTTGACATTTGTTAGAGAGTTATAATTTCAAATATTTTATTTCAAAATTTAATTCCAGTTCTTCTCTAGGTCTCTGATTCATTTAAATGATATGGCATCAAGCCAATGAGTAGAGTCGCTTGCGGAACCACAGTTAAAGATTCCTATGTGCAAGCAAATTATTGAAATAAAGATGGTATCAAATTAATGGTAAGTGGACATTAAAACCTATTTCTTTATCTCTCTGATGGACCCAACAAACAAACAATTTTTCATAGTGACCTATCCTGTCTGAGAAGTTCCAGTGGTGACCACAGCATGTGGTGGTAGAAGCCAGGACCATGACCATTTATGACCATCTAGTGCCTGTATGACCACTGGACAATCAAGGATATCATGTTACTGTTTGATATCACATGTGACTGGTTGGAGGTTGTATGTAAATACAGGAGTAGGACTCCCGACAGACCACATGTGACTGATGTTTCTGGGATATATGACAGACCTCTAACAGTTAATCATCTCCAGCTGTTTCAGAGATAAGACAAAATCTGTGACACCAAGACCCTGAGAAATCTTTCCCATACCTCATTATATACTTTAAAACTTGTTTGTCTTGACCTAATGTAAACGGTTCTTACTGGTCACTGGTCAATTTTATTTTGGGGGAAACATTTGTCAACTTTGTCAGTCAGTAAGAAATATGTAGTAGTGAGAGAGCAATGGGGTTTAACGTCTACTGGACACAAATTAGTACATTTCGGGACTAACATATGGTTTTAATTTTATTTCAATAATTCGCTTGTGTGTAGGGGTTTTTAGCAGTGGGATTGAACCGGAGGACTCAACCCACAAGGTTGGACAGGCGACCCTACTAAGCTCCTTGTCAATTACAATATGGGGTTCGAAACCACACCAGTTGACTAAATGACAGGCTTTATGATACAGCACCCTTGTATCTTTGATAGTCAACTTCCTCTAACATTTCTAGGGCTGCAATGTGAAAGCTTATCTCAAGATATGATACATATCAGGGTATGCCCTTCGATTATCTAACTCTCTCCCTCGTTCTATTCGAAATGCCTCCTCCCTGGACTCCTTCAAAAAACACCTCAAAGCACATCTTTTTTGACAGCACTACACTTATACCACTATTACTATTATTGCTTTCATTTTTCATGCCATATTATATTATATGCTTTTATTTCATATTATTTGTTTTCATGTCATATGTTTTTACGTCATAAGTTTTTATGTCAAATGTCATATTATATGTTTCATGTCATATGTTTCTATGTCAAATGTCTTTATGTCATATTATATGTTTTCATGTCATATGTTTTTATGTCATATCACATGTTTTTATGTTGTATCACATGTTTTTATGTTGTATCATATGTTTTTATGTCATATTTCATTATATGTGTTTATGTCATATTACATGTTTCCATGTCATATTATATGTGTTTATGTCATATTACATGTTTCCATGTCATATTATATGTGTTTATGTCATATTACATGTTTTCATGTCATATTATATGTGTTTTTACTTATTATTTTATGATGTAATGTGTATAATAAGAAAAAATATTATTTTTATTATTATTATTGCCCACCCCCACCACACACCCCTTGTTTTAATCAGATGTATGAATTGTTGAGAAGGAGCTTACATCTAGATTTGTAAGGTGTGTCCGCTATTACTCTACCAGTACAGTAAATCATTTACTTTTAAACAGTAAAATAAAAACTGATACAAGATGAACTCGTAGATTAGAATCCTGGGAAAAAAACCTTGTTTGACCGTATTAACACGAATATAGGACTAGAAGATACCCTGAGTTTTATACACACATCACAAAGATAAGGTCAGCTTCACACATTTTAGGACAGATAATTCTAACACAGAGAGGGGAGAAAAAACGGTTTGATGTCCACTCAAACAAATTAGGTCAGTTTCGACACATTTTAGGACAGATATTACTTAGAGAGAGAGTGGAGAGGAAAAACGGTTTGATGTCCACTCCAAACAAATAAGGTCTTTTATGGACTATCATACTGTATTGTTTAATTCTAATTTTATAGCAGTGGGGGGATACTGGAAGACCTAGAGAACCTTACTCCTTGTCACATACATGTCACTTGACTTAATGACTGAAATAAAATGAAATAGGATTTAACATGAATCACATGATACTTTCTGCTGCGATTGAGCTAATGAAGACAGGCATGCACCATATGAGACTAATTTACCCATGGCCTACTCTTATACCAAATTCCAACTGCCAAGGGATCTTTGACGTGGATGGATGTAAAATCCAAATTCTCTCTCTTTATAGCGATTCAATGTCGACAATACAGTTGTTTATAAAGGATTCAAAGTCACTCAAATGACATTCAGAAACATTTATTTTCAAGGACGTCAAAAAAACAAAACACCTAAAACCAAACGAGAAAAAGACCTCTTTACTTAAGATACGCATAAGGGAGAATAACTTTATTGTACCCAACAACCATGACCGCAGCTCCATCCATATTTAATGCAAAAGAAACATTAAAAATTCATCGTCATATTCCGTCATTTTCATGAAGTTCAACCACTGAAGATTTAATGAGTTAGGATAACCATTGAGATGTATCCACGGAGAAAAGAAGGCGATAAAATTTGCATTACTCGGAAAACAATTAATTAGCCAAGCTGAAGCAATTGTTGGTAACTGCAACCTTAGCACGACTGACACTGATGTTGCTACACGGTAGAATTGATCGGACCGGGTCTGTCACATGCAAGCTATCCATAACATCATTTAAAAGCCTCCCGTACTTCAATTATTCATAATGGAAGTCACACACAGACTCCAGTGTCAACGAGCAAAACAACGATTTTCTGGTGAACATTCCGTCATTTGTCACGCCACCGAATTAAAGACTAAACTGATTGAACCTTACTAGTGCGAATATTACTTCATACATTAGTGATAGGCCACGTGAATATCCGACCGTTTCTTTTTATACCCTTGTCCCCAAGGAGCCGTTTGTGAGAAGCCATCAGCCACCCTAACCAGCTAATTCTCTTGACCTCACGATAAGGTGAACATTTGTTGATGCACACAGCTCGAGAAAAAACACATTTTTGAATTAGGATGTATTTTTTATGATGGCAATAAGCTAGAATTTACGAGCAGGGGATAAATAAGTGATCTAACTTGTAGAGAGACATTATCTATTGGTGTAAATCATTGTATCATGTTTAAAGATGTGTCGAGGACTCCGAGAGGTGGAGAAAATAACCGGTCATATACAACTATTATAGATCATTGCTAATAATAATGATACATATTTATTCATACAGGTTACAGCAGGGTATTTAAAGGGTGCAGGAGGGTAAAGGAAGGGTATTATTTCATGAGATTTGGTGATGTGCAACTCAGTCACATTTAATCATACTGGTTATTCTAGGGTAATGGAATGGCAGTGCAAGGGTAAAGGAGGGTGTGGGGGTATTATTATAAAAGATTTAGTCATATACAACTACTATGTATAATTACTAATAATAGTAATACTGAGACATATTTACTCATACAGGTTACAGCATTGTATTCAAATGGTAGGGGAGGGTAAAGGAAGGGTAGTAGGAGGGTAAAGGAAGGGTATTATTAGTTGACGGTTGGTTGTGTTCAACTATATTCACTCATTTACTAATAACGGTAGCAGGGTATTTTAAAGAGTAGCAGGGTAACAGAAGGGCATCATTGTACTAGGCTATCATCAATACTAAGAATAATGCAGTCGTTTCTGCTCATACTGTTTACAGCAGGGTATTCAAAGGGTAGGGGAGGGTAAAGGAATGACCATATGAGATTTGAGCATTTTTTGTGTCAAATTAAACCAACAAGAGGAGATAGGTAGGAACAAACCTGGATCTGAAGTGCAGAAACTTTGTCTTGTAAATGATTCCGTTCAGCTTCCAATCTTCCATTATCTTCCTGAAAATCGACTCTCCTATAGAAAAAGGGAAAACAGAGCTACATTATTCCTGAAAATCAACTCTCCAGCATAACAAGGAAAAGCGAGAGAGGGAGAGAAATGGGGTGTAACGTCTACTCGCAGTGGAGTAATTTGAATGAAATTTTAAATGTATTCATTTTGCATTATCTATTTACGAACTATGATAGTAAGAATGACTAGCACTTAATCTAAATCTTACATAATGTATCTTTAAATATATTATCTTTCTAGAAATGAACTTTTTCAGTACAAAAACACAACAAATAGTTGTAATAGCTTAACCAACATTCACAATCAAATCTTCATAATCCACGTGTTCCTTTTTTGTTTCAGATTTTTTACTTTCACTGTTCAAAATTAACAAAAAAATAATAAATTCAAATATTTTTGACTTACTTTGTTAAACTTTCTTTCAGTTGTTTTGACTGTTTCTCGATTTTACTCAGTAATTCTTCGATCCGATTATCTTTATTCTGTAGTATTTCTAATACTTTACGATCTTTAATTTCACATTTCTCTTTCTCTCTGTAAGAAGAACACTGATCTTTAAAACGGTATGTTAGGTACATAACTCTTGATAAGATTTGAATCCAGGGCCTTGTTTCTCGAATTCTTAACTAAAGATACAATCCCAATCTCTGTAGATACTTCAGTTTAGATTGGCTAAGATTAAGAACTAAAATCTAATATTATCCAATCAAATTACTAAAATTTGGACTTATCTTAGTCAAAATTTTGTGAAACAGGCCCCTGGACTTAAACATATATAATACAAGTCCTCAATCTGCCTATAGCACATTAATTAACTTATCCAGACCATAATCAACTCTCGATGTCAACGCTAGCCTGTAATATTTACTGGATTAGGATCCGATTTGTTGCTCAACTTTGTTTCATGATTTAATCATGAAATGGATAATCGAGACGACTTTTCTTATCAAACCAACTTTAGTAATGATGATCAAGACTAGAACGAAAATTCAATGACTTGAACCTTAGTTCAGATTGGATCAATTTGAGTGAAATTTTCAGCAAATTCTCTTTACATTATGTATTTTTGAACTATTATGGTGAGAACTGTCATCTCTTTACCTAATCTTCTATATAATGTATCTTTAAAGTGAAAGGTAACCTGTTTATTATCCAACCCACAAGATACTTTGGTAATTTCAAGCCTAAATTACATTTAATTTTCACAGGGTCGTCTGTCCAACCTCGTGGGTTTTGTCTCGGTCCTCCCCACTTCCTCCCACTGGTAAAGACCCCTACGCACAAACCAATTATGGAAATAAAACTGAACCATGTGTCGAGTGGATGATAAACCCCATTTCTCTCTCTCACGTGTAAGTGTGTCAGGAATGGTTCCAAGAATGTTTGGTTCTGAGAGCAGTTACAATCTGAAACCTTAAAATGGAGTGGTCTTGGAACTTCGAACTGTTCTGGGAATGGAACATGGTATAAGTGGTATCCGTTCAGGGGAAGGTTTTCTACCATACCATACTTGTATATGACTAGCCTATTGATTAATCCAGGTATCTTTCCCAGTGTTCATGAGGACCCCCGTACACAAGGGAATTATTGAATAAAATTTACAATCGCCATGTACGTAAAAAGAACCCTTGGTATAGGAATTCGATGAAGGGTAAGTGGAAATGATGATGTCTGGGCAAAATTAGTCCTAAAATAACCTCAAATGAAATGGGGGTTTACATCCTACTGTGTTATACTCCGACTGAGCTTCAGTAGACTATGATTGAAATTTTGTCTGGGCAGCAGCACTACTAAGGCCCACTCTTATATCGAATTCCAACTGACAAGGGATCTTTTACAATGTTTTGGCTAGACAGGTGTCCTTGTCAGGCCCTTCGTTCTCCACTACTGACAAGGGTAAAATGACCGAAGTAATGTATCTACAGATACTATGTTTTAATGCTCAAGATTAAATAGAACAGAAACATACCAGTTCACCTTTTATAAGAAAAGACATTGGAACTATTTTTTTTTTGTGCCGATTTTGAGAAGACGCATGTTGGTGATTTTGTTACGATTCAGACCTTGCAGATTTTTCTTGTTTCTGTCAAAAGAAACGACACTAACTACAGAACTGACAACACCACACATGTAATTACAATCAAAATCCAGTAAATGTATTGTTTTCCAATTTTCGATTCAGAGAATCTCGTTAGATGAAACCATGCCTCTGTCGGTAATTGGGTTAGGCTGTCGTTCTCTTGATTAAGTTTTGTGGAATTTGAGGTTTTTTTTCTGGATAATTTATCTTTTGTTGTCAAATCTTTCATAAATCAATCAACTTACTGCAATTTGTTGGAACAGGATAAAAAAAAAAGTCGTAGTCGAAAGTTGTATCGTGTAATGACGATGAGTTTTTGTTTTATCCAAATCACCATTATGATAACGCATTATGATTCATATTAAGAAAAGACATCTAAATTCTGTGCATGCATGTGTAAATGCACGTCCAATGATAACGTAAAGTTGTGGTTATATGAGCGACGTCTGATGAATTACCAATTGACTAAGACTGGTTTTAAATCTATTGAATTCCCTTGAGAGATGGAGAGAAGTCTTTAGTTACATTGTTTGAGAGAGAGAGACAGAGAGAGAGACAGGGGGGATTTAATGTCCACTTGAAACAAACTAAGTCATTTTGGGACTAACATATGGTTCAATTTTATTTCAATAATTTGGTTGTACATAGGAGGGAGAGAGAGAGAAACGGGGTTTAACGTCCACTCGACACAACCAGGTCATTTCGGGACTAACATATGGTTTTATTTCAATAATTCGCTTGCGCGTAGGGTCTTTAGCAGTGGGAGGAAACCGGAGTGCCCGGAGGAAACCCACGAGGTTGAGAAGGCGCCCCTATCTCAATGCCACATACGCTCACACCAGGGCTCGAAACCACAGCCACAAGCCAGAGGTGACCGGCCAGCTAGAGGTCGAAGCGCGGCACTCTAGACCACTAGGCCATCCCAACCCCCCGGTTGTACATAGGGAAACAGGAGGACTCTATGAGGTTGGACAAGTGACCCAACTCCTTGTCACGTACAAGTTTATAAAATAAGATAGGTTGCCAGGCAACGAAACATACGCCCACAACAGCTAAGTCGCCCGCGCAGACAACAAGGGTTGTCGCATATTGAGAGAGTGAGTTTAAAAAATAAAATGAAATGGGGTTTTAGGTTCTACTTTTCTGCACCAACAGGGCCAATGAATTTTGCATACCGAGGAACGTGTTTTTTCTTGCAAGTTGCATTCCAAATGACTCCACACTGTTGCCCTGCATCCTGTACCACCTCTGTCAAATCATGAGGAATTATCTTGACAAAACCTTTAGACAGATTTCCTCCCTCCAATCAATGGTTATATAGCGTAAATAAACTAATATACCGGTACACCACAGAATATAATAACCACACCAGCTACAATGTTGATTAACTCTATATTTGTATCTCCCCTTGTCAATTGTGCAGGACGGAGGGTCCAACAAAAACAGCTGTCTAGTTGCTCGGATTGTTCAAAAAAACAAGATCACGTGTTTACATTAGCATGCACATGAAGAAGAGAAATTGGGTTTAACATCCACTTGACACAATTAAGTCATTTCGGAAGTTACATAACTCAATTTTATTTCAACAATTCGCTCTCATGTATAGGTCTTTAGCAGTGAGAGAAAACTGGAGGACCCGGAGAAAACCCATGAGGTTGGAAAGCAAACACCACTCCTTATCACATACAACAGGGGGATCGCAACCGCGCCAGTTGACTCAATGACAGGACTTATGATGCAACTCGCATGTGCTAACCATTCGGCCATCCAACCTCCCCTTCATCTACCAGTGATATTTTGATTTTATTTTCTTAATTTAATACTCAGCTACTGTGGTCCCTAATATTGATCCTTATATTGATCAAGAACACTTCATATCACCTCCCATCTTTTTAAGCTAAATAATTCTAGTTAACATGCGTAATAACTATATATATTATTCTATGTCCAACCCTACACACCATCAATAATTACAAACAAATCGTCCTCCATAATTAAATCATTTAAAATTAGTTAATGACCGTATTCCCATGCGTCATTTCAGTCACCGTAAAGAGGCAAACATAATTATATTGTTATATCGAACATGATAAGGATATATCTAAAGGAACGCGACGGTTTCAGTGACGCCAACGCCAATGTCCCAAATGAATTGTCGACCGCCCAATCAATATCTGTCTCTGTATTAACAACTAGTAATGCTAAATGCAATATGATTGGATTGCATGATTTATGTCCGTGCCACTTGTGTGTCAACTGGGTATGGAGTCTCTAGCGATATATCAGAACTTATTTCATTAGATCCGTCACATCTTATTGTGAGTAATGACTGACAAATAGCTAACAAGTCTCAAACACATCGCCATGGTAAATACTTCATGGATATACAGCGGCCATCTCTTCTTCACTCCATTCAATATTTTCTCGTTTTTATCATCGTAAATATAACACCAATATATTCTGATTCACAGTCAAATATAGGCCAGATATATTTATCTCGTCCACGAGACACAACTAACTGGTCATTTTTCTATTTTTCTTCCAATTCTTACTGCCAAGGGATCTTTAAATTCCTATACCAATTTCCAAGTGAAACTCAGGTTTTTTCCTACCAACCAAACAACTAGATAGAAACTCCAATACCAATTTCTATGTGGGATCCTTTTGGTATTAACTAACATAATTATGAGAACTGGGCTTGTCAGCTCCTGTTGGTTCTTTTCAACCCACTTGAAGATCGGAACCCACAACACACTAGAGAGCTGAGGTGGCTCAATTAATTAGATGATAGCTCGCCAACCGGGAAATTCTGTGTTCAAAATTCATCTGGATTTTTTTTTCGATTTGCTTGCCCCTTGTCAGTGGTGCAGGACAGAGTGTCTAACATTTGGATGGTACAAAAACACAAGGTCCATTGTCACATTATTAGCTTGCATGTAAAAGAGTCGTTGGATGTTGGAATTCGATACAAGAGTAGGCCATAATGCCCCTGTCCAGGCGACATTTCCCTCATAGCACACTGTATGGCGTACGCCCGTTTTCATTAGCCCAGTTTAGGAGCAGAACAGAATGACATTCATTTAAACCCCATTTTGTTTAAAATATTCTATAGATTGGTACAATGCATTTAGTCATGGTGGCTCATTGACCACCGTTCCAATATAATTAGTGGAGAGAGTTTCCCCAAGAGTTTATATCCTAGCTTCTGATTTGTCACAGGTATAGAAAGGAGGACATGATAAGGAACAGTGTCTAGTTATTCAGATGGGACAAAAATCCTCGACATGCATATATATATGTACATATTATACATATAAGAATCTGGGACAATTGGAATTCAGGTAATAGCTAGAAATACCACTATGCGACAAGAATTTCGTTCATGGCATAAACCGGTACCGTACCAGTCTTCTTCATTAGACCAGTTGTGGAGAAAAAGTAGAAATAAAACACCATTTCATTTCAATTCATAAACCACATTAACGGATAAGCCGGCGCTGCATGGGTTGAAAGTAATATAACCCTGAAACTGTATACATGTCTTTAGCAGTGGGAGAACACCATCCGGCCATCCACCCCACCCATTCAATAATAAAACTGTACTGAATAATTATATTCCACAGAACCATGTCGTCTTGTGATCACCAACATTAGAAAGACAGGTTTACAGAATCATTACAAACTGGTCAGAGATTAATTTGTATTTTTCATGGGAAGCATGATAAACATGTAACATTGGAGACAATTACCGCCTACCTATATTTATATAGGAGACGATTTTGGCACCATCATATACTGTCTACCTTTTCATTTATATAGATTGTACAAGTCTAGTAGTGTAAAACAAACGTTTATATTGGAGACGATTTTTTTTAACATTATCTACCGTCAAACTTTTTATTTATATTCATTGTAAATGTTTAAAGTAGCTAAGTCTCTAACTCAATATCATCCAAAATCTTCAACTTTGAAAACACGAATTATTTGTCAATTCAAATCAACATCAACGCTGTGATTTTACCGGGAAAAAATGGACAAAATAAATATTTTACCATTGGTACACGAATCGTGTACCATAATGCGTTTCAGTCCCAGTTCTAGCAAGAGACTTGAGGAACGAGGCTAGAAACATTGCACAAAATCAAACGGCGTATGTAGACTGGAATAACCAAACGCAAGAAATTTGAATTCGATTGAGATTGATTGCTTATTTCGCCGAACATAGCTGATTTGAAATTAGAGTAAGAAAGGAAACCATTGAATGTAAATCAGTTTAAATACATTCATATTACAGTATTATATGCATTGTGACCCACTTCTGTCAATTTCTAGGTCCCAAATGTTAGTGATTTAGCTCCTTTAATATTGTGAAACAAAATTTGTGTGTGTTCCATTCTATACTAATGTCTAATACGGTTTCCCCAGCACCAAACAAAAACAAAAGAAAGGAGAGAGAGAGAGAGATAGAGAGAAATGAAGTTTAACATCAACTCGACACAAACTAGGTCAATTTGGGACTAACATATGGCTTTAATTTTATTTCAATGATTTGTTTATGTGTAGGGGTCTTTAGCAGTAGGAGGAAAAACCGGGGGACCTGTAGAAAACCAACGAGGTTGGACAGGACAAAAGAAAGGATGGTAATAATAATAACAATTAATTCATGTAGCGTCAACAATTCAAATCAGTGAGTTGCTCTCAGGTGTTTTACATAAGTACAACAGTAATATAAAATTACAACAATTATAGCACATTAATCGATAACAAAAGACAAACAAAAAATAGAAAACATTATTAAGTACACATGGTAAAAGTTTGACACAAACACAGCTAGAACCGTTTTCAATCAGTTGTATATTTGATTAAAAGGTTCGGCTTTGAGATAATTTTTAAAACCTTT
The DNA here is from genome assembly GCA_963678685.1 of Patella ulyssiponensis. Lineage (NCBI taxonomy): Eukaryota > Metazoa > Mollusca > Gastropoda > Patellidae > Patella > Patella ulyssiponensis. The sequence continues at coordinate 8,291,289 of OY783228.1, read as the reverse complement.
AATAGTATTTCTACTTTTCGTTTCGTATGACATTTAATCCCTCAACTTGCAGAGCTGACTGCGAAAGATCTGTCACCAAAATTGTTTTGTGAAAAAGGCTTAATTAAGAGGTCGTCTGATTGTGATCGAAGGTTTACTGCAAGGTTTATTGGTGTTGAAAAGATCTCTAAGGTATTAAGGTGAAGAATCGTCATTTAGAGCAGAATACATAATAGTATTTTAAAATTGATACATAGGTGTACAATGTTATTTGTGGCTAAGTGGGTAAGACACTGGCTCACTAGCTTAAATGTAGGGTGTTCGATCCCTGCATTGGCCGGGAAAGTTCATCCAGATTTTCCGGCGTGGTTTCCCCTTGTCAGTGATGAAGGACGGAGGGCCAGACAAGGACAGCTGTCTAGTCGTTGGAATTTGATTTAAGAGTAGGCTGTAGCATCACTGCCCAGTCGGAGCAGAACAGTAGGCCGTTAATCCCAATTTCACTTCATTTTTCATTTACAATGTCATTTATTTATGACTTGGAAGAAGGAATATGAATTTAATAAAACATAATATAAATCTATACCTTTAAGAATAAAAAATAAACTCATAATTCAATCTTAAAACATAGGCTGGGCACAAACAAAGTCATCAAAGACTCAATCTGATTAAAATACAGATCTATATTTCGTTTCATTTTTTATACTTTGTCTGGTGTCTTACGAGTGGCTTTTTACCCCATCAGGCATTGATTAATGGATCAGCATTGACGTTTCTAGTGGTTTACCCACAGTTCCGTGCATTGCACGCCAAGAACTCACTACAACAGTTTGTTTCATTGGCTAATCCGTCACTTCATCCAAAACATCAAAACAACTCTTCGAGCATACGACACACCTGTGCTTGCCTACTCCATGATCAAACACGATAGCAGATGGCTTCCATCTTGTTTACTGACGGTACTACTTATTTTAAGACAGACTCGGCTTTCCAATTTATAATATCTACGTCATTGGGGATTTCCAATTTATACTCACTGGTTGCTATGACCCGCTATGGTGTTGTCTAGAAACGCGCGTGCTCGCGTTAGTTTAAAATTTTTGCTATACGTTTAACATGGACTATTTGATGTAATTTGCCTGATTTGATTTGGCCCCATTTCCATAAATTTAGGTTGTTTTTTAGAAATTTTTAGCAAATGTTAATCTTAGGTGTTTTTTAATTCTAGCCGAAGTAAATTTTTTTACAATTTATAGCGAGTTAAGTTATCGTCTCTAAGAGGCGGGCGTAGTATTTTAAATGGCGGCCATTTGCCATCATGTGTATTCTTGAAGTAGGTACACATGATGTAATCGTATGCTCTTCGAGATCCCAGTGTAGTAAAGGCAAGTAAAACAAAATTTTTAACTGTAAAATCAGATTGTCAATGAGTTTATTTGTAAGTTTTCTCACCTTTGTATGGCTATGGAAATAGCTTCGGTTACATCAGGATTGGAGACCTGTAAACGTTTCCATAGTGACCACACAAATTCCTTATCCGCCTGCAAATAAAAGAAATCCTCTTACTTTGGGTTATTTTGAGACAAACATGTGAAGGATTCTTTAACATGTACGACAATGCGTATACGGAAGTACTTCGATTTTTCTGTCCGATTTCAACAACTATGGACACTTTCTCGAAAAAATAAATTGTTTTTAACCATGCATTATGTAAGACTAAGAGATAAATCTGTCTATTGCAGGTCTTTCTTCTGGCCTCAAATGTTATATAAATTATCATTTAGACATTTATTAACATGAAAAGACCATAATCAACCCTCAATGTCATTTTATGAGTCACCTGGCCTTATCATTTGGCATCAACCGTCACACAATCAGTAATGAACGATAGCTGCATTCAACAAAATTGTGTATTTTCCGGTGAGTTTGTTCTGTACAGTCAGTGGTCCAGTTCTCTAAATGCTTGACTTAGTTTCATGCTGAGTGTCATCTCAGATCAGATGAACTTTAGTTTATAAGTCTACGAAATCACTGAATATTACTCACTTGACATTGCAGAAGTTCTGCCTGCAGATTCTTATTCTGGGTCAAAATCTGACTTGAATCTGGATCTGAAATAGAAAAATCATTAAAAATAAAAACAAAGAATTCAATTAGGAATTACACGAACATAATATCCCTTATAATGTATGCCGTATGTTCATCCTCATTGGCCCAGTTGGAGCAGAACAGTAGGACATTAAACAATACCCTGTTTCATTTCCTTTCGGGTTGAACATCTATAGAAAGGAGACACATCTGTACCAGACACTAGAGGAATTTGCCTGACAAAGCCTAAATTTCTGCCTCGTTATATCTGTGCAAGGTGCCTTAAATCCAGGCTCAAAATTCACAAATCAAACAAGAGTTTTAAGAGTTCATATTTATAAGATCATAAAACTTACATTCAAAATATTGTGTAATTTATTATAAAATAAATATTTGTTCATAAAGGCTTGAAATACACAAATCAAATAAAAGTTTTAAATGAAATGAAATGGGGTTCTAAGTCCTACTATTCTGCTCCTAAACTAAATAAGAGTATTATTATGAGTTCATATTTATAAGATTGTAAAACTTAAATCCCAATTAATCCAATATTATAAAAAAAATAATTGTTCATACCTCGTTCAGAAATCATACTACTAGATGTCATCTTTCTACTGAGTCAGGCATGATCACATAACTAATATCAGTAAAACAACTTCCTTCTTGTTCAAATTATTACATCTGAAAAACAACATCTTTTTACTTATGGTAGCCTACTGTAAAAATGCAAGAATTCTTTTTTTTTGTTTCTTTTAAATTTAGAACTCAAATTAGAAAAAAAAAGGGAAAAATTAATCTAAACTTTTCCAGATCTATATATGAATGTATAGCTATTTTGATAATTCAAAGCCTGGTGAGTTTCTTCGGGATTTTCTTTCTTTTTTAAAAAATACAGTGTAATACTAATTAATTACCGGAAAATTGACATGTTAAATAATGTGTATGTTTGTTTTTAACCTGTTAAGAGTGTAGGGCGTTATGAAACGTCCTGAACAACTGCCACTCACGGTGTGTAGAGCGTAAAATTCAACGCCTTGGAGGTATTTTCCCCCACCTATTTTTAGAACATAGTTGGGGGAATCCCTTGGGAATTCCCCCACGATCGGAGCATGTGTATAATGGCTCTCCTGAGTGTGTAAGACGTTATATTACACCTGGTCATTTGCAAGACGACACAAATCTCGTTCTGAGTAACTTCGTGTTCAACTTTGAGTTTGACTATGCACGTGGACAATAATGGCATCGTCCAGCAAGCGCATTCTCTCTGATGAAGAGGTTTTGAACAGTATTCTGGAGTGGGATGATGATTTGCCGTCTTACGTTGATTCGGAAGATGAAACTGACGATCGGGACGAGGGGTAAGCTTATTTGGTAACGCCAGTGACATAGACACTGAATGACGTTTTTCATCAAATTAATTACACAATAGGGGGTAGTTAACGTTTTAAAAACTTCACGCTTTACGGGTTAAGATAAAATGCAGATTTGACATAGAGATTTGATGTCGGACGAATATACACCCTCATGACCCTGTAAATTTTTACCCATGGCAGTTTGCAAAAACTTTGGCATAGATCTGTTGAGTGGGAAAAGTATGAAATAGGATACAATTATCATTATGTTGATCAATTTTCATTCATTCAATTCAATGTCATGTCCCAGACCCAATCAATGTCAGTGACAGCACTGACACTGACAGTACTGACAGTAGTCTCTATTTTTATTCAAATTCTGTCGATAATCCATATAAAGTTGATATATTAATTGAGAAGGAGCCGTCTGACATGGATTACATGATTAGAATAATTGTCAGTCAGTCATAATTTAGGTGTAAGTTTTTGTCCAGATTGTGGTAAATTCAAAATAACTTCAAGAATGGACTTGTTTTTGCAGAAAGCTTTCTCCATTTTCACCACTTCTTGCTCAGATTCCGTCCAATATACAGCGAAATCTAGTTTCTAGATACACAGAAATTAGAAATAATCAAAGCCAGGATTGTTTGCAAGCGGTAATCATTAAAGTCAGTGGGTATTTATGGCGAAATAAACACAAATAAGAAGTAAATACTTACGATTTGAAATCGTGCTTGACATTTTGGTTCGACTGGTTTACGGTATGTTTACATCACGTGATACAATGTCGTAAATATTTTAGATGTTAAAATCAGTTTTATTTGGCAATATTGTATACTTTTTGATATTGAAACAAGTTTAATGAAATCTTTGACTCACGCGTAAAGTAAGAATGATTGTCATAGAGTTCCATTCGATGTCGTAAAAAACACGTGTCTTAATTTTTGGCGGGAACATAGGATCAGTTTCTTTCAAACAGTCTTTTTTTTTATATATAAATTGTTCATTTTCTGAAAAATAAACCAGAAAATAAGCTACTCATTATATAAATGAAATTTATCGTCTGACAATCAAAGACGTGTGCCAATTATCCGAGAAATTTCGAAAATTAGGAAAAGCGCATCTTGCTACCTTTAAGTGGGGGTAAATGAAATGAAATGAAATGGGGTTTAACGTCCTACTCTTCTGCACCTGACCCGGGCTAATGGAAGACGGGCATACGCCATACAGTGTGCTATGAGGGAAATTTTGCCCGGGCAGCGGCGCTACGGCCTACTATTATATCGAATTCCAACTGCCAAGGGATCTTTTACGTGCACGCCAATGTGTACATGGGGATCTCGGTTTTTCGTCCCATCCGAACGACTAGGCAGCTGTCCTTGTCAGGCCCTCCTTCTGCATCACTGACAAGGGGAAACCACGCTGGAAAATCGAGATGAAAGTGGGGGTAATGGGGAGTAGGACACACTAACCAAAGTCGATAACCAAAGTCGAATGATTTTTATAAAAGAGCAAGATTTAATCTGTTTAAGACACAACAAGCCAGACTGTTTTGGGCCTACGTATAGGCTATTTCATAAGTCCAAAATGTGTACTTTTGGACCTAGGCCTATTTATTTAAAGGGACAATAACACTCTTGCTGGCTTGGCAGCTCTAGAAAATAAATAATAGTCTTATTCTAAGTACCAGATGTTTATGTGTCCTACCTGTTGTGTAAATTATCCATTACATCATATTTTACTTGTCCAGAGGGTTCGAAAATATTTTAAAATCCAAGTCACATTTGAAAAGGTTTACGTTAACCTTTTCAAATCATGTAGTTGAATTTTTCCAATTTTTTAAATTAGGTGTGTTACGATGAAATTTGTATCATCAATTTATTTGAATATTGTAAAATAATACAATTTGTTGACCAGAATAAAGATTGGGACATATTATTCAATTACAACAAGAGTGTTATTAGGGCTTTAAAGACTGTTGTTGAAGTGATTAGGCCTATCCGAACTCCTCCCAGTGTAGAAAGGTCTGATTTAGAAAAGGACGGCACAATTTTTATTACGATATGTGTCTAAAACACAAGTTGGTGTCGGGAAATCAATATAGAAACTAGTGTAAACTTCAAATGGGCTAAATCTATAATTGCTCGAGGAACGCACTACACACATAGGCCTAACCGACGCAGGGGCGGATCCACTTGTGAATACGAAGTCCGGCCCGTGATTTTTGAGTGAAAAAATGCCCACAAGGACGAATTTCATACTAGTAGGGACTACTGTAAATTACGACATCCAGCCTAAGCTATTTTTGTTCTCCTTTCCCACGAGAATATATGGAGCTAAAAATTGCTCGCCACCTCAAAAAAAAAAGAAAAAAAAAAGAGGGGACATGCGCCGGGTGCGCCCACCCAAAGCCCAGCTTAACCGGAGCGAGGCCCCGGGCCTGACTAGAATCGCGGGGCCCTAACGCGACGAAAAGTTTATTTTATATCCTTTTGAATGGTACACATGCGTATAGAACACAATTAAATGGTCTGTAATACAAAAATAATTACATAATATCTGATCACATGCGCCGCAAGATAGATCACCGTGAAACTTTCGTTTGAAATTTTTTTTTTTTTTTCTCTTTTTGCCATGAACCGCGGGGCCCTGGGCATGGGCCCCTCAGGATCCGCACCTGCGACAAGACAACGCTGCGAATAAGACGACAACAAAAAAGACAGAAAGTTAGTTAGAATTGATCAATTACAATACGTTATGGACTAAAACGGGTGTTTCACCCGTGTTCTAAATCTGTAGGCAATGTTGGGATTTTAATAGAGACAAAATATATCTAATTTAATTACAGACCATAATGTGTTTCTGGGCATTGTCATTTGGGCTGGACGAGGGCCCTGGCAATGGACAGTGTATAGTTCTTCGGATGGAACGAAAAACAAGATCCTGTGTTGGCCAACACACTATCGTGCACGTAAATGAACCCTTGACAAATTGTCTGTCATAGTACACTGTATGGCGTATCTCCGTCTTCATGGGGCCTATCCCAGACAACGCATGTAGTAGGACTAGGACTCTAAACCCTATTTCATTTCCTTTGGTTCGAACATCTATAAATACACAAGAAGAAGACAAATGTGTGTCACATATACCTGATAGATTTTGCCTGACAGAGCCTAAATTTCTGCCTTCATGATCTCATGGGACCGACGCAAAAAAAGTAGGACGTTAAACCTATAGCAGTTCATTTCATTGTTTGATCTTTATCTCGGGGGGTTGAATGGCCGAATAGTTAGCACGTGCCCGCTGTATCAGAGGGTCTGTCATTGAGCCAACAGGCGTGGTTTCGGTTCCCCGGTTGTTTTTGACAAGGAGTAGGGTCACCTGTCCAACCTCGTGGGTTTTCTCCGAGTCCTCCCTCTGCTAAAGACCCCTACGCTCAAGAGAATTCTTGAAATAAAATTAAACCGCGTGTAGTCCCGAAATGGCCTAGTTTGTGACGAATTATAGAAGTTAAACCCTCTCTCGCTCTCTCTATCATCTTTATTTTAATGGGATAGGATGCGTGTATTGGTTGATTACGAGGGGGTCAATATCAGTGTCATTAACTTTAGGATTTTGCCATTCTTGTTCAGTTACCGGTAGAGAATTTATAGAGAATGCAATAAGTTATAACGTCTGTCATTTATTTGTTTTCATTGGATTCGTGGACCAAATGAAATATAATACAGAGGACATTTTATTACAGGGCAATAAAACGACTAAAAGATAGTAACTATAGCCACGTAATTTATAATCCAGACGGTTTATATTAGTCACGTGGTCTGTTAATTCCATTACCCCGCTATAGTTAACCTGGGACAAACTCATAAATTATTATAGTCCATGTCTTGTTGATTGGCACTAAATTAGACCATTGTTAGAGGTAGCCATCGTGATGAAATGGAACCCCGCAGGACACCATATTAGTCCATCATTGACAAGTCTAGTTGAAGGAAACCGTTTGTTGTCTTATATCATTAAAATGGAACGAGATCACGGCGTTTGACGTGTAACCCACGGTAACCCCTGCTGGTTCCGCCGTTATTTAAACTGATGTCACACAGACCGGCTTTTAATAAACATAATAGACGTCTCCGTATCCCAACTTTTTTGAAAATAATAAAATATACATAAGGCGTATCAATAATAACACACATAGATGAAATACTAAAATTGAATAGTCATGCAAAAGTTGTTATCAAAATGAAATGATAACGGGCCTACAGTTATGTCAAGCTATTTTATTGGGGGTCGGGTTGTTTTTGTATGGGGGGCGGGGGTATGTTTAGAATTACTTATTTTTCCTATTTTTGTGTTTACTTCTTCTTGTTCTTTGTCCACGTTATTGGCGCTATTTTCTTCTGTCTCTTGCGCGCCTTTTGATATAATAAAATATGTCCCAATACGACTTTAAATAGAGTTTGACTATCTATAGAAATATATATCTCAATAAAAAGGATGTTTGACTTCAGAATTCCCGAATCTCTCGTTTCCGGTTTTGCGTGGGTGTTTTTATACAATAAATTTATTGGTTATTATGTTTAATACCCCACAAAATCATAAACGAGCCCATTTATTGGCATAATTTGGGAGTGGAATTATAATTTTTAAAAACTGGTTCCAGTTTTAAAGACAAACACCACAAAGTAGTCATCAATTTATCTACTCCATTTTTTTAATCCATTGCCACTTGTAAGTTAAATAATTAAAGATAATGCAGACTCTTAAAATAAAAATAGGGTACTAGTCGTAAATACAAATGTTGTATATTATGATAGAATGGGTGAAGGGTTGCGTAAGAGAGTGTATTGCTATCCTCTAAAACAACGAAAGAGAATGCAGATTTCGAAAAAAAATATATTAAAGGGGAGAGAGAGAGAAATGGGGTTTAACGTCCTCTAGACACAAACTAGGTCATTTCGGGACTAACAAATGGTTTTAATTTTATTTCAATAATTCGCTTGCGCGTAGGGGTCTTTAGCAGTGGGAGGAAACCGGAGTGCCCGGAGGAAACCCACGAGGTTGAGAAGGCGCCCCTATCTCCATGCCACATACGCTCACACCAGGGATTGAAACCACACCCGTAAGCCAGAGGTGACCGGCCAGCTAGAGGTCGAAGCACGGCACTCTAGACCACTAGGCCACCCCCCCCCCCCCCTATATTAAAGGGTATACAATATATATTTGTGTGTGCAGTGATAGGAAGGGGAGAGGTCCATAATTAGTAGCGTATATTTCTATCATTTCGGGTTAAACGGGGGTATTTTTATTCATTTTCACGAGACCAATCTTTCAGAGGTAGCCATGATGTTTTTCAAGACAGTGCCATGACATTTACAGATGTCAAAAATATCGTCTGCCAAAAGAATGAACCCAATGACGTCAACATCGTTCTTGGAGGGTTATTTGGGCATCTGGGTGATATTTACATACTCCTGGACGATTATCTCTGGCGCGCGCTTCTTCCCTGACAAAAAAATAACAGGTTCAACCAATAAAAGTAGAACTTCCTTTTCACGAGATTGTCATATCATTGACGCGTGTCGTTTGGAATTAATTAAGTCCAGATTGCTAAAGTAAAGAAAATTTAAATGAAAGACACCGACATTAGCATAGCTCATCTCTGGCGCTGGTTCTCGGCATTTGAAATATAAGTGCCATCTGTCTTTGAGTGTGTGCGGCTGGCTGGTCCACGCTATATTGATCACCCGTTCACAGAGAGAGAGACTACTAAGAGAGACTGGAACCGACTTGTAATGGAATGTCATTGGTTCGTCTCATGTGACAAGGGGGCCGTATATATACACACAACGCACGCAGTTAACGACGAGATAGTCATACAGTTCCGGTGCTTCTGTCGCGAGGGTGTCTAAAACTGGAAGTCCCATACCATTTTTTAAAAGTTTTGTGGATAAGTTTGTGAAGCCGTGTTTTGATGCCATATGACTCAGGATTGCAAGTAAGAGACACTCTTTACTATTATCGACTATTATTTGATTAAGGGGATCGTGTGCTATCGATTTCTGTCCATGTACTTATTGAATGGCGCTTAAAGTCTTGGAGTGGTTTCTTTCTTCCCTTGTTGCTCAATCTAAGTTACTTTAAGCTTACTTTCTAAATGTCCAGTTAGTTTTCTTACAGATAATATAAACTAATCAATAATTGATAACAATATTCGTCAAGTCTTAAACCAGGCCGCTCATAGAATCCGCCGATAACGTGGCTCATTCTCTCATAGTTAGGTTTCAATGAAACCTGTTGAAGGATACAACGATGGAATTTTGTCATTTTCAGGAAATGAGTTTGAAATCGAACGTTTAACTGGGGGTTTAGGATACCTAATCATTCATGACCACAGCCTAATAGCTTTTAATTATAATAATTCTTCGACTTAGAAAAAAAAAGATTGAATTAGATTGAGAAATATAACTGACTTGATTAGTTGAAACATAATTATATTGCAAACTTTTCAATAAATTTGAGTTAAATACTAAAAGGGTATCTTACCGATTTTAAAATAAGAAAATATGCGCAATCAATACAAATCGAATTTGGTTATGTTTTGTCATAGCATTAAAGAAATAAATTCTATCTTTAGTAGAAAATTTGATACAAATTTAAATTTTAGATATATTTTGAATTTCTCTTATTGGAAAGAATATGTACTTATATTATTGACTTATGAGGCACTCTATTGGATCTAATGAATATTCAGTAGCAAAAAACATAATTCATACTGGATGCCATCCAATATGAATTACATATGTATTGTATAGTGATATACTGTTGTTCAGACACTATGGATTACGTGTGTATTGCATGGTTAATTCTGAAACATGTATTACATGTGTATTACATGATTAATACACTACAATGTTTGCTAGTGTTTGCAATTTAATACACATGTGTATTGCATAGAATTAAATGGATGATGACTGCCTGATATACTAAAATCAATAAGCTTAACATACTGAACCATGAATTATTACAAGACAGTGTAATGCATTTTTGATAAACTTTGTTGGCAAGGCTCAATAGTTGCTTCCATCTTGGGTATATCTTTTAATACACCACAAATTAAATAAGATACCAGGTTAATATACTATAATCAATATACTAAACATGGATTATGTTTGTATTGCATGATTAATAAACTACAACTTATGTTTTATTAATATACTCTGGATTACATGTGTATTGCATGGTTATTATATTATGGTTTAACAATGAATGTATTTGTTATAAGTATTGAATAACTATCAGGACTTATAGGTATATTGTATCTGTATATACAATAATGCACACTTTATATGCACCTCCCATATTCTATGTGTATTGTGTGTGATATATGATGTATTGAATAAATCAATAATGATATACACCATGAATACATACTTTTATACACCATCTTTATTCAATGTGTATTATGTGTGATATATGATGTATTGAATATACACCATATATTCCCATGTGTATTATTTTGTATATTACATACAATGACTATTACATACAATTACATAGTAATATTTTATTGAATAATAAATGTTTGGAGCCTTTTTCTCAGTAAATTAAACCAAATAAAGATTAATTTTAAGAATTATCTAAAAATGAAGTGTTAAATATCTAATATATTGAATTTATTGATAAACTTATATATTAGAAATCAGTACAATAATCCAAGAATAAGTATTAAATTTAGAACTAGTTTTGTTAGCTATATACGAACATGAGATGGGGTGTCACCATCTTTTTCACATGTGCGTGTTTAGGGCTTTACCTTCACTTCCACCAGGAGTGATAATGCAGATAATTTATGTCACAAAATGGGAGCTTCTAAGTATGCCCGTCTTCCTTAGCACAGGTGGTGCAGAAAAGTAGGACTCTAAACAGTTTAGTGCTAAATGATAAGACCAGCTCAATTTCTCATCATTGGTCACTAGATGTAAACAGGGCTAGCGCTAACCTAGCCCTAATGCTTACCCTAACCCTAACCTGAAATCTACCCGACAATCACGTACCCTAACCTTGTTTACATCTCAAAGACATCGACAAAAATAGAGCTGGCCTCAACAAATAGAATTAGCTGACTCTAAAACCCATTTCATTTAATTTAATTCACTTTTGTCACATAATATATAATTTCGACATGTGAACTTATTTAATCTGTTGTCACTTAATTCCGCAATGCTAGAGATGAAAGGTAGAGATTATAAATAAGGAGTTGAGACAGGGAGTGGAACCCCAGAAAGATGTTAATGTTCCCCAGATGTTTAGCAAATGTCATCAAAGATTAGAGATTAACTGTTAAAGCAGATTAATGACATCCTGTCTCTCTGGTCACAGGAGAACCTTTATGTTAATTAATCTCCTTATTTAATGATGACCAGATGCAACCATTCAAACACCCTAAAAACAGGATATTTTTATATTTTTTGTGGCATTTGTACTGAGAGATTTGAGCTGTGAAGTAAGGATTTTCTAGAGAGACAAAACCCAGTAAGGATGTTATAAAAGGGATGGGACATTTGGGGATTTTTAAGGAAATTTCACGAGATTAGGGAGAGAGTAATATATTTTAAATCTGATAGAATCTCTGCATTTAAATGTAAGAATGTTATAAAAGGGCGAGGACCTTATTTGGATGTACATCAGAGATAGGCTGATTCTTTAGGAAAATTATGAGACTACACTGTAACAAAAATATCCGTGAAAAAACGGAAAAAATTCCGGAAACAAAAATTACCAGGAAAATTTTATCCGTATTTGTTTTTCCTGTAATTTACAGAAATTCCCTCAATTAACGTAAATTCCGTTTTCAAATCAATATTTCATAGAATGTGCGAAATAGCTTTATTTAACGTCCGTTTCCGCCGAAGTGCTAGCGCTGTATTTACGTAACCTTTCTCCGCTAATATTTATTAGAATACCCTCATCGAGAAAAGGCCGTATCTATCAACTAATAATGGTCAGTTTTAGGACCGGGTAGAGGCTTTCAGATGTAAGTTTGCGGTATTATCAATTTGCAGATATGTAAACTCTGCCATAGAGACTAACCGGCTTACACTGGCCAATCGGTTAAATTATCCAGATAAGCGTGCTTGGTTACCAGACAATACAACCTAATCTCGCTGAGCGTTGAAAATTGTATTTACACATTTATGAAAATACTTACAATCTGATTACCGTATGATGAATGAGAAAACACTTTATAGATCTTATAAATAATGAAAATTAGATATACATGATTATTAATATACCAAACTCTACACAATATGATCCTTCATATTATGGTTAATAAATTGAAATGAATACTATAAAATGATACTTATTAGGAATTATTATATATGTATATGATTTCTTATCGTTGCATTTGAAAACAGAAATAGTCCGTTATATAATGGAATGAAACATTTTATTCCTGAATTTCACGTAACTTTCCTGTCATTCCACCGTTTATTCCGTAAAATAACAGAATTAAGTCCGTTATAGAAGGGAATAAAATATTCTATCCCCAAATTTCACGGAAGTTTCCTTTTTAATACTGGATATTCCACAGAATTACATAAAACACGTAATTTGAAGAAATAATTCACTCTTTTAACACAATTTCTCAAAATAATCCATCAATTAACAGAAAAAATGTGTTAAACTACGGAATTCGGCGACATAAAAAACGGAAATTTTTTACAGTGTAGGGAAAGAGTAATGATGGAAAATTTACTGTAAAAAACACATAAAAAATATCCATTTTCAAACATTATTGGGATCAGAGAGTATGGAGTAAAATTGCTGTTAAAGAAGCTAACTGGGCAGGAATTTATGGAATAATAACTGACATAAGATACGGAAATGTTATTCTCAAAGAATTTTAGAAGGAGAGTCTATACAAACTGAGACATCAGTGGATTTCATTTCCGTGTTTAATACAAGTTCCACTCAATCATGAATATGTTTAATTGGTGGTTTTCTTTTCTTTTTTTTTTCTAAAATAAAAATGCGTGTTTTTGTAGACAAAAATAGGTTACAAATACAAAACTGACCTAGTTGACAGGAAATTCATGTGTTTAAGTAATCATGTTAAAATGTCGTAGACTCGTTAAATACTGGAAGTCGTGGACTTGTTTGTAACTTTATATATTTATACCAGAAGATCTCGAATAAACTAAAAGTCGAGTGTGACTCTGTTAGAAATATTATTTAATTTTTGTGACAGATATTCGTATTCATGTGATAAACGTAATCATGTTTCTTCCTGTCACCAGTTTAAAGTTAATCTCATTTCATTGATTGTTTTAACATTTAATAAAGAAAACAAAATACCAACAATTTATTATCTCAACCCATCGAAAGGTGAGACAGAAGATGTTGAATCTTGACAAATTTTTAATACTTCATAACTTTAAAAATACTGAATGGAATGGAACCATTTTCGGATTGATGTTCCGTTTACAGATTTAACTGTCGATAATATTTTTGTTTGAACTGGAGTAAAAATCCTGCAAGTGACAATAATAATACAAAATTGTGACATGCGATTCCAAAAGTCCAAACTTAAAATAACATCATCAAAATTGTGACATCAGAAAGTAGTTAAAGCAAGTTTTCGAACTTTAGTATAGAGAAAAGTTGCTAAAATCTTCCAAACTTTAATTAAAAAGAAAATTCAAGTTAATGGACAGGTGTTAAAAGTTTCCAAACTTCAATATATAGAGAAAGAAAAGTCATTAAATTAAGACAAAAAAACACTTTTAAAAGTTCGTAAGTCCAAGGACCTCCATTCAAAGTCTTATAAAAGTTCCCAACTCCGAGGAACTACATTCAAAGTCTTATAAAAGTTCCTAACTCCGAGGAACTACATTCAAAGTCTTATAAATGTTCCTAACTCCGAGGAACTACATTGAAAGTCTTATAAAAGTTCCTACTGTGAGGACCTTCATTCAAAGTCTTATAAAAGTTACATAAAGTCAGCTGCTGAAATATTTGAAACTTTTTGAGCTTCTTTCACCCGCATAATCGTAAAATAGTCATTAAATTAGGACTAATTCCAAAACATCTTCAAAATTAACGTAAAAGACATGTAGACATGATAAAATGGAAATAATCCCCTGTTTAAATGTAACCATCCAAAATCAAATATTATATTTAGGACTAAAACAGGACAGCTAAAAGTTTCCAAACTTTCTGACTAATGGCGTAAACTGTAACCTAGTACACGATATATAACTTTGGTGCCATTGGCACTGACTGAGTAGAAGAGATAGATAAAGTAGGTAGAATATAAGACAACATCGGTCCCAACTTCCCAACTCATCATCACAGTGTTCTAAATTTGGCTTCTGTTTGATAGGCGACTGACTGGTAGCAGCAACGAAGAGCACCCTAATACTGTCACTGTAACCAGTATGTTCAGTCTGCCATTACCATGAAACCGCTGGAGGTAAGACCATTTTATATTTTACAATATTATTCACCTATTTTCTGACATTTAATGTTTTTGTTTTTGTTTATATTTGGTTGTTGTTAAAGATATATTAATATAAGTCATTATTTAGATGTGATTTAGTGTGGTATACAGGAGTGTGATATACGGGAGGAAACTAGGTTATCGTTAGGTATATATAGGTATGTTATATGCACAGAAGGATGGGTTGTAGAAGAGCTGGTCTTCTCTCTGTTTCACCTCCACATCACATCATGGAATACATCAATTATCTACTGTTTCTCACTTTGAATATTCCAATAAGCTACTTTTAAAACTTTGGTATCAGTTTAAAACATGTGAAGGAAAACTTTGTTCCATTTCACCTATGAGGACTAATTTTAGGATAGTCTTGGCAGTAGGTTTAAGTAAACATGTCTACGTCACTTCATGATGGCGGCGGAACTTGTTATTGACGTTTTACAGTAGCACTAACATTTAGCTCCCAAAACTTGTATCCATTTTTAGCTAAAATAAAAGTTTATGTTAGAAAAAATGGTAGATTTGAAAATATTTAGATAGATTTAACAAAAGCAAAATTCGTATATTTAATTATACATATTATTACTTATTTCTATATTGGATGTCAAACTATTATTCTGGTAATTTCAAACTTTGAGTTCCAAAAAAACTGAATTTCAATATGATTTCTACAGTTTATAGAGAAAGAGAGAGAGAAATGGGGTTTAATGTCCACTTGACACAAACTAGGTCATTTCGGGACTAACCTATGATAAATTTGTTTAAAATAAAGTAATTTTAATGAAATCTTACCTACTCTGCTGCCCTTCCACTATTTCTACCACCCCAAATTTTTTACCTATTCCCCTTCCCTTCCACTATAGCGACCAGCCCGAAACTCTTACCTACTTTCCCTCATTTCTACTACAGGTACCACCCCCAAAACTTTTAGAAACTTTAGAAACATAAATTGTGATGAATAACTTTCTCTTTTGGTAAAAAAAACAAATCCATTTCTAACTTTTTGTTTTGTGGGTTCCTGTCAACTACCATATGTTCATCTTCGCAATCATAAATCAAGATGGCTGCCAGTGTAGCCTACCTACATCTTTTCAACGCCAGACATAGTAAAAGAAAAAACAGATACTAATCACGTTTGTGTTTTTTTTTTAAGCCATTAGTACTTTTTTTCCGTTTTAGTCTTGTTCAGTCGGCCATTTTTTTTTGTTTTCAAATCTTTGATGAAGAGTGTAATGGCCTATGGATATGAAAATAGATAAACGACTTTCACACAATTCTAGTTTGACAATATTTGTTTTTAAACAATATTTATTGGCAATGTTTGAAATTTTATTAATAAATTATGGCATATAGGATACAAAAACAAGCAGAGATATAAGTTTTGGGCCCCTCACAACTTCTCTCTCCCCTTAATCAGGAACTATCGACTTTGTCAACGTAAGAAAAAATTAAATACATTTGAGTCACATTTTTATAGCATCATCTCTGTGGAGCTTTGTTGTAGAGAATTGTAGGTAGGGTGAATATACCAGGAGACAGAGAGCTATTTATAGACCTTGGTCTCTGTTACTAGTATTAGGCAGATGGCACCACATCTCTCTCTCTCTCTCTCTCTCTCTCTCTCTCTCTCCTTTGTGCAGGTCTATGCAGGATGGAGGGCCTGACAAGGACAGCTGTTCAGTCGTTCGGATGGGATGAAAAACCCTGTTCCTGTGTACACATTGACATGCACATAAAAGATCCCTTGCCCGATGTCTTGGCAAAATTTCCCTCATAGTACACTGTATGGCATATGCCCGTCTTCATTAACACAATCCGTGCAGAACAGTAGGATGTTAAACCCCATTTCATTTCATTTTCTCTCTCTCTGTCTCTCTCTCTCTCTCTTTCTCTCCCTATACATATATATAATTGGATTTAATCTAAGTTAAGAGATTTTTGATTTTCTTGATTAAATTTAAAATCAATGTCTGAAAAAATCAAAAAAATCACTATCAGTGACTTTAAAAAGAGAAGAACTGCCAGATTTGACTGTGAGACAAAGTTGTTGACAATGTGATATTGTGCTTGTTTTAAGTGGAGTAGAAACGTTGATGGAATGGGATTCCAACGAAGATATCCGAGTCCTTGTGTCAATAGACGTGGCCTGGCCAATAAATGAGTTTAAATGAGTTAGAGATGATTGGAAGAGGACTAGCTCTGGTTTGTTATTTATCATGCACGTTTGTCTCCTCATATATGCCGAAGGTCTCCACGATATTCCTGGATCTGTCAAAGGGACTGATAATGACATTAAATCATTTTAATGAGAATTTCTATGATGGTGGCGTGCTTATTGTCCCGTCCAACTCAGAGGGATTTGTCATATTGCGATGATATTATGTGTCCTCTCTGTTTAGACGTTTTTCGCATCGATCAGTGAATGTGTATTGATTAAGTAGTGGCTCGTTACCCCAATTGTGGTTTTGCTCGTTACGTGGGCAGTGGACTAGTATTACATCCACTGCATTCAATATTCACAGTCACTTTAATACAATCACACCGTTTATTTTTAAATCGTTGGATTTTATGTCTTTAAAAAAAATGCATTCCCCATTTATATATAATGAGAACTGTTTCAAACCACCATCACAGTTGGGAAATAAAGGAAATGGAGTTTAACATCCTATTTTTTTGCACCAACGGAACTATGATGGTAATTTCAGTTAGAAACTCTAAATTTTGATTTCAAACTATCAAGGGGTCTTTTACGTGCACACCAACATTTACACAAGATCTTGTTTTTTCATCCCATCCAAACAACTAGGTACTGCTCCTTTCTAGGCCCTTATTTCGAATTTGAACTGTCAGGGAGTCTTTTACATGCACCCCAACATGTACACAGGATCTTGTTTTTTCCATCTCATCCAAACAACTAGACAGTGCTCCTTTCTTGCACTTGTACCACATACAAAAGGGAAACCATGCTGGAAACTCCTGAGGTACTGTCTCAGTAAAAACCTGGATCGAACCCAGGACCTCTATGTTATTGAGCTAGCGCCTTTATCACCGAGCCACCATAAAGCTAGTTAGGACTGAAAAGTAGGAGGTTAAATCTGGTTATTGAGCTAGCGCCTTTATCAATGAGCCACCATAAGCCCAGTTGGGGCTGAAAAGTAGGATTCTGTATGGGAATAGTTAAGAACCAAGTACCCACTAGTCAGGGCCCAGGGGGCGGCGCTTCTGGAGTTGACACAGCAAGTGTGTCTAGTTATTAGTGCCTGTAGTGGGGATACTGTCAGTTGGAATTAAAGAAAGACTGTCTGGACAAAATTCTCCCCATTTGCCTTACACAAGTAAACATATAAATAAAAATAAATATAAAAATAACCATGCATTAGTCTCAGGATGACCAAATA
This sequence comes from Patella ulyssiponensis, assembly GCA_963678685.1. Taxonomy (NCBI): domain Eukaryota; kingdom Metazoa; phylum Mollusca; class Gastropoda; family Patellidae; genus Patella; species Patella ulyssiponensis. The sequence continues at coordinate 8,272,972 of OY783228.1, read as the reverse complement.
TGGTGTTGATGTGATTCCTCCATTGATTTCATTCCATTCAACATGTCAATTGTGAGAAAAATATTAAATTATTATAATCAATATTGATGTTCTTTGATAAACGTCCGTTAGAGCAATATTTAACTATCAAATTAAGTGGAATCAGCCAAATAAAAATGTCCGACATTTTATTTCCAAAGATTATAAATTTGTGTCATTTGTTTCACTTTGATTGGCTATAGAGATGAAATCAATGTAGAAGTTGCCACAAACACTCCAAGATTACGATTATTTTGACCATTTTGACGGAACAGTAGCACTTGTTATTAGCCATCCTTGTACGTCTCGATGGAAAGTTTTTCGTTCAAGTAGTTCTTTTGTTATTATATCCGCGTATGACAGAACTGTCGTGATGGCAGATTTCCAATCAGACATCATTCCAATTAACTTGATGGAGATAGTCCCGACACTTTCCATCATACCAAATGACAGCGAGAACTCAAAACCCTTCACAAGCCCCAGTCTTAGTTGGTGGTCACGTCGAAGACAAGTGTCTCACGGAGTTTGATAAATCAGGATCGGTGTTCAAATACAACCTCGTAAACTGTCTCTCGTATCCTAGCTATTACACAAACTCCGCAACAATTTGTCAATTTATTAATTGAAAGCGAGAGAGACGAAGGAAGGCAAAGATAATGCCCTTGGTTTTAATCACGTCTCCAAGCTTTGTGTTAGCGCCATGTGTTTTTACGGACAGCATTTCTCATGGTTTGACATCCTGGAGTATTGACTAAATAACTCAGAGAGATGGTCAATTCCTGCTTGTGTACGTACGAGTGAAATATATTTACGACTGTAACCCTTGCAATACGAGGTGATATTTTTTTATTTTTTTATGTAATTTGTTGGAATGGCTTGTATCCAATTACCAGGAACCGATTATTGATAGTTAATGACATTGTCTTCTTCTTGACATTTATTGTATCGTCGAGTCTCCAATAAGCCGGTCCGTTATCAAGATTGTGTCATATCGCTCGTTATTGTATTTTTCCTGCCGATATCTAAGATTCTAGTAATCAAATTTCCGCGCCCTTGGGAATGAGGACAGTATTTGACAAATGTTCATTTCGTTTAATTATATTAAAAATTCATGAGTCGTTAATTAGCCGCGGTGTACTTCTTTTGTGTGCTTAATCAATTAACAATGATAATGAAATATTATCGCATTAATCAAAATTTTTAATGGACCTGAAGACTTTTTTTTTCTTTCTATTGTCTAATTGTGAAACTGATAAAGAAGTTTGTGCCTTTGATTCCTCTTTAACTGATTATTGCGCAAGATTTTCAGCGTCTTTAACGCTTTCGAGGCTAATAATGAATTATTGGGGAATTAGAAAAAAATTATTGTCAATTTAAAATAAGAGCGATTCCAAATGAATTGTGTAAATAAGGAGAAGAAAGCCATTAACATTTAAAGATAAAGTTTCACAGTAAATTATTTATTTTATAAATATGAAATAAACATTATTATAAATTTATAGATAAAAAGTAATATTATGAATTTATACATATAAGGTAATATTATTAATAAATTATAGATAAAAAGTAATATTATTAATTTATAGATATAAAGTAATAATATTAGTAATTTATAGATAAAAAGTAATATTAGTAAATAATAGATATAAAGTAATAATATTAGTAATTTATAGATATAAAGTAATATTATTAGTAACCATATGTTAGTCCCGAAATGACTTAGTTTGTGTGTGTGTGTGTGTCTCTCTCTCTATTCAATAATTAGTGTAATTAAAGGCTGATTAATCACAACAAATAATTCTGGTTTGGGTAAACTTATTGCCTCTTTTAACACCAACTTGTGATTAATAATGACAAATTATTTCATTGGTACTTAGAGATTTAATTATATTCAAATGAAGCCTATCATGTCAAAAATTATTTTCGAAACTGTGATTCAAAATGAATTTTGACTATACAGTTAATTTCATCAGTTTTTTTGCGGTGATAAAAGTTTAATCGTTTCAGGTAATTTGAGACAGAAGAACCGGCTTTTCTATTATTTATAAATAAAATCCTAATTAATATTACACATGCAATTTACTGTGCATCTAGATCTTTTCTCATTCACAGAGAGAGAGAGAGAGAGAGAGAGAGATGGTTTTTAACATCCACTTGACACAAACTGATTTATTTTGGGACTAACACATTGTTCAATTTTCTTTCAATAATTTACAGGCGCGTATCGATCTTTAGCAATGGGAGAAAACCGAAGCAACCCAGAGAAAACCCATGAGGTTGGACAGGTGACCCTACTCCTGGTCACGTACAACTGGGGAATCGAACTGTCATTTGATTCAATGACGACCTCATGATGCAGCGCGCACATGCTAACCATTTGGCCCTTCTTCTTTCTCATTCAGACCTGTCTTTGTTAAAAAAAAGTAGGACTTTATATCCATTTCTTTTCTCATTCAACATACTGGAATAAGTCTGGACAATTTCTTCCCTCACATGTTGTCAAAACTAAAAATAACATGGTGTTAAATAAGTTAAAATGAAATGAAACCATGTTTAACAACCTACTGGACTAATTAAAATGAGCTACTTTGCACTTGATATGAAATAACCTTCACGCAGACAATTTTTTAGATATAAAATGTCAATTTATATCAAATGCAAATTTGTAATTTATAAGTCATGAATGTGGAAGTCATGTAGAAATTAAAAGGCAGGGATAGGGTATGATAATACAGAGATAGAAGTTTGTTCAAAGTCGACAGGATGTAGCCCAGTGATGAAGATCAATGAATCAGAATCACATGGAATAGTTAATAAAGCGTTGTGTGATAAACGCTTGATGAGTTAACACATGTGTTACGATTAGTTATCTTAACAAGGCAACTCTCTTCTTATAATACAAGCTACACGACTATAGTCAGAGAACTCCCAGTAGCCAATGTTTCTTCTTATTCATCATACATATAACTTGTGTACCTTGTCATCACATTACGGGCATCAGCATACCACGAATATCTCTATTAAATGCTGATTGGTTATTGCGTAGTGTTGCACAGTTTGAGAGTCCAGATTTTGCTGGGGTTTTTTTACTATTCTCCAATTCCAGAAGTTTTAAATGCCATTTTCACGTGCAGTGATTGTACATAACTTGCTCCTCCAGCTAACAAGTCTGTTGATTACGTAGTAACGTAAATGGAAACCAAGAATATCGTCACAGGCAATCAAAATCTCAACAGGAATTTCTCAAAAGGAGTTTTTAAAAATTGAATTGTTTTTTACTGGCATGTGTTTTAAGTTTAGTTCATATTATCTGATGTTATGGAAGAAAACGTGGTTAGAAAGAGAGAGATGCTAACATAAACACCTGTAATTCTCTGATTTTCTCTTAACAATTTTCATTTAATAGCAATTTATTTAAGTCAAGGCTACTTTTTATGTTTAAAGTTTAAAAAGTTTAATGGTGTAGAGGAGCCATTCTGAAAGTTTTACGCTATTAAAGTTATAGTTGACGTTGAAGTTAAGAATTAAAGACATGAAATTAATATCTACTGCATTCCGTGATGTGACTTGTGTGATTTGTTTTCAGAGTCAGAATTCTAAAATGGGATATTGAATTAATTGTGATTTATCGTGATAAGGAACATCAACAGTGTCGAATATGAATATTAATCGCACATATTCTAACTTTTAAACTTATAAAAAGTTGGTATATTTGAAGACATGGATTTGTCGTTAACAAACTTTTAAATTATGTGAAAAATTTCTACAATATTTGAAGACATGAATTTAAGTACGAATAGTGGAGTTGGTACATTATCCTATTCTGATGTTCGCATCCGGATGTCTGCCCTCCACATGGATTGTTTACAGGGAATTATGCGTCATATGTCCTCAAAGACTAGTTTTTTCTTGCAGGCTATTCGCTGTACCCACCCGAACTGTACCTGTGAATGTTTCTCGCCCGAAAAACAGTGTATACGAACATGTGAGTCCTGCAAACATGGATGGGTCACCCATGGTAAGTTGACTATTTTTATTATTTCTACTGCTGAGAGATAGTATTTTTAAAGAGATGGGGTGGTAAACAGTCACTTTCTACTGCTGAGGGATAATAAGTTTAAAGTAACAGGGTTGCCAAGAGTAATGATATGAAATGTGATTTTCTGCAACCACTGGCCTTAAGTTCACAAAGCATTCACAGACTTTAGAATTTATTCAACTTTCAATCACTGTTTTTTAGAAATATCTATGATCCAGACACACAAAACTTTATACGTAGTTTCTTATTGATGTATTTGATACATTAAAACAAAAATTTTTTTTATTAAGGGCTATACTTTAGTTAAAATAAGGTGACCAATTTTGAGTAAATTAAAAAGGTAAGTCTGAGAATGGTTTGTGAACTTTGGCTGGGCTAATAAAGACAGGGTTCGAAATAGTAAAAGGCCTAAACTATTCCATCTAAAAAAATTTAAAATTCTATTTATTAAATTAACAGAAAATCCTGTGTACATGAAAACAACAACCCTACAATAACATGTCACTATTACATTTATAACTGCGCAACATTATAATCCTTCACACATAAATATATTATTATTTAATTATCTAAAATACTGAAATCTGCTGCTGTAGATCAATGGTCAATTATTGATTTAAGTCAATCAGCATCTATTAAGTGTCCTGTATATCCTACACACTTGATCAGCATCTATCAAATGTCCTGGAGCAATATCCTACACACATGATCAGAATCAATCAAGTGTCCTAAAGTATTATCCTACACATTTGATCAGCATTTATCAAGAGTCCTGGATTAAAATCCTATACACTTGATCAGCATCTATCAAGAGTCCTGGAGTATTCCAGGGCACCTGATTAGAATCTTTCAAGAGAAAACATTTGAACATGCCAGTATGTTACCCGAATATCACCAGCCACCAGTTTATACAGCAAATTGACTTTCACTGTTCATATAGTTTAAGAAGATGAATCTTGGAAGGATTTGAGATTCTTGGGGCCATAAATGAGTCCTGAAATTTCTTGGTGCTATAGATTGGTATTTTAGTCCTGAACTTTCTTGTTTTAATTTGAGGTCTAATCTTTTAGAGTTCGTTGGAATAAATTAAAGTTCCCAAATTTCTGTGACCACCTTGTCGATAACTGTGCAGGGGCACATCTGTACATTACTGTCTAATCTATGGCTTCCCCCATCCCCCATCCCCTACTCCTCCCCCACACTGATAAAAATGCTGAAATGAATTATTGAAATGAATGTTAGTCCTAAAACAGGATGTAAAACCCTAAATCAGTGCCTGCTTTGATTTATATAAATGAAGTTTGTAAGGTCAAGGGTCAGAGAGGTCAGGGTTTCCCTGCTTGTCGTTTGTGTAATGATCGATATGTAACATCAAACGATTTTTATAATTGAAACGATGTAATTTATCAGATCTTCGTTCCCAGGTGAATCATTCACAATAAATTATATCATACAAAAAAACCCCTGAAATGACATGTCTGCTTATTAACACATTATTCCGGTTATCTGGTCATAACGGAAAGAGAGAGGAAAATATGGTTTAATGTCCACTGAATACAAACTAGGCCATTTCGGGACTAACATATGGTTCAATTTTATTTCAATAATTTTCTTAGGCGTAGGGGTATTTAGCAGTGGCAGAAAAGTAAAGGACCTAGACAAATTATACAAGGAGGCGACCCTACTCCTTGTCACGTACAACCAGGGAATCGAAACCACGCCAGTTGACTCAATGACGACCCTACTCCCTGTCACGGAACGGTATTAAACCCCGTTGTTGGACTTATATTTCTGTTAGAGATAAAACATTCCTCAAAATACCAACAGTGGCAGGTGCTCCCTTGGATAAATTCTACATGTCCAAATTTTACAAATCGACAAAAATATTCCCCAAAATATTATTTTAATAAAAGCCATTTATTTCAATTTTCATTTTAAAAAAATCTGCTGACATTTTATGATTGACGCTGAGCAGGCGATTCTGTAGACATCCAGGTTACTTGTAATCTGCCATTTAACAGAACTACATCTCTACAGGAGAGAGATTATTACATCAGTAGCAGAAATGGCAGTGATTTGGTTATGTAACTAAAGTAGTCCCATGGGGTAGCATTCTGGGCTTAATTAACCAATCAACAAACTGTAATTAGCTTTTAATGTTTGTTCATTTGACCAATAGTTAATCAGGAGACATTCACCAGATGACTGATGTATTGTGCTCTTGTATTCTGTCAGCTGATTGGCCATTCAAAAAGTAATTTAATTGTAGTCATCAATTATTGGAAAATACTTGAAGGTCGTTTTATCACAGTGGGGGATTATTGAGTTGAAATGAAAACGATGGCTAGTCACAGTGACAATTTTGTCCACTGTGAAGCATTTTAGGTCTTTGTGTCAGATTTAAGCGTTTCCAATACTTGAGTCAGATGGCTTGATTTGATTTTTTTTGTGTGTCTTGTCTATGCGTTGGTCTTGTGTAGTTGTTAATGGTGTGGTGTGGTTCATTTTCTTTCCCACCCCACCTTTTTCTTTGCCCTATAGATCAAATGGGAATAGTCATAATAGAAGTATATTTAGTGGGTGGGTCTTACCCTTTTAATACCTCAAGTTCCCTTTTTTGCCAGACAAACCAATGACTAAATTAACTCCAACTAACCAGAAATCTAATTTTGTAACAGAAGTCTAAATCTTTGACATAAATTTAAACTTGAAAGATGAAACTAATTTTGTTACAAAATATGATTTTGTTACAAAATATGATTTTGTAACAAAATATAATTTTGTTACAAAATATGATTTTGTTACAAAATATGATTTTGTTACAAAATATGATTTTGTTACAAAATATGATTTTGTTACAAAATATGATTTTGTTACAAAATATGATTTTGTTACAAAATATGATTTTGTTACAAAATATGATTTTGTTACAAAATATGATTTTGTTACAAAATATGATTTTGTTACAAATTATAATTCTGTAACATAAATCTAATTTTGTGAGATGAATCTAATTTTGCAACAGAAATATGCTTTTGTGACAATCCGACAAATGGTGAGGGTCAGAAGCAGTTTCTGTAACTGAGCCAAGAAGCGTTGTTTCCCCACTTATGCATTCCATCCTAGGTTTTCTCCCACTGCTAAAGACACCTACAGGCAAACGAATTATGTTGGTCCCGAAATAAAACAGTGTGTATCTAGCAGACGTCAAACCCTATTTCTCCCTCACTTAACCAAGGTCACCAAGTTTAAAGGGGACTCTCATTATATTTTAACCAGCCCCTGATGAAATATGAATAATAAATTATAGGTTGTCCTGTTGTTGTATTTCCTTCCTGGAGATCAAATGCAAATTAATGAGATAACATAGTTTTATTGCTAGTTGACCAAATTGGATTATATCCCTTGGGATGAGAGGCTGGACCTAATACACATTGATTGAATCATATCAAAAGCTTATTAATTCTTGATGCAGTCAGAGTAAATTAGTTGGTTAGCTTAAAGTTAGCTTAAAGTTAAGATAATCTACTTCCAGGGCAGTGAAAAGTACAGACAATTAGAGAGGGGTAGAGAGGGGGTGCAGGGGAGGCAATGTTTGAGAGAGAGAGAAAAGGGGAGAGGGTATAGGGAAGGAAATGTTGGAGAGAGAGAAAAGGGGAGAGTGGAAGGAGAGAAGGGAATATTGAGAGGTAGAGGAAAGGAAACGTTGGAGAGAGTGAGGATGAGGAGAGAGAGATGGGGTTTGATGTCCATACAAAACAAGCCAGATCGTTTTGGGACTAACATATATTTTTATTTCAAGATAAGACATTACACCATTCGATCGACATTGATAATACGCATGTGGAAATTGTATGACTCAAAATCTATTTTAACACCGAAATGATAAACACAGTTACCATAAAATCAGAATCAAATTGTTGAACAATTTCTGCTCGAATGACAACTCCTTCACTTCCAATATGATGTCAAATCTAAAAACTTCTTAGAAGCAGCAGTCAAATACTGTCCATCGTATTTTAAACAAAAACAATTTGAAATATTCGCATGTCGCTGTTAGTATTGATCCAGTGTTGATAAATGTTTCCCCCGATAGATGCGATCAAGTTTGATTGTATCTCATTAGATTGGGGCCTAACGGAATGGTAAATACAGTATTGATAGCCCGCTTCACTGATTGTCGTTAGAAATGATAGCGTTTACGACAAGGCCAATTGAGTTATTTTCTCTGTATGAAATAATTCTTGGCATCAAGGGGTTTGTCGACGGATCTATTCTGTCCAACTCCGTTATTAACGGTGAATACCCCCTTAATTAGATGACAGCATAACTGGATATGACCAATCGAACGACTGAATACATCCAGCACAAACTACCGATGCCAATCATTGTGAATGTCCTGATAATTGCAGTGATTGGCTGGTGACAATTATGATGGGGAAGTTATATTACCGCAGTAAATATTACGTATAAACGACAAAACCATTAAACTAAATATCAATAAACCACCCCGATAATCAACCCAAACGTCGTCTGTTTATAAATTCAGCTATCGAGTGTTTTTCATTTAATGATCCCAACTATTTTGAGTTTTATTAAGGAGGATTTTTTTACAGAGATAAACCAAACGCTAAATTGGTTTGCACTCCTCGATAACCTTTCAATATTTATTTTTGTTCAGCCATTGTTGCGTTTAAAGAAATAGAGAGAGAAATGGGGTTTAACCTCCACTCTACACAAGCTAAATCATTTCGGGACTAACATATGATTCAATTTTATTTCAATAATTCTCTCGTGCGTATGAGTCTTTAGCAGTGGGTGAAAATCGCAGAAACAGAGAAAATCCACAATGTTGGAAGGCAACCCTACTCTGTGTCAACCTCACCTTAAGGGTTAAAGAATTAGCTCCTTCGACCATTCACCCCACCCCCACCCCAGAACAAACAATACAATCCAGATGGTACAATTAGATACAATCCAGGATTTATGTACAACAAAACAAGAACAAAACAAACTACATGAGATGGTACTATGAGATTCTTATTGTAGATACAATACAGGACAACTGTATCAGAAAAAAAGGACATAACAAACAATACAGTTGTGCTGTTATAATTAAATAGGTATCCCTGAGTTACGTATCCCTTCTATTGGATGGTATTTAGTTAGAGATGGATTTACCAAAAGACATAGAAGACCATTGGCCCAGGGTCCACAGGTATTTGGGGACCCACTGAAACTAATTTTTTGTGCAGCGTGCCAGCGTATAACCTTATTTCTATCAATTTCAAATTTGGTGTGAGGCCCACCAGTAAGTAAATATAGCTTCTTACAGCTTGATGATTTTATGTTTCATCAGAATCTGTCGTCCACCGTTTGTAATCTGTCTTTACGTTGTCTCATTTTTTCACGAGGAAATAAGACCCACGTTGAAATCAATAAATTTGTTTTGTTCTTGTCATACAAGTAGTCATTTCGACTAGACTAGGTTTCATTATCTAGAGACCTGTTGATCTACTATTTGATAGTCGATAATATCCAGTTTTAATTGACTTGATAAATTATGTGAAATTTTGTTATGTGCCGAGTCGACTTGCTGGTGAATCTGAACACTGGATTAATGAAGTATTGTTTATTTTCTCGTCGACACAATATTCCGATTAATTTGAGACATGGTAATTGTCATTTCCATATTTACATGTGAGGGAGGGAGCATTTGGCCTGAGCAGTGGACACTAATGTTTACTCCTAGTTTTCATAGAATTCCAATCATCAAGTATCCTTTAAATGCAATAATGTAATAAGTTAGAACCAAGCTCAAGTGAGAAAAGCCCAAAGCCTCTTTTGCATCACTCCAGGACTTTTACTCATACTTGCTTGTCGTTAGTTGTAATTTATGGCGACGAATATGTTTTAAAGGGACAATAACATTCTTACTGGCTTGGAAGCTCCAGAAAATAAATAATACCCTTATTCTAAGTACTAGATGTTTAAGTGTCCTACCTGTTGTGTAAATTATCTATTACAACCTATTTTACTTGTCCAGAGGGTTCGAAAATATTTTAAAATCCAAGTCACATTTGAAAAGGTTTACGTTATACTTTTCAAATCAATTGGTTGAATTTTTCTAATTTTTTAAAATAGGTGTGTTAAGATGAAATTTATATCATCAATTATTTGGAATATTGTCAAATAATACGATTTGTTGACCAGAATTTATATCATCAATTAATTGGAATATTGTCAAATAATACGATTTGTTGACCAGAATGAAGATTGGGACATATTATTCAGTTACAACAAGAGTGTTATTGGTTTTAATTTCTTTTCAACTAATATGGCACACTTCACCAAGGCAGTAGCAATAAGAGCCCATCACTTTTTTCCAGGGAAGTTATTTTTAATGACAGACGCCCTCTGTTCACGGTGCAATATCTCCTGGAAATTTTATCAATGGAACAATTTGTTACAACGATTACATTTCATGTTCGTTGAGTTTTTACGTTATAAATAGCTGTACCTCTAGAAATAATAATCTGTAACGCAGCTTCAAAAATAAACAGATAAAACAGCTGTATAATTCATTCAAAACTCGGGCTTCTTGTATTCACATTTCATAAGTATAAAAACTCCACAACCGCTTTGTTCTACGAGCAATGAATACACGATAGATATGAGTTTGTTAGGGTTTTTTTTTGTTTGTCTTGTAAAACAGTTATTTTAAATGGTGAAACCGTTCAAGCTATTTGACCTTTCGCCTTTTATTGTATGGTTCTTATGGTTCAGAGATGGAGTTGAATGACGTAATTTCTCTTAAAGCATTTTATAATCTGTGTGGTTCAGTTATTAATCGCAAGGTTGCAAATGGTCAAGGCTTTTTATCCATTTCAAATGAAAATCCGAGGATGTAGAGGACCTGGTAAAATACAGGCCTGGGATTGAAATCCATGACTTTAGACGGGTGACTCAACTCCTTGTCGCAAACAAGCCCGAGATAGAAACCACATCACTTGACTTAATTACAGGCCTTCTGATATAAAGTGCATATACATTAGACCACTTGGCCATCCGACTTCCCTGAATTTATTTAGTCCGGATCCACATTCATGGAAGCATTGCCACTGCTTTTGCTCCACTTCAATCTAATGTTACACATGTTTGCACCTAAATCAGCAGAAATACGAGTTTCAGAGTATCTGATATTATCGAATTCTCAGGCAATCCCCCAAACCTCAGCCAAACTTGAAGTTGTCTCCACCCCAGATCCTCCCCTGCTGAAATTCCTCAACAAGCCCCAGCTATTGTGAGAAAGTGACATATTATTATTTTTATTGAGTTGAGAGTTTAACTTTCATCTCTCTAAATGTGGCATTCTTCAAGTCAGTGCTCTGTCTATTTTTCTATGAAAGCATCTCTTGGGATACATTTTCTTCATTTATTTGATTTCTTTTGTGCGAAAAAGTATAATATACTTCAGGCACGGAGATAAATTCCCTACAATGAGCTCCGACACGTTGGAATGTGACTCGGGACAAAATATGGCTGGTAACAGCAGGACAGACAATCATATCATGAAAAAATGGAGGAAATTGACAGACTTGGCCATAAATGCTTATTTATGCTTCAGCACATGCCAGCTATAATATCATAATTAAATTGTCCCAGAGTAACCTACCCTGTATAATTACAATGTCATATCGGTGGCCGTCTGCTAAACCCACGGTGGCTTCAACTAATTTAATTATTTGACAATCCGCCACACGGCACGTTATAGAGACTTGTCCTCATCGAAATGTCGACAAAAAACGGCACATCGTGTGCACAGGTGATTTAGTCCGCGGAGTGGTTTTATTACGCAAATTAGAGTCTAATCAATTATGACTTCTGTTCTTGTTGAACGCTATTTGTGGAGAGATTGTTCACGTTTCACAATGACCCAAGGGACGACATTTATTACAACACGAGTTCTATTCCCGAAACATTTCTGTTAATGTCAACAATTAGGTCTTTCTTTTGTCTTTTTATCACCATGGAAATAAAGTAGTGACAAATAGTAGGTAGTATACAGAGTGTTGGCATGACTGAAGTTGGGACTGGATGGGGAGGGTTTCTCGATTCCAGGGTATTTATTCCGGACGTGATGGGGAGAGTAACATGTAATGATATAAAGATGTTCAGTATCTCGGTTCCTGATTTTATCGAATTCTCGGGTAATCCCCCAGTCCTTGTGCCAAACTTAGCAGTTGGAATTCGATATAAAACTAGGCCATAGTGACGCTGCCTGGGCAAAATTTCTCTCATAGCACACTGTACGGCAAATGCCCATCTTCGTTAGCCCAGTAGGAGGAGAACAGTAGGATGTCAAACCCCAGTTTTTTATGCAATAAAGTTTCTTCCTCTTTACCTGTGTAATCTGTGCAGGTAACCTCAATATGAAATATTTTCTGCTTGTCTGACCTCTCCGTGTGTATGATTTATGTCGAATTAAAGAAAGTCAAGTATTTATGAACCGTCTGTAGATATGGAATAAGATAAGGTGGCCGACTGAAAGCTTTTAAACAGACTAACACACAGGTTAAAGATCCCAGGTGAAATTAACATAGATAATCTTCAAGTACCGGTTGAATTATTTAAATAGAAGAACATACCAGAGTCTAAGGACGTGGAGGACAAAATGTATGGATATGACATGGTGCAAGCCCACGGAGGAGAAGGGGGCAATCAGGCATCTGTCAAGAATATATTGGAAAAAATATTTTCCCTTTGTATTGCAAAAACCCCAAAATTGAAAATTATAAATTGATTTCAATAATGTTTATAATATGAGGGTGTGAGGTTGGTCACATACTTTCACTTCTCCTCTCGGTCTTCCCTGAGACCTCTGGACACTGAATTCAACTAAACTCTGAATTATACTCTGAATATTTGAAATGTTTGAGCTCTGAGTTTGAACTCTGAACATATGAAATATTTCAGCTCTCAAATATTTAAATATTTGAACTTGATTTTGGTAATAAAGTGAAGGCAAGAAGTAGATCAGATATTGAAATAAAATATCATGATTACCATGATAATTTTGTGATTAAGTGACGAAGTTGTTTTCAGTGAAAGTTGTCTCCCCCCCCCCCCGGCCCCTTCCTTCTTTCAAATAATTTGATTATAATATTTGTTCTAAACGAGGAGTGTATATATATCTTTAATCAAGAAGTGTAAACATATCTTTAAAGTAATGTCCTATAAAACGAGAACCAGTAATGTCTTATCACCGCATCTCTCTCTTCACTATATACCAAGTTAATTCACCAAGCACATGATATGGATGTGCTTGAGAATGTGCGAGCGTGCCTGCCGTGCTGTGTGTATCTTGTCAATTGTACCCTGCTGGCAGACACAAACCTACAGACCAGATGGATCGTCTAACTTCTAAAAACATGTGGCATCATCATCCTCTCTATACCTTCCATCTTAGAGAGCTGTCATTCCTAATTTGGGCAAGCCACTAAAAACATCACAGGAATGTTTGCTTAAGTTTCAAGTCCTAGTTCAAGCCATGGCCGTCTGCTCCAGCGGCCATCTTGTTTCAGTGATAAATTTGACCAACTGGACATGTCAAATTGAAACTGAGGAAATTTATTGGTCATTTGGTTTCTCAATTAATTTAAATTTGACAAGAAACCATTAATTATACTATAATTGTATTCACAATACTGAGAAACTGTTTTTCATATTTTGCACTTAATAAAATAAATCCCAATATTTAGCCTACATCAAAACGTCAAATGAATTAGATGGACTGAAATTGAATTCACAACTCAAATTTGAAATGACTTCAAGTATAAAATTATCTGTGTTATAAAAAATTTTAAAGTATTTTCTTTAAAATAAAACCGCAAAAACTTAGGCCTACGGTACTGTAAACAGGGTTTTAGGGTAATAGATTATTATTAAATATGTGATTTTTACCTGAAAAGAACATATGATATGTTTTTGTGAAAGTTGATAAAGGGAGGGTTTATTGTTCTGCTAGGACCAGTTGTTGAGATTTAGTGCCATAAATACCAGACTTGACCAAGGTTAAATAGCCAGTGACCTTTCAGCCAAAGATTGGGTGTTGTTTTTCACCAGGAATATGAATGTTTAGAAAAGGATAGAATAACCTGGAGATCAGAGAGCACACCGTCACCTCATCAGGGAAATTTGACTTTTTTCACTTCCCTTTTATGTGTCTGGTCCCTATCTCCTGTTGTTTATACAAACGCTTTAATGATGGTTTTCAGATGAGATGGAATGCAGGCAGCCCCAGTCAGGTCATTCAACATGGACACCCATCTTCTTCAGAATTTGTTGACTTATATCATTATGCTTTAGAAAATTCTTTTTCAGTGTGCAAGATCGTTACGTTGGGTCCCTGATAGTTAAAACAATGATGTAATTGGACTGGGAAGGCTCTATATTGGTTTATGCAAGAAATGAAAGGCGGTTTAATGTCCTATTTTTTAGCACACCTTTTTTTGCTTTTGCCGAAAGTATTTTCCGAGCACGGCAACGTGTGATTTAATGTCCTACATTTTTGCTTATGCCGAAAGTATTTTCTGGGCACGACAACATGTACATTGACCTCATTTTTTCATTCAATCTGAATGAATAGACTCTATCCCTACACCTTTGACAAAGGAAAGAATTTCAAGAAAAAACCTGAGGAACTTTCTCGACCCAAACTGTAATTGAAATGGGACATCCCGGCTAATGAGACAGCACCAGTGGCGGATCCAGGATTTTTTTGAGGGGGGTGACAACCCATGTTTTGTCTCACCGACCGCGGTTTACGGAGCTAATTTCTATCGCTAGTAACATAGATGCTGATTGTGTGTCTGATAAGATGGACACCGTGTGCTATAGAATATATATACGATCATGCTTGCATGTCCCGGTGGAAGCTTGTAGGACCCGGGATTCCTATACACCGGTGGGGAGGGGGGTGACTAGTCACCCTAGTCACCCCCCCTGGATCCGCCCCTGAGCACCCTAACCACTGAGCCACTGCGGCTTCCTTTTGCCAACCCGACATTTTGCCTCGACACCGAAAATATAGGTTTTATTTTGCCGAGTTTGCCTAATCTACCTGTTTCTTGTAAACACACTTATTTATAATATATTTTGGTCGTATTTTGACGTTTGTATGTCATGATGGAAATTAGCTGTCAGGTTTATGGTATTCTGGTGAGAAAAACCTGCCATTAGTCTTGATGAAAGTTCGTCATTTGGTTGACTAGTGTGTGGAATCTGCCAAAGGTACAGCCCAACACTCACTCTTCAGGATGTAGGACTGGAGGTAATTTGAGTGTATGTTGATAAATGGCACAAGGCAGCTGGGTTTTTTTAACGAAGATGACATATTGAGTTACCTTGCTGCTTGTCTATTAATAACTACAAGTACACAACCATCAAATTTATTTTTACTTAAAAAAAATAACTTTAAACCAAATGTTGATAAACTTTTGAAACCTGGCAATTAGTGGGGTACCTGAAATTAAAATATAAACTTGTAGACCAGACATAAGGCTGATGTGTTCAGATTACTTCTGGCAAGGGATTGATTAATCTCTGTGCAGAGGACATCAATACATAACTGGGACGTCCCGTATTTGATCCCTACCTTGGTCGAGGAAGTTCATCAGGATTTTCACATGTGGTTCACCCTTGTCAATGGGGTAGGACAGAAGGCCTGGCAAAGGACAGCTGTCTAGTCATTCGGATGGGATGAAAAACCAAATTGGTGTGCATTTAGCATTTAAAAGCCCACTCAGAACAGAACAGTAGGACATTAACCCCTTATTCATTTCTTCTGGTGAATGAGGCTCTCTTCCATAATCTACTATCTTTTCTCAGTGCCTGATGAGAAAGACACGACAACAATTACCAAACTATCGAGACGTAAAAGAAAGTCTTTTTTTTTATTCCTCGGTAGAATTTAAATCTTGTATCTTTTTTTTTTTTCACCAGTAGCATAGCAGCTCTTTTGTTTACAAATTAAATAGTCATTTAAAATTGGCATCAGCTTCAATAATTTGTGTCGATCTATCAACTGGAGGAACTTAATTTCTTTTATTCGCTTGTTTGGCATGTCGTCGCTTCTTTCCCCCATCTTTTTGTAAAGTGTTTGCAGCTCATGAGGAAATAAATTTTATTCTATGTGGCAGACAGGTGTAGCAGAGTTCACTTTTAAAAGATGGCCTGCTTTTTTTTAATATCTTGGCAATTTTCTCCTACCTAGAAGATATCGGGTTACGTTAGTTAGAGATAGCTGGTCGTAGCCAATCATATTCGTGTTATAGTCAGACCATCTCCACTGTCACATTATCTGTAGTCTGTTTCTTCCATAACTTCTCAATCTTACTCACATCTCCTATTTTACATAAAACTTCCATCTTTGTTACCTAGAACTGAAATGAAATGGGGTTTAACGTCCTACTGTTCTGCTCCTAAACTGGACTAATGAAGATGGGCATACGCCATACAGTGCGCTTTGAGGGGAATTTTGCCTGGGCAGCGGCACTACGTCCTACTCTTATATCAAATTCCAACTGCCAAGGGATCTTTTATGTGGACGCCAATGAGTATATGGGACCTTGGTTTTTTCGTGCCATCCAAACGACTAGACAGCTGTCCTTGGTTTTTTCCAGGTCCTCCGGTTTCCTCTTACTATTAAAGACACCTTTGTGCACGCGAATTAATGACATAAAATTGAACCATATGTTAGTCCCCAAAATGACCTAGTTTGTGTGGATGTTAAACCCCATTTCTTTCTCTCACTCTACTTGACTTCATCACCTGAACCTGATAATAATTAACACCTTTGTTTTTCTGATGAGTTCTACGATAACCAGATACATTAATTAGTTTATCTGAAGCTCAGGTAAATTATAAGTCTATTGTTTGTTATAATTGATGTTTGTTTTCTTCTTCTCACACTAAACGCGATAGAAATCATTTTACGAGGCAAACTATCACTAAGCGTGACATACACACCTCCAGATTGATATTATCAAAAATCTTCTTCGTAAATCCTCGTTTAAAGATATTTTATTTTGTGTGGCAACATTGAACATGCTGAATGCACGTGCATGCGCTGTATTAAGATACAGCTAAAAAATGTCATTTGTGAATGTTTAGACTTTGTGTGTATAGATGGAAAAATGGCACACGCACACATGTGCATCTTGTCAGATTTTTTTAAGCAGAAAGACGGAAAGAATTTGGCAAGCTGCAATTTTCGTTTAGTCGGTCCCATGTTCAAGAGATTCGAAATAGTTTTGGCAAAATGACGAAATAATGACGTTAAAAGAGAATGTCACAGATTTATCTAGTGTAGTCAAAGCCAGTCATATCTCTGACATTTACTACAACACTAGGGGTCAGCACCTGTCTTGTAACACGATATTTACGATTTGAGGTAGATTTTGTCTTGTCTATGGTAAAAGGACTCCTGAGGTAAAGTCAAACATTAGAATTCTACCATCCCAAATGTCAACCATAGTAACAGAAGTGAAACTCGATCTTTTCTCGCAGGCCGATTTATCAGCTGTTATCATTCTTTTGGCACTGATGCATAATCATGGTAGAAGGAAAGATAAACGCCACACTGTAGAACAGGGGGCAAACAGGACAAATATATACCTCCAAATCTCTTTACATGAAATATAATTGATTTTCAGTTTTAAGTTTCGATAAGAAGTCTTTTGAAATGGCACCGTTGAAATCAGGAGATTTGCAAGACACTAATAGTCTTTGAGATAAATAAATGTCTTTTACTTATATCTGAGATATTTAAGACATACTTCAGTTTCGAATTTTGATAAACAGTTCTTTAGGATGGCACTCAGAAATCAGGGGTTAAATAGGTTATCTTTCTCTCTCTCTCTCTCTCTCTCTCTTCCTCTCTCTCTCTCCAAAAAAGAATAAGAATGATAAACCTTACAAACCTAGTTACAGGAAAATAAAAAGAGTGAGAGAGAGGAATGGGGTTTAACGTCCACTCAACATAAACTGGGTCATTTTGCAACTAACATGGTTTAATTTTTTTTCAATGATACGCTTGGGCATAGGGGTCTTTAGCAGTCAGAGGACCCGGAGAAAACCCACAAAGTTTGACAGACGACCCTACTCCTTGTAGTTACAGGAATATAAAATATATAGTTACAAAACCATAAATTATTGATATATGAAAGTTCCTAAACATTTTAGTAATTCTACATTTTGATAAATATTTTACAATATTTCTACATTTTTATTCTGCATCCCTATTTTGAATCGTTGGGAATTGTTTAATTCATTGAAAGTTGGATTTTCATACAAAGCTAGTCTGTGTATGTCAGTGCGAAATCTTTTGTGGTAATTGAAAAGATTTTATTATTTCTGACTCTTCGTTTTCTCCTAATAAATGAAAAGTCATTTGAGACGTCATTTCTTGCAATCAAAAAAGCAAAAACAGGATAGAATATAATATGTCTTCAGAACGATATTTCTTGAAGTGGGTGTAACATAGATTCATATCACTTCTGTGAAGAACAAACTTTTCTTTTAGACAAACTTTATTCATTTATATTCGTGATATGGCGAACATTTAATTATAGATTTAGGATTAGAAGATATTGAATATAATGTATACATTTGTCTCAGACGTGAAGGAGAACGTGGAGACTTGATTGTAAAATTTCTTTTCTTTTTATTGAAAGTGTCCACATTTCTTAAAATCAAGGCTTGTTCTGTCTGTATGACTTGACATTTGATATTTCTGTCGTCCCACATGATCGTCCCACATGATCATTCCCCAAAATAGAGATGGGGCGATTTTAAGCATGTTTCATTTTTCATTCAAATTCGTTTGAGAAATTGGTTGCAGTTTATCTCCATTTTGGACCCCAGGTCCCCGAGCCCTTGCGTTATGCAGTCGGTATAAAATGGGAGGAAAAGCTGAAATAATATGCCTTGAGGTGTAATAACAAATCAAAATGCACATCCATTAGTAAAATAATTATGGTGGAACCAATTTAATTGTTTTCTTTGGTATTGACTTGTTGACTATGATTGTAATGGACTGAAAAGTTTCTCTTGGCCAAAAGATTATTTGCGTGGTATCCCCTCCTCTCTGCTTGTTCTATTCTATGCTCCCCCTCACTTCTGCTTATTCTAGAAACCTTTGGCATTGAGACAGACTTGTTGCTACTTGATACCATGTGGATCACCGTAATCAGACCAATCAGCATCCGGTATTTGTATGGGTACCATCTGTTGAGAGAGGCACCATCATGATTGTCCCTTTTCTATCAGACTGGCCTGATTGTTTATGGCTGTAGCCTCCATCAAACCATCAAAGACATACACCCATCAATTTCTGGTAAATTAAATAACTTCAGTTTACCTTCTTAAACAAACGGCCATAATTAACGACAGAAGCCATGATCGCTCTTACCAGGGTTTGATGGATACAAGTTCTTGACGAGATTTCAAATAGGAATCTTGTATATCTTATTTGTCTGCAAAATGTAATACTGGGGCCTGTTTCATGAAATTTTAACTAAGATAAAATCCAAATTTTAGTAATTTGATTGGATAATATTAGATTTATTTACGTGCTTAGCCAATCAAAATTGAAGTATCTACTAAAATTTGGATTTTACCGTTAATTAAGATTTCGAGAAACAGGTCCCAGATCAGTTAGGAAGTTGAGTATTCTTCTTATGTCCCCTAAAAAGGTTGAAAAGCCTTTAACAAAATATTGAAATTAGGAAATGGGACAGACTATAATATGATTAGATTTGTATATCTTTAAATTCAACACAGTCTTACACAGGAGATTAACTGAAAGGGTAGAAAATGTTTTTAGAATTTATAATTTTGGAGGTGAGAGATGAAAGGCTAATTCTGTTTGATTGGAATGTTGAATTGAGATGTTATGATTTATTAATTTGGCTAGTGATGTGACCAACATATACTGTAGATTATAAGGTCAGACATCTATACAAGTCATCGGTTTGATCCAAGGTTAGGAATGGGGTCACCAGCCCTAATTTTAAGGTCTTTCTCTAGGTACTTTGGTAAAAGAAATTGAAATAAAAAATACTCTCTCTTTTTCCCCATCTCTCTCTCTCTCTGTCCCTCTCTCTCTCTCTGTATCCCTCTCTCCCTCTCACTTTCTTTCCCCATCTTTCTCTCCGTCCCTCTCTCTCTCTGTATCCCTCCCTCTGTGATGGAATGAATGTATATTATTCCTGAATTAGTTTAAAAATGTTAAACCCCTCTCTCTCTCTCTCTGTCTCTCTCTCTCTCTCTCTCCCACTCTCAGTCTCACACTCACCTCATGGATGGAATGCTGGTATTGTAAATATCCATATAATATTTCATATATTGTGTTTTGCCGCCAGCAGAATCAAGGACTGGTGTAATAGAATATAGGTGCTGTAATACCAGATGTTGTTGGCACCGATATTCTTGTGTGTAACAATTCTTTGTCTGCGAATTAGTTTCTTTGTTTGTCATATTTACCCAGGGCCCTGTGGCCATAAAATGTTTTCACTAACTTTGACAGATTTCACGATACAACACATGGTTTTAGACTGGGGTGACATGATTTGTAAAAAAATATAAATACTGTTTACAGTTAAAGGGACAATAACACTCTTGCTGGCTTGGAAGCCCCAGGAAATAAATAATAGCTTTATTCTAAGTACTAGATGTTTTAGTGTCCTACCTGTTGTGTAAATTATCCATTACGACCTATTTTACTTGTCCAGAGGGTTTTCGAAAATATTTTAAATCAAAGTCACATTTGAAAAAGTTTACGTTAGACTTTTCAAATCAATTAGTTGAATTTTTCCAATTTTTTAAATTAGGTGTGTTAAGATGAAATTTATATCATCAATTAATTGGAATATTGTAAAATAATACGATTTGTTGACCAGAATGAAGATTGGGACATATTATTTAGTTACAACAAGAGTGTTATTGGGGCTTTAAGTATATTATTTTCAGAACACAAGCAAAAAAAATGTTTACGGCTTTCATGAGAGGATAGGGGGGGGGGGGGGGTGGTGACGCCAGTTGACTCAATGACAAACCTTATGATAAAGGGTCTGGTACTAACCATTTGGCTGTCCAACCCCCCTTGGTGTGGGTTATGAAGTCTCTTGTTATTTTTGTACCTCTACTTTTGATCCTAATGTTTGTCATTGGGTCAAGTGGTGATGCCCTGCTTGTACGTGACAAGAAGTAGGGCCACTTGTCTAACATTTTTGGTTTTCTCTGGGGCCATCTGCTAATTCCTCAAGTGTTGTGAAGAAGAGTAAAACGAAATTTTGAACTGATAAAAAACGAAACGAAATAGGATCTGTGTTTTAATCAGATTTAGGTCCCAATTTCATAAGCAGCACTACTGTACAGCCAGTAATCAAATAGGGTCGGTTGTCCAACCTCTTGGGTTTTCTCTGTGTCCCCCTGTTTCCTCCCGCTGCTAGAGACCCCTACGTGCAAGTGAATTATTGAAACAAAATTAAACCATAGTTGGTCCTGAAATGACATAGTTTGTGTCGAGTGGAGGTTAAACCCCATTTCTCTCTCTCTCTCTCTCTCTCTCTCTCTCTCTCTCTCTCGTCCAATAATCAAACTGGTGTAAACATTAATTTGTCCATCAAGAAGAAAGTTAAGGATAATATCTTATCATTTGTCCGATCAGAGTCTGGTTTCTATGTGATGATATAATCGCGATTATGTAAGACGAAGAAGTTTGATCATGATGATATCGTTAGGATCGGTTCATATGGAGACATCATTTTACAAACATCAAACGCCATACATTCAGATCTGATGGGTTGTAAATAATTTTCAGCCATAAAAACATTCTTGAAATTTAATGTGAATTTTAATCAGAATATCTCCAGGATATACGACTTTATGGTATAGATAGGTCTATAAATTTTAATCGGAATATCCATGAAATACGACTTTAATAAATAGTATTATCACAGCATCTTGGATTACAAGAAATATGACTTGAATATATTGTATAATCATCATAGGTTGAATAAATAAACAACATACAAAGTTAGAGGGTTTAATATAGGCTATGCCTGGTCCCCAATCCCTATTCACATACAAATCTGAATAAAAGTATTGCTTATAAAAAAAAAATTATGAATAATAAACAACATACAAGGTTATATGAATAATAAACTGAATGAATGTGATAAAAAACAAAAAAACAACATGTAGAAGAAGGAGAGAGAGAAAGTGAAATGGGGTTTAACGGCCACTCGACACCAAACTAGGTAATTGTGGGACTAACATATGGTTTAATTTTATTTCAATAAATCTCTTGCGCGTAGGGGTCTTTAGCAGTTGAAGGAAACTGGAGGATCTGGAGAAAACCCACGAGGTTGGACAGACATACATAATATATTTGATTTTGGGAAGGGAGGAGGGGCCCGAATTAATTTTTGAAATATTTAACATTATCCACAGGTCACAAATGTCTGTTTATTAATAGGTCCAGAAGTACAAAAAATTAAACAGGTTTGACTTGAGCGTTGGTTATTTAAGTAAAAAATACAATGAGGACGAGTTTGGAGGGGAGTTGTCCCCTAAATATGTTTTGGTAATCAAGGTGAAGAAATCTCTTTGTCATTGGAATGAAGCCAAAATATCTGAGTCTGTCTAACTAACTGTAAATCATGACCCTAAATCATCATGAATTGATGTCCACCTTTCCAACTGTTGAAGACAGACGTGCGCATGTGTTGTATGTGTGTGT
The DNA here is from genome assembly GCA_963678685.1 of Patella ulyssiponensis. Taxonomy (NCBI): domain Eukaryota; kingdom Metazoa; phylum Mollusca; class Gastropoda; family Patellidae; genus Patella; species Patella ulyssiponensis. The sequence goes on along the minus strand of OY783228.1, from coordinate 8,250,110 downwards.
GTGTGTATCACATGTTCTATGTTTGTACGCCAGTATGTTAAATTAGTTTGTAGTTTTACTACTGTCGGGGTGTTTGATGTGAACACATGGACTGTCAAATTTATGCCTTGATATCATCAAATCATCACAAGAAACATTTCACCACCTCCGCAGGTCAAAATGGACTCAGCTCAAATTTCATACCACTCCTTCAAAGGCAATGATGACTCTGAACAGACACTATGACCCCTGCTGCTCAGAGGTCAAATTAGAGTAGGAATTAATGGTACCAGGAAATTTGTCATCCATTTAAAATTGTAAATTAAGCAGACGTTTTTTTTTTACTTAAAATGAAAAATAGTTTAAGTGAATTAAATGATGCCATGACTACAATTAAATGAGTACATATTTTTATATTTTGAAAAAAATATTTTTTAGGCATGCTTACTGTAATTTGTGAAAAATTGATTCCATATTCTGAAACAAATTAATCATGTAGAAGCTGGAAATCAAAACCAAGCTACTTGACTCAATGTCAATGTCAGACCTAACACGCTCAAGTTAGATTCGCTGTCCACCCCCACAACCCTCCTATATTTATAGAGAGAGAGAGAAATGGGGTTTAACGTCCACTCGACACAACTAGGTCATTTCGGGACTAACATGTGTTGTTTTTTTTAAATTTTTTATTTCAATAATTCGCTTGCGCGTAGGGGTCTTTAGCAGTGGGAGGAAACCGGAGGAAACCCACGAGGTTGAGAAGGCGCCCCTATCTCCATGCCACATACGCTCACACCAGGGCTCGAAACCACAGCCGCAAGCCAGAGGTGACCGGACAGTTAGAGGTCGAAGCGCGGCACTCTAGACCACCAGGCCATCCCAACCCCCTCCTATATTTATGAGAACATAATTATGTAATGTACTTTTGTGTTATATGATCAAATGCACATGAGACAGACTACACCCCCTCCCCACCCCCACTGGCCACAACCCTTCTTTATTTACAAGATATCCTTACCCATTCTAGGACATCAGATAATATACTTTTGTGCTATACGAAGAAACTTTATTGTATAACAAACCTTACATGGTTATGTACACATACAAATGAAATTAATAGAATTATAAATGAAATAAACGAAGGATACATAATACATACATGTACATAATTATATAAACATACATACTTTACAGAGACATGAACAAATTGTATATAAAAGCTCCTAAACATTTCAAAATTTCTACATTTTTATTTATCATTAGTATTTTAAATTGTTGTAAAACATTCATTTTATAAAAATATGGCTCTTGAAATAAAATTAATCTGAACAGTTCTATTCTATTTTCGTCATGTCGTTGCAATTTGTTAGAAAATGAATTTCGTCATCTACCTAGTATGATGTATATTACCGGTATGAGTAATTTCTTTTGAAAATTTGTTAACAAGTAAAATGTTTCAAATATTCGATTTGTTCCTATTTCTAACAAAAATTTAATATTAAAACCCAAAACAACCCAAAGATAATATTAATATTAAATAGTACCTAGTAAAAACACGAAAAAAGAATTAAAAAAAGAATATTAATATTTAAAAAAAACCTACCTGGTGAAATTTGTGTATGTGGAGCTTGTCTTTAATCAAGTATAGCTGTAGATGGAACTCTTCAGATAAATACAGACTTTCATCACTTCATCTTATCCGCGTTGTCATGTCAACCAGCTGAAAAAATAGATGTTAAAAAGTTTTTGCATGTTGTAAGGGAGCACCCTCCATGTTGTTTTAATGGTTGATTTCTGTGTATGGGAACTAAAAAAAACAAATTAAAAGTGGTATCGGTTGTTCTTTGCTTGATGCCAATGTTAAATTATTACTACAAAACTCTTTAAATTTGACAGTGGTATCAGGTGTCATAGAAAGTGTGAGCATGCCCTGCTTTTTGCACAACACCTTATCAGTATTTATAATAATAAGTGCAAGGATGACTGCACTACACACAAAACAAAACACACAAGACAACCTGCTGACAAGACATTGCTTGATTATGCTCTGGATAATTTAATTAATGTCTAATTAATAATTTAGATAACATTTCAGGCTTTTGCTTAATGGGTTGTTTTTGTTTTCTTTCAGCTTTGGACAAACTGGGGTTTAACCACGTATTTAACCTAGGTATGCAAGTAGAAGTTGTACAACCTAATATAGTATTCGACATCGCTAGTCTCATGCTATATGGATCACACGCTACCCCCGTACGTCTCAAGATCCTTCTCGATCGTTTATTTAGTGTGCTACAACATGATGAAGTATTGCAAGTTCTCCACGGGTTCGGATGGAAATACGAGGACTATGCACGAGGTTATATTTTACAGGTTAGTTGACAAAATTTTTTTATTTCCAGAAATGAAATGAAATGGGGTTTAACGTCCTACTCTTTTGCACCTAACCTGGGCTAATGGAAGACGGGCATACGCCATACAGTGTGCCATGAGGGAAATTTTGCCCAAGCAGCGGCGCTACGGCCTACTCTTATATCGAATTCCAACTGCCAAGGGATCTTTTACGTGCACTCCAATGTGTACACGGGACCTCGGTTTTTCGTCCCATCCGAACGACTAGGCAGCTGTCCTTGTTAGGCCCTCCTTCTGCATCACTGACAAGGGGAGATCACGCCGGAAAATCGAGATGAAATTTCTCGGCCAATGCAGGGATCGAACACCTCCAGGCTAGCGAACCAGCGCCTTATCCACTTAGCCACCATGAAATGGGATATAACGTCCTACTTTTCAGCACCAACAGGGCTTAATGAAATGAAATAAAATGGGGTTTAACGTCCTACTGTTCTACTCCTAAACCGGGCTAATGAAGACGGGCATACGCCATACAGTGTGTTATAAGGGATATTTTGCCCCGGCAGCGGCACTACGGCCTACTCTTATATCAAGGGATCTTTTATGTTCCCTCCAATGTGTACACGGGACCTCAGTTTTTGTCTGATACAGGAAAACTGGGCTAATGAAGATAGACATGCACCATACAGTGTGCTATGAGGGGAAATTTTTTTAACGGCTGATGTCCATGTCAAATTCCTGCCATGTCAGCATGTTATATGATGTCCATATTATCAAATTCCTGCCATGTCAGCATATTATATGTTATATGGTGATGTCCATGTCAAATTCCTGCCATGTCAGCATATTGTATGACATGGTGGTGTCCATATTATCAAATTCCTGCCATGTCAGCATATTATATGTTATGGCTGTGTCCATATTATCAAAATTTCTGCCCTGTCAGCATATTATATGACATGGTGGTGTCCATATTATCAAATTCCTGCCATGTCAGCATATTGTACGACATGGTGGTGTCCATATTATCAAATTCCTGCCATGTCAGCATATTGTATGTTATGGCTGTGTCCATATTATCAAATTTCTGCCCTGTCAGCATATTATATGATATGATCGTGTCCAATCCATATTATCAAATTCCTGCTGTGTCAGCATATTATATGATCTGGCGGTGTCCATATTATCACATTCCTGCCATGTCAGCATATTATATGTTATATGGTGGTGTCCATATTATCAAATTTCTGCCCTGTCAGCATATTATATGATATGATGGTGTCCAATCCATATTATCAAATTCCTGCCATGTCAGCATATTATATGACATGGTGGTGTCCATATTATCAAATTCCTGCCATGTCAGCATATTGTACGACATGGTGGTGTCCATATTATCAAATTCCTGGCATCTCAGTAAATTAGTTATGCATACCATATGATTATTAAACAGCAAGACACAAGTTATTTTTTCGAGCTGAATGGAAGTAGAAACAAGTGTTATTAATATGAAATACATCAGGAATGTTTTCCTCATTAAAGAATTTTAATTAGTTTAAAGGTTGATCTTGGTTGATGTTAGTGGCATCGTGACAATATTGATGTATAAATTTACATAACTGCAGAATTATTTTCTGTTGTACCTAGAAAAAAAGTTACGTTCCAAAGGAGAGGGATTATATAAGCTTTGCCTGTTTCCCAATCCAAAAATTTAATAAAATATGGTTTATAAAAAAAAATCAATTTGCTTATCTCTGGTTTGTGTAAGCAGAAAATGCTCAGTCAAGATAATAATCACAAAGTCTGAAGCCTTCTACGACAATTGGAAAGAAAGGTATTGCGTCAGGCAGACGGACATACGGATGGAACAATTTTAAGAGTCTCTCCCTTTCCTTTAAAGACAGGAGAAAACAGATTTACTCATTAAGGGGAGTTAGAGAGAGAAATGGGGTTTAATGTCCACTCGACACAAACAAGGTCATTTCGGGACTAACATATGGTTTAAGGGGTCTTTAGCAGTGGGAGGAAACAACTTTCCTCAAATAGTTTGACAGGCTGAAGCCTAGGACCTCAATATTTGGGGAGACCCCGCCCAAGGTGTATAATAGTTTTGATACTATCATGTGCCTTGCTTACACATATTGTAGCCTCAAACAGAGAGAGTGAGAGAAAGAAATGGGGTTTAACGTCCACTCGACACAAACTAGGTCATTTCGGGAATAACATATGGTTAAATTTTATTTAAGCGGTGGGAGGAAACTATAGGATCCAGAGAAAACCCATGAGGTTGGTCAGGTGATCTCACGCCTTGTCACATACGACCAGTGATTCAAAACCACGCCAGCTGACTCAATGACAGGCTTTATGATACAGCGTGCACGTGCAAACCATTCAGACATCCACCGCCCCCAATCACTCCACCCAACACATTCCCTTTAAAGGCAGGAGACAACAAATTTACTCAGTAAGGGACATTGCTCTTTATCGAATGGATTTAGCTTCTGGAATCCAAGTTTAAATTACCGCTTCATTAATCCACCTTGCTACCCATTCAACTCCCCTACATGTTCCTCTTTCATCTTTCTTCATTTCATTACCTTTCTACGCTTCGAGACATTTGACAAAAAAATATCATCAATTATAATTCACCTTGAAGAAGATTTTTTTAATTTTTTGAAAAAAAGTTTGAAATTAATGTTATTAGCATCTGTATGCACTGACTGTTCAAAATCTGTTTTATGTAAACGAAAATAGAAAGTCAGTCAAGAACATGAATAATTTAGCAGATATACCTAACCATTTTTCTTTTGTACGAAACTAGAAATCTGAAATACCTGGGAAAAAAATTGTTTAATTTCTCAGGTAGATAGGAAACAAGACAGATATACGTATGTGTAACATAAACTTTAAACATGAAATTAGAATTCCTCCGATGTTACCGTATTATGGTAGCCCCCTTGTGAATCATTTACGCTGCAGGCAAAACGCGAAAATGAGGTGTTGCAATATGTTTTTATTCTGTCCTCTCATCTGTATATATATATCCCATGGTGCAGCAGTCATGTTCGTATAATAAATAACGTGTCTGTTAAAAAGTTTGTGTAAAGATAACAAACTCACATGTCTTGTGTTAGTCGATCATCAGCCGTGTTTTAAAAATGATCACCTGGAGGTGTTAAAAAAAGAAAAAAACGTTTACAAAATTCTTGAAATTTGTTCATATTCCATGTGTACAAAATATGGAAGACAGGTATACAGATAGCATTCAGGGGTTTTTCAATCCATTAAAAATTTTCTTAATAAGTATCTTCTACTTCTAGACATGATTTCTGAATTGGAGCTTGATTTGTGAACACCCATTAAAAAAAAAAAAATTATATTTTATGGGGAAAAAATAATTTTTGAAATTTTATGCAAAACCTTGTACAGAAAATGTGAGTACCTATTTATTTACAAAGACCCCGAAAAAAGTTAAGAATAAGCTACATTTTAACTAAATGGAACTTCTAACAAGAAGTTTAGGGGACAGAATTTAAAATTTGGGGATTGATCACATGTTAGTCCCAAAATGACTTAGTTTGTGTTGAGTGGATGTTAAACCCCATCTCTCTCTGAAATGAGGAGTTGAAGTCTGGACTTCATTTTCATATATTTCCATCCCAAAGACCGTCTTTGCAAATCAAGATATTTGCTACTGAAAAAAAAAAGTCCATATTTTAGAAGAACAAAATCAAATTTCGAAACAAGACAGTTGGCATTATTTTATTCCACCCAGTAATATCTTTAAATCAGACGAGCTCCGTGTTTTTATTTACAGAAATACGTGCTTATGACAAACATATTACACAAAATATGAATTATGAATGATGAAAAGCAATCTACGTTGGTTGTGTATTTTAGAATTAGAACGTAGAGCATGTCTTACTGCATGCTGGGAAGACATCTATCATCGTAAGATACACTCACAGAAACTATTATCATATATTTCCTTTCAGCTGACATTTTGTGAAGTTATATAAAACTGGAATAAATATAAAAATATCAGAATAAACTTGGTAGAGATATGACATTTATATACATGTATCTGTAAAACAAGTGCATGATGAGTCTTATTAAACTCGGCTCATCTTCATTGGTGCAGAATAGTAGGATATTAAACCCCGTTTAATTTCATATCTTAAATTTGGAATCTTCCCCGAACCCCAGGACAGGAATTAGATGAATTAAGAGGTCCTCCCTCGGGACTAGAGGAGGGGTTGGATTGCCGAATGGTTAGCACATGCGAGCTGTATCATAAAGTCTGTCATTGAGTCAACTAGTTGTATGTGACAAGGAGTAGGGTCACCTGTCCATCATTGTGCGTTTTCTCTGGGTTCTCCTGTTGCTAAAGATCCCTACGCGCAAGCGAATTATTGAAATAAAATTTAACCATATGTTATTCCCGAAATGACCTAGTTTGTGTCGAGTGGACGTTAAACCCCATTTTTCTCTCTCTCTCTTTTGAGGAAAGTTTCGTAGTTAATGGTGTTTCAAGCCTTATTGTTTTATTTCTGGTTCTCCAGTATACTCATACTGACCACACTCAAATAATGAATTAAACTTACTGGATTCGGGGGCATTTTAAGGTTTATCATGGCAGAGGCTATACTATTTTGAGGGCCCTCTCGCGGGGGAGGGGGGCAGTCTAGATTGATGATTTTCATGCCATTACAATGACTGCATTCTCATTCAGTAGTAGATTCGACAGTAACAGTGTATAGAAAACGATTGACTCGGACTCAGACCAAGGGGCCGATTTCCATTGCCAGAGGGGCCCTTTTGTCAGACGTTGGGCCCTTCTGTCTGCCTTTAGGGCCCTCCCTAACTAGGGTACATTTTCTTTTTTGATCGGTTTTAGCATTTTTTTCTTGTTTTATTTTTTCAACTTCTTCGATTTTTTTTCACGTCAAACACCTTTGATTGGATTAATTATCATGACAGCGGTGACAATGACAATCAGGACTACAGTGAATTTAAAATAAAGTTTTCTCAACTTAGAGGGAAGCAATTCGACTGACATTTTCAGCATATTCCCTTTACATTATCTGGTTTTGAACTATTATAGTGAGAACTGCCAGCTCTTTATCTTATCTTCCATAATGTATCTTTAATCAAGACTATTATGAGCAAAGTGTCTAGTTTTGCAGATAGGGCCAAAAAATATATGATGACAAATTAATTTTGCAATTTAAGGAAATTCTTAAACAGTTTTCAGATGATGAGGAGTGGAATAGAAAATGAAAACTATTTTGTGTTAATCCCAAACTTTTTCTGTTAATGAGGCGCCAAAAACTTATTTTATCTTTTTCTTTCATTTGTGGATAAAAAGTAGCCTATAATTTTTGACCTTCGTTGTTAAAATACACTGGTGCAATGATTGGAACCTAGGGTGTAAATGTGATGATGATTTTCCTATCTTGTTAATGATTCGGCTCTCCACAAAACCAGAAAAACTTGGCACCAGAATTATTTTACTTAGAAATGTGAGACGAAATGTAGCGAAACAATATGACTGAACATTGACAAACTAGTAACATCAGGCAACACAGCCATTAAAAGAACTTTCTCACTCAAGTCGATCCAGTTATCTGTTAGTCATTTTTAGTCACCTTGTTTTAAAAGATCTCCAATTCTTGACTCCAGTCAGAAAAGTTTATTTAGGTTTGAAATACAAACACATTATAAAAAGGCTTAGATTACCATGTCCGTAAATATTTATTTTGAAAAAATTTTGATTTATTGTTTTAGTTGATATATTGAAGATGTGTGGATATGAGACAGGAAGAGGTCTTCCCGAGGTTCATTGGCTTGACAGATATTGTCTCCATATGCAATTTAATGCTACTCAAGGCTTTATTCGTGTTTGTCACCCCAATGTAGCCCCATAACACAATAGACTTGAATAAACATCAAACATACTTAAGTAGCTAAGTCTCTAACTCAATATCATCCAAAATCTTCGACTCTGAAAACATGAATCATTTGTGAATATAAATCAACATTGATGCTGTGATCTTACAGGGAAATATGGGCTTATCTAATATTCAAGACAAAATCAAGAACCATAATTTGTTTTTTAGCGCCATTTGTAACAAGGGACTAGATATATTCCACAAGTCATGTCAAATGGTGACGGCATATTTTTATCTGGAGAGCATGTGCAATAAATACTATCGGTGTAGACGTGAATAACCAGGCACTAGAGATTGTCAATTTAGGTAACAAGTTAGGTAGATACACAAGGTAGTCTAAGTGTAAGAACTGGAATAAAACAGGGAGACAATAAATATCTTGTTAAATGATTGACCTGTCTAGAGAGAACAGAGGGGGGGTGTTAGAGAGGACGGAAGTAGGACATAAGGTTTTTATTTATAAATTGTCGGCCATCCTGTGCTGTCAATCACCTGTCATCTAAGAGATAAAATAAATCTGAAGGAAGATATATAATCTCTGATAATCAACAACATATGTCTCATCAGGCGGAGTGGGGGATGACCAAATTCAAGGACAACATCAGACAGGGGATGACCAGGTTCAACAACATGTGTTTCATCTGGCAGAGTGGGGCATGGAGGGGGTGTGTGACCAGATTCAATGACAATGTCGGATAGAGAATGGGGATTGCCACAATTTACATACAATAGAGAGAGAGAGAGAGAGAGAGAGAGAGAGAGAGAGAGAGAGAGAGAGAGAGAGAGAGTTTTCATGCAAAAATATAAAGATGTTATGGGAGTAGTAACAGGTGCTTTAAGTACATCCTGGTTCATCTGTGAGAAGTGGTACCAGGTGTTTTAGGAAGAGAAAAACATACTATGGCTCATACACCACATTGTTAGCTCATACACTGTGTAACAAGAAAGAGAGAGAGAGAGAGAAAGAGAGAGAGAGACAGAGGGTGAGAAATAGAGAGAGAATCAGTGAGAGAGAGACAGAGAGAGAGAGAGAAATAGAGTGAGAGATAGAGACGGACCAGCTTAATGTCCACTCAACACATACTAGGTTACATTGGGACTAACAAGTCTTTTAGCAGTGGATGAAACTGGAAATCCTGGAGAAAAGAAAACTTTACTCCTATGACTATTCACTGACCAACAGGCCTGGAATCTAAACCACAACACTTGACTCAATGACTGATATAAGTAGACAATGTTAGGCTACTTGTGGCCATTCAGGTCCCCCAGGGGGAAAGTGGGATTACATATAGAATTGATCCGATTAATTCCCAGGAGGAAGCTTATTGACTTTTCACATATACTTGTCTATATTACACAGCTGATGTGTCACAGTAAATGTGGGAATTTTGCCAAGGTAGTGACATAATTGTGTATTTATTGACAACTCAGATGTTACGTAATCGTTTCTCACGGCTACTCCTTAAACTGTTATTACTTGTTATTATCGATGTCTCTCCCAGTTAATTTGAAGGTATTTGGCAAATTTCCCTTTCAAGAAAAAATGAATGAATTCTTGTGAAAGTTGAATGACAAAGAGCATGACATGCCCATCCTCAAAGACAAAAAAATCAAATGACTGTTAAAATAATTATTTATGAATCATTTACATATTTCAAAATATAAAACATTTGTAGATATATTAAAACAGAGAGAGAAATAGATTTTAACGTCCACACAACATAAACTAGGCTATTTTGGGACTAACATATTGTTCAATTTTATTTCAATAATTCTCTTGCCGTTGGGGTCTTTAACAGTAAGGGGAAACTGGAGAAAATGCATAGCATTGAACAGACAACCCTACTCCTTGTCATGTACAACCGAGAGAATCGAAACCCCGCCAGTTGACTCAATGACAGACCTTATGATACAGCGTGCACTGTGATAACCATTCGACCATTCAAGCGTCCACTCCCCTTGTTGTTTGTAGTGGAAGCCTTAGTTAAGAGCCTTATATACCACTGTTATAATAATGTAAATCAAAGTCCTAGAAAAAAGAGGCAACTTAGAACTATTGAGATTGAAACACATTATTCTGCGATTATCTTTAATGTAACACAGGGTACTGAAAAAATCAAAGCAAAAATAATTGTGACTTAGTTCCAAACATGTGGGCGTAAAGGTTCAAAATAGAAATCCCCCAGAGAAACCTCCATGCAATACATTCCACAGCAAAAAAAAAAAGATCTTCGTAAATAATTTAAGCCATAAACATAACTTTTTTCTGGCAAATTAGGACAACGGTAATTTAGAAAGTTTTTGTTCTTTACTCAAAGATATTGACCTATGATAAGCTTTGGTATATATCACATGACCTAAGAAGGAATGGAAATTATTTCATTGAAAAGTCTGTGCTTCATTCACACGATCCTCAACAAGACGTTTTATATAACAATATAAATAAACGACTGCATATTGCGCTCAACGGCTCACAAGGTACGCAGAAAGGAAAATTTTCTTTGTGTTTTTATAGCTTGTGTATTTTTTCAACACATGTTTGACGTGGCTGCATTTCTCGCCTGCTGGCGTAAGTTGTAGTCATCGGTTCTCAGTGAAAGTTGGGTGAAAGTTAGTTCAGGGTAGTGTAATGTTATTTATCATTACATACTGCTAGGTATACTCTACATGTATATATATATAAACAACTTCATGTCCTGCGGCTTCGACCACCCCACGCATGCAAGCTCTAAACCTCGTCATACCCACTGCACATACATTACATGTGCATGTAACAACCTTTGATAAATATACATATGAATTCGACAGATAACAAAAAAAAAAACTATCTTTCATATTAACGTAAAATGATGAATTTGGCTAGCTTCAACATCTCGATGATTTTTCTCTCCTCTTCCTTATCGTGATTAGGTTTATATTTGACGTGACAAGTCTGCTCTTGGCTTGTATCAAATTTCTGAAAGAATATTTCTAAAAATATAACCGTGCATTGAGTTAAACAAGTTTGTAAACTTAATAAGGATGCATTATATAAACATGCGTTATTCTATATCAGATGATTATTGTCACGGAGACGAGTACATGACTGATTGGGTTTTTTAGTCAAGTGTATTTGAAATGAAGAAGTGTTTTCTGAAATGGAGTTTAACGTCCTTTTTTTCTGGACCAACCAGGTTGTTAAAACCAGAGCTACACCATGCTATGAGGGAAATTTTGTTCCCACCTAATCCCACCCCCCCACCCCCAAGACCCCTTGCCGTCCTTGAATGGTAATGAGATAACAGAAAACATTAGAGTTTGATAATGAGTCAACATCTATTGGCCCATTTTATCACTAGACTGTTAATAGATCTCTTTGTGGTTTATAAAAAAGAATTTGTGTGGTAAAAAATATTGATGTTTATTTATTAACCAAATTAAAGACAATCTTTATAAAATGATTTTTTCAAAAAAGTAATCTTAAGAAAACAGATTTTACAAAATATAAAGTGCCAAAAATAGCGTAGATGTCAACATCGCTTCAACATTTATCCGTAATTTATCTAGTAAATAAAAAAAAAAAGAATCCAAAATTGTGAATCATAAATTGCCAATAAATCCACAAAACTAAATGTAATTTTTAATTATCTGTAATAATTCAAATTAAAAGAAAACAATTGATCTGTAACATTTCAAAGACTGTTTTAAAAAAAGAGGGAAAAATTTTGTGAATCACAGAATTCCAATAAACTGCCCAAACTAACTGTAAGTAATAGCCTTTATATTAAGTTAAGAGAGAGAAGTGTCATGTGATACTGTGGTCCGTACCCTGACTGTGTTCAGACCAATTTCTGTTATCTTGTCACTGTGCCAACATCATGTCCTATCTAACATCAAACAGTTGAAGAGAGTGGAGTAAGCTCGAGAAAGGTGATTTTAAAACCAGATGCTAACTCCCAACAATTTATAACACATCATTAGTCCAATAGTTTTCTTTCCTTTCTTCAAACCAAGTCATCATCAACTTTTATTTTCTGATGCACAAAGAGATATTTACATTCATCCTGAATCCTCGATTATTTGTTGATGGTTTTCATCGACTTTTAAGTATGAAAGGAAGATAATCAAAAAATTCCTGTACATAAATACATCTCATATTTTTTGGTCCTGCATGCATGTGATAGAATTGATAGAATTTAGAAAAAGACAAAAATTACACCATATGTTGTACATATAACGATAACTTAGTTCATATGGAATTGGGAGGCAAGTTGGAAGAGGTTGGGGTGGGGAGGAGTATGGTAGGGTACCAACAGACAGGGGGGGGGGGCATCTCCCCCTGGCCGCTAGAAAATTTTGAAATTTGTCAATTCTGAGAATGCTGTTTAGAACGCCTCTAGCATTCCAAATTCCAACATAAAAGCCTTTAAAATACATGATAATGAACACAAGTGAAACATCAACAGCCGACCAGAGAGCAATTAGATATATATCATTTAAAAACGAATAGCCTAGTAAAAAGGTTGAAAGCTTTGATCATTAGGGCATGGGTATACATTTATACCTTAGAAAAGGGCAGGGTACCATTTGCATACCCTCGTACCCGGGTTCCGGCGCCCCTGGGTTTAAGGATACCTTTGGTTATTAGACCATTTTAAATTGAACATGTGAACGGTTAAATGATACATTCACTTTAAATCATATTTTTCTCCATAAGATTTAAAAACTTAAAAAAAAACCCAGTAAACTGAATAAACTGAATGAATTTTCATTGACTGAAATCTGATGCCTGAGAGCTCTGTCTTTAAAAAGTTGGAATAAATAAAGACCAAATGGTTGTGATATTATGTTTAAACGATCGTGATATGAGAACAGAAGTCATTTTATATGTTACATTATCTCCACACAGGGATACACAGGACAAGGGTCTTATCTAATCCCCAGCTGCTTCCCATTACATCATAGGGTAGCGTGTCGCTTGTCAAGAAACAAGTTTCAAATTTCATCATAAACTTCCAGGAATACAGAGCCAGCATTCAACAGTCGAGTTGGTTACACCCTCTATTCCTGTGTCTCTTGTCCTTTAGGGCTATCAAATTTATTTGCCAAACAGAAGTCTGTCTGTTACATTTAGCTTCTGGAAGTTTGACCTTTGAGATAAACTTCATCCCTCGTTACTGAGCAGTTCAACAGAGGACTGTCTCTTTCCCCAGCGTTATCGCGCTAGAAACACGTTGCCTGTTCTGTGACAGTCTGCGCTGTTTTTATACTCGACAAAGAGCACTTGACTGTCTTAAACATAAGTAATTTGTTATCAGTAGAAATAAACATGTATTTTAATAACTACTTTTATTTCCCCCACGCCAATTTTTAAGACCTAGTTTTAGCCGTTTGAAGATAAACACAGAAATCTGTCCAATCATTTTGGACTTCGTGTTCTTTCACTTATAAATATTAGAATTAAATTGAAATTGTGTTTTTGAATAAATCTAATTTAACATTTGAATTCTGGCTTTGAGTTCAAGAGACTGGGTTTCTGAGTCATAATATGTTTACTCATTTTTATCCTTTTTTTGAAGCATCTGGAGACATTTTTGTAAATAAAATTAAAATCAATGGTTGAACAAATCTACAAATGGCTTCATGTACAAAATCAGACGTCTAATGTACTTTGGAAATGAAATGAAATGGGATTTTTACGTCCAGAACTTCAGCACCAACTGGCTAAGTAAAGATAGGCAAACGCTATGAGTGGGCATTCCCCTTGACTTACTCCATAGAGCTGAATTTATTTTATGCCGGAAGTCCTGTGACAACATAATTGTTTAGTAGACCTATGATCTATTTTTCATAACTTTCATTTTCCATTTCATTTTTGAAGATCGATAATTAATTTCACATATTTTGTCTCTTTTCAGGATAGTTCTGGTCGAGTGCTAGATAAATGGGTGTTGGCCTCAAAAGAAGAAGAAAATATCATCATTCAACAATTCCTACGATTTGGCGAAACTAAAGCCATAGCTCAGGAGATTCTCCTGCAAGGAACAAAAGAGACACAAGATTTGTACATAAAACAAACCACAAGGGCCGATTCTGAAATAAAAAAATTCATGGAACGAAGCAATATGACAATGCACAACTACATGCGGAGTATAGAAACACGGCAACTTTTTCCTGGACGTTTTCCTTTCAACATCCCACCAGTAGCACGGCTCATGACTCCTCCTGGACTACCATCGAGCTTCTCACCATCGGGAGAAATACGACCATTAGTTCTACCATCTACCTCCACACCAATCACAACATCACCGTTAAATCGACTACAGACTATGCAACCATTTGAATATCATCGAGATCACGGAAGTCCCAACCCGAGTCCTAACCCACTTGAGAAACCTGTCACAGTCACTGTCACGTCTCCTTGCGCGAGTCCTAAAAATCTGAGCACCACCTCCACATCAGTTAACTCTTCGCCTTCTCCAGTATCAAATCACAAGTTTTCAGAAAGTGATGGAGAGAACATTATCATATCAAGTCTGTCAACGAAAGAAGAACCGACACAGAACGCGATTGATTACTCCACGAAGGACGACTCTTATATGTCTGACCTTGAGAGAAAAGCAAAGCACATGAGAAAATCATCTAATCCTATAAAGCGTCAGTGGCAGCCATCAGCTGGTTTTGGGAGCACCTTCATGGGTCCAAATGGTAAAAAGAGAACGCTGTGTTCAGCATGCAACAAGACATTCTGTGATAAAGGGGCCCTTAAAATTCACTACAGCGCAGTTCATCTGAAGGAGATGCACAAATGCACGGTGGACGGATGTAATATGATGTTCAGCTCGCGCCGAAGTCGAAATCGCCACAGTGCTAATCCCAACCCCAAATTGCACATGCCTCAGAAGCGTAAGGAAGATTCACCAAGAATGGATGACAGTAATGGAATGAGTGACAATCCACCAACAATGGTTCTTCCACACATGATCCCGAGAAATCCAATGTCTTCCATGGACTCTCCTGGGATGATTCAACCCGACCCCAGATACTTCCTGGATCTGAATAACCAGCTCCCTTACTTCCCCAGCCCGGAAAAGTGGTCGAAGTTGGAACTCTCTGAATCTGAAGATGAACCCAAGGATCTCAGTAATCACAGTAACCATGGTGATAATCATGACAGGAACCGGTATAATGATGCTAATGATGGTGATGCTGAAGACGGGAGATCAGAAATGATGCTACATAAAGGAGGCAGTAGACGGAAGAATAATGCGCCAACTCGCTGCACACAGTCTGATGACATGTATGTCATGAGTGACGATAATTCTGATGATAAGGATCCAAACGAGAGGAGTCACCAGGTCAGAAGTCGATCAGGAACGTTCGAGGGAAGAAGATCCGATGAATATCAACCAGAAAAACGTTTCAAGACTGAACCGAAAAGTGGATTAGACAATTCGGATGATATGGACATGGGAAATGAGTCGGACGATGAAAAACCTGTCACTCCAGCTAAGAAAAACGGAAAAAGTGACACCTGTAATTTTCCCAAAATAGCATCCCTTTTAACCAACAGTCTTCCGGTAAGATGCTGTCCTCCAATTACAGGATCTTTCTCATCTCCTAGTGAAGAATGTCCCAGTCCTGCTCAACATGATTCCGATCAAGAATCCAATGATTCGACTGATCCGTTGTCACCGAAAGAAAATGGAGATTATTTGGATTTATCAGCCAGCGAAATCCCCATAGATAAGGAGAATCCCAAAAAGTGTGTCGCCTGCGGTAAAAGTTTTGGAAATGCCTTTGGTGTGAAAATTCATTACCAAAATGTTCACCTGAAATTGATGCATCCTTGTTCTATCGATGGCTGCAATGCCAGGTTTCCTTCCAAAAGAAGCAGGAATCGTCACGCCAGTAATTTGAATTTACATCGAAAACTCCTCTCTACAGAGGGCGATTTATCAGACAAGAACAACGAAGGCTCTGTCCAGGATTTGCGCGAGGATATCATCAAGCAACTGTATGGTCCACAACATTTGATTGGGTACGGAAAACCAGAGAGTAACAGAACGAATGGTCGGAAAAGTCCAACTTCGGATGGACTTAGCGATCACAGCAAAGAGGAAGAAGATGAAGATGAAGGAGAAGCAGATCCTGATGACAAAATGGACACAAGTGCAACAGAAAAGGAATCCCCGGAGGTCAATGGTAACGATGCGTTAGACTGCCACATCTGCGACATAAAGTTTGAGGATAGCCTTGCGCTACAGGAACATTTTGAAACGAGTCACCCGAAAGAAACCATACAAAACGGACGAGAGAAAATATTCACGACAACGAGAAAAAGTAGAAGCAGACATCGTATAAACGGGAATCTCCATAGTAACATGGTCAGTGGTATCTCCTGATAAATTCATCTGGAGACGAAGCTGTCGCTTTTCACGTGATGCTTCTTCTATACAATGAAATCACAAAGAGCCTTGATCTGATTGGTAGAAACTTTAGACTGTTAAAACGTAGATGTTACGAATCATAGAAATGTTAGTTCAACAATTCCACGACATATTTTTTAGTATTACATTTTTTTTTCTTTCCAGTTTTCCAATCATTAGAACATGTGTGCCAAATAACGGACCAATTTTTTGTAGAGGGGTTTTCATTAATATGAACATCTTGAATGTGCTTTCATCTGAGGATTATTTCATACAGAGGTTAAAAATTAAAACAATTTGAAAAAATGTATTATAATCCAGTGTAGAAAAAACTATGCAGTTAAATTTGTTGAAACGTTGTTTTTTTTAAAAAAAACGGACATCAGTTATTAGTTTACGAATGAACAATGCAGCATTATTATTCATTTATTGATTAATTGGTGTTTTGAAAAGGAGAAGATAACTCTATAGGATGTGACATGTGTAACCATGGTGATGTCATGGTGATGGCCTTTGCCCTGTCAAGTGTATTAAGCAATAATTATACATACTTTATATAATATATATACATAGTAAATAAGTTAGTTGTATATAGTCACGACATTAGACATTAGAAATATAGCCACACAGTTCATAATTAGACATTTTTACACACACACACACATATAAAAACGCAGAATTTGAACAAAATTCAACGTGTAATGTAATTGAATATTATGCAATTAGCAATTATTTTACATAGCGTTTAAGTTGTTTTTGGTTTATTAAGTGTGTGTATGTTCGTTGATTTTTCATGAAATGCAATTTGATTGAATAACATTTGTACTCTTTGCAAATTATCGAACAGATGACGCTTTTTTAAATAGCGAGGTTTTCGGGACATGCGTGCAATTTAATTACAAAAAATGTTGTAACACACGACACTGTTGTTATTTTTGAAAATCTTTCTTTTTAAGGTGATAACTCAATTACGATGCCAGTATTAAAAGTCAAATTTTTTCGTTTTAATTAATTTTTTTTTTTTTTTAGAGAGCAGTTTTTAATGATTATGCAATCTAGTCAATTTTATGTAATTATTCAATATCAGAAAGCAATATTCATATCTTTTTAATTATATTTATATTATGCAATATGCAATTAGTCATTTTATTGGTTGATAATTTGTTTCATATTTCACCTATATGCAAGTAATGATATTTCAATTAAGATGTGCTATATAGCGATCAGCCTGTATTAATTAACACTGTTCTTGTTTTTGGCCGAGAGAGTTTATCGGGATTTTCCCGTGTGGTTTCACCTTGTCAGTGGTGCAGGACAGAGGACCTGACAAAGATAGCTGTCTAATGGTTCGGTTGGGACAAAAACCAAGGTCCTGTGCAGACATTGGAGTGCACATAAGAGATCCCTTGGAAGTTGGAATTCAAGATAAAAGTAGGCCATAGCGCCGCTGTTTGGGCAAAATTTCCCTCATGTAGCACACTGTATGACACATGCCCGTCTTCATAAGCCCAATCGGAGCAGAACAGTAGGAGGTTAAACCCCATTTCATTTCTGCTCTTGTTTGATATGGGCTGCACCAGGGCTATAGTTTCAGTTATATTTGCCGGTCTTGACTGACTGACTTTGAAATTGACCAGCTGGAGAATTTATCTGTCAGTCAATTTATTTACCATAAAATTAGAATTTCAACGAATTTAAAAATAAAACACAATAATTACAATCAAATTTATTGTTTTTATGTGCCAAAACACTTTCAAATGAAATATATATAAAGAATTAGAATAATGACAAAAAACATATTTTGCACATTTAGGAAACAAAAATGTCCAAAATTTCAAATGCATATCTTAGTTCTCACATTAGATTAGATTTTCGCGAAAAAAAAAACCATATTCTTATGATTAGTTTTCTGTGTAATTTCAAAACGTGAATTCTGTTTTCCCAGAGAAAAAATGCCAATGTGAATAAGAACAGTGTTAATTCTGAGGGAATGATTTGTCTTTGAAAACTAGAAAATATTTTATTCTGTTATAGATGCTAAGCTTTTACAATAGTAAAATAGAATCATATGATTAGAATTTTAAAGATCATTGTGTTCGTAAGACTTTTGGCGTGCTTCCACGTTGACATATCTACGCAGAAATCTTCACATGAACAAAGAAGGTGCTATTATCGGTGTTCATTCGTTATTTTAGGTTGAATCTTTTTATCACCATTTTCGTCTGTATTCAATAAAGAAGACTCCAGTATATCGCGACAAACTCGTAATAAAACAATTTTTTTTGTAATTGTATTAATACTCAGGTTTGAATCACCATCAGGAACCCAAATGTTTCTCACCACTGGTTTAAACGGGCATCCGGGAAAATGGGCACACAGATCGACAGGCAAACATGTTGTATCATTCTAGCTGATTCCCCTTGTGCTGTAATATCTGCAGTAGTTTCTGTGTCATTACGGAGCAGATGTTACTGGACGATCAAGTAGTGTGACTGGATAACAACAAACCTTAACTGATTACACTTGGTGATCATGGGTGCATGAATGGATATTACTGGAACAGATATTACAGGATGACCAAGATGGTTAATTTTGATTGGATTCTTCTGTAAAATGAGCAGTAAACATCGTATAAGCCCATAGTAAATGAATATTAGTTAATACAGTATGGTGAAAAGCATTTTGGCTCCTCAATGGGGTTTAATGATTGGCTGATTTGTTGTTTCAGACAGCCAATGAAAATATCTCATTTTTAAGTGCAATGAATATACTAGCCATGTTCAATCAGTTCTACACCTCTAAGTTTGAAACAGAAGTGGTTGTCATAATAACCAAGGTTACTCACCTTTTCCTGTTTTCAAATTAAAGATCACTGTGTCTTATTGAACAAGGCTTTTAGCTGTAATATTACCTCACAAGCTTCATATGTCTCCATCACTCCGGTATATATTATGGCCATTTAGGATTTAACTTATATTCTGAATGCTTACTGTCTGTTACACTAGGACCTGGATAGCTCGGGGACCAGTATGGACCCATGTTTGATTAAAACCCCAAATGTTAGGGTCCTCAGTGTCACAGAAAATAAGCATTGGAAATTTTTCAAAAATTTGATTTGGGATAAAAATAAAATGGTGATGGCACAAAATTAAATTAGCATTTTCAAATATTAAAGATGCATTATGTAAGATTTGGATAAAGAGCTGACCGTTCTTGCTATACCAGTTCAGAAATAGACAATGAAAATTGACTATATTGAAAATTTCAGTCAACTTAGTTTATTATTAAATTGAGTTTTGTTTTTGGCTTACATTGTCAACAGTGGAACACGAAATCACAACATTGGTCTTTTCTTAGAACTTAGAATTTAAATATTTACTGACATCCACATCACAAAGGAAATCAACACATCAAAACCTTTTTTTTATTTTTGTACCAAATCAAAGAGATGTAGTTATTCAAATTATTGACATAAATTGAGATCATATAAATCTGATTAATTCATTCGTAGACAAATCAATTTAAAAATTGAATTAACACATTATTGTGTAAAGTTTGTGAAAACTGTGTTTTTTTTAATGTAATTGACTGATATATCATGTTTTATCATATCATTATTTATCATAGTATAGAATAGTATAAGACTTAATATTCTAGATATGCAAATACAGTAAAACCTCTCTATAACCGTTTTGAATGGTCTCCCAATCCATCTATTTTCAAATCCACAAATTGACCAGTTTGTGAAAAAGATCATTAATTTTATAAAGATTATTTGGAGTTAATGCCCTGTTTAGAGAGGGTTTACTGTATATATATTAATTGGTTTAGTATAATAATAATCAGTATTTGATTTCAGAGCTTAAATCAAAAGGTGTTGTATTTTTTAGATGGTTTTATTTATTTGAATTTAATGTATAAAGTTATATTATGTATACAGTAGATTATCTGTGTGTTTTTATCAAGCATGTCTGTATTTTACAAGTTTTGTATTATTGTATCAGAAACCATTATATCTGTGTTCACTCTAAAAGCTGCAAAAATATCTTACTGTAATTGCCCTAACACTAAATACTACAGTTGCCCACAAGTAATGACAACAGTTCCTCACCAGTACTGACTGAAGTTCCCCATCAGTACTGACTGCAGTTCCCCATCAGTAATTACTGTAGTTACTCATCAATAACTGCAATTTCTCATCAGTAACTACTGCAGTTCCTTAATCAGAAAGGTACTGCTCCCTATCATAAAAGGATACAGTTCAGTACTAAATATACAGATCTCTTCCACTTTGTACTGCAATTGCTTTCTGCAACAATAAAAAAAGAAATAATGTGCCAAATAAAATAGAAAAGGGGCCGTAGTTGCCCTTAGGAGAAGGATACAATTATATAAATGATTTATCTAAGGATAGGATCAATTTTTGTTGATCATTTTGTTCTCATTGTTTTGTGTGTTTATAATTTTATAAAACTAAATGGCAATTAATAAAAAATGCAAATTCGAAGTTTATAAAGTTTATGTTACTGTTTTATGGGCTGTTAACGATTAAAAGATAAGATCAACTTCCTATTGAGATATGAAAACTTGATATCCCACCAATGTGTATCATATGTAAGGTATATCGT
Source organism: Patella ulyssiponensis (assembly GCA_963678685.1). Classification (NCBI taxonomy): domain Eukaryota; kingdom Metazoa; phylum Mollusca; class Gastropoda; family Patellidae; genus Patella; species Patella ulyssiponensis. The sequence continues at coordinate 8,228,795 of OY783228.1, read as the reverse complement.
TATTTGTATTATATTATTTTGCGATATTATAATAATATCGCTGATCACTAAATTTGATGCAATTTCTAAGAGAAGATGATTTTGTAGCCTTAGACATTTAGATGCATAATAATTATAGTCTTTTTCACCATGCAAATCACTTTGCAAACTCTGCTTCCACCCTGTGCCTGAGGCCTTATTCTTAGAAGATTTGTTTTTATTGGTGCATGATATCCAAGTATCACTTTAACATACTCAAATCTAATACTTTTGTCTTTTTATTGTAAATTTTTTGAAAATCTTTTTTTAAGAATAAGGCCGAAGTAGTGTAAATTTTCTTGTAAAAAGTGTAAAAAGGTAGTAATTGAACTAGTTATGTCTTTCTATGTTAAGATATTTTACACAGCGCTGAGTCGTCAGTTTGTTCAGATAGTTTGAAGGGGTGTAGGCCTACATGTGATTGACAATTCGTTCATATTCTTTGGATATTGTTAACGATTCGTACAGTAAACCGTGACCGATGCCTGAGATTACCAGCAACCCATCAATACCAACACAAAATTTTAAACTAAAGTCAAAGCAATGTAATTTTTAGTTTCTAGTTCTTCAGGCTTTTGATAAATGAATCACCTGGCAAGTCTCGTGATCAAAATTTTAAAACGTGTTCACAAAGAACAAAAATTCAAATTTGTATGGTCTAAATTACGAGAAGTGGTACCAGGTGTTCTATTGACAGAAATGTATCAATTTTATATTTAGTCAACACATGTATTGGTAAATCTGAAACCTCAATAAGAACGGAGGAGCATTATCCATTAAACTAAATTAACGTACTCTTAAGAACGCTGCCTTTTTATTGGCTGACAATTAAAGATTTAACTAGAATTTTAACTGTCAACCAATGAAAAGGCTGAATCCTTAGAATGTGTTAGTTTAAGGTTTCGTGATTAAGTCATGCAGTTGATACGAGTTGCTGATGATTGTTTTCTATTAGAAGAACGCGAAGATGAGTTTACAATTTTTTTTATATGTTTTAAATATAAGCAATCTTGATAGATAGCAATAATAACTTGTAATAAAACTAGATATTAAAAAATATTTAAAAAAAAAACCCAAAAAAAACAAACTTGTCATTATACTACATAATATAGAATCTATGCACTTTTTTTGAAAAACAGTTGTTTTTAAAACTTGTTTTTTTTTTGTTGACTTATTTGTATATTAATCTTGTCGATAGAAAGAAAAGTTTTTGTGTTAAATATTACTTGTGCCATTTTTAAAGAATATTGTTGGATTAAGATGATTGCGTTGTATTTGTTGAATTGCTATAAGTATACTAGTTATTTTGTTAAATTCAGTTCCAATGTAAATTTTCACACTAAATTATCTTGTTAGAAACTACACGAATACCCAACCCTGTGATAAGGTGAAATTTAGTTGTCAGGGAAAAATGGTTATTTGAATTTTTATAATTTTAGTTTTTTTTCGTATTTCAACAAAATCAAAATGTATATGTCTACATGTTATATTAGAATCAAACCCTCAAAGAAGCATGCTTGGACAAACTTTAGACCCTTTCCTCAAAACCAGCTTCAAAAACTTAGGGTCTGCTATTTCTCCTGAAACAAACTTGGATAAAGTTTAGGTCTTTCTCTTGAAACCTGCATTGATAAATGTAGGGCAAAAATCTTTGATAAACTTAGGCCAGGGTCAGCCCGTTCTGCTGAAACGTGGTATTACTTTATCTTACAAAAATTATTCAGCATTATTTTTATCAAAGGATGTTTATCAGTGTAGGTTTAAGTAAATCATGATTTTAAATTATTAAATTGTAAAAAAAATGCATTTTATTGTATAATGTTTGTGTAAAGATGTATCGTAATCTATTATTTAATAATTTTTGCTTTAATGTAAAAAAAAATCCCAATTTATTAAAAGTTAAATGCTAAATTTAGCGCAGCATATCAAATTCGTGCCAACAGTATAAATATTATTATTATTATTATTATTATTAACTGTAGTTGTGATTGTATGTATTTAAGGGTTATATAATTAACCGTCTTGTTCTTTCCAATAAGAGAGTTGTCTCCCCCTACCTTATCTCCCACCAGAGTTATCTCCATATAACACGTAATAGTTTAAGGAATATGATATTTAAAACATTTAAACCTATTCAGCGCTTGAAAAATATGGGAAAAATTAAATTTCAAACCTGCAATGACCATGAAAATATCCATTTGCACTGAAATACCAAAGGGGGTGGCCACGGGGAAGGAGGGGCTTTGTGCGATGAGGTGTTAAACTAAATGCGTGCTTATTTTGGAGTGTCCATTTCGTTTGAGATATGCACTGGAATTATCCGAAAATACTTGTAAACAAATTCTGATCAACAAAATAACATCTAAACCAAAGTACAAAAGTACTTTAAGATTGCTAAATGGTTCTTTTCTTTTCTTTTGAAAAATTTCCCGCTTCCAAACTTACTCAAATAAGGGGAGATAATCTACTTGTTGGAAAAGATTAATGTGTTAATACTTTTAATTAGATTTATTTATAATGAATTGATTAATTAATTAATATGTATGAGTGTAATTTATTAAGTTGTGAATGCATGGCTCAAGAATAGTAGAGATTAGAGAAATTGATTTTTTTTTTTAATGTCACGTGTCGTATATATTAGACTTTTTTTTTTCTGTTGTCAAGTTCGGTAAAATGATTATTTTATTGTCAGTATTCTTGTTAATTGCCAGCCGACCTATTTATACATGAAATTTGACTGTCTCTATACATATATATACAGCAGTCGGATTAGTAATAAACGTTTACAATTAATTACAATCATTTTCTTTTCTTTAAATGTGCCCCAGTTGTACGTGACAAGGAGTGAGGTCGCCTGACCAACATCGTGGGTTTTCTCAGAGTCCTCCCAGTGCTAAAGATCCCAATGCGAAAGCAAATTATTGAAATAAAATTAAACCATTTGTTAGTCCTACATGACTCTCTCTCTCCTTGATTGTGTGTGGGTGTTTGGAGGGATGCTATTTCAGAATATGGCCGAATGGGCATTAAAGGAAGTCAGAATTTGGTCCTTTGTCAGAAAATAGGATTAATAAGCTTCCAGTCCGTTAAAAAGACATTAGCTACAAATTATGCAAACTCCCAAGGCCATGGCGCATTAGTGAGTAGCCAGCTCTAAGAGTTGGGGGGGGGGGGGCTACTGAATTTTTTGGATGGGCTGAGGATGTTGCCGGCTAAGAACACTCCTAAGAAATCATTATTGTTGCGAAATATTTGGGGGGGCTAATTCGATTTGGGGGGAGGGGGGGATAAGCCCCCTTCTAGCCCCCCCCCCCCCCATGGCTACGGGACCAAGTGTTCCTCTTTCTCATTAACCAGGATATCCAGGGTTTTCTTCAGGAGTTGATCAAAGTGAAATTGGGTTTAATGTCTGTTCTGTTCTTACTGGGCTAATAAAGATGGGCAAACACCATGCAGTGTGCTATGAAAGAAATTTTTCCGGGACAGTGGCTCTGTCAACGATTCTTTACATGCATGCCAATATGTACATGTGATCTCTGTTTTCATCCCATCTGAATGACTATATGCTGTCCCTTGCCAGGTCATCCGTCCTACACCACTGACAAGGGGTGGGGTGGGGGCGATGCTGGAAAATCCTGATGAACTTTTGCAGCCGACACTGGGATTGAATATGGTACCTCCAGAGTAGTGAGCCCATTTGTTATTTAACATCCAAAGTCAAACATGTGTTATTTACCAACCCCCAGTCATAAATGTGCTATTTACTGCCCCCCCTCACCTCCCACTCATAAATGCATTATTTACCATCCCACAATCATAAATGTGTTTTTCACCCCTCACACACAGTCATACATGTGTTATTTACCATCCCAAGTCAAAAATGTGTTATTTACCACTCTATAATCATAACTGTGTTATTTACAACCACACTGCCATAAATGTGTTATTTACCACCCAAATGTCAAAAATGTGGTATTAAATAAGATTATTTTAAAAAACCCATAAACATAGTTGTGGTATCCTATATATGGTATTTACCAACCCCCATTCATAAATGTGTTATTTACCACCCCCACCCACCTCCCAGTCACAAATGTGTTATTTACCACCCCACAATCATAAATCTCAATTAGTAACAAGCAAGCAATGTTCTTAACCAGTCTATGTATGGGAAAATAACCAGGGGGCCAAGAAACAAGTTAAATACCCATATTTGGTCCATTCTACCTTAGAAAAGTTTGAAAAGGCATCATTAATTCGTAATTCTTGCCCCATATTACACTCTGACAAGTGGTTATATAGGATGTAGTATAGGGAATCGTGAGGAAGTGAGAAATTTTAAATATGCAATAACAGATGATATAATCATTTTATTCAAATTGAATGTAAATTTTACTTTTTGATTTGATCCCCGTTTCATTCGATATTCCAAATAAATAAAATCATTCTTTCATAGATTATCCTAATTTGTCGGTTAAATATTCTCCCACTCTTTCCTGGTGATTGAGATTTGTTTTAACGTCCTGGGCTGAAGACGGTTACCTCGGCGGATGTATTTGAGCAATTTGAATAAGTACCAGGCTAGTAACAATTTTATTAAATCTTGTTGATATACATACCGTAGTTCAAATGGTTTTGTAATATCATGTCGATTTGGTTAAAACACAACACCATGCAGATGGTGGTTGCCTAGCATCCCCACAGGTCTTTGGCCTACCGTTGACTCAATGGGTTCAAGCAAAAAGCCCAATGGACAGCTGGAAGAACATGTCTTCTATCCTATGACACATCCGTTAAATTGATTCAGTATTCATACAGGCCTAAACGCTCAATCAATCTCAGACTAAATTAGCAAGAAAAGAAATGTTTGGGTCATTTTTTTTCCATTTCGTATCATGTTTTGACAAGTTTCCCCTTTTGGGAATTTTGACACATCAAAGTTCTTTGTCTGGCTGGATTCTGTTTCACTTGTCGCTTCTGAAACTCGTGGAAAGGGGACACGAATCTTGGGAGTCGACTTGTAAAAGTTTAACAAGATATTCATGTATGGCATCAACACGAAATATCACATAATACTCCAGAGGGGTGTTTTTTGGAATCATTAACATAAACATGTAAGGTTCACATTTCCTCGAATCCATAACTGGCCATGATCGGATATAGAGGATGACAGACAGCGTATCGCAAACCTATCTCGGCTTTAATCATTTATTCATTGCTGGTTATAGATTTCTTTATGTGTTTTCTGCTAATTTGTCAAGTACACGACCACTCAATTAGATAAACAAAATCAGGAGAAAGTCATGTCTCGTGTCGTCTGCGTCAATGTGTAGGAAGGCGCGAAAATTCAGCGGCGTTACACGAAGTAATGTATCACCCCGTTGACACCTCAACAAGATGGAGGGGAACGAATTGACGCGACCCGAAGACGGGGCTAGCAGCTCATTGTGATAATGTATAGGCGAATTGTCCAATGTTTACTAATCAAATACGAATATTACGGGACAGTTTGGCACGTAACTTGGATTAATATACCAGATCGCCCTCCAGGGTATTCTTAGACTCTATTTTTCATGAATGATTTACGTTTTTAATTAGGCTTCTATCACAATCTTGTGCTGTCCTATGATGCTAATGTCACGAATATTAACCCTTTCCTGCCACTGAGTTATCAATATTTAAAATTTCATCGGCTATTGTCACATGGTATCGCACGGGTGCGTGACGATTAGAATTCTACAAGTGCTTTACTGTTGTCAATTAGCAAGACATCAAAGAAAACGAGGCATGTCAACGTGGTCTGTCTTCGATGGCGCACGAGATTGCAATCTCGCCAGTACTGGAAAATACCGTTAATTTTTAATAACGAGCAGGATGTGGGACATGGAATTGTCGCACGGAATGATTCTAAAATTATTTTTGATTATATGGTTGTTAATTGTTGTTCTTTGTATATATTTCTAAAGTTTGTAACTGAACTTTTGGATAAAATACTAGAGAAGTGGGCAGCTGTCTCCGGTTTTAGGATCCCGCCGTGGTGCCCAGAAGACCTTCGGGATTTGCCATGCTGGGGATGGCAATGAACTAGTGCCTAGTAGTTCAAATGGAATGAAACACTGGATGGATATCAGCTCTCCACCCAACATGATCCTATACTGTCGCTTCATCAAGAAGATATCCGACCATTTCTACCAGGTCCCCACCCCTTCCACCTAACACGGATTCCTATCATCTACATCTATCGACCCAACAACGTTCCCACCGCCTATTCCGACGTGATTTCCTTGTCATTTGTGCAGGACGGAGGCCCTGACAAGAACAGCTGTCTAGTCGTTCGGGTAGGACGAAAAACCGAAGTCCGAAGTATACATAGGCATGCATGTAAAAGATCCCTTGACAGTTTGAATTCGATTTAAGAGTAGGCCGAAGTGCCGCTGTCCGGCCAATTTCGGAGTAGAACTACTAGAACAGTAGCTCTTTAAACTCCAGTTCGTTTCATTTCATTTCATTTGGGGCGAATGCCCGCCTCCTTGCTTGATATTCATCAGACAGTATTTCTAGGAATATTTTTAACGTGGATGTAAGAAGCAAATCGTAAACTCCCACGACGTTGATATTTCAGTGCAGTTGTAGGTATGAGTTTATACAGGAATTTTGAAAGAGGTGCGGGGTGTCGTGTGTTGGATAAGTGTGGGTGTCTTATGAGCATTTAAAATAGACCTTTAACAGAACGACCCAGCCCTGCACCATTGACAAGTGGAAACCGGATTGGAAAATCCCCCATAAATTTTTTTCGGCCAACACCGAGATCGACCGCCTTGATAATGAGCCAGTCACTGAGCCACATAATCTGATCGGTTGACGTCATGCTGATAATTTTAACTGGGGTATATAGGTCTCGTGTATTCATTGGTGTGCATGTAAAAGGACCCTTGGCAGTTAGAATTCGATATAAGGGTGGACTGTAGTGCCGCTGTCCGGGTCAAATGCTTCCTCAGCACACTATGCCGTAGGCCCGTCTTCATTAGCCCAGTCGGAGCAGTAGGACGTTAAACCCAGGTTCAGGGCGGCGCGAGGGCGGAGACTGAGTTATCACTCAACCTTCTCTTTGGAGTGCCATTCGGTGATAAAAGGATATGAAATAATCTTTCCGTCGCGTTAGGGGCCCCGCAATTCTAGCTGGGCTTTGGATAAACCACAGTTCATTTCATTCTCATCCAGTTACTACATGCCCCTAAAACAATAAATAGTTACAAAATAAACATTATCGGCGGTTCCCGAGAGATTAGGCATACCGCATTACCATTCAGGGTCCTGATTCTCGAAATCGTAACTAAAGATAAAATACAAATTTTAGTAGATACTTCAATTTTGATTGGCTAAGCCCTAAAATAAAACCTATATTATCCATTCAAATTACTAAAATTGGCATTTTTATCTTATTCAAAAATTTTTGTGAATCAAGGCCCTGCACATAAAGATCCACCTACTTTATATTTCGAGAATAGATCTCTGTCCTTAATGGCCGCCATATCTAAAAATTAATATAGGTTCTTCTCCGTTTCACATCTTTGATACACACAACGATGTCAGTAGCGGATTATCAGTGAGGCTGATGAGGCTGCAGCCTCAGGCCCAAAGATTTTGTAAAAAAAAAAATTTTGTTAGACTTGTCTGATACGATTTAAAACGCATAGACAATGAATGTTAGGGGGTGGGGTTTAGGCCCAACGGGAATCAACATAGGCCCTGACCCGAAATTAATTAGGCCCACGCCTTTTTAAATAGGCCCTCCAGAAACTGCCGCCTCAGGCCTTGGTGGAGCTTAATCCGCCACTGAACGATGTAATAAACGTTTTACTAAATGGAAGCAGAATAAATACTCAACATTATTCTCGATGTATAAAATGTCGGTCAACTAGCTTAGTGTCTGTTCTCAAGCGAAGCTAACTGTGGATGGACAGCCAAAGTTTAATATGACAGATTTACATGTAGGCTACCTAGATATTCTCAGAAAAAAATAAACTTTGGTGTGAATAAACTTTTTAAATCTTGGGGAGAATTTGATACCATTTACAAATCCAAACTTTATTTGTAAAAACATGACGAAAATTGATAATAATGTGCACTTCCCCACCTCCAAATATTGTCCTTTCAAATGACCTCTAAAATAAATCATCTTACTGCAATTCATGGGCACGCCATATATAAAATAATCTACAATATTATTCTTGAATTTAAAAAAATAATACGTGGAAATTCATAACCCGTTGATTTGAAATCATATGTTGGCTTTAACACTGTATAAATACTTCAACGGAAGGAAGATGAAATTCAGCCAGTAAAAAAATCAGAAGTGATAAATAATGGATGGCAGAAAGGAAATGTTTCTGCACCGTTTTCGTCTGTTTTGACCTTTAATTGCTATCAAAGAAAGTCAGCCACGCGACCAGGACTTATGTATATATACCAAACAGTAAACATAGCCGACAGATGGTACATGTTTCACGTCACAACTGCGCGTGCTTTGTCCCGCTAGAAGGCACGAGATAGAATGGTGCCACGAGGAATTCAGATGGTAACTTGGCAACGTATCAAAGTCATCGAAAGGAAGAAGACTCCCGAAGAGACAACGTCTGCAAGAAAACGAGGGATGGAAACAGCAGACGATAATATCGCGGTCGGAACCTGGCGATAGGTTTCAAACATTAAACAACTCTATAATTAAAGGCACATCCCTGCATCTACCGCGACAAGAAACGATGATTAGCTGCAGACTGAATTAAAAACTTGATTAAAGATCACATCAGCGAAAAATAAATGATAAAATGTCTATATATATAATTTCTGCCATGTGTATATTTGTATGCTGCCTTTAGTCTAATGGGATCTATAAGTACATTAGCATCTTACAAGTCTAAAGAAGTTATTTCCCCATGGGTCTTGGGTGGCTTATGTATCATATTATGGCTAGGTACAAAATATCCCTATCCATCCCATGACAATAGGCTACCTATATTAGGCTAGATTCACCTGTTACTGTTAGAAACATTTGGAGGACAGATCCTAAAATCGCTCCATGATTAATTTTTAAAGAAATGAAACGAGTGTTAAACATCTGCATCAACTGGGCTACCTAAGATGAGCAGAGACCTGTGCCATAGCTAAATTTGCCCTACAGACTACTATTTCTTCAAATTCCAACGGTCATGGGTATTTTTCTGTAAACGACACCACAGATTACCATCTCATCCAAAAAACTAGATACTAGTTCTCGCTCGACCCACTGTACTGCACCACAAACACGACATGCACATAAGAGATCCCTTGGCAGTTGGAATGCTGCTGTCTGAGCAAAATTTTCCTCACAGCACACTGTGTGGCATATGCATGTCTTCATTAGCCCAGTCGAAGCAGAAATAGTAAACTGTGACCCTCAAAGGTCAGAAATGTGACTCAACTCTAGGTGACAGCCCAGTTGGCAATATAGTGGCACCATAATTTGGTGACTGTTAATAGCCTTTAGCAAGTTTTCATAGAGTTCAATGAGCACACAGATGAAATGTTTTGATTCATTTAATTTCCCAGTGAACAGATTTTTGATAGTTTGATTTTCTATGCTCAACAAAAACTCTTCCCAACATTTATCAAAGTTTAAAGGTACTGTTGATCAAAGGGAGGTAACTCCAATAATACTTGACAATATTGGCTGTATAAAACTTTAAATCATGTCCTCTAACTACCTTGTCCAAACTGAGAGAGCTTTTTTAAGGAGTGATTTTTAACTTCTTCAAATTATTGAGAGTCCTTTTCAGATCACTAGCCAAATAAGGACAGCAATGAATGAAAATGCATGTTTGAAATGGAGTTTAAAAATAGCATCCTACTTTTTGGCACTGACCGGGATACTGAAGTGAAATAAAATAGAGATTAACATCCTACTGTTCTGCCCCTAAACTGGGCTAATTCCAACTGCCAAGGGATCTTTTACGTGCATGCCAATGTGTAAACAGGACCTTGGTTTTTCGTCCCATCCAAACTACTAGACAGCCTGGGCTAATGAATATACAGTGTGTTGTGAGATAAACAAATGATGTTATTTCTAAATTTATTGTTAATCAGTGAATGTTCTTATACAAAATACTGATACAAAGTCATAAAGCGACGTTCAGATAATGTCTCGGATAATATCCAAATTTAGTATATACCGGTACCTCAATTTTGATTGGCTAAGCACTAAAATCAATCTAATATTATCCAATCAAATTACTAAAATTTGTACTTTATCTTAGATATATTTTCGTGAAATAGACCCAGAGCCCTGTCTCTCGAAATCTTAACTAAAGATAAAATCCAAATTTTAGTGATACTTCAATTTTGATTAGGTAAGCACTAAAACCAATCTATCCAATCAAATTACTAAAATTTGGATTTTATCTCAGTCAAATTTTCGTGGAGCAGTCCCCCGCTTTTTAACTAAATAATACATTGATATCAGTAAATTATATGGTCTACAAACTGGTTGAATAATCACAAATACATGTTGGTTTTCTGGTTAATAAAATACACTATTAAGTTATGGTCTTTCTATCAGTCTGTGCTTTCAAATAAATATTTCACATTTTTTACACTTAATGTAGCAAGTACACTACATGTATATATATGGTTTATCAGGTTATGTTTACTGTGTTTCTATTTCTGTTGTAAAACAGTTCATTATGTGTGGTTGAATGGTAGAAAGTAAGACATTAATATCAATATATTATGTAATGTCTAGCTCAAGACCATTAAACAACTTAAAATACAGACACTATCCTGCACATGCTATTCAATGAAATGTGTCACACGCGTCCAATATTTCATCTGGTATCAATAATGTAGGATGACGTCATATCTGTATTTAATGCCCCAATAACACTCTTGTTGTAACTAAATAATATGTCTCAATCCTCATTCATTCTGGTCAACAAATTGTGTTATTTTACAATATTCCAATTAATTGATGATATAAATTTCATCTTAACACACCTAATTTAAAAAATTGGAAAAATTCAACTAATCGATTTGAAAGTCTTACGTAAATCTTTTCAAATGAGACTTTGATATAAAATATTTTCGAACCCTCTGGACAAGTAAAATAGGTCGTAATGGATAATTTACACAACAGGTAGGACATTTAAACATCTAGTACTTAGAATAAGGGTATTATTTATTTTCGGGGGCTGCCAAGCCAGCAAGAGTGTTATTGTCCCTTTAATGCAGGATTAAACACACAGTACTAATGTTTTATATGAATAAGTGACAACAATCCATCAGAATATTTCAACTACCACTCTCGGCTTTTTCTTCTTTATTTTGTTCTGCTTCAGCCATTTTTGTTCTGTTTCTTGTAGCTTCTAAATAACTTGTTGGATGAATGGGAAGAAATCCACAGAGCCCTAAAATACAATAAATATAGAGACAGTGAGAATCAAAACCACGCCAGTTGACACAATGACAAACGTTATGATACAGCACGCACGTCTGCTAACCCTTCCACTATCCAACCCCCTCAATAAATATGGTAAAATGAGGATTATCATCCATTCAACACAATCTAGATGATTTCGGGACTATCACTGAATATTTGTATTTCAATAATACTTTTGTGAGAAGGGGTCTTTCGCAGTCAGAGGGAAACAGAAGAACTAAAAAAAACTTGAATCAATGCAGACCTTATGATTTAAAGCTCACACGTTAGACCATTCTGCCACCCCTACAGTGCGAACTGCCCTTAATATAAAGGAATACTGCACTCAATCTACAGTCCCAAACCTAGGGTAATACCCACATCACTCAAAGTTAAAATGAAAACAAACTCATAGCAAGCCTGGAAATAAGTAACCTGTCACTGACAATGTCAGACACAGATTCAGGCTTTGTCAGGCACAAAAACTCTGGTGCCTGTCATTTTGTCCGGCACTGATTTGTCTTTATTGCCGATATTATTAATACATGTACGGCATTAAGATGAAAATGTCAAGTACTATTTCATTGGTGCCTGACATTTTGTCAGGTACATCTAAAACCTTTATTTCCAGGCCTGACTCATAGCAAGGGAGGCAATCTAAAACGCAATGTATCCCATATAAAATTGTTATTATTCAAGTCAGGAAATAAGGCAATTGTCACAGACATTTTCAGATACAAATTATTACACAAATTATATTAAAATACAGATCTGTTTTGTTTTTATATACTTTTTATGGCCTCAACTGCATGAAGATCTGACTAGTTGTAATTGGAGGCTGCATCAGGGGTCAATCAAGCGGCATTTGATCTATGAGTCAGATATTTGATTAACCAAACAACGTTGATGTTTCTAGTGAAATACACACAGTTCCGTGCATCGCACACCAGGAACTCGCTGCATCAGACTGTTTCATTGGCTAATCCCTCACATCAACCAGAGCGTTGGTTATATAGCAACTCTTCCAGATCCTTGAATGAAATTTTGAACTATAAAAAACGAAACGAAATAGGATCTGCGTATCTGATAAAGTCTGTTGCAGATGCCTAATAACTAGGCCCCAAGTTCACAAAATATTCTCAGAATTTACTTAAAACTCTTCACTTTATTTTAACTTAAACATAGTCCTTTATGAAACTCTTGTGGTTTTAATGTATCAAATACATCAAAAAGAAACTATGTGCAATTTTTTGTGTTTCTGGATCAAAGATATTTATCAGTGATTCAAGTGACTGAAAGTTGAGTGAATTCGTAACTTAAGTCTAAGAATGCTTTGTGAACTCGGGACCAGGCCTGATTATATTTACCTAATAAATGTTCAACAGGACGACTTATTTCAGCTTTTTTCCCCAACCAATACTGAATTCTCTCAAAATTTACAGACACCAATTTTTCATTAAACATGTTTGGCATGGGATCGTAAGTACCGAGTTGTTCAAGCTCTTTTCCCTGTCGTGGCTTCTTGTGGGGCATGACAACAATATGATAAAATGGCCGGTTCGTACACCCGTATAATTTGAGTCTGATCTTTAAATGGCTGATGTATTTTATCCTTGGCATCCTGATTTACCGTCCAAAAATCTGAAAATATAGACAGATCTCATTTATATAATCCTTGAGAATAAGCCTTGGTATAACTGTATTCTAATATCAAAGGGTTAAAGGGCCAATCCCGATAATATTTTGGAGAATAAAACTGCTTAATTTAGTGTTAAAATCCCTTGGATTCCTCTACCTGAAGGTCGAGCAACTAATTCAATATAAGATATACGTTTTTAAACAATTTAAACTCGTCAGTCCCCATGTGGAAGTAGAGATCTGTTTTTTGCAGTGTCTGAATGAAACCAGACTATTATTTTATAAAAAAAATGCGTCGATGAAATTTAACTTTCGTTATCAAGTACAGCACATGAATCATTCATTGTATAGACCTCTAAAGGGAATGGGGATTGGGGATTGATTATCAGGTCACCCAATGAAAAAAATGACGCGAAGTATTAAAAGGGTTACGTGTCCGGATAAGCAGTTTTGACGTTCACGTCCGAACATCTTAATATTTTGGGCTGAAATTTTGAGACAAGGTAAATACACCATTCCTCAATATTTTGGCACTTAAATTACATACGTACTCAGACTTCTATTGTTTAGGCTCTGTTCAAATCAGTCCCTTTAAGACCTCCAATTATAATAATTCTCTAAATTACACTACAATTGTTTAAACTATAATGTTATTACTTAATGAGCTGCATTCTATACTGGGCTACATGCCATACAGTGTGCTATGAGGAAAATTTTGCCTGGACAGCAGCACTATGACCTACTCTTATATTGAATTCCAACTGCCAAGGGATCTTTTACGTGCACTCCAATGTATACACAGGACCTCCGTTTTCCGTCCCATTAAAATGACTAGACAGTGACAAAGATTAATTTACAGTTATGATAAGAAGAAACTAACAAATCGTTTTCATTAACGACATATATCATTTGTGAAAATTAGGTTTTAGCTTGCACTCTTTTTACAAGTCTCTAGAAATTGTAAGCTGCACATTGAAATTCATTCCTCGACAAGCTTGTAGATGGCAGTACCAATCAATAAATTAGTGCGTATAAAGCTGAGCAATTAAATTAAACAAAAGACAACTATCAGTCACAAATAAGATAAAACGAAAAAACAAACAGCTGGTACCATCACATACATGTAAATTTTCCACAGTCATTTAATTATTCATCGAAGTCCAAAACGTCACCAGATTGAGTCTGAAAAGTCGTCATGTTAGTCCCAAAGGTCACCTGTGTTGAGTACGAAATGACAGGGGACCGAAATGTTGTGCTGCCGTTTTGTTTTACAGTACAGTTAGGTAATATTTTAGGCCCAAAGGGTCCAAAAAATTTTAAAGTCTTCAGCAGACACTTGTCATGAAACCAAATCTCATTGTATGAGGCCAGTATGGCATCTAATTTTATTGCAATAACATACGGTTTAATTTTATGGCAATAATTCGCTTGTGCGTAGGGGTCTTTAGCAGTGGGAGGAAACCAGAATACCCAGAGAAATACCCATGGGCATGGGTATGGGCATGAAGTTTGACAGGCGAGTCCTGTTATGAAATGTTCAAAAGGCAATGAGTGAATGACTTATTAGGGTCATCTATTTCATTTAATATCATGTCATTACCATTAATTTATTAAACCACATTAATGCAATAGAAATATTATCAAGGAATACCTTTCTTTCTTTTATTTATAACAAATTACTTTTCATAAACACTTGACCCTGTAGTGCAAGCATGTCTACCTTCTATTTACTTAAGGGTTGCATCTATTTTATAGAATGCGTTAATCTGAAACGAATTTATCAATCATATGAAAATATTTTTGTTATCTGAATGAAATGATATATGATCCAAGATAAATCCTCTAATTGATTCAGATTTGTATTCTTTTAAGCTTCCTGTATTATAAGCATTTTATTGAATCGGTATTTCGTTTCACTGTCTTTTTCCTGTAAGTCAGAATTTGTAACATCTGTAAAAATGGCGACTTTGGAAGCTGCGGCAATTTGGGAAGATGGAGAGGTTTGTTACACCCAAGTTTATGGATAAAATTACAAATTTCCAATTTAATTTAACACACAAATGTTAGAACTACATATCAATGGCGATTTAATGAAAGCTTCCCCACATATTTTTCACGTACAATGCAAAATTTAACATGTGGTCAGAGTGTCAGCTCAATTTTGCTTCATCATTTTCACTCATGGCATGACAATTTTCTTATTATTTGTGTTATTATTTGGTTATTGACAGCGCTAAAAACTGAATTAAATGTCGTACTTTTTGTTCAGTCATTTACTCTATAAATATTTGAATTGGCATTCAATGTTTCCAAAGACTCGTCAATTGTACGATAAATATAAATAATTATTAATTATAAAGATAACAGAGGCCTGGCCTGGGAATAATGTTTTTAACCGGTCCTTTAGGCGCTATCAGTATCATAATCATAGGCCTATCTGACAAAATTTTGCACCTAACAGCGGCTGAACCTGATTGCTAATCAGCTTGACAAAAAGGCACAGACAGTTTGCATCTTAGCTATGCCTTACTTATTTGCGCAGGCTTAGTTTACCAATGATTTTGTTTCAAGTTTGCCTGCCACGGTTAGTTGAGGAATATAGGCTACTTATATAAAAGAAGACTTGTTGACTTAATTGACAAAAAATATAGGTCAAGATCTGAAGAAATCTTGATGTACAGACAGGTTGTCAATGGGTATTTATTATAGTTTCCTAAATCCCTATTACATTTTCCTTTATATTTGAAATAATGAACTAATTTATTTTTGTATTTTTTCTTTTCAGGAATCGTTGGGGGAGGAGGTTCTGCGAATGTCAACAGACGAGATTGTCAGCAGAACGCGATTACTTGATAATGAAATAAAGGTTAGATTCTGATTATAATAAACTTCCCGTCAATACATGACACATTTTTCATCACCATTGAGGCTAATGAACAAATATGCATTGTGCTAAGGGGAAACTTTTGACCAAACTGGGGCATTACCCCGTTAAGCTTGGGTTTGTCGAATTCCAACTGCCAAGGGTTATTTTATATTTCCTCCTAATTAACCATTGTCGAATTAAAACTGATCTTTTATGTGCCCACAGGACCTTGGTATTTCGTCCTCTGAATGAGAAGACAATGTTCCTTGACAAATCCACCGTCCTGAATCACAGCCAATTGTAAAATCAAACAAGGCGACAGGAACCCCATACTTGATTCTGCTATTATACACAAAGCAGATATTAAACTGAACTAAGGAAATATGACCTAAACAACCAACAAGCTGTTTATAAGTAATGTGTTGAGTGAATGTTAAACCCCATTTCTCTCTCTTCTCTCTAAAGTAATGTTTAGATCTAATTAAGAGAAGTTAGATATCATTCAAAATTTGAACTAATAAACTTTTTTTTTTAAATTATAGATCATGAAGTCAGAAATTATGAGAATATCCCACGAACTCCAGGCTCAGAAAGAAAAGATCAAGGAGAATAAAGAGAAGATAAAAGTCAATAAAACTCTGCCATATCTTGTTTCTAATGTTATTGAGGTAAGTCTACCAACAGACATCTTCGGTATCCCCTGGGGGGGGGGGGACAGTAAAATTATCAGCTGTCATCTCCATAGCAAAGGTAATGACTTTTTACATTTCGAACAGACTGAAGTTGTGTGTTTAAAGCGAATCACAGTGCATTGTAGTGTGGATTAACATGTGACAAATTAGGTATAGTTGTTTTCACGTTAAAATTAAAATGTTTGTTTTTGTAGTTGTTGGATATGGATCCACAAGACGAAGAAGAAGAAGGAGGGAATGTTGATTTGGATGCCCAGAGAAAAGGAAAATGTGCCGTTATCAAAACATCAACAAGACAGGTAATACCACTCAGATCTTTTTAGTGGCGTAGCTTGGACGGAGTGTCGTCAGTCTGGTTCCCCTTGGTGCAACATTTCAAAATAAAAATAAAATATTAATTCAAAATATTGTATGTGATACACATAAACTATCTGCTGATTTATTTGTGACATTAGCTTCCAACCTTGTGAAATAAAATTAAACCATATGTTAGGATGCCCCACGTGCCTACTGAAAAGTTGTTCTTGACACGTTGATTATGCACGCTTTAGTTGAATGACGAACTACTGATTTCTGACAGTCTCGCACACTCGTTGAGGCTATAAATAGCAACAGCATGCGGAAATGTTCAAAACACCAAAAACTACGACAGTCGTAAAAAATCTATTGTTGACGATTCTGAACAGCAATAATATTTAACTTTTTGGTTATTACGGCATCTTTAGAAATTACGCTCGTTTTATTTTTTAAATTGCCTTATAATTAACTGTACCATTAGAAGCTGCATATTTTGGTTTAGTACAAATAATACCTCTGACTCACACCCGTAAAGCAAGAATATGATACTAGCAGTAGTTTCATTTTACTTTTACAAGGTTCTTAAAAATATTGTTGAGTTGTCTGATGTGTGTGTTTCTAAATTCAATTTCTTGTTCCATGTTTCGTAAAAAAGTAGTCTTGCTTATCCCGACCTGTCAATTAGACGTAGAATGATCGGTAGACTGGTTAAGCGAGACTAATTTCAAAACAAGGGCACGTAACCTATCTTTTACTCAAAAGTGTCTGGATGTTATGGACGCCACTCCAAACCATTTTTCAGTATTATTTATGTATGGTTAAATGGTCATAGCTTATTAAGTACAACATGGTCGTTTATTTAGTGACTATAAATGTGTGAAATAGATTTAAGGCTTGGTAAATATATTAGTATGGTGGTGTAATTGTCGAGATATTTGGAGATATTCATTTGGGGTGGGGCACCCTACATATGTTAGTCCAACGATGACGAAGTTTGTGTCGAGTGGACGTTAATCACCAATTGTCTCTCAGTTTTTCTTGTGTCAGTATCTTCAAAGATTGGGAGGGTTAGTCATCCCAGGTAGATTCTCAATCATTTCTAGAAGTTGAATCAGTTTATTTTTTGAGTTAATAATTTCCTGTTTTCGTAGATACAGCTACTTGATTTTGATATTTGTTTATTTTACAGACATATTTCTTACCAGTAATTGGTCTGGTTGATGAAGAAAAACTGAAACCAGGAGATTTAGTAGTAAGTACACCTTTTTTTATAAAAAACATTTCCATCCCACTACGAAAGACGCCTGCGGGCAAGCGAATTATTGAAATAAAATTGAACCGAATGTTAGTTCCGAAATAACCTAGTTTATGACGAGTTGATATAATACAATTTGATTTATTCTTTGTATTGTTTTATGTATTTTAGGGTGTTAACAAAGATTCGTATCTGGTTCTAGAAACTCTTCCTGCAGAGTAAGTTATTAAATTTATTTTGATAGATAATCGTTTTCACAAGAATTAAAAGACCACCCCTCCCCTTTCCAAATTTTGTAAATTTATGTATGGTTTCTGCTAAGATAGTTTAGTGGATTCAATGAGTGTCTATTCCTCCCACTGCTAAAGACCCCTTCCCACAAGTGATTTATTGAAATAAAATTAAAACCATATGTTAGTCAAGAAATGACCTGGTTTGTGTAAACCCCATTGCTCTCTCTCTATCTATCTATCTTATTGTATATGTGTATTTATATTCCATGTTGTTATTAGATATGATTCCCGAGTGAAAGCTATGGAAGTGGATGAAAGACCAACAGAACAGTATAGTGATGTAGGAGGTCTAGACAAACAGATTCAAGAGGTAAATTTATTTCACAGTTTATATTTTTATACACCCACATTTTCATGTGGACGTATTATGCCATCTCCCCTGATTGTCGATCCGTTTTGATGAATGTTGAAATGCATGTTTATAACCCAAAGATCTTGGTTCCTTTTGATATTCACTTGTTTACACACATATAGCACGACACTTTGACAAGTATTATCTTACGTAAAAACTCAGTGTGTTGGGATGGCCTAGTGGTCTAGTGTGCCGCGCTTCGACCTCTAACTGGCTGGTCACCTCTGGCTTGCGGCTGTGGTTTCGAACCCTGGTGTGAGCGTATGTGGCATGGAGATAGGGGCGCCTTCTCAACCTCGTGGGCTTCCTCCGGGCACTCCGGTTTCCTCCCACTGCTAAAGACCCCTACGCGCAAGCGAATTATTGAAATACAAAAATTGAAACCATGTTAGTCCCAAAATGACCTAGTTTGTGTCGAGTGGACGTTAAACCCCATTTCTCTCTCTCTCTCACGTATAAACTCGTCATTGTTTCCCATATAAATTGTGTTGTGTTTCTCTCAAATTTCGGTAAACACAGTAATAGATCCATGTTGTGTTTATATATTTATAGTTAATTGAAGCTGTCGTATTACCAATGACACATAAAGAAAGATTTGAAGCTCTAGGTATTCAACCACCTAAAGGTAAGGTTACCGTTATTCCCTGGATGGTCGAATAGTTAGCATGTATTTGTTGTATCATAAGGTCTGTCATTGACCAGGAGTAGGGTCACCTGTCCAACCTCATGGGTTTTCTCACTGCTAAAGACCCTGATGCGCAAGCAAATTATAGAAATAAAATTAAACCATATGTTAGTCCCAAAATGAACTAGTTTGTGTCAAGTGGACGTTAAACCCCATCCTCTCTCCATCTCACCTATTTTCCCAGTGTCCGATCTCGTTGTTGAGCGAGAAGGTTTTTCCTGATTTTGCAACGGTCTGTTCCCTTTTTTGGCTGAAAAAAATCCTCATGATTTTCGTTCGGTTCGATCTTTTATGCTGGTTGAGAAATCCTTCATAACTTCCCTAAGGTCTGATCTTGTTGACTGAGTGAGTTCTTCATGATTTTATCCCTAAGCGGGTCAAGTATGTTCTTCATGATTTTTCTACGAGAAAGAACTTCATGATTTTCCAACCTTATTTGGAATTCTAAAACATATTTTAAATTAAAACAAGTGATATTTTAAACAATTTATTTTCAGGTGTATTGTTGTATGGACCACCAGGTACAGGTAAAACTCTACTAGCTAGAGCATGTGCTGCTCAGACCAAATCCACCTTCTTGAAACTGGCTGGACCACAACTAGTACAGATGTTTATTGGTGATGGAGCCAAACTTGTTCGAGATGCTTTTGCTCTTGCTAAAGAAAAGGCACCTGCTATTATCTTTATTGACGAATTAGATGCCATTGGTAAGGGTTTTTTTTCTACTCTTCACCTCAAATGGAAATGAATTATTGAAATCAAGATCTACTGTCTAAAAAATAACCTATATTTTGTGTTCAGTTACTGATTTACACATCACCACTTTTAAAATTGTTGAAAAGGGTTTCTATTTGTTGTGACCTATTTGAGCCATGGTGGATAAACTGCTTAAATCCTCAGAAGGTTAAACTAAAAAGTGATAAGCAAATTAACATTGAAATGAATTGAATGTGGTCTGATTCCAAGCCCGTAAACAGATTTCCCTCCCTTGATATAAGTTAACTTGGGCATGAGAATTTGGTTTCTTCATTCATTATCATGCTTGGAAATGTTGAGAGAATGCTCTTCGAAATGTCACCCAAGTAATTTAGTAATATTCTTCCATAAGTATGTAATATAGTTTATTGTTTTATCCAGTTACTAAAGGCTTCTTAAGAATTATTATGATAGTATTATATAATTTAGCTTAAATAAACATCATGGGAGATTAGATAAAGAGTTGGCAGTTCTCACTATAAAAGTTAAAAACTAATGTAAAGGCAATTTGCTGAAAATTTCAGTCAAATTGATCCACTATGAACCGAAAATTAAGCGATTAAAATTTCTGCCTAGTCTCGTTCATCATTACTAAAGTCACTTTGACAAAATTCAGTCTCCATTATCCATTCAATCTTTAAATTGTGAAGGAAAGTTATGCAGTTAATCGAATCATAATCCACTAAATATTGCAGGCTAGCGATGCCATCAAGAGTATATTATGGTCTGGATGAGTAACTTAATGTCTAATCAATAATTTAGTTAACATTTCAGGCCCAAAGAATGACCTGCAATAGGCAGATTTAGCTCTTGCATAATGTATGTTAAAGAATTATAAAAGCTCATATGGACAAGATTTAATGTAGAGGTAAACACGGTTATTTTGTAGGAACGAAGAGATTTGACAGTGAGAAAGCTGGTGATCGGGAAGTCCAGAGAACTATGTTAGAATTATTGAATCAAATGGACGGATTCCAACCTAATCAGATGGTCAAGGTTCGTATAATCCATACAAATATTCATGACTGTACAGTTGTTTGTTTGGCTGGCTGTCTGTCTGCTCAGGGTTTGGCCGCTACACTAGGGATGCTCTAAGGTTGTAATTTGGTGTATAGAAGTAGCTTTTTGCTCAGGTTTGGCGTCTACACTAGGGATGTCCCAAGGCCGTAATTTGGTGTATAGAAGTAGCAGTCTGCTCAGGTTTGGCAGCTACTCTAGGGATGTCCCAAGGCTGTAATTTGGTGTATAGGAGTAGCTGTCTGCTCAGGTTTGGTGGCTACTCTAAAGCTGTCTGAAGACTGAAATTTGGTGTATTGGGCTAGCTTGGATGGTGGAGGCTTGGTGGCGCTGCACTACCTCTTTTGGTTTAGGAGTTATACTACTTTCCTTTCCAGTCACCTGAAATATCTTGTGTACTTCATTTGTCAGGGTTAACGGGTTGTGTTCAGTCCGAGAAAGTTCACCAGGATTTTCAAGCATGGTTTTCCCCTTGTTAGTTGTGCATGGTGAAGGGCTGGCAATAAATGTTGTATTATCGTTAGGGTTATGTAAGGTTCTTTGTAGAAGTTGATGTGCATGGAATAAGTGTGTCCATGTTATGGAATTTGTTTTTGTGATTTGCATATATTTGCATATATTTACAGGTAATCGCTGCTACAAATCGTGTGGATATTTTAGATCCTGCGTTATTACGTTCTGGTCGTTTGGACAGGAAAATAGAATTCCCACATCCTAATGAAGAAGCCAGAGCAAGAATTTTACAGATTCATTCCCGAAAAATGAACGTCAGGTAAGTCACGTAACAGGGGATTTATTGAAGATTGGGGGCTCAGATAAAAGAAGCTCAAGTGCGAACGCATTGAATCGTACGGTCGATTCCCCGGTTGTAACCTTGTGGGTTTTCTCTGGATCCTCCGGTTTCCTCCCACTGCTAAAGACCCCTACGCGCAAGTGAAATATTATGATAAAATTGAACCATATGTTAGTCCTAAATGACCTAGTGAAGAGTAGGCTATAGGAACTTATGAATTTATTTGATATAAATTATTTGATTATGAATTTATTTGAATATGATTACAGTAAAGATGTAAATTATGAAGAATTGGCCAGATGTACAGATGATTTTAATGGTGCCCAGTTGAAGGCTGTTTGTGTTGAATCGGTGAGTTACTTTTATTCGTGTAATAGAGTCAATGACATTATGGTTAGAGTTGGTTGTGAGTTACTCATGTAGTAGAGTCAATGACATTATGGTTAGAGTTGGTTGTGTTGTGAGTTACTCATGTAGAGTCAAGAACATTGTAGTAAGAGTTAATTGTGTTATGCTGTGGAGTCAATCACATTGGGGTTTGAGTTACTTTTGTTATGAATTACTCATGTTGTAGAGTTAATATTGTAGATATAGTGGTTAGAGTTGGTTGAGTTATGAGTTATTCATGTTGAAGAGTCAGCCACATTGTGGTTAGAGTTGGTTGAGTTTATGAGTTATTCATGTTGAAGAGTCAGCCACATTGTGGTTAGATTTGGTTGAGTTTATGAGTTATTTATGTTGTAGAGTCAGCCACATTGTCACATTGTGGTAAGAGTTGGTTGAGTGATGAGTTATTCATGTTGTAAATTCGGTCACATTGTAGTTAGAGTTGGTTGAGTTTATGAGTTATTCATGTTGTAGAGTAAACAACACCATCCTTGGAGTTGGTTGTGTTATTGGTTGTCTCAACCATGGTATAATTAGGTTTGAGTTATTATGTTTTAGACATGATATAATTAATGGTTTGAGTTAATTATGTTTTTGACTCAACCCTGGTATATAATTGTTGGGGTTTATTATATTTTAGACTCAAATGTGGTATAGATAGAGTTAGGTGTATTGTGAATTACTTGTGTTTTACAGATGTAACAAGATATTAACTTTGTGTAGTTTTAAAGACATTAATTAAATCAGAAAACAACATTCCAGGACATACCAGTTGGTGTTCACCAGTATTGCATGTGTGATAGACCAGGGGCCAGTTTCATGAAATTTTAACAAAGAAAAAATCTAAATTTTAGTACTTTGATTGGATAATATTAGATTGATTTTGGTGCTTAGCCAATTAAAATTGAAGTATCTACTAAAATTTATATTTTATCATTAGTTAAGATCTGGAGAACCAGGCACTGGTTAAAGGACAATGTTCACCAATTATTACATGTGTGATAGACCTGGTTAAACACATTCCAAATTAAAATTTTAACGCACTGATCTTTGCTGCATTTGATCCATAACAAAGATTTGAAGAATCGTGAAGTGACGCAAAAAAAAACAACCCAAAAGCAAGAGTTATCCTAAAATATAACTGACTGAAGGAGAGAGTGATTACAGACATTCAACTCGGACTATTTTCAGCTCATTGATAATTCATTGGAAGACTAAAGTTACCAATCTGTTTCACAGAGAATTACTTACGAATTATCTCTGTAACAGATGACTGTCCACAATACGTGCGTTGACTGCACGCGGCATCAGTCATTGGCTCAACGTCTCGTGCAATGTTTACTTAACACCTAACTGCTTCGGGCAAAATGATGCATTTTACTCATTTTAATACACATTTACACTAAATAGGAAATATTTTTTAACTACAACTACTTCAAACGTCTTATTTTTCTTTTACCTCAAAAAAATGTTTGAGAATTTAATTTGTCGGAGTAAAAAAGTTAATATGCCTTGTCGATGTCATGCTTATCAGTGATTGTAGCGGCCAAGCGAATATTCACTGCTGGATCAGTTTGTAAAGTTACTAGACTGTGAGAGAGTTCAAAACAATTAATCATAAAACGATTTGACCATCACAAGTTAAAAGTGAAAGAAGTAATAGAAAAGGCCTTATTAAATTTCTTTAAATTGATTGGAACATTCTAAGTATATAGTTACCTAACGCATTCAAACAAGCAAACATTTATATTAACGTACACTCGACGCAATCTAAGTCATTTTATATGGTTTAATTTTATTTCATTCGCTTCCGAGTAGGGGTCTTTAGCAGTGGGAGGAAACAGGAGGACCCGGAGAAACCCCATGTTGGACAGGCGAAATATATACGTATTTATGTCCAAATAGATTTGAGGGATTTTTTTTATTTTTAAAACATTATGTATTCAATAAATGTTTACATATTAAATAAGTAGAATATATAAATCAGTGACCTCAAAACAAGCCAGGGTGTATATAAACTATTTACAAAAATATAAATAGGCCAACATTGTTTGAAATTATAATCATATAAAACTGTTATGGGAGATTAGATAACGAATAGGCAGTTCTCAATATAATAGTTAGAAACTGGATAATGTAAAGGGAATTTACTGAAATTTTCAGTTAAATTGATCCACTATGAACCAAGAATTAACCGATTGAAAGTTACAACAAAAATCATAGTCTCCGTTATCCATTTAATTGTTAAATCGTGAAGGAAAGTAAGGCAGCTAATTGGATTATAATCCAACAAATATCTGAGGCTAGCATTGACATCGAGAGTTGATTCTGGTCAGGATAAGTTAATTAATGTCTGATTAATAATTTAGATAACATTTCAAGCCTTTAGAGAGACTTGTAATAGGCAGAATTAGTTCTTGCATAATGCAAGTACAGGAGGTAATGGCTTTCTCAGTACATACAAAACAAAACAAACATATAGCAGTTCATGACCCATGCTGGTATTACACAATATTTTTATCTGGGTTAAAAACGTGTGATAACTAGACAATAGGACGATCAATAGAGGAGTAATAATTACACCATCTATTATAGATTATTATATAATATGCTCTTTGTCTAACACCTGGCTGAACATGTTTGATTAACCCATTGTATGTGTGAATGATCATTATAAGATCTATTAAATGAAATGAAATGGAGTTTAATGTCCAACTGGGAAATGAAACGAAATGGGGTTTAACATCCGACTGTTCTCCTATAAACTGGGCCAATGAAGACGGGCATACACCATACAGTGTGCTATGAAAGAAATTTTGCCCGAGCAGCGGCACTACGTCGTACTCTTATAACAAATTCCAACTGTCAAGGCATCTTTTACTTGCATGTTAATGTGTACTCAAGACTTCGATTTTGTGTACCATCCAAACAACTAGACAACTGTCCTTGTTAGGCCCTCCGTCCTGCATCACTGACAAGGGGGTAACCATGATGGGAAATCTGGATGAACTAAGCTCCATCTATTTAAAGGGACAATAACACTCTTGCTGACTTGACAGCTCCAGAAAATAAATAATAGCCTTATTCTAAGTACTAGATGTTTTACTTAAAAGTGTCCTACCTGTAGTGTAAATTAACCATTACATCCTATTTTACTTGTCCAGAGGGTTCGAAAAATGTTTTTAAATCCAAGTTACATTTGAAAAGGTTTACCTTAGATTTTTCAAACCATTCAGTTGAATTTTTCCAATTTTTTAAATTGGGTGTGTTAAGATGAAATTTTTATCATAAATTAATTGGAGTATTGTAAAATAGTACAATTTGTTGACCAGAATAAAGATTGCAACATATTATTCAGTTACAACAAGAGTGGTATTGAGCCTTTAATCTAATTGTTCAGGGTTTGTGCCGACACTGGATTTAGATGATGGATGGTTAACTGTCAATCTGATCATCACTATAATGATATTGTTAACTAATGTTAACATGTGGATGATGTCGTCTGTAATAGCTGTAAATATGTCAGGATTAGGTAACATTGTGTTGGTTTATACCGTAAATTAATTAGCCTGTTGTCTGGCTTGCCTTGGATTAATTCATCTTGAGATCCTAAGTGGGCTAATTAATTAATCAGACTGTCGTAATGTTGCCAGGGATTGCGTTGGATTAATTTGTCTGAGTTCTTGCATTGGTTAATTAATTAGAGAGTTTTATAGATGTAATGGATGCATTCCTCCTTATCTGCTACTATTACTAAGCCTTAGAATGATAATACAATATATCTCTTCTGTGGGTTGTTATATATGTCATTGGGGTAATGGGGCAACAAATTCATTCACTCGACAACATCTTATTGACTAACCAAGAGGTCAGGGATTCTATCCAGTTGTAGGCTCAGAAAATTCCTCAAGATTTTCCTGTGCTGTTTCTACTTGTCAGTAGAGTAGGACTAAGGGCCGAACAAGAAACAGAGTCTAGTCCCTCAGATGTGATGAAAAAACAAGGTCCTGTGTTCTCAGTTGGAAGTTGGAATTATCTGAAGAGGCGCCGAAAATGCTGCTGTCCAAGTAAATTTCCTCTCATAGTACGATATATGGTCGTCGTCTTGAGACCAGTGGTGCAAAAAAGTAGGACATTAAGTCACATTTCAATTTGGGGGTTGGCCTAGTGGTCTAGAGTGCCGCGCTTCGACCTCTAGCTGGCAGGTCAACTCTGGCTTGCGGCTGTGGTTTCGAGCCCTGGTGTGAGCGTATGTGGCATGGAGATGGGGGCGCCTTCTCAATCTCGTGGGTTTCCTCCGGGCACTCCGGTTTCCTCCCACTGCTAAAAAAAGAGAGAGAGAGAGAGAGTTTAACGTCCACTCAACACAACCAGGTCATTTCGGGACTAACATACGGTTTCAATTTTATTTCAATAGTTCGCTTGCGCGTAGGGGTCTTTAGCCGTGGGAGGAAACCGGAGTGCCCAGAGGAAACCCACGAGGTTGAGAAGGCGCCCCTATCTCCATGCCACATACGCTCACACCAGGGCTCGAAACCACAGCCGCAAGCCAGAGGTGACCGACCAGCTAGAGGTCGAAGCGCGGCACACCAGGCCATCCCAACCCCCCCCCCCCACTGCTAAAGACCCCTACGCGCAAGCGAATTATTGAAATAAAATTAAACCATATGTTAGTCCCAAAGTGACCTAGTTTGTGTCGAGTGGACGTTAAACCCCATTTCTCTCTCTCTCTCTCACATTTCAATTCATTTATGATAGTTAATTTTCTTTTCAAAATGGTAAAATCTTAGTAACAGACTACTATGTAGTGTGTTTGACCTTGAGAACCTGATAAGTTTAAACAGGTTTTAAGAGATTCATGAACAAATTTATTGCTCAACTTGTGGTATAAATAATAGTTTTTATTGTGGTATAAATAATAGTATTTATTGTGGTATAAATTATTGTTTTCATTGTTATTTTAATTCTGTTATATAATATTGTGGTTATTTTCAATAAAAGCATGGCAATTTTGGTATATACATCCAGTCTTATAAGAAAAATACTGGATTCCTTAAAAATGAGAGGGTGTGACTAAGGGCTGTCGGCTTGAGTGACATCAGATGTTGCATGTGTAGATTGTCTGATGTCTTTGCATTGGGGAGCGCTTGATGTATATTTATGTTGATAAACTTGATAGTGAACGGTAAATGGACAGCGGTTGAAAACAACATGTATGTGCAATAATTCTCCTCCGGGTTGACACCCATTGCTAGGTAGGGCGTGAGCCAAGTCACTTTATAGCTGGGGTATTTCCTTGTATGTGGGAAGGTATGTTTAAGCACCCAGTTTGTAAGTGAGAAGTTACCTTTAATCACCCAGTTTGTAAGTGCGAAGGTATCATTAATCACCCAAGTTGTAAGTGGGAACTAATCTTTAATCACACAGTTTGTAAGCGGGAAGGTTTCTTTAATCACCCAGTTTGTAAGTGGGAAGGTATCTTTAATCACCCAAGTTGTAAGTGGGAACTAATCTTTAATCACCCAAGTTGTAAGTGGGAACTAATCTTTAATCACCCAGTTTGTAAGTGGGAACTAATCTTTAATTGCCCAGTTTTTAAGTGCGAAGGTATCTTTAATCCCCAAGTTGTAAGTGAGAAGGTATCTTTAATCATCCAGTTTGTAAGTGCGAAGGTATCTTTAATCTCTAAGTTGTAAGTGGGAACTAATCTTTAATCACCCAGTTTGTAAGTGGAAACTAATCTTTAATCACCCAGTTTGTAAGAGGGAAGGTATCTTTAATCCCCAAGTTGTAAGTGGGAAGGTTTCTTTAATCACCCAGTTTGTAAGAGGGAAGGTATCTTTAATCACACAGTTTGTAAGCGGGAAGGTTTCTTTAATCACCTAAGTTGTAAGTGGGAACTAATCTTTAATCACCCAGTTTGTAAGTGGAGAGTTATCTTTAATTATTTATCCTTTTGATGTTTTTCAGGGTATGATTGCATTACGAAGAGAAGCAGCTGAATTAAGTCATGAAGATTACATGGATGCTATTATAGAAGTTCAAGCTAAGAAGAAAACCAATTTACAATATTATGCTTAATTTTAGTGTCTGACACTACCCATTTATGTGTACAATATATGTAAAGGTTGACGCCAATCTCAAAAAAAAAAAAAAATATTTAAACCATATTCGATGATTGATTTTCAAACATGATAAAGAATTATTCACTCTAAGTGTAAAATAAAAAGATTCATATCATCCTTTTGGAGTTATGCCCCTTTGTTACAATAGCTTGTTAGCTCCATTCAGGTTTGACACTTGAATTGTCCTGATTGGAAGAGAAACCAAGGAAGATTTTGGTGTGCATTAGTGTTCACATACAAGAACCCATGACAGTATATGTGTACTAACGATCCTGATTTTGGTTCCTTTATGTTTCATTGTTTAAAGGGGCATTATGGGAGATTATCTGGGGCGGATCCAGGATTTTCAGAAAGGGGAGGCGTGCTGCACCCACTTGGGAGTGCAAAGCCCGGTCCTTGATTTTTGAGTGGAAAAAATGCCCACAAGGACTAATTTCATACCAGTACTGTAAATTACGATTTCCAACCTTAACTATTTTGTTCTTCTTTGCTGCGAGAATATAATTATGGAGCTAAAAATTGTTCGCCACCCCAAAAAATAGAGGGGGCGTGCGCCGGGTGCACCCCCCTCTGGATCCGCGCCTGATTATATAGAGTTGACCGTTCTCACAAAATAGTTAAAGTATAGATAACATAAATAGAATATGCTCAACATTTCAGTCAAATTGCTCCACACTGAACCGAGATATTAGCTTTTGAATTTTAGGCAAGTCTCCATCATCATTACTATAAAAGTCTGTAGGATAAAAAAAAGAGTCTTGATTATCAAGTTTTGAAGTTTAGATATTTTTCAAAAAAAATGTATTCTAATCCGCTAAATATTGTAGGCTAGTGATGTCATTGGGAGCTGATTATGTTCTGGATCAGTTAATTAGTATCTAATTATTAATTTAAATAAGATTTCTGGCCTAAAGAAAGACATGCAATAGACAGATTTAGCTCCTGATAAAGTTTAATCGACTGATGATAAATGTGTATTAAAATTGAAATTTTACCATTTAATTAAAGGGGAATTTTGTAAGATTTAGATATAGAGCAGGCCATTCTCGCTATAATATTCAAAAATAGATAATACAAAATGAATATATTGCAATTTCCATTCAAATTAGATTATTTGGAGCGAAGTTTTCAATAATTGTTGTTTTGACAAGATGTGTGCATTAATCGTGAATTGATCGTAATCTAAATTGAGAGTTAATTATGATCTTGTCAAATTATTAAATGCCTAATTGATGTGTTATATAACATTATAGACAGAGGTAGCCCTTAAAGGGACAATAACACTCTTGCTGGCTTGGCAGCTCCAGAAAATAAATAATAGTCTTATTCTAAGTACCAGATGTTTAAGTGTCCTACTTGTTGCGTAAATTATCCATTACGACCTATTTTACTTGTCCAGAGAGTTCGAAAATAAATTAAACCAAAGTCACATTTGCAAAGGTTTACGTTAGACTTTTCAAATCAATTAGTTGAATTTTTCCAATTTTTTTAATTAGGTGTGTTAATATGAAATGTATGTCATCAATTAATTGGAATATTGTAAAATAATACAAATTGTTGGCCAGAATAAAGATTGGGACATATTATTCAGTTACAACAAGAGTGTTATTGGGGCTTTAAATAATAGGCCTTTAAGAAAACAACTGTCGATAATTTACAGGCTTTGTTACCTTCCAGAAGATTAAAAAAAAAACGTATATCAGTAGTGCGACCCTTTTAAATTTTATGAGCTTACCTGGGAAAATGTCAACTTATCCAGGGACCATCTTGAAAACCCGCCCTGTTCATTGCCGTGGGACTGATGAACGAGATGCTTTTCAAGCTTAGGGACCTAAACAAGGGTACCCTCTAACAACAAGGGGATTATATAGTTTGTTTTTGTGTGTAATGGCCCCTTTCATAAGACAGACTCGTAAACACTCTTAAAAAAATGGTTGATTTTAAGTTGTGAACTGTAGCTGACACCATGTTCAACATATTCCTGGAGCAATGGCCCGAGAAATCCCTCTCTGGCCATTGCTGGAATAGCGTCTGATTTTTTAACTTATGCGGGAGTGTGTCTATTCTTTCCGTTCAATGAAAGCTATCACTTAAGTTCAGCGACATGACAGTCCTTCGTTTAATCTGGGTCTTCCCTAAAACTTTTGACAGTGATTTAAGGTATTAAAAACGGTGAAAGTATGTACGTTTCCAAACAGTATTGTTTACATTTCATTCGACTTGATAGCCTCGTTTGTCACGCAAGTAGTTTTACTGCAGTAGTCTGCTATGCACGGGTTAATTAGGCATAATAAAATCGTGAGCCATGACGTAACGTTATGTAAACATATTTGGTCCAATATTGGCACTCGTTTTAAATGTAAAGCTTTTGTAGGGCAGCTAGTGATTGGTTGGTAGACGGACTACTGACCAATCAAAATTTAAAACAACAATATCCACTCATAATAGCAGTGTGTAGTAGGATTACCTCAAATCAAACGAAACGCTGCGCGGAGTATGCATGTTCAATCGAAATCGGAAATTTTTAAAATCTTTTTATAATGCTGTATTCCCACTATGACGCGATGCTTTGCGATTTGATTAGTCTCTACCATCAACTACTTGCAAATTTTATGTTTTGATACGATCATCTACGACTGAACTAAATGTGTGATAAAACCCGATAAGATCACC
Source organism: Patella ulyssiponensis (assembly GCA_963678685.1). NCBI lineage: Eukaryota > Metazoa > Mollusca > Gastropoda > Patellidae > Patella > Patella ulyssiponensis. Next base: position 8,197,499 of record OY783228.1, on the reverse strand, counting down.
GAGATGACTCCACGAATACAACCATGATTTCAATTATAAGCACGAATCTTGATAGTGAGAACCCGGTATTAACAGTAAAGTGAACATCCCACAAAGAGACAAAACAAGTTTTTATTAATCCATTCTACAGAGATATTTTACAAGGAATTGCAGATAGGGAGGGAGAGAGAGAAAGAAATGGGGTTTAACGTCCACTCGACACAAACTAGGTCATTTCAATAATTCGCTGCGCGTAGGGGTCTTTAGCAGTGGGAGGAAACCCCGCGAGGTTGAGAAGGCGCCCCTTTCTCCATGCCACATTCGCTCACACCAGGGATCGAAACCACAGCCGCAAGCCAGAGGTGACAGGCCAGCTAGAGGTCGAAGCACGGCACTCTAGACCACTAGGCCATCCCAACCCCCTTTGCAGATAGGTTGTAAGGATCGTGCATTGTAATGGTCACGAGGGCCACCTTGGGCGACACAAACTCGAGGTACGCCACTGCCCTGGTGAAATCAAATGGCGTATAGCATCCTGCTTTGTTGCACCATCCAAGATAATGAAGACCGGCATGCGTTATTTAGCATGTCGTACAGGGGCTGAGTTAGTCCCAGGTGCGGGTCCATGGTTTGAGCATAGGAAGGGGTCACGGTGGCTAAGTGGTTAAGACGCTTGCTAGCTACCCTGGAGGTCAGGTGTTCGATCCTTGCATTGATCGAGAAGGTTCATACTGATTTTCTGGCGTGGTTTCCCTTTGCGAGTCTGACAAGGACAGCTCTCTAGTAGTTCGGATGGGTCGAGAAAGTGAGGTTCGCTACATGTAAAACATCCCTTGACAGTTGGAATTCGATATAAGAGGCCGTAGTGACCGGGCAAAATTTCCCTCATGGTACATTATATGGCGTTAGAAGTTCGGAGCAGAACAGCAGAACAGCAGTGCATTAAACCCCATTTTATTTCATTTCATTTTTAGCTTAGGATCCTGAGTATAACGCCTTCAGTCCCACCATCATTCCTTCAATATATTCTGTTTCTCCCCCCTTTCGCCAAACAATATTGCGTTTCGTTTTTTTATACTTTCGATGGCTTCTACTACATGAAGATCTCACTTGTTGTAGTGTGCGGTCGCGGCAGAGACCATACGAGTGGCTTTTGACCCTATGACGTCAAACATTTGATTAGCTAATCAGCGTTGATGTTTGTAGTGGGCTACCCACAGTTCCGTGCAACGCATACCACACACTCGCCGTAACAAACAGTTACGGGGAGCGAATCTGCCGCCCGACCAACACAAACACCGGGATCTGACCAGAAGAGTTATGGTGCGATGTCGGTATTTGGGTTCATAGCTCGTCTTGATTTTAAAACACCATACATGAGAAATATACCTAATGGAGATATATACTCCTACAATCTATTTAGTAACATCAGAGAACCTTAGTTACCTATTTGTATCAAGTAGTTCGAGTTCCCAGGGGGTTTGCTAAAATTCCACAGGCTTCTCTTTTTTCCCGCTAATTTAAACGATGCATATAAATTTCATACAGACCCAGTGATAACTTTTGTCGATAGGGCTCTCAGTGGGTACAACACATACTTCTCGCAGTGCTTCGTTTGATAAAAGCTAATCCCACTTAACTCTGCTTTAGTGGAAGCAAATTTATGTTGCAAATTATGACTGATCAATAGTCCGATTTGCAACCAATACAATAGCTAACTGCGTAACAAAATCGTGTAGTACTGCAGAGGGTAAATAAAGATAAGACAGGTTCTTTTAAATTAAAAAATAGAATATATCTTTTATTATGTCTTCTCAGGTTACAAAGTCCACCACTGTAATAATAATACTTCACCTTGTGTATGATGAATAAATTATTCCTCTTATCCATCAGCTCTTGTATTTCGTCTCTGGTTGCCTGCTGTAAGTGAATACCTAGGTCTGCAGTTCGATACTGAGGAAGTTATCCGAGCACTGGTCTTATATAGTTACCAGGTCAATTCGCAACATCACGATGCCGGAGGACATCGTGTGGTCATAAAAAATATTGAGGTGTAGATCAAAGGGCGAGCCAGGGAACAATGTGTCATAAATATTATTCATGTCTAGATCAAACGGAGAGCTGGAGGCTTACATACTGACACATATCAAAAAGGTTGCCTGGACAATGGTTTGACCGATATCCACAGGAACGAATCCAGGATTTTCAGAAGGGGGGCGTGGCGTGTTGCATCCACTTGGGAGTGCGAAGCCCGGCCCGTGATTTTTGAGTGGAAAAAATGCCCACAAGGACTTATTTCATACTAGCACTGTAAATTACGATTTCCAACAAAAATTATTTCTGTTCTCCTTTCCCGCGAGAATATATGGACCAAATAATGACTACTACATAACGTTACGTCATGAATCATAATCTTATTATGCCCAATTAACCAGTGCATATGCAGAATATTGCAGAAAAACTAATTGCGTAAACAACACTGTATGAAGACGAGGAATACTTTCAGCGTTTTTTAACATACCTTAAATCACTGTCCAAAGTTTTAGGGAAGGCCCCAGATTAAATGAAAAGCTGTCATGTTGCTGTACTTGGGATAGATTTGAATGAACGGTAAGAATACACACACTCCCTCAAAAGCTCAAGTATTAGAAGCCAATCCAGCAATAGGCAGAGAGGGATTTCGTGGACCATTGCTTCAGGAATATGGGTACAGCACAGTGAAATTATTGAAATTCCAGGTGAAGCGTTTCTGTATGATTTGATATGTCTTCCTTTATGTCAGTTATCCTGTATATCGTGTCCGCCAATTTGCAAACATTTGCCTCCTGGAACTTACTTACTTGTGTGAAAATATTACACCCAGTTAATTCAGAGGCGCGAAGGGCGCCCCCCCCCTCCTAATTTTCGACAGTGCCCTTTTTTACTGCTGAAAGTGCCTTTTCTCAGACCCAAATATATCCGTTCCGAACGTTTACTTAGACGAAAATATCAGCCAAATAGCTCTTGGAATGGAAACAGATGCAAGGAAATGATGGATAATTTTCTTGGGGGACCCCTTCTCCGCGGTCAGTGCTCTCATTTTGCGCCCCCCCCCCTTCAAAATGCCTAGATCCGCCCCTGTAATATGTCTTGTTTGAACATCCTTGCAGGTCAACATTGACGTCGCCCAAGTAAAGAAAAAACAAGACGGCATAACCATCTGGAAACGTCGCTGAAATAACCCTTAAAGTAACTTGGTATTCCAAATAATTGTGTCGTGTGTTCTTCTCATCCAGTTACTAAATGCCACTTAAAGGGACAATAACACTCTTGCTGGCTTGGCAGCTCCAGAAAATAAATAATAGCCTTATTCTAAGTACTAGATGTTTAAGTGTCCTACATGTTGTGTAAATTATCCATTACAACCTATTTTAGTTGTCCAGAGGGTTCGAAAATATTTTAAATCAAAGTCACATCTGAAAAGGTTTACGTTAGACTTTTCAAATCAATTAGTTGAATTTTTCCAATTTTTTGAATTGTGTTAAGATGAAATTTATATCATCAATTTATTGGAATATTGTAAAATAATACAATTTGTTGACCAGAATGAAGATTGGGACATATTATTCAGTTACAACAAGAGTGTTATTGGGACTTTAAACAATAAATAATTAGCTGTTTTTCCATAAGTATGCGTTATTGGGTACCATTAATATACCTAAAACTATACATATACTAAAATAACATACATTAAAGAACTGTTCTGGTGTCTCCTTGATACGTAAAAATTCTGTTATAAATTCTTATATAACATTGTTAAGCTGTTACCTATCGACGTCAAAGTTGATTTAACAATAAGTTAATTCATCGTACCTTATTTCAAGTTTAAATATGTATATGCAGATTCTATATCAAAATACATACTACTGTTCTCTCATATCAAGAACGTCACCGCTGATTTATCAATAAACTAATTCACCGTACATTTATTTATATTTTCAAATAAAATATGCAAATTGTATATGAACATCCACACAATAATGGCTGATAGCGACCAAATAAAGGGTGCCAAAAACGGCGTGTGTATCTTGCATTTATCAGAGAATACATAATTATAGCTTTGGACGACATAATGATGTCTTTTAACAGCATCACAATTTATAATACTATTCAACACGCCACTCGGCGTTTACAATTCGGTTGAAACAAGACATTGAACCCTTCACCTCTATCGGTAGCCGTATGTTTAAGACAAACATATGTGATAACAAAATTTCTATAAATATAGTGTTTTTTATTAATAATGTTGAGTAATTAATGGGTGTACATGCTCACTCAGTGGAGTGAGGTTACCATATTTGACCACAATGACTTTCAAATGTAGAGTTGTAGATGTAAATATGTTATCCAGTATACAGAGACCTTTTAAATAAAATAGTTATGTCTTATAGAGAGAGAGAGAGGGAGAGAGAGAGAGAGAGAGAGAGAGAGATGGGGTTAAACGTCCACTCGACACAAACTAGGTCATGACTAACATATGGTTTCAATTTTATTTCAATAATTCGCTTGCGCGTAGGGGTCTTTAGCAGTGGGAGGAAACCTGAGTGCCCGGAGGAAACCCACGAGGTTGAGAAGGCGCCCCTATCTCCATGCCAAATACGCTCACACCAGGGATCGAAACCACAGCCACAAGTGACCGGCCAGCTGGAGGTCGAAGCGCGGCACTCTAGACCACAAGGCCACCCCCCCCCCCCAGTTATGTCTTCTATCACAAAATGCACGTGATAAACATAGTGTTAACGATGTAGTACACATAATCGGGCAGATAGTATACGCGTACATTCCATATATCTAGAATAATAGCCGAGGGAGACATGTTATATTTACCAATCAAGTCAATAAAATTTTTAATGGTTTTATAAGTTTAATGCGCATGCATGCAAATCATATGCCTGTTGTAAATGTACATGTATATGTTAGGCGCAATCTTCACGCCTCGCGCAGATTGCAATCTGCGCTGTCGTGTTGCGCAGATTGCACTCCGCGCGCGCAGATTGCACCTCGCGCGCGCAGATTACAATCTGCGCTGAAGAAGCTGGTGCGCAGATTGCCCACGTTGCGCTGATTACCCCCCGATGTTTTTCGAGATGTCAGTTGTCTGTCAGACGTAAATATATATATGCCCACGTTGCGCTGATTACCCCTCGATGTTTTTCGACGTAAATATATATATATGACCTGCCCCCTATCGGCTTTGTAGTGAATAATTTTTAAAATCACAACATAATTAGCGTGTGTGCTTAGAAAATAAGATTTAATTTGAAATTCTGTCAGCAGTATCTCATAATCGGTGCTGACCACGTAACTGAATGTAAAAAATATTTGCTGTAGTTTGACGTAACTACATATGGTTACAATTTATGTGTTCACAATTAATAGAAAAAAAAGATTTTGAAAATATTCAATGATTCAACTTGGTCATCGTTTTATTCTTTCTATTATTCATATTCCATCAAGAGAAATTTTTTTAATAAAAATGGCTGACTAAATTACTACGTGCACCAAACAACGATAATTTTTCATTGGTTAGGGCCGTCTAAACGCGGGTAAATTTAGAGTAGATATTGGCTAACAACACGCATAAACAACCTTATTTGCATATTGCATACATAATATTTATTGTGTTTTGTGTAGGATGGCAGGCAGCCCTAAGAAGACGATAACCTAGCACGTACTATGCTGTAATTAATATATAACATCCGCTTGGTCGTAAAATGCGTAATAAACTTGACCCCCCCCCCCCAAAAAAAAAAAAAAAAAATCTAGTTCGGGTCATGAGCACGGATCACTCATCCACTTGTTTTCCTCAAATGCGTACGGCCAATTACGTGTTTGGTAATAAACTTGCCGTATCTTTCTTATATGATACTATATCGAGAATATACTATATCGAAGTTTTTGTAAGTATCGATTTCTGGCATCGGTCGGTAAACCTTACAGTTCTTACACGTACATAAAAATGGCTTTCGATTCCATTTTATGTAAAAGAAACTTACTGTACGACGATATTTTCACAAAAAAAACCCAAAAAAACACACAATGGCCTATGATTGGTTCCAGTCTACGTATAAGGCCGCCGTCGCTTGGAATATACAGTAATAAATGTCCGTCATTTAGATTATATTCTTTGAATGACTACCACAATATTACAGACGTGTAATTACACCACCGTCGCATGGAATATACAACAGTCATAAATGCCTGTCGTTAGATTCTTTGAATGACCGCTATACCTATTGTTTAATAATCCCCTAATCCAGACACATGTCTGGGTTTCATCCGAAACAACACCGTCCAGGTTAATATGACAAGGATGGTAATTGAAATGATTAGTCACTTATGTGGAAGCGGATACGTTCGTTCGTTACTGGGAGTTTAACGTCCACTTCCACCAGAGGTGATATCGCAGACTATAGAAGCGGATATTAAACCACCAGCTTAAGTAATAAATGAAATGATCTGATTGTCTACGATATTACCCTTGGTGGATGTGGACGTTAATCCTCAAGAACGAACGAAATTATCTGCACCTGTAATCTTCGATTTCTGTTACACTATACGTACGCTATAGTATTATCATTGTGCACATAATATGGATTAATCTAGCTGGAAATACACATGTGGACCTGTGTGGACCACCGATAATGTAAGACAATTTTTCACGAATATAATTATTTTAGACTTGCGTACTATGTATTATTACAATTCTGTGCTACCCTACTCGACACTATGCAAAACACGGTAAGTTGGTCCTTGAGGCTGTTGACTTGAAAATAATTCCAACCAATAATACTATAAATAGTATGCAATATGCAAATAAGGTTGTTTATGCGTGCTGTTAGCTAATAGCTACTGTAAATTTTCCCGCATTTATACGGCTCTAACCAATGAAAAATTATCGCTGTTTGGTGCACGCCATTTTTATTAAAAAAAATCCTCTTGTTGGAATATGAATAACAGAAAGAATAAAACGATGACCAAGTTGAATAAGTAAATATTTTCAAAATCATTTTTCTATAAATTGTAACCATATAAATCGTAACCACATAGACCGCTCTCGAGTCGGTAAAGTGGTAATTTGGCGTAAACTCTGAACGCCCGGTGTTATAAAACACTCGGTTCATTTCTCGCAAATTTCACTAAGGCAGTGATCCATGGTGATTAAAGATTAAGATTAAGCGGATTATTATCATCGCAGTAATTCATTAAATTGCCCGGACAAAGTTCACTTCGCGCGCGCAGATTGCTCTTCGAAAATTAGACGGAGATTCACGCATGCGCTGGGGTAATCTGCGCAAGGAGGGCAATCTGCGCCTAACATATACAACAATGTTAATGTTAAGACTTGTTGGTGCCGTATATTCAAAATTTCGCCTTGGCATCCATCGGCTTTATAAGGCTTCCTTGGCGAATTCCATTTGCCTGAAACATTGACTGTTTTATGTGTCAACCGAACTTTGGGATTCCCAGCTTAGGTTTCCGTCATTGTCTGTTGATTTGTTGTCAAACAAAACACCACAAATAATTAAACGAGAAACAAACGAAGAATTTAACATTTTTAATGCAAAATGTACAAAATATAAAATAAAACTTAACAATAATATCGTATTTGGCCGTTTGGATTTAGTTTATTATGCTTTAAACGATTAAACATTTACGTACACCAACTATCAAAACATACATATATTGGATACCACTCATTTCTTCATTTTTGTTCATCTACTATCAAAACAAACAAGTATAGGATACCACTCATGTCTTCATTTGGGAATTTCACATAACTGACTTCATGATTTACACAATTGACTTTTTCATTGTCAAAGCAGGTTAATTAAGTTCTAAGACACTGTCATTGTTTGGGACAATACTGCCAACTGGACAAAGGGACACAGCTAAGCACTTTCGTCTGCGACATCACTTCGGCGGAAGCGGAGTTAAATAAAGCTATTTCACACACACTTATGATTTTTCTGGCTGATCCTACTTTATTTGCATCCAAATAGCGATTAGATCACGGCTGTGACGACCGGTCGGATTACATTTGTGTTTTTGGTTACCTAATGTATATCTCCAGTACAAGCACCTGGTATATAAGGTCGTAAAATACGAATTATAAATAAACTTTAACAAAAATTTCAAAATAAGGTCATAAAAAAACGACTTATAAATAAACTTTAACAATTTTTTTTTCAAACATTGGTCAATTATTAAATATATCTATAAAAAGTATCAAATTTGGGAAGACCAAACAGCTAACAATTTTCAAGAACATTGGTTAGCTACAAACCAAGCGATAAGTTAAGAATTTACTCAACTTTCAATCACTATTTATGAGAAATATCTTTGATCCAGAAACACAAAACTGCACAGTTTTTTTCTTGATACATTTTAACAAGAAAAGTTCTATATTTTAGTTAACATTAGGCGAACAATTTTGAGTAAATTCTTAACTAATGTCTGCGAATGCTTTAACAATATTCTACATTTGCTTACTACAGCAATTTCAGCCCAGATAACAGTCACATAAATGATATAAATATCATACACGTTTGATTGGAGAAGGTAACTTTGGATACATGAGAAAACAACTTCTGTTTCGATTTTGTCCATTTGGTAAAACCAACATTCGATGTAAATAAAACCAATTAAATAATATTACAGAAATGTGTTAAGGATACGTATTTATATACTAAGTACCCATCTTCGTTATTATGTAGCATTTGGTCTATTTATTTATTTGCAATTGTATTTCAAGTTACATGTAGAAACGACATTATGAAAATGTGATATACAGGACAAGATACGTACATTTATCTTCAATAATGGCACAATTGTCCATATCGAAGGATGACGTCAAATCTGTATCTATATCTTTTGGTTCACTCGGCAAACCTCGGAATATTCCGGAACCTACATCTAGCTGGATGTAGGGTACTGGAATCTGTTTTGCCGAGTGTCTTTTTATTATCATGAAAGTATTATTTAATACGCCTTGAAAACTAAATGTAAATCAAATTTGTTTCCATCGAAATTCAACAACTAATAATTCAGAGAAATCTTCAAATCACCAAGTTAGTAGTATGTCACGGCTCTGTTTTACTTTTACATTAACCTAGAGACTTTCTCTAACATATCTGAAAGAAATTAAGATATAATTTAAAGACACTATATTCCAGGGTAAGGATATTTCAGTTTCTGGTCATGTGCAATAGTCCAGACTAAATATAAACGTTCATATCATACACATTATTCCAGGCTAAAGAGACATACAGACTTTCAGTTTCTGACCATACATAATATTCGAAACCTTAGACAAATTATGTATCGTTAAAAGTTAACAGAGCTTTGAGCAACCGATGCGAGTTGGTTGTTTATGAGGCGTCTACTCCAAAAGGTTTGTGGTTGTCTTGTGGAATTATTTGTGTGTGCCCCCTTCCCCGCAGCACTTACTATAAAATTAGGAATTGTTGAATGACATTTAGTAAAATAGAGAATGAATTGGAAATACACAGGTCACAATTCCATGGAACTGTAACTATTTTTAATGAGCTTGCTGTAAACCTTGAGAAAAACTCGAAACCTGGCTCAGTAATAAGCCACTATTGTATTCCATTTGGGAACTGCGTATTAAATAAGAAAACTGTCAGTCTTCTGACCATACATGTAGTTGTGCTGCATATACGAGTAAATACTGGCCTGGCCAGTTAACCCTATCAGAGTAGGCTGAGAAAAAATACTGAGCGCTTTGCATTATTTTTACATGAAATTGATTATGGTCCCATATTTTTACATGAAATTGAATATGGTGTCATACTATTACTACCAAACGAAGTTCAACAGTTCAACCTTATTTAAATAGAAACAATGTATGGTTAACAGGTCAATAACATAAAACGCATAGTACGTGACAAAGTGCCTTATAACTTTATTAATATTATATCGAACCAATTTGAACTCCATACGTTATTGACCGACGATATAAGACATACATGAACACGCATTCAATTACGGACTTAGTATTTTCCACGAGTAACAGAATTTGCACAGTCAGCTATACGAAGCCAAGGCAGGGGAGACTTTGTTTTAGAGCAAAGACGAGCATACATGGACCGGGGTTCAGCCACTGCCGTGGTAGAATGGTTGTCGTGATGAGGTTATCGTTTATGTTCTTGATGTTTATATCCTTTTTTAGGCCCCTGTGTATGTTTGTACCGGATTCATATTCCCGATGTAAGATGTAAATAAATCCTATTAGGTACGAAACAGATCTCAGTTGTCACTGTAATAGTGTTTTAAACACGTGGTTTTAATCATTCATTTGGAACATGGATGTACATGTACGTGCGTCTTTTTATTTTAGTGCCATACTGTACCACTTCAAAATTTAAGTCTAAACTCTAATTGAGTAAAATTAAGTTAATTATTGTCTAATTAATAGTTTATATACCATTTCAGGCCTAAATAAAGACCCTCAAAAGGCAGATTTAGCTCCTGTATAATGTCTGTCCAAGCAACTGTGATTTCATGTATACTTGTATAGTGAGTGGTCCAATAAGTTATCACATATCCATTGTTATGTAGTCTGCCATAGACTTATCCAAACTTTTATTGGGTTAAAATATAAAATTGTTAATTCAATCCATTTATTTAATTTTTATTTTTCTGATTTTACCTTCTAATAAATTATTTTGTTTTGTCTTTGTATCTATGTTTTCCCGTAATGAACTATTTTCTGCTCTCAACCGGTCACATTCCTCCTTCAGATTTGTGAAGGCTCTTCTGATAACATCTTGAGATATGGCCGTTAACTTCTCCAATTCTTCTGTACAGTTAAAATATAAAATAAAATACATTAATTTGAATATCTTTTATTTTTGAAAATTGGTGCCTGCATCAATCACAAGGGGGATGGGCCCCGTAAAACAGTAAATTAATTGGGTTTGACGTCCTACTCCAACTGGGATAGTGAAGACGTGCATACACCATACAGTGTGCTATTAGGGATATTTGTTCTTGACAGCAGAGCTACGGCCTACTCTTTTATGGTATAACAAAAATAAACCAATAACGCTTATTCTTTCCTTTTTACGTCCTCTTATATTCTTATACCATATCTAAATCCTGAAGCCACGCGCATAACCAAAATAATTATTTGTTCACAACTCAAATGACGTTTCAAAGGGTATTTACCGATTTCTTGTGAATAGATAACGGAGATTCCTGTATTGGCAAAATGGCCGAGTATCGGCCTATACCAATTTCTACCAACAGACCATTTACCGAGATGAAACCCGAGTACCATGTCTATATTGTAGTTTATATATAGCCGACTATGGTTAAACAGGAAAATGGCATGTTAAAACATGGGGTGTTCACCTCAACGCCACATGGGGTATGAGAGATTTCCAAATATTATTGTGGACCCCTGGACCCTTCAAAACTTCAAGCACAATACAATATACTATAACATAATTTTTTTTTCTATTTCCAATAGTACCACTGGAGCAGTAAAGTGGGACTACTATTGATGTAAGCTGATTCACCAGAATAACAATTTATGCATTGTACTAACCTTTTAGAGTTCTACTACTACAAGTATTGTCACTATTAGCACTACTGGTTTCAGCTGTACAACTGTTGGTTTCATCTAGCCACGAATTTAACAACACAGAATTATCCTTATGTTCACTCGTATTGTCATTATGAAAACTTAAACTGTCTTCGGTTAAATTTGAAACCTTATCACAATTACTTTCTAATTCATTAACAATTCCCTGTTCTTGAAAAATCGTGGGTTCGTGTTTAAAATTCACAATTTTAGCACCATCCGATAGTGGTGAGAGTTTATGATAGACTTGACTAAGGCATATAGATTCTGCTTCAGTAGACAATCTTACCTCAGCAAAGTTAGAATCCTGAAGCTCTTTGTACTTTGTGATGAATCTGCTAAAATCATTTAACACATAAAATATTTTGTTTTCCAAAACACAGTATCGAACATTAGAATCTTTCAACGAAACACAGCCTGTTACAACAGAACTTACTGAATTTTGTCTCAGTGGAGTTAATCGATCTAAACTATTCGATTTCACAGCTTCATCCAGAAGTTCATTAGTTGAATCACATTCAGTTCCAGAGCCCAATAAAAATCTCCTTCGCTTTCTTATACTCTCGTCACATTCGTTGTATATTCCCTTCAAGGTAGTAACATGATGACTGACACTCGAATCAATATTATCCATTTTCGATGTTGGGTTGTCGTCCCACTCTGGTCCATCACAATATGCAATTGTTGTGTCACTACTTGGGGACATGCAAATCTGGTCATACAGAGCATCATGAGTTCCGAAAGGTGATTTCGTTGGTGAAGTAAGTTTATCCTGGATTCTATCTGGTAGAAAGGTAGAATCAGGAGAGGCACATACCCTTGTTTGAGGTTTCTCTGGTGAAGCAGATTTCGACGGTTCAGAACTCCTTCGCCTCTTACGATTTTTATCTTTGGGTTTCCTAAAAAGATTTCCCTCTGAATTTTCATTCGATAACAAGTCCTTATTGTGCATAGTCATTAATTGTTGGAAGGCAGCCTCTTGCGTCTTTCCATCCACAGATTTTTGGGACTGGGAACACACACTGGATATAACATTTCGATTAGGAGATTTGTCTGAACAATTTTCAGTTTGATTATTTAATCCATGAGAAACAGGATTTACTTGTTGTTTTTCTGGCAAAATCATATTTGTGTATCTAATATTTTCAGGAGAAATGGAGTTGCTAAAAGGAAGGTTTTCAAGATTACATTTTGTATTATCAGACAGTTTCTTTTCTTGCTTAATCCTTTTTAAAGCTAAAGCTGTGTCATCAGATGACTTTTCTAATGATTCCCTTCGTGGTCTTCGTAATATTGGAAGTTGTAAATGTGGTTCAGAAAACCCTTGATCTGAAGCCGAGCTTTGAGACAAGCTGTGAGAGGTTTGGTTTAGAGAAGTTTGTTCTTGGTGAGACGTTTGGTTTGGAGAAGTCTGTTCTTGGTGAGAGGTTCGGTTTGGGGAAGTTTGTTCTTGAGCTGCCGGATTTCTTACAAATGGTTGTTCTGCAGTAACTGGAAGGCGGTACCAACTTCTACTGGCAGGTGGTTCTGGGTCTGATTCCATAGCCTGTGGGTAATTCCTTATCTGCTTAGGGACAGCATTTAGACCAGCACCATCTACTAATGCACCAAATTGATATTGGTTGTCCCAGGTTTGTGGAGATGTAACGGCTGCCGCTTTTAATGTCTTGAAATGTGAAGAGCTGTATTGCTGGTTAGAGATACTTGGAAGAAGGTTGGGGATAGTTGGATAAAGGTTTGAAACACTTGGATAATTATTAGCACTACTAGAAGTTTGGCTGGGGATACTTGAATGCTGGCTTGGGACACTCGGTTGCTGGATGGGGATACTCGGCTGCAAGTTTTTCTGCTGATTTGGATAAGCATGTCGAGGATTTGGTATACGTCGCTGATTTGGATTAACATGAGCATCATACTGAAGATTAAAAGCTTGTTCCTGAAATACAGGATACTGAGGTCTACTGTGCTGATACTGGACATTTAGGGAATTCACTCCTCTTGCACTCCAATCCTGAGATGTCTGTGGACCTGCATTGTTCTGAAATTGTTGATATCCACCATGTACTTGGTGCATCATGTAATTTGGGGGCGGATATCTCCCTTGGCTTCTGTTCCCATCATCTATCCTGCCCGGATAGCGAGGTGGAGGCCGGTTTTGATACATCGGGTTGGAAGTTTGTTGATACATGCTGACTGGTTGAAACCATGAAGTGAATGGACACTGAAAAAAAAAACAAAACAGAAAAATAGAATTGGTTAAGCATCTTTTGATTACTGAGGATCCTCACATCACATTATCAACTGTTTTACACCATTACCTCTCACTGGGATCCACCAAAAAAGAAGTAACTGTCCTTATTTTGTACACCACTTCCCCCTTGATAACCCCCTACATAATAAAATATCTTTGATTTTAAAATTTAACACCATTAAGACTAACAGGCCTTTTTTGGCTTTAACACCATTAAGACTAACTGATACCCCCCTACATAATAAAATATCTTTGGTTTTAACACCATTAAGACTAACACGCATTTTTTAAAAAAAGACGCTGACTCAGTAGTCTGGAGGTTGCTGGTTTGTTCCCGGTGTTGACCGAGACAGTTTATATGGATTTGAACAGCCGTCTAGTCCTTCTGGACGAAATAAACGAGGTCCTGCACACATTGGCATGCATGTAAATGATCCCTTGGCAGTTGGAACTATTATTTGGATGTCCAAATGGTAAGCATGTACCATAAGGTCTGTCATTGAGTAAACTGAATTGGTTTCGATTCCCCGGTTGGAGGTGGCAAGAAGTAGGGTCTCGCCTGTCAAATCCTGTGGATTTTCTAAAGACCCCTACATGTATGTGCAAGCAAATTATTGGAATAAAATTGAACAATGTGTTAGTCCCAAAATGACCTAGTTTGTGTCGAGTGGATGTTAAACCCCATTTCTCTCCCTCAATAGAATTGTGACCTGTATAATACACTGTAGATTCAATAAACAGATGAGAATACCACATGACAGTAAATATATAGAATTACTGGTGTACATGTAATTTGAGCCATGTCTAAGGTCAAAATATTGGGCGTTTTTTCTTAATCATAATCTAACTTAGATTCATATCAAGTCTTTATCTAAAAAATAAAGCCAGAAACTATGTCAAATCAAAAATAATATCTCCCAGTCCAAATCTTTTTCTATCATGTCCACTTTCAACCACATATAGATTACTTTCCCCTTTTAAGGGACCATTGTGACATTAAATCTCTTAACTGTCTTTCTCAACAGCACATAATGGCATTAAAATTAATTTTAGATACCTCCGACGTTTACCCTCAACCAGACAAATTGAAAGTTCTTAAAATAGTAAATTGACAGATCCCTGGTGTGAGCGTATGTTGCATGGATATAGGGGCGCTTTCTCAACCTCGTGGGTTTTCTCTGGGCACTCTGATATCCTCCCACTGCTAAATACCCCTTACGGGCAAGCGAATTATTGAAATAAAATTAAACCATGTTAGTCCCGAAACAACCTAGCTTGTGCTGAGTGGACTTTACACCCCATTTCTCTCTCTCAACACATACTTATGGAAGAACAATTACTGATTTATTTAGGCGACATGTATGATTTATTCTGATATATACACTCTTCTATAAGCTCATCTCTTATGTTATGTATTCTGTTTAGTATCTCAACATTATCATAACTTTATAAGCATGCACATATGGTATACATTTGTTTTAATAAGTTATATCTATAAGATAAGTATTCAAATAATGTAATATGACCTGCATGTATGCTTAAAGGAGTTAAATCGCTAACATTTGGGACCTAGAAATTGACACAAGTGGGTCGCAACGCATATGATAATGTAATATGAATTTACATTCATCAATGGTTTCCGTTTTTACTCAATTTTCAAATCAGTTATGTTCTGCGAAATAAACAAGCAGTCTCAATCAAATGCAAATTTCCAGCGCCTGGTTATTCCATTCTACATGCGCCGTTTCAGTGGCGGATCCAGGATTTTTTTGAGGGGGGTGACAACCCCATGTTTTGTCTCACCGACCGCAGAGGAATGGGTCCTGCAGGCACGCATCCGAGTGCCGTAGACGCAAGCAGTATTGGGGGGGGGGGGTCTCCACCCAGAAAATTTTGAAAAATTATCATCGATTTCCTTGCATCTGAGCCATAACGAACAATGATTTCTGTTCGTCGACAATGTTTCATTTCGTTGATGATTTTCAATATTTGAAGAATAAATTTCGAAATTTATATATGTTGATTGTTATGAAATTTTGCATACATCTAAGATAGTACGGACAATACATACAAAGAAGTTGCCACATTCACGGAAAAGTTGTCAACGCCTCTTATAATAAACAGCAAGTTATATATCCAGATTATGAACATAATAATGAACAAACTGTTTGAATGTTATTGAATATTTGCAAATGTACAGTCAATTTTCTTCGCCAAGGATATCAGTCCTATCAATACTATCGTAAAAATAATGCATAATTTATGTATCAGTCTGATAAAAGTGTTGATGCCTTCATCCGGGGAGGAAATGCTTCGATGAATTTCCTGCAAATGTCCTCAGACATCAGCCGCGGTTTATGGAGCTAATTTCTGCCGCTAGTAACATAGATGCTGATTGTGTGTCTGATAAGATGTGCACCATGTGCTATACAATATATATATATACGACCATGTGTGTGCATGTCCCAGTGGAAGTTAGTAGAATCTGGGATTGCTATACACCCGTGGGTGGGGAGGGGGTGACAAGTAACCCTAGTCACGGCTAAGGCGCTGGCTTGCTAGTCTGGAGGTCGGGTGTTCGATCCCTGCATTAGCCGAAAAAGTTCATCCAGATTCTCCAGCATGGTTTCTCCTTGTCAGTGATGCAGGACGGAGGGCCTGATAAGGACATGTCTAGTTATTCAGATGGGACAAAAAACCATGTACTCATTGGTGTGCACGTAAAAGATGCCTAGGCAGTTAGAATTCGATATAAGAGGGCCGCTGCCCGGGCAAAATTTCCTTCATAGCACACTGTATGGCATATGCTCATCTTCATTTGTCCAGGAGCAGAACAGGAGGATGTTAAACCCCATTTTTTTTCATTTCCTTTTGACCACAATATCTGCCAACCTTTAACTACATTTACTAGTGTTCGGCTGTCACCAACATCAATATGATTATTTTGAGATAAGCTAATGCCATATAGAAATATTCATGGTGCAGAACCTGCGGAGCTTCAGATATATTACTAGTGTGCAGTTGTCACCAACATCAATATGATTATTTTGAGATAAGCTAATGCCATGTAGAAATATTCATGTTGCAGAACCTGCAGAGCTTCAGATATATTACTAGTGTGCAGTTGTCACCAACATCAATATGATTATAATGAAATAATCCATCAATGACAGCTGATTCATGTGTACTTCTTTTATTCAATATCAAAAACCTCAGCTAATTTATAACAAATTCAGATGAGGTATTAATCGGAATTATTTTATACTCTATATGCCATGGAAAGATTGTTTAACCTCTATTGATTTAGAAAGAAACAAAAAAAAAATCAATAAAAACCCAATACTAGAGAATACCGATATATCAATTCAGTCTTGATTCAAATAACAAATAGCACATATCAAGAGGGGGAGAGACAGAGAAATGGGGTTTAACGTCCACTCGACACAAACTAGGTCATTTCGGAACTAACAAATGGTTTAACTAACAAAGATGGTTAATTGTGCTGCACAGCGTAAGAGCCAGTAGGAGACACACACGCTACTGACAATTAACCATCTTTGTCGTAGTGATGCTTTTCTATGGCGCTCAGTATATGTACCTTAATATTTCATTAAGTCCATGGCTAACAAGAAATCTTCATCACATTTAAATTAATTAAATTAACTACTGTTGTACATGTATCTGCCTTAACATTTCACCAAATCCATGCATGTGTATTAAATTCCAGAACTACTGTTATGTGTATCTACCTTAAAATTTTACCAAATCCATGTATATTAAATTCCAGAAATCTTCATCACACTTGCTTTAAAACACTTTAATAAACTACTACTGATAGATAACAGGAGACACTACCCAGCAAAACAAAGCTTGGTAATTTCCTAGAAGCTCATTAGCTTGTGGGGGTGGAGACTATCACAAGACAATTTAATTGGCAAATGGATTAAACAATACTACTACTGATAGTAACAGGAGACACTACCCAGCAAAGCAAAGCTTGGTAATTTCCTAGAAGCTCATTAGCTTGTGGGGGTGGAGACAATCACAAGACAATTTAATTGGCTAATGGATTAAACAATGGCAGCAATTAAAGGGAAGCTGGACAAAAAATTAAGAGATTAGTACAAGTGTTAAATGTAATTAAAAGTTTATACCAACTGTGAAAACTTCTAAATACAATTTATTAGTTTACTTTAAGCCAAGTTGTATATCTGTCTGTCACTTTAATTCAATTAAAGAGATCACAATTATTATGAATTGTATTTCTTCTGACAGTGATTGATGAAAAACCTTTTAACACCACAATAATGTGGTTACAATAGTTTTGTTTTCCAACTCTATGTTGACAAAGTTTGGTCTAATAACATTATTTTGTTGGGATTAATTAAGGAAGCAAGCCCAAACTTTGTCTGCAAAGATTATCAAAACATAATTTTACTTCTATGATCTAACAATAAGTTAATCTATAACCATGGCAATAATACATGTACACAGACTGTTTTCACAACTTCCACGGAAGGGGCTGAACCCGACATTGTTCTGGGGCCCCAGTTGGTCAAAGCTCCGTTATCAAAGAGACTGAACCTGACATTGTTCTGGTCTGCAGTATCACAACTGAGGCAGCAGAACCTGACCCATCAGTTACCACCACCAAAGGGGTTGAACCCGACATTGTTCTGGTCTACGATATCTCAATTACCACCACCAAATGGGTTGAACCCGACATTGTTCTGGTCTACGATATCTCAATTACAACCAACAAAGGGGCTGAAACTGCCATTGTTCTGGTCTGCGATATCTCAATTACCACCACCAAAGCGGTTGAACCCGACATTGTTCTGGTCTACGATATCACAACCCATCAGTTACCACATCAAAGGAGCTAAAACTGATGTGGAAGCAAACCTTAACCAATAGGACTTCTACCAAAGGGACTGAACCGGACATTCTTCTGGTCAACCTTGACACATCAGTTGCCACCATCAAAAGGGTGAACTTGACATTGTTCTGGTTTGCGATATCACAACAGTGAAAGCAGACCATAACCCATTAGTTCTCAACACAAAAGGGGCTGCACCTGACTTTGTTCTGGTTTGCTATATTTCAATTACCACCATCAATAATGACTATCCACTGGGTTGTGTTGTTCTTAGTGATTATGTCCGTAGCCACCGATTTCTTTTTTTTAACCATAGCGCACACGCATAGGTCTTTCCTGTCATAGAAAGCCGGAGTACCCAAAACCCACAAGGTTGAGAAGGCGCCCCTATCTCCAAACAACATACGCTCGTCGCTCACATCAGGGACAGAAACCACAACTGCAAGCCAGAAGTGACTGGCAAACTACAGATCGAAGTGCAGCACCCTAAACCCCTGCCTGTTGTATGGATTATCGCCAGGGAGGGACAGAAACCACAACCGCAAGCCAGAAGTGACTGGCAAACTACAGGTCGAAGTGCGGCACTCTAAACCCCTAGGCCCCTGTCTGTTGCATGGATTATCGCCCACTAAATAAATAGTTGGGAGTTAATTAGATATAATGCAGATCACAATTCTAATAATAATTACTGCTAAACACTAATCCACATTTCTCTCTAACACTTGTCTTAGGCTTTATCAACTGTTAATTAAATATACATTATGCAACAGCTAGATCTGCTTACAGCAGGTCTTTCTTTAGACATTATATGTTAAATAAATTATTAATTAGACATTTAATAACATTTTGCATTACATGCATATGTTTTCAAACTTTTATAGAGAGAGAAAAATGGGGTTTAACGTCCACTCGGCACAACCTAGGTCATTTCGGGACCAACATATGGTTTAATTCTATTTCAATAATTTGCTTGCGCGTAGGGGTCTTTAGCAGTGGGAGGAAACCAGAGTACCGGTGGAAAACCCACGAGGTTGGATAAGTGACCTTACTCCTTGCTAAAACTATTTTAGCAAGAATCCCTAGCTCTTTACATGTAAATCTTACTATCCTTAATAAGCATAGGTGTACAATCACAGGGGCCAGGGGGTACGGTGGTTACAGCCACTCCGGAGCAGTGAAAAACATTTTCAGTCAATTTTTCCGGCAGTGGCCAAATGACAAAAAAAATTATACTGGATTGAAAAGTAAATATAAGGAAATAATTCCATCTCACAAAATGAAGTGCCTGAAATCCAGGACATTCACTGACCATTAGGTGTGGCGAGCCCCTCCCCCACAAAGAGTACATGTTATAATTGTACATGTATTGGTATATTTATTAAATAAAAAGATGAATTACTATAAGCCCTTGGCTAGTTTTAGAATTCTTACTTTTTGACAATGTATATATATATTCATTATCTATCTTATTTGAATAAAAATATTGTTTTAAATAGCCTGAGGGAATACTCACCGAAATGTCTCCTTAAATTAATACACTAGCCACAAGCAAATGTTTTCGATAAATATGTGTTTTTGTGTTTACTCTACCCAGTTACTAAACACCGATTAAAGATTCTTGGTTAGGAGTAAATAAAAATGTCTGGAGCTGCAAGTCCTACATTTGTTTCTTGAGGTGTGTGAGCCGTTATCAGTAACTAATAATAGACCATTATCAATATAAGAACTGTTATCAATAAAATCTTTAAATATCACATGAACATTAATTAATGTTAAGATAATATAAATTTCTTATTAATGATAAAGTTATTAGAACAACATTGGCATGGCAATCAGTTTTGTTCCTATTTGAACTCTTCAGACTAGCTAATAATACCCAAGTACAGAGAGAGAGAGAGAGAGAGAGAGAAATGGGGTTTAACGTTCACTCGACACAACTAAGTCACTTCAAGACTAACATATGGTTTTAATTTTATTTCAATAATTCGCTTGCGTGTAGGGGTCTTTAGCAGTGGGAGGAAACCGGAGTGCCCGGAGGAAACCCACGAGGTTGAGAAGGCGCCCCTATCTCCATGCAACATACGTTCACACCAGGGCTCGAAACCACAGCCGCAAGCCAGAGGTGACCGGCCAGCTAGAGGTCGAAGCGCGGCACTCTAGACCACTAGGCCATCCCAACCCCCCACCCAAGTACAGTGGTTCTATATAATTCTATATATGATAAACTTAAAGGTACATTATGTAACATTTAGATAAAGAACTAGCCATTCTTGCTATAACAGTTCAAAATAGATAATTTAAAATGAATCATTTGAAAATTTCATTCAAATTACTCTATAGCAAGCGAAGATATTAGCCTTTGAAGGTTTGACAGACGTGTGCAATAATTTCAACCACTCTACTGGTTGATCGAAGCCAAGTCTCGGTCCTCCATATTTGATTAAATCAAAGTATTGCTGAATCATTCCAACCTATTTAATATCAGAGAAATCTGATGCCATCGAGAGTTGATTAAGGCCTGGATCAGTTAATTACTGGCTAATTGATACTTTAAAGCATTTCAGGCCTAAAGAAAGGTCTGCAATAGGCAGATTTAGCTCTTGCATAATTATGTTTAATCAGTATTTAGCTCTTGCATAATGTATGTTTCATCAGTATTTAGAGTTATATTCTTATTTGAACTGGTCAGACCAAGGCTGTAAACATCGCTCACAGTTTATCTAACCTTACAGTTAGATTGCACTGGTGTACTACATGTAATTCAGAAACAGAGAGAGATGGGTCGCACTGATGAACTAATTCACACAGAGAAAAATTGGGTTTAGTCCAATCAAGACAAACCAGCTGGTCATTTCGGGACTAACTTGTCATATATCAATGGAAGTGAATGCCATTAAATTCCTGCTTCAAGCATTATATAAGTTATTAGCACTCTCTGCTAATTCCTTACTGTTAATTTAAACTGTATCTCTAAGTCTTCCTGTGGCCTGTGGTCCAACAAATATTTCATGAGAAATATTTTATAAAATATAAATGAATGGGTTAACTGTTTGTTTTTAACAATGATTAAATGGTCCAATAACTTTTAACAACCAATTAAATGGTCCCATAACTTTTAACAACCAGCTGGTTCAATAACTTTTAACAACCAATTAACTGTTTCAGACCCACCAATTGTGAATCTCACAGATTGTGAATCTCACACTGGGAGTTAATTAAGTGTTTATAATTTTACTAAAATTAATTTAAATACAATTGTTTTAAAAGACAAGTCCCTGCTAAAGACTTACTTAATCGCATAAGGACTGTAGCCTCCAGAGTGGACACTGGACAGACTGGGGCAACAACAATATAAAAGTATTGTATCAAGTTTATAATATTCAGCTTTGGTTTCTGGGTAGTCAACCCATGTATGATTATGCCCATTGGATGGATACCTTATATGAACAGTAAATAGAATTCAAATGTTTGGCTACTTGCCAATATAAATCTTAACATTTATTGGATAAATGCCAAATTGGAATCTTGCCAATTTGCAAGATCTGTTATTAGATTTCAAATGATTGGCTCCTTGCCAATTAAAACTTGAACATTTGTTGGATAGATGCCAAATTGGAATCTTGCCAACATCCTAAAGGGGCCAGCCGCTGAACCTTTGACATTTTTGTCAACTTGCCAATGAAAATATGTGAAAAATTCCACATTGGACAATTGCCAAGAAATGATTTAAACCTTTGAACTCTTGACATTTTTGGCTACTTGCCAATAAAAATACCAAGATATCATTTATTGGACTTTGGTAAAATTGAACATTAACAAAGATATGTAAGTAGATAAGAAGTCTTTGATCTCTTGGCTACTTGCCAATAAAATATATGTTTGTAAGCAAGTGAATGAATAATATTTGGTGAAATAATGCCAAATTGGACTCTAGGCAGATGGACTTCTTGTATCTAACCGACAGCTCAGAGCCATTGGAAATCTAGCACCCAAAAACCATAAATTCCTCCTAATCTGCAGCTCAATTACTGGAATAGCTGCTCAATTACCACAAATAGCTGCTCCATTAGCACAAATAGCTGCTCAATTATCGGAAATAACTGCTCAATTATCAGAAATAACTGCTCAATTATCGGAAATAACTGCTCAATTACAACAAATAGCTGATCAATTACCGGAAATAACTGCTCAATTACCACAAATAGCTGCTCAATTACCAATAATTACTATTATAACAGTATTGGTTCTTCGACTTACGTTCTTGAGGACAACACTGGTTTAACTTCATATGCCAGTTTTATTATTCATCCAAACATAATGTACCTGGTACTTGTAAGACTCCTTAGGTAACAATTCTAGTTAAAGACTCGTGCTGTGAGAGTTCTTGGGCCTGTTTCACGAAATTTTAACTAAGATAAAATCCAAATTTTAGTAATTTGATTGGATAATGTTAGATTGATTTTAGTGCATTTCCAATCAAATTTGAGGTATTTACTACTATTTACTCAAATTTGGATTTTATCGTTAGTTAAAATAGCATTATGCAAGAGCAAAATCTGCTTATTACAGGTCTTTCTTTAGGCCTGAGATGTTATCTAAATAATCAATTAGACATTAATTAACATATCCAGACCATAATAAACTCTTTATGTAAAGGCTAGCCTTCAATGTTGGCGGATTTAATTCTTATATGCCGTCTTATGCGGCTTAATGGCCGTTGATAATTAAATCAATCAAGTGGATAATCGAGACAATGCTGTTTATATTAATGATTTGAGTAATGATGACCTAGGCTATGTGAATAATTCAAACGCTTTTTTCTCGGCTAATAGTGGTTCAATTTGACTGAAATTTTCAGCAAATTATCTTTACACTATCTAGTTTTTAACTATTATAGTGAGAACTGCCATCTCTTTATCTTATCTCCCATAACATAACTTTAAGTTTTCGAGAAACTGTTCTTAACTTAGAACCTACATACATATATGTAGTTCCAACTTTACTTACTACATGTAACTAACTTCCTAACTCTCCCTTATACCCTTGGCCCTTTTTGACCCTTGTCAGGTTCAAGATGATTATACTCTGGCCATTACATAATGCTAGATTATATTTCAAAGACAACAGATATTACACAAATCAACTATCATATGATATAAGTAACAGCTGACATGATAAGGATTTAATTAATCCCTGTCAAAGATGGTTTATCATTTACATATTATTCTCCTATCGTGCACATCATCTTATGTGTCGGATTTTCTTTGGATTTTAATCCGACTTGCTAATGATTTAACAGAAAATTTTGCTAATGATTTAACGCAAAAATAGGTAATCGTGACTTAGTTAATTATTGTGACAGCCGTAACAATATCAATTCAGGCTACAGATATTTTAAAATAATTTTCTTGTTTTAGAGTGAAGCAATTTGACAGCCCAGACATAACTAATAATTAAGCCAAAAATAATGTAAATAACTACTCGATCACTGACTGCAAATAGCTAATCAATGACCGCAAATAGCCAATCAATGACCACAAATAGCCAATCACTGACGGCAAATAGCTTCTCGATTACCAATAATTACAGTCAAAATTTACTTACATCAAATACTTTATTATCATTTTCATGCCTCCTACATGTAAATAATCTCTAGATGTCAAATCATCCTGTTTATTAGTAAGTGCAGGGGGACTGCACCACACACAATTTACACAAAAACACGGACAAGACACAATACCGGTACGCAGAAATCCCAAACAAACAATTCAAATTAGGTTTATGTATTCAGGGGCTAGCCGTAAGAGTCCACTGCGCTGTACAGACCTGGGCCTTTCAATCAAATTAGAAAACAATCAGGAATATATATATAACCAGAGAAACCATTATGTAAAGCCAGCACGAGTCACAATCTGCTATATGTTGCAAGTTGCTAAATGCAAGAAATATGAAATTAAGCATATTGAACAATTGAAGTAAAAATTACCAATACAAGTAACCCCAGCGGTGAAATGTATAAAATAAACAGGCACATACATGTACATGTAGTCTAATCTTTAAGTGGCATTTAGTGATTGGGAAACACATTAACAGAACACAATTTTTATGGGAAACAATCACGGGTTTATTCTAGAAGCACGATGTTTCGACAAGTATCCTCTTATCGTTATCAAGCACATAAAAATTGTGTTCTGCAAGTCAAATGAGAAACAATATAATATTCAATAGAATCAAGGCCTATTGAATAATATAGTTACACAATATAAAGGATGTTAAAATTGTAATAAACAAGGAATAATCACCATCCAAATTTACATACATGTACAATAACATGTTTTCTTTGTCACACCTTCTCCATGTAAACAACCTATGTTACACAATTTACACAAATTAACTCATCCATAATGATAATATTATGTAACAATATAAGGGATGTTAAAATTGCGATAGCCTAATCAACCATTAAAAGCTTTAACTTTAGTTTAATTGTGATCAGCATGTGTTGCCATAGCTACCAGAACGTAGCTAAAAACCTTGAGATATACAGATGTGTTTGTTTTTAGCTACGATTGGGAGTCTTCGGTTTGACATGGCAAACTCAAATTTTTTTTTATCAATGCATGTAACATCTTAAAAATAAATAATTTTATACTATTATGACTTATTAAAACTTATGGAGCTGGGGTCAATGTAGTGACCCAACTATCGCCTTATTCCAAATATTCGCATTAAAAACAAAATTAATGAAGCATCATTTGTATCCTACTTGGAAACACCATCAAAGTCTATCCTACACGGGGGTCACGGTGGCTAATTGGATAAGGAGGGGCTAGTTCGCTAGCCTGGAGGTCGGGTGTTCGATCCCTGCATTGGCCGAGAAAGCTCATCTCGATTTTCCGGCGTGATTCCCCCTTGTCAGTGATGCGGAAGGAGGTCCCGACAAGGACAGCTGCCTAGTCGTGCGGATGGGAGTGCACGTAAAAGATCCCTTGGCAGTTGGAATTCGATATAAGAGTAGGCCGTAGCGCCGCTGCCCGGGCAAAATTTCTCTCATAGCACACTGTATGGCGTATGCCCGTCTTCCATTAGCCAAGGTTAGGTGCAAAAGAGTAGGACGTTAACCCTTTGAACACTGACTTTAGATGGGGTGTTGCACGTCCCTCCCTGGATTTACAGGACGTCATATTAATTATGACGTCAACGTAATTGGAGCTTGAACATGCCCCAAGACCGACATTTCGGGTATATGCGATACAACGTCAAGCCGGTTTTGCGGCATTTCGGGTTCTAAGGGTTAAACCCCATTTCATTTCATTTCTATCCTACACGCTTCTTTTCATTCAGAAAACCTTGTCAACTGGACCGCATCTGGTACCCTGCATCTATTCTGGGCTGTGTGATGGTGAGTGATATGGACCGTAAAAAACGGCCCATGATAATAATATGTAGGTACACCCATACAATTGTGATGCTGCTACGTACCAGTTCATTTATTATTAAGTTGCCGCTTTTAGAAAAAATTCTCAAAATGGCGAAGAGTGTGTAGAGCTTTCATTGCATGGTTGTGTGAAATCAGAGTTTCCTGAGGTGTGCCGAATGGCTTCTTTTAATGACAGACAGCTTTTCAAGATGGCTTCCTAACAACGACTTACAACGCCTTGATTTAAAATGCGATGAGTTTGTACCCATTTCAGGTATGATTATATGCATAATTGTAGATGGGTGTGGCATAAATGTTAGAAGTAACAATCATCAGTCATTGTTCTGATAACAAATGTTGTCAATTGCGCTTAATAAAGCTGATGTGTTTCACAATCGCATTTGCCACGTTAAAACTATACAGGACCATCTCCAATCTCGAAACAGGGCGGGTTGAGAGATGAGGTTTGTTATCTAATGTTGCCAGTAAACAGGTACATGTATAAAATGGTGTCTCCAGGTTTAAATTGTTAGAAACAGCTAGTTCCTCAGGGTTTTTTTATATGAAAGTAACCCTGCAGCTTATAGTACTGCTGCAGCCCACTCCTTCATCCATTTCTAACTGTCAAGGGTTCACTTCTGTGTAGGCCAATTGTGTACATATATGGGGCCTCGTTTCTTTAATCCCAAATGAATTACTACACCAAGTGTCCCTCACCAGGCCCTCAGTCCTACACCAATAACACTCCAGTGACATGATGATTTACTCGAGTCAACATACACATCAAGCCATTGCCTTATTCACAAAGCCAACATCTTACTCCACCGTTGTTGCTCGATCATTGGAACTAGTTCGCTCCCGGTATTGGCCAGAAAGTTTGTGATTTTCCAACGAGGGTGTCCGCCCTTGTCAGTGGCGTAGGATTGAGGGCCTGACAAGGGCAGTTGTTGTGATAGAATTACATCTTTAAAACAACTTGTGGATGACAACACTGGTATACATTCTAACTTCTAATATATAATACTTTTATTCTGCTTCAATAACCCCGTTTACATTACAAATTTTAAGCGTGCCAGGTACCGTTCCTGGTACAGCACCGTTAATGTTTTTGTAGTGTAAACGGGCTAAACACAAGCATGCCGTACTGAGTACCATGCCAATCTGGCCCACTGAAGTGAGGTGGTCTCGTAACCGTGCTAAGAACGGCCCGGTTTAAATTTTGGTAGTGTAAACGCTAACCAGTCTGAGCACGGATTACTGCGCATGCGCCAAATGAATCTTGACCTTTTTTCCCGCAAACTTTGACAGCTCTGTCATCAGTTCTGTCAAAATAGCTACATGTACCAAAATCAACCGCCATAATTGTTTTCATTCGGGTAACTTACTTAGGGACCAAAATTAACTTTTCTGTGACGAGTCAAACATTTGGCGTCCTTGGCACGGTTCCAAGACAGGTAATGTAAAAGGGTCAATTACTTGAAATTTATCGCGACCTGGTACCGTGCCCAGTATGACACGCTTATCGCGGCCAAGTGTAAACGGGGCTTTACATATTAGGTACAAACATCGTAATGTAAACGACCCCCGAACTATCTTGTATTGAGGGAGTCATGTTTTAGCACGAGTGTGCTAACTCCAGAAGCTCTCGTCTCATCTCATTTCCTCGAGCCCTGCCTAGTACCCATGTGGTACCTTAATCTAGGCACCCGCCTAGCCTGGCTTCCTGGACCTGCTGTCGATTCGATTCGTTTCTGTTCTGAGTTTATAAATCATTCTAGACAAAGGAGCTCATTAGACAACTGTCTAATGTATCATGCATCATATCAGGTTTACCTTTCAGTAGAGTTTATCAGACAAAGAAAGTTAGATAAGACATGCCAACAACAAGTTAAAAAGTTACATAAGGAATGCTACCAAGGTCTCCAGCTGGGTTTCGATAGCAGCAGGTTGATGTTACAATCACTTTCACATATCTTAATATGGCAGGACGCTTCTATGACATCTAACGTTGTGTAACATTGTCTAGTCATTCGGATGGAACGGAAAAACAAAATTCTGCGTATACACTGGCATGGAAGAATAAGAATAGGCCATGGTGGCACTGCCCAGGCAAAATTTTACTTCATAGCTCACTGTATGGTGTATGTCATTAACACAGTCGTCTTCATTAGCCCAGTCGGAGCAGAACAGTAGGACGTTTAACCAGGCGCGGATCCAGAGGGGGGTTTGGGGAGGTCCACCCCCCCCCTGCTCAGCTACATAACAAAAAAAAATAATGCCTTGCATCAATGAAATTACATCACAAAGTGATCCTACATCAGTATAAAAATTATTTCTGTTTAAAAAGCTCAATTTGTATGTATGCCTATGTAATTTAGAGACGATGATGGCAGATTTCCGTAACAGAAACCTGGCAAACCCCCTCCTGCAAAAATTCCTGGATCCGCCCCCAGTTAAACTTTAATTAAACCCAATTTCATTTTATTCCACCGTGGCCCTACTAGTGACTAAGTAGTGGTAGTAGTAGTAGGCTAACTGTACTCGATAGTTATTAGCAAATTTGGGGCAAATATTAATTGGACATGTAACGTCTGTTACAAGCTTATATGGTTCGCAAAATATGTATTTGCACAAAAACAAAACAACAAGTTATCTTTTCCTTAACAAAATTTGAAAGATGAATTATTAATACAAGTTTTTAACCCCCAAAGAATTCGAAAAATTTTATTTAAATTTAAGTGCTTTTTCATCTGAAGTTCTACACCTTTTCGTGGCTTGTGTCATATACACATCATATAATTATAATACAAGTATTATAAAGTACATGTTAACTCTTGAACATTCCAATCGTATCAAAATCGTTCAACCATGAACGACGTCTTCATAAGTTCAAGTTCATTCATACAATCATACTCGTATCTTACTTGTGCAGTATATACCACAGATCTAACAAACAAAACAAACAACCAACGAGTCATGCATGCACGATAGCCAGTGCTTACCACGTGTATCAAATTTCTAACGGCCAAAAAAACATTTTGTTAATAAACGTTACTAAAATTAGGGTTCAGAATCACAACACTGCTATATATATATTGTGGCATCGATTTTCCATTTGAAGAATGTAGAGGCGAAACGATATTTCTGACTACAGATCTTCTTAGTCTATTATTATTATTACTATACTCACTGTGTGACTGTAAAATATCCGTTCTGTATGTTGTTGCCTCAACAGTTATCCTTCAAGATATACACTTGACTTCACATTCGTAGAAAAGTAGATTCCATTTTAAATCTAATCATAGTTTCATTTTCTATTCCATTTTAAATCTAATAATAGTTTCATTTTCTATTCCATTTTAAAGAGCTTCGTTCATCTCACCTCCCATTCACTGTCTGACTGACCTCAACTCGTATCAGACTGACAGAATTTACAGCAGAGCTATTTATAAATAACGCGCTGTGTGACGTAGTACCAGATAACCAATTCGCTTTTGTCCAGTTCATGTATTGCTTTTCCCGTGCAAAATATCGCCTGGGTTGACAAAGCCGTCAGCAGCAGCTGTCTAGATTGTGGCGGGAAAAGCTCATCACAACACCAGTAAGTTGACTAGCACGTGTGACATGGACACTTATCACTCAATATTATCGACGTCTGCAGCTCTAAGGGTGTTATAATACGGGAAGAGCCCGGCCCTAGTCTATTAACTTATCTAAAATTATCTATTGGTCGTAACAATTATGTAGAAGTGTTGTCCAATTTACCCGTCGAAGCGATTAACAAATGGGGAGGAGTTCCATAGGCGTACAGGGAAATTTTTGACTGGGTGGGGGGGGGGCATTATTGGTTGGTGTCCAAAAAATGTACAAAATCGTGTATGAATAAATATGCATTTTAAGTGATTCTGAGGAGTTTTTACCAAATGAAAAAAAGATAGGTTGCCAGGCAACGAAACATACGCCCACAACAGCTAAGTCGTCCGGGCAGTCAACAAGGATTGTTGCATATTGTTTCTTTTGTCAGTAAGGAGAACATTTACAACACATGATAATCTTATTACGAGTAATAACCCATTAAGTAATTATCAGAAATGATTAGAATAGTTTTGATGGTTTGTCTAAACGCCTTCGTCCACAAGATATTTCAAAGTGATCAAGTGCCAGAAATTATCAGATATCACTGAAAATCAAATAGGATTCTTCGTTTCATGACCCTAAACACTGTGTACAAATTTAAAGTCAATCGGATATTAACTTTAACCTTTAGAGCATTCACAGGGTTTTTCAAAGTGATCAAGGGTCATAACTCTGACAGTAGTTATCGGATATCGCTGAAAATAAATAGGCTATTTTGTATCATGACCGTAAATAGTGTGTATAAATTTAAAGTCAATCGGATATTAACTTTAGATTTTTCAAAGTGATCAAGGGTCATAACTCTAGCAGTAATTATCGGATATTGCTGAAAATCAATAGGATTCTTTGTATCATGACTTTAAACACCATGTATAGATTTAAAGTCAATCGGATATTAACTTTAGCCTCTAGAGCGTTCACAAGATTTTTCAAAGTGATCAAGGGTCATAACTCGGGCGGGAATTATCAGATATTGCTGAAAATCAACAGGCTTCTTCGTATCATGACCTTAAACACCGTGTATAAATTTAAAGTCAATCGGATATTAACTTTAGTCTCTAGAGCGTTCACAAGATTTTTCAAAGTGATCAAGGGTCATAACTCTGGTAGTAATTATCGGATATCACCGAAAATCAATAGACTTCTTCGTCTCATGCCCTTACACACCGTGTATAAATTTAAAGTCAATCGGATATTAACTTTAGCCTCTAAAGCGTTCACAAGATTTTTCAAAGTGATCAAGGGTCATAACTCTGGCAGTAATCATCGGATATCACCGAAAATCAATAGGCTTCTTCGTGTCATGACCTTAAACACTGTGTATAAATTTAAAGTCAATCGGATATTAACTATAGCCTCTAGAGCGTTCACAAGATTTTTCAAAGTGATCAAGGGTCATAACTCTGGTAGTAATTATCGGATATCGCTGAAAATCAATAGGCTTCTTCGTCTCACGACCTTAAACACCGTGTATAAATTTAAAGCCAATCGGATATTAACTTTAGCCTCTAGAGCGTTCACAAGAAATTGTGGACGATGGACGGACGGACCGACGGACGGACGGACGGACGGACCGACAGACGGACGGACGGGGGCGACGGCAATATACGACCACATTTCAATGTGGGCTTATAAAAATGCAATTTTTATTTGAAGGCCCATGTCAGGTTCTACAATATCTCTTTTAAGAGAACTAAATTTTATTTACTTAAATTATAGGCTACACAACTAAAAACAATTGTTTATGTAACTGTAACTCGTGGCTTACTGTACTCCAAACAATAAAGGGTTCGAGTCATAAGATTTCTATTTAATTGCCTAATTATAGACACTCTGAATTTAAATTCGCTGTTAAATTGGACACATTCAAGAACACAATATTTTTTTATAAAACTTTTTGTACTTGTATAAAGGTGAATGTACATTTTTCGTAAAAAAAAGGTCTATTGTTTATAAAACTGTCCATTAGACAACTTTGTAGTTGCTTAATTCAAGGGCTAGAAAAGCAGAAAAACGCATTTGCGGCAGTTAAATTTTCAAAATTTTCTTCGGGAGGGCGAGGACCCCATTCCCCGCGACGATCGTTTGGTTATTTGAGATTCGCGTTAGCCAGGTAGGCTATATTGGGCCACATTGAAGTTGCTATAGGCCTATTCAAGGACTGGAATAGCAGGAAAACTGGTTTGTGGCAGTTACATTTTCAAAATCGTGTCTCAACGGGCCCCATCTTCGAACGAATGTAAACGATCGATTGGTTAATTGGAATTCGAGTCATATTAGATCACTTTAAAGTTACTTGTTCGTCAGGCTGGAATAGCAGTAAAACGTGTTCCTGGCTGTCAAAAATACAAAAAATTTCTTTGGGGGGGGGGGGCATACAAGGTAAGATCTGCTCCGGCACCGCTGTCTGTAAACCCGAAATTATTTCGGCCATTTGTTGCATAGGCCGAGGACAAGAGGTAGCACGTATAATACAATACCCGCTGTCCTTTTGACCACAATATCCGCTGACTTCTAATTAAATTTACTAGTGTTCTGCTGTCACCAACATCAATATGATTATACTAAAATAATCTGCTGGTCATGTCTTTTATTTAATATCAATAATATATGCAGAGTCCGGGTGAAGAACGACTTAAGTCACCTTTTCCACGAATCCCAGTTAATGGCGCCATTTGGTAACAAATTTTATAAGCTTTCTGTGGAACAACCAATTTCAGGTTAAAAAAAAAAATATCGGAGTCACATCGAACTAGGGTGAAATGGCCCTTTATTTAACCTTGATTTGTCTAAAAAGTTGAAGTTGAAGTAAGCTGTAATGGTAATTATGGTTCATGTTAAGCATCATTTTGAAGTTGTAGCCTAATTAAACCCACTCGTCAAACATTCTCGTCCAAAAGTCTGTTTGGCGTTTTACTCGAAAGGACAAAAATGTGACTTAGGTCGTTCTTCCCGTAATCTTCATACGTATACATGTACTTAATTAACTTTACATCTAACCTGTAAATTGGTCTAGGTTTCTGATACAAATCAGATGAGTGGAGTTTGGAAGCTCACCAGAGACAGGGGCGGACCCAGGAATTTTTGCAGGAGGGGGTTTGCAGGCTCCTGTTAAGAAAATCAATCAGTGCTGTTATCGGTGCATGACGCCATCATCGTCTCTAACTTACATAGGCATCCGCCTACATACAAATTCAGCTTTAAAAAGAAAATAAATCCAACTCCCCGCTTGACGCCAATGACTCAATTTCATTGATGCAAGGCATTCCCCCTTCTGGATCCGCCCCTAAGAGAGGAAACGGAAAGCTCAACACAGAACGATGGAGGCGGATGTGAATTAGGACGATGGCCGTAAAGCTTACAATATTGTGATATTTGTGATGTAGTGGTTGTAATGCAATGGATTTGAATGTTTGTACCCGTAGTGAATTAAAGAAGTTCAATCCACGGTCACTGTTATTATTAGATTTCCTGATAATGTCACACATTTTGGGTTCTGCCCCCCCCTCCCCATAAACTGTCATCGATCGCATACGCCTATGGCACCAGCAATAAGAATGCTTGACCATTCTACTCGTTTCAACCAGTGCCTGTCCTATGTCCTGTCCTCTCCTTCCTCCCTTTTTCTTTTCTTTCCCCATTCTCCTTTATTTCTATTTTCTTTTTTCATTTTTCTTTCTCTTTTTTATTTTTTATAGGCTTAGGCCCACGGACAGGTGGACAGGTGGGCCCAGTCCAGCACTGGTTTCAACTCTTCGCCGATTTTTAACATTGTGACGAATGGTGTGACAAATGACCTGTAAGATTCGAACAACTCGCTTACAAGCCTGGATGTCTTTTTTTTAGAAGAGTTATAGGTTGTAAAAATGACCAGATACATCGCTGTACCATTAGGCTAATAGACTCTGTCAAATGTACGATGTCGTTAATCTATGAAATCCCTTCTTTCCTACGTGACGATTTCTTTAATAATCTCGTTCCTTGTTTAGGTTGAAAGCAAATAAATAATTACTGAGAGAGAGAGAGAGAGAGAGCGAGCGAGAGAGAGAGAGAGATGGGACTGACATGGTTTAATTTTATTTCAATAATTCGCTTGTGCGTAGGGGTCTTTAGCAGTGGGGGAAAACCGGAGTACCCTGAGAAAACCCACGAGGCAGGACAGGCGACCCTACTCCATGCCACGTACAACTGGGGATTCGAAACCGTATGATACAGCGCGCACTCTAACCATACGGACATCCAATCCCCCTAAGTATTGAATACCTACGCAAAGTAGTTCAGAATTTATTATAAGATAATAGATACCCATACATTATTATAAAATATATGCCATAGAAATATTCATAAACGGAGAAATGGGGTTTAACGTCCACTTGAAACAAACTAGGTCATTTCGGGACTAATTTGGTTTGATTTAATTTCAATAATTCGCTTTAGCAGTTGGAGGAAAACGGTGACCCGGAGAAAACCCACTGCTAAAGACCCCAACGAGCGTGCGAATTATTGAAATAAAATTAAACCATATGTTAGTCCCGAAATGATCTAGTTTGTGTCAAGTGTGCGTTAAACCCACCCTCTCCCTCTTTTATCTTTTGTAATCTACTTATTATTAGTTTCGTCCATGTACATGTCTGTTTTGTCAGATATTTGTATTCCGGGGCGGATCCAGGGGGTGACTAGGGTTACTAGAGGGGGTGACTAGGGTAACTAGTCACCCCCCCCCCTCGATCCCCACCGGTGTATAGGAATCCCGGGTCCTACAAGCTTCCACCGTGACATGCATGCATGGTCGTATATATATATTATATAGCACACGGTGCACATCTTATTAGACACACAATCAGCATCTATATATGTTGCTAGCGGCAGACATTAGCTCCGTAAACCGCGGTCGGTGAGACAAAACATGGGGTTGTCTCCCCCCCCCCCCCCGAAAAAATTTTGGATCCACCACTGCGTATTGGGTGTATTTCTGTAAATGTTTGTCCCAGCTCGCACTTCATTGCTTTGTTCTTGTTATATGTAACGTCACGTCCTGTTATCCGTTGTCTTCTGTACATATATATATAAATACTAATTAATCACCCCTATAACCGCTAATCACTTTGTAAATATCTTCACTATGTAAATATATATATATATAACATGTAATTGTCGTGTCATATCACCTCGATGGAAGCGGACGTTAAAAAAAGCTATTTCACACAATAATGGGTATGTCCATCGTTCTACTAACCCACCTAAGTTTAGTGGTTCGAGGCGACATATAAACATGTAAACTAAAACGCTCTTTTCACGCTGAAGCTATGGAAAGAGCTCACAAAAAATGTCTTTATTTAATTTAAATATTTCAACAAATCCAAGTTTTTGTTTATTTGCATTAGGATCTCAAAACTTTCGACCGTTCATTAATTGACATCGGCGGTGAATTAAGTGGGACATTAAACCCCATTTCATTTCATTTTATGGTGTTAGATTACATTAAAGTTTAGGGTTCTTAAAAGTTAAGGATAATTATATACGTTTGGGTGAAGATTTACATTGTATCTTCTTAAGTGCGAATAGCTAATCAGGTTTTTATTACACCTCTAACATCAAGTGTGTCTTTCGTCACCGCCAAACCAGATGCTAATTGTAAATTTGATAAATGAGGATTCTGTTAATCTTTTCTCCTGTGGATTTTGGCCCCATTAATAATCAATCTGCGTTGTTAATAATGCTCCCGTCAGACCGGAGTGGTGTCCTTACTGCCCTGCTGAACCGTTAGGCGACCAGAACAGCACAAGATCACCGATAAGCGCGAGAGAGAAATGGGGTTTAACGTCCACTCGACACAAACTAGGTCATTTCGGGACTGACATATGGTTTAATTTTTATTTCAATATTTCGCTTGCGCGTAGGGGTCTTTAGCAGTGGGAGGAAATCGGAGTACCCGGAGAAAACCCACGAGGTTGGATAGGCCACCCTATTCATTGCCACGTACAACCGGGGATTCGAAACCACGCCAGCTGACTCAATGGCAGGCCTCATGATACAGCGCGCGCACGCTAAGCATTCAGCCCCGCCTCGCCGGCAAGCGTGAACACAACGCGGAAAAATGTCCAAAAGTTACAAACTTAAAAAAGTCCCGTTCTTACTGTGACCCGTGCGATTATAGGCTACCATGTTCTCACGGCGGGTTCGTCACGATCTCTCCGCGCTTATGGCGTTTCTATTGAGATCTATTAGCTTGGCAACGGTGGTTATCGGTGAATCCGCGGCACTCTAACCACCCTCATAGGAGTTCTTACCACACGTCTTCTACGTGTATCTGGACTGCACGTGCGTTTCTACCACATGATCAACGCGACTATATAACCTGGTTAAATTTTTGCGAAATTTCAAGATGACTTTCAAAGCATGCGGTACATAAAAAGCATGCTCGCCATAGGCGAGTAATGCAAGATTGGTAATCGCGCCATGGTCGTATTAAAGGACAATATTGGTGCCAGTCATTATCACATATGTGATAAAACTGATTAAACACTTTCCAGATATAATATTAACACAGAGATCATCGCTACCATAGAGGAGTAATAAAGGATTCACGAATCGGAAGTGACGAACGCCAAAGGAAAACACGAGTTATTCCTCTATGTAACTAACTGAAGTGACTAGTGATAACAGATACATGGGCGAATATCTGCTCACTAATAATTCCCTCGAAGACCTAAAGTTGCTGTGTGACGCTGTGAGAGAATATCTTACAATTCATAAAAAGAATTGACTGCCACTAGATAAGAGAACGCGAAAGAAAAACAGAAAAAAGTCCGTGCATTACCATGTTTTTATAAGGCAGGGGAGACAGGGGCGCATTGAACCACCATGGATATATCCTTTATAAATAATACTATACAACCCAACACTATACAGAAGTGAGATAACTTCTTAGACCCATTTCTCCATCAATAAGCCACATGCTATCAATTATTTTCTTTGGCAGTGAATTTTTCAAAAAAGCGCTTAAAAGAGAAAAATTTTCCATACATGCTAACTTCTTAGCCTAGGAAATTCTTGTACTTAAAATCAGTTCATATATGTCTAATATATACAATCCAGATAAACCGGGGTTTGATCCATTTAAAAGGGCATATTGATTTTTTTAAAATTTTGTTCATGAAACTGTGATGGGGCAGATTGAACCACTGTCAGCGGGGTACTTTGAACCATGGTTCTATGTTCCCCAGTGAATTATAGACTATATATCATTTAATCAGATCTTCTAATAAAAACATTTGATATGAAATGAGGACAAACATGTATGTGAACAAAATGGTTCAATGAGCCCCGGTCTCCCCTATAGAATGAATAAAAACAAGGGGCTGTACGGAGTATTTCTATTTTCCCCGTGTTCTCTTATCTTATGACACTTAATTACTTTATTGAATCGTCAGATATCCTCTTGCGGTCCCATATAACAACTTTTTGTCTTCGAAGGAATTATTAGTGAGCAGAAATTCGGCCGTTTATCTGTCATCACTCGTCACTTCAGTCATTCACATAGAGAGATAACTCGTGTTTTCCTTTGGCGTTCGTCACTTCCGATTTATGAATCCTTTATTACTCCTCTATGTTAGCGACGATCTCTGTGTTAATATTATATTTGGAAAGTGTTTAATCAGTTCTATCACATATGTGATAATGACTGGCACCAATATTGTCCTTTAAGAACTCCATAAACGCAGTGGGAACCTCATAACATCACCAGTGGTAGCTCCATCACGTCCTGGTGTAATCGTGCAACCGTGGTGGAATCATCGTAATATCGCCATGACAACGCAATATGGACCCAGAACGCGAGGGTTGTGTTGAAGACGCCACGAAGGCAATTTTCGCAGCGTCTTTGCCACGTGTGTACCGCGCAAGTACTACGTTTATAGAGATGTTAGCACGCTTGCTTCGCAGCTTTTCATACATGGCAGAACCTTGGAGTTTGCTTTGAACATGCTCAAAGCGA
This sequence comes from Patella ulyssiponensis, assembly GCA_963678685.1. Taxonomy (NCBI): domain Eukaryota; kingdom Metazoa; phylum Mollusca; class Gastropoda; family Patellidae; genus Patella; species Patella ulyssiponensis. Next base: position 8,159,691 of record OY783228.1, on the reverse strand, counting down.
ACGCCGTGACGCGGCGATCATTGGCGACCATGGAGACCACAGCACGATATGTGGCGTTTCTACCACGCTTTTGCCACACTTATGGTAATCTTGACGCGTTCTGGTGCCATTTTTCGTCGCCGTAGCAGCGCAGTAAGGACCGCCGCGACCCAACCACGTTTTCACAGCAGTTGAACGTGCTAAAAACAAACGTCGTCGTTCGGCGATCATTTGCAACCATGGAGACCACAGCGCGATACATGTCGTTGCAACCACGCTTTCACCACGATTATGGCGATCTTGACGCGCTCTGAGACCATTTCCGTCGACGTAGCAGCGTATTAACGGCACCGTCCCGGTCTGATGGGGGTATTAGTAATGGTGTCAGTAATACAACTAAGCGACGTCGGTTTCTCATTTTGATTGCAAACATCACTGATCGTACGTTTGACACAAATTGGTCGCAACGTATATAATAATGTCGATTTACATTCAATCGTTTGCGTTTTTACTCTTAATGTAACACTTTTAGTAGATTTTTTGCTAGAGAAATAAGATGGCTTAATACTCCATTAATTAATATCTTTGGCAAGTCATTAGATTCACATATATGTACTTAAAGTACTTTAATCAAACTAGCGATTGAATGACATGTTGTTATAAAAAAAAAAAACTGTTATAGAGCCATAACAAACTGGTTCTATCTTTCAACAAAATACATGTGATTAGAAATATTCTTATTGCTTCATTTGGCTTAATTTAACGAATCATATCGTTAATTGCACAGGTTCGGGGCCGTGAACACGCACCGCCGTGCGTCATATCCATGAGGCTATAAAAGAAACTGTACTGTAACTTTAAGACGGACTTCATTTAGATTCCAGAGAGATTACCATCTGAACACCTAGACAGCAGACAGACTCTGGGAGGGAAAGATGAAGCAATTTCTATAAGCAAACTCGCCCAGCGAGTTTGGCTGGTTAGTGTTTGATGACTTGAGTTAGTATTGTAATTTATGCTATGCTTGTATGTATCCAGATTGATATATATAAAACGTAAAAACAAACTGTTGCATTGTTATTCCTGGTACGACAAGCGTATTAAGAAAATCACAAGAAGTAAATACACAACGTGAAGCAGAAGAAAGATAACCAGAGACAAATTCTAGACGATCACAAGGCCACTAAAATATGTAGTAAGAAAAGATGCATGGGTCATAAGTAGGATGTGGCGACCGGTTTTGACATGGTGCTACATTAATTTCAAATCAGTCATGTTCGGCGAATTGAGCCAGATGTCCCAATTGTGCCAGAACGACAATGGCTAGCGTCTAGTTATTCCAGTCTACACTGATAGTATTTATTGCGTATGTTCTACGTGGAAGTGGACGTTAAACTCCAGAAATGAACAAACAGATAAGAACATGGCGTCGTCGTTTGACATGACTTGTGGAATATGTCTAGCTTCGTTATTCGAGCCCTTTAAACTTATAATTTTACAACCGTCTTCTTTAGCCCAGTATAGAAACCCATTTCATGTCTTTTCTTACAAATGGCGCTAAAACGCATTCTGGTACACGATTCATGTACCAATGATAAAATCTTCTTTGATTGGCATTTAGTAATTGAACATATAACACAAGGTACAATTTTATGGATACACAATTACTGAGTTTGATACTAAGCGACGTTTCGACGAGGATACTCTCGTCTTTATCAAGCAAGAATTCACTATTACCCCTTCAGAAATTGGCAAATATATCATTTTCAACTTCAAATTCAAACGGGGGAATGGAAAAACAAGGGAGGCAATTGTGTTATTATTTTCTGTGCCAATGATTTATTAGTTTGGGGAATAATGCCTATGATCGTATAACAGTGAGTTGACAACCTATTGAGCGAAAAACATAGCAATAATTATGTCTTGACTTTCTTTGAAAATGTGCAATTATCGCTTTAAGGCAAATATTATTAGGCCTTCTTATTCACCTTAGTCATTTCTAAAAGTGATCGTTTCAAAGACAGATGGTTCCAAGCGTCTCTGTGCCAATTTCCGGAAATTGAATAAAATTACTGAACTTTTCTTTACCATTCAAATGCATGAAAGGAAACGCTAGACAAACTACAATATGATCTTAAAAACATAAACTGTCTCCTGTTCGGCTCCACAACCCACTGTAGATGTAAACAATTATAGTTTTAATCAAGCCCATAAGCTTATTGATATGTCAAACAGATGTTAATTTCGATCAAATAAGTTTTTTGTATTTAATTTCATGTACATATTATATATTTGTCCTCTTGTTCGTGTTCACCATTAGACCCAGTGACAAGACCAGGTCAATGTTTCGTCAAGTGACGAGATTTTAACAGGTCTAGCGTTAATCCCAGCCCTAGCCCTAACCTTGGACTTAGACCCAATGCTTACCCTAACCCAAACCTACAATCTCACCTATCATCACGTGCCCTAACCTTATTAACATCTCAACGACCTTAACAACAATTGAGCTAACCTTAACAAATATATTTAGCCATTAGACCCGTTGTTATAGTAGCATAATGCGTGTGTGCGTGTGTTCATAAGTATACTATACCCATAATCACGCCATGGGGGTCAAACGGTAGACTTTTGACCCTATGACGTCAGACATTGATTAATTAATCAGCGTTGAAGTTTCTAGTGGTTTACCCACAATTCCGTGCATCAAAAGGCCAAGAATTCGCCGTAACAGACCGTTTCATTGGCTAATCCTCCACGTCATCCCGAACACAGGGGCGCCATCTCAACCACGTGGGTTTACTCCGGGTACTCTAGTTTCCTCCCACAAGGAAGACCACTACGCATACGCTAAGATAACATGAAACCAAGACTACATAGCTGCGATATCACCTTCGGTGGAAGCGGACGTTAAACACAAAGCACAACAATACTCACTGTTTAGTGAAAGGGATTACCACGTTAAAACTGCATACATGAATTGCGATTACCTTAAATGCAGCACAGAAACTGTAATCAGGATTCTGGAAGATGGGGTCACCGTAGCTCCCTCTGTCTATAACCGTAGTATATTCTATCTATCTGGCCATAACCGTAGTATATTCTATCTGTCTATAACCGTGGTATATTCTATCTGTCTATAACCGTGGTATAATCTATCTGTCTATAACCGTAGAGTGTTCTAGCTGTCTATAACCGTAGTATATTCTATCTGTCTATAACCGTGGTATATTCTATCTGTCTATAACCGTGGTACATTCCCTCTGTCTATAACCGTGGTATATTCTATCTGTCTATAACCGTGGTATATTCTATCTGTCTATAACCGTGGTATATTCCCTCTGTCTATAACCGTGGTATATTCTATCTGTCTATAACCGTAGTATATTCTATCTGTCTATAACCGTGGTATATTCTATCTGTCTATAACCGTGGTATATTCCCTCTGTCTATAACCGTAGTATATTATTCTATCTGTCTATAACCGTGGTATATTCTATAACGTCTATAACCGTAGTATATTCAATAACGTCTATAACCGTGGCATATTCTATAAGTCTATAACCGTAGTATATTCAATAACGTCTATAACCGTGGCATATTCTATAACGTCTATAATTCTATACCGTCTATAACCGTAGTATATGAAATGAAATGGAGTTTAATGGCACGTTAGCGCCAACCGGGCTATATTGCGCCAAACTTATGATGATCGTTACGAGACAGGTTAAAATATATCACAGAAAAGCATTATATGCATAAATAAAAACAATATCACAGTAAGTAAAAACTAAAAATAAAACACATCCTTTATGCATATAAATATTTAAATACAAAAAAGAAATAATATATATATATATACAATTAAAATTTATGATAAAATCCTGTCTCTTTTAAAAAGTCTATTACTTTATCATATAAACCCGGTTGGGCAAACAAGTGATGTAATGACTGACAACGGTAAAAATGAGATCTAATATCCTTGAGATGCTTGCACTCAATCAAAATGTGCTTAACTGTCAAAGGAACATGACAGTGATCACATTCTGGTTGAGGCTCTCGCTTCAAAATGAAAATATGAGTTAAAAAAGTATGACCAATGCGAGAGCGACACAAAACCACTTCATCCCTCCTACTGGTTCTATAGGAGCTTGGCCAGTCTCCTAAGAGAGGCTTAATGTGATGAAGTTTATTTGTGTCTGCAAGATCCCAAGACCGTTGCCAGCGGTCAAAAATAAAAAAGTTGATGGACGATTTAAAATCGGTGAAAGGTAAAAGAAATTGTGATATGGGAAGATCTAACGCAGACTTGGCAGCTAAGTCTGCTTCATCATTCCCTTTAATATCAACATGACTGGGGAGCCAGCAAAGGACAGTGTCCTTGCCTCTAAACTCGTGTGACAGTAGCAGACGATATATGTCTGCTACTAAAGGGTGTACAAGCTGCTTATTGTTTATTGCCTGTAAAGAGGACAAAGAATCAGTAAATATAACATGTTTTAAAGATGGAGAGGATTGAATGAACTCCAGTGCCTGAAAGATGGCCTGGAGTTCAGCAGTAAATATTGAAGCAGCAGGAGGAAGGCGAACAGAAATGGTCTCAGATGGCGTGACAGTAGCCGAAGCTACCCGATCGCCATCTTTGGAACCATCTGTATAAATTGGAGCATAATCACCATATTTAGACCTCAATTCTCCGAAGAGAGTTTGGAACACTGTGGAACTAGTACCTTTCTTCCTATTTTTTGTAAGATCTAGATCGATCTTAGGAGGAGATATAGACCATGGTGGTGTCTCAAAGAAAGGTGTATTCGCAATACTGTCATGACTTATACCAGTCTCTGACAAAAGGGGTTGAATGCGAATACCAAATGATGGAATAGTATTAGTCGTCATCATATACAAATGCTCATGAAGAGGTCTAAATATGGTGTTAAATGAAATGTGATGAGGCAGAGATGCAATTTTTGTGGCATACTGCAGTGCAAGTTTATCACGTCTGTCGTGCAATGAGGGCTCGTGCGCCTCGACGTATAAACTCTGCACTGGAGATGTTCGGAATGCTCCTAAACTGATTCTAAGTCCTTGGTTGTGTATGGTGTCTAGCTCTTTGAGATAAGACTCGCGGGCAGACCCATACACAATACACCCATAATCGAGTTTAGATCGTATTAATGCTCGATACAATCTGAGCAGGACCTTACGGTCTGCTCCCCAGTCAGTGTTTGATAAGACTCTCAATATGTTGAGGGCTTTCAGACATTTTTTCTTGAGGGATTTGATATGGGGGATAAATGATAATTTCTTATCAAATATCAAACCCAAGAATTTCGTTTCATCTACAACTGGAATGGGACTACCATCCAGTGTAAGTTCCGGATCAGGATGTAAACCTCTTCTTTGACAAAAGTGCATGCAGACAGTCTTGGATTTCGAAAAACGAAATCCATTGTCAGTTGCCCATCGTTGAATAGAATTCAAGCAAAGCTGCAACTGACGTTCGATTGTCTGCATACTTGTCGATCCGTAACACATCTGAAAGTCATCAACATAAAGAGAGCCGTCGACCCCGCGTTTAAGGCACGTCGGTATGGTATTTATTTTGATAGAAAAAAGTGTGGGGGATAATATACTTCCCTGAGGAACCCCCATTTCCTGAGGAAAGGAGTCAGAGAATATTGATCCTAAACGTACCTTAAACGACCTATCTTCTAAGAAGTTTTTAATGAAGATAGGTAAGCGACCCCGCAGACCGAGGTTATGCAGGTCGCGCATGATACCATATTTCCATGTGGTATCATAAGCTTTCTCCAGATCAAAGAATATAGCAACTAAATGTTGTTTCTGGATGAAAGCGTCCCTGACAAACGTTTCAAATCGAACGAGATGATCAAGAGTGCTCCTTTGGGACCGAAATCCACATTGGAGGTCTGTAATAAGGTTGTTGGACTCTAGGTACCAAACAAGCCTTCGATTGATCAATCTCTCCATGGTTTTGCAAATGCAGCTAGTTAAAGCGATCGGACGATAATTGTTAGGATTCGTAGGATCTTTACCCGGTTTAGGGATGGGAATTATTGTGGCTTCATGCCACGAAGGCGGGAAATTCCCATCAACCCAAATCCGGTTGAAAAGATCTAATAATATTAAGAGCGTAGAAAATGGTAAATGTTTTAAAATCTGGTAGTGAATTTCATCTGGACCAGTTGCCGTATCTCGAGCTCGTTTGAGAGAATCACGGAGTTCAGCAATAGAAAACTTATCATTATAACATTCATCATTACGGGACTTGAAGTTAAGTCGCCTTTTCTCCTGCTGATGTTTAATGCCCTGAAAGGCATCAGAGGAAAAATTGGATGATGAATTGAATGAAATTGTACTGGCCAGTGAATTAGCAATATCAGGAAATGTTGTTAAGGTGGTATTATCAACATCTAGATGGTTAACTGATAATGCACTACTTTTACCTTTAATTCTACGAATCCTATCCCATACTGATTTGGAAGACGTACGGGAATTTATCCTTGAGACATAGCCCTGCCATGAAGACTTCTTTGCCTGGCGTATGATTCTACGGGCCTTCGCCCGGACCATTTGGAATGCTGCAAGATTCTCCATGGAAGGGTGTTTCTCAAGGCGTCTTAAAATACGATCACGCTCTTTAAGGGCGGATTTGCAATCGTTATTAAACCATGGTTTATTGAAACGTTTGGGCTCAGTCGTGGTCTTTGGAATCGCCTGCTCAGCTACATCTTGAAGAATTGAAGTGAATAAGGCCATGGGCTCATCTGCATCTTCTAACTCCTTTACATCAAAAGAATAGAGACACAAGGATTCAAAAAGAGCCCAATCAGCCTTATGCAACTTCCATCTCTGCGGTCTTTCAACCGGAGAGGGGCCATTATTATCTATCAAGATGGGAAAATGATCACTACCACATAGATCTTCATTTACCCTCCATGTAAAATCCTGAAAAAGGACCGGAGAGCAAATTGTTAGATCAAGAGAAGAAAAAGAACCCGTGGCAGGATGTAGATAAGTAGGCGAGTCATTATTTAATAAACACAAATTATTAATGTTAATGAAGTCCACTATTTGTTTACCTCTATTGTTATCATCTGAACTACCCCAGAGTGAATGATGACCATTGAAATCTCCCGTAATTATAAACGGGAGGGGAAGTTGTGCAACAAGGTCATCAAGATCTCTAGGGTTCAGATGTAAACTAGGTGGTAAATATACAGAACAGAGAGTGATTGGAATATGTAGAGTCACCCTAACTGCAACTGCTTGTAAAGGCGAGTTGAGGGCGACTTTACTCTGCGGAATATTTCCATTAAGGAAAATGGAAACACCACCGTGTGCTCTAACATCATTATTAGCACAATAATGATAAGCAACAAAGTGTCTAAGTGATAAGACATCTGAATTCTTTAAAAAAGTTTCTTGTAAACAAATAGCTAAGGGATTAAATTTTTGAATTAAGATTTGAACTTCATTAAAATTTGGTTTAAGACCACGACAATTCCATTGGATTATGGAATTAGCCATTTTCAGGGAGGTTTAACAGGACTTCTTTGATGTTGCTTGGGGTCATGTACTTCAACAACAACATCCATAAGATTGTCCTGTATCCCGAACCTGTTATAGGTTCCAACAGGATCCTCGTCACCCTTCCTGCTACGGAAGGTATTTAATTTGCGGGGAACGCCTTTTTCAGAACGTTCCTTGTTTTTGGGTGGATTTCCACCAATTGGTTGAGGAGTGGGGGGCACAATCTCCTCTATTGCAGACTCCACAGGCTGAATAACAGACTGGGAGCTGGGGATTTTAATTCTTGGTTTAGGTGGAACCGGAGGTTTTTGTTGCGACGAGGAATCCTGAATCTCAGCTGGAAATTCAGCAGGCGTTTGGCAAGCAATAGAAGCGGTTTTCGGCTTGACTGCACTTGCAAAAGACATTGCAAATGTTGGGGTTGCAGCCTCAACCAGCTTCCTTGCTTCAGGATATGGAATATTTTTTTCTGTCTTCACCTGCTGAACTTGTTTTTCTTTCTTCCATATTGGGCACTCTCTAGAATAAGCAAAATGAGGCCCTTTACAGTTAATGCAGTTATGATCGAGCTGACAAGAGGTACTTTCGTGACCATCTTGTCCACATCGAGCACACGCAGCTTTCCCCTTACATACATTTTTACTGTGTCCAAAGCGTTGACAATGGAAACAACGCAATGGATTTGGAATGTAAGGGGTAACTGGTATGGCAAGAAAACCAGCTTTGATCATCCTAGGAAGATCTGGTTTATCAAAGGTCAGGATATAGGTGTTGGTTTGGATAACATTACCATTACGTCTGATGGAAATTCGTTTAACGTAAGTAACACCTTGTGAGGCGAGATTTTCAAGCATCTCTTCCTCACAGCTGCCTTCTAAATCCTGAGACCGAACAACACCTCTTGAAGAATTAAGAGAGTTATGCGGTGCAACTTTGATCGGAATGTTGGCTAAAGTTTTTGATTTTAATAATGATGTAGCATGTGATTCTTTAGCACATTCCACTAACAGAGTACCATTTCTCATTTTTTTGACACTTTTGGGCTCGCCAGCTAAGCCAGCAAGACCTTTAGAAATCAAAAAAGGAGAAGTTTTAGCTAAGTTGATATCATTCGTACTCTGTATAACCAGAAATCTAGGCCAGGTTCGGGAAGTTTTGTTTGGTATATTATTTGGTTCCAATTCCTCGGTCGACGTACGTTTTAATGAACGAGTCTTCTTCGATTGGGAAGCCATGAGTGTAATTATAAAGATTCATCCCTGCCTGCTCTCCAACCACCAACGGGTTACAATATCCATGCAGGCTACTGCGCGGATATCCAGCGCATACGCCCTAAGAGGACAGACAGGGATATACCTAGACAAAGTAAAGATTTCATATTTTTACTTTATCCAGTTGACCCAAGCCGCTGCTTTAGAGTAGGCACTTAGGACACAAAGGTAGAACTGCAATAAATAAATTACAGATTTATGGGAAAGATGCGCCTACTCGTCGGCTAAACACGACCAAAGCCGATTGATCAGAGTGGGCCACTCTAACCTCCCGTCTAGGTGAATTATGGGCCGAAGCAATGTGTTGCAGAGAAAGGGCTCGCAAGTCAAATCCCCGCTCAATTACCAGGATCCCACTCTCCACCGACACGGGTCGCAACGCACGGCAAACACGTTGCCCCATTACAGGGATCCTTTTAGTCGCCTTTTACGACACGCAGGAAATACGAAGGGTATATTCTTATCACCCCCTACACCCCAGGGGGGCCGTAGTATATTCTATCGGTCTATAACCGTGGTATATTCTCTGTCTCTAACGTCTATAACCGTGGTATATACTGTATTGGGATCAGTGTTCTAGTACTTCTACATGGTATTTAATGAGTGTCCTTTCGGATCTACATTAAGGGTAGTTTCTTATGAACGCAAACTTCACAAATAAGTTGAGTATTGAAATCTTTATTCCATTTTCTTATCTGTGAAAACTTGGTAAAACCTACAAATATAACATTGGGATTTTACAAACCTAATAATAATACATTAATACAAGGATAAGTACATGTATAAAAGTAACAGTTCTAAAGCTAATGAGAATGAAGATACATGTAAGCACTATCAAACTGTATAACATTGATAAAACGAATGTCGCGTGACAATTCTTACTGATAAAAATAATTTCACATTTTACGTTATTAGTTTCAAAATAAATGATAATATGATACTATGCATATTGACTAAGATATTTTAATTACTCACTTTTCCTTGTAAATACCATTTAAGAGGTAGATATATAAGATTTAAGAGGTAGATATATATATATAAGATTGGTAAGCAGACTATCAAAATAAGCACATGTAAGTTAAAGCAGGAAACGGAAACCGCCTGGAACCGCACTATATAAAAAAACTAATTTTTGATTGGTTAAATAGCAGACCATATCATGGTCATTGTAAGATGCCAGTTCTAGGTCAGGACTATTAATAGACCACAATGATAGCAGTGAAATAAAATCCTACTGTAAATAACTTATTCCAACACACCGGAAGGACTAGAGTCGCTGCGATCAGAGTGTACTACACTTTCAAAATATTAAATGAAATTACGAGTCCAGTGAAATATTTAGACAAACATATAATATATTTAACTAAATAGTAAACAAATTATCATATTTTGATCATTGGAAGGATTGGAAATATAACAAATACACAGTTTATATAATTTCAAATTATTCTGAGTCTTTAGGTTTAAAGTCTATTGGAACTAATAAAGCTAAGCTTTGTACACTTCTTGTGATGACAGTATCTTTAGCACCAGAATAATCACATGATTTTTCACCAATTTTATAGTTCTTGTAACTTAGTGAAACCTTTCGTACTTTTCCATCAGCACTTGGAAAAACATCTTTTACCAATCCTAAGCGATATTCACTACGAAGTGTGTTTCTGTCAGCAATCAGTACAACATCTCCGGGTTGTAAATTCCTATTTGAAGTTAACCATTTTTGTTGAATAACTAGTGACGGGGCATAAAGTTCAACCCATTTCTTCCAGAAATTATCTGTAATCTTCTGAACAAGTTGATATCTCGACAAAATAGATGACTGAGGTTGCCAGCCACCTGGATTTTTAGCTGTAGCTCTGCCTAGTAATAGACTGTTTGGAGTAAAGGCAGAAATTTCATTATCCTCACTAATAGTAGCACCGACAGGTCTTTCATTAAGAAGATTAGCAATTTCAGTGCAAACAGTTAAAAATTCGGGAACAGTTAGTCTTTGGTTGTGTACAGCAAAGTCTATAGCACGTTTAGCACTTTTCACTAAGGCTTCCACTGCCCCTTGATGCCAAGGACTGTTAGCAGGACCGAATATCCATTTAAGACCATTTTCAGCACTCTTTCGAACACAGGAATCTTTGTTAATCTTTACCCATGCATTTTTTAGTTCATTTTCAGCTCCAATTAATTGAGTTCCAGGGTCACTGTAAATGAGTTCTGGCCATCCTCGTATGCTACTGAACCTACTGAGGGCCAGTAAGAATGAGTCTGTACTGTAACTATACACTGCTTCAATGTGGACTGCTCTCATCCATAAATCAGTAAAGATTACACCATAAGCTTTACCACTTGTCCTCTTCTGTACCTCCCCTCTGACTAAATATGGTCCAAACAGATCTAACATTACAGTGTTAAAAGGCAGAGAGGGTTTTAAACGAGATTCAGGAAGTTGACCCATTTGTTGTTTAAGTAACATTGGTTCTCTTAGCCTACATAACTGACACTTGTTCTTAACAGATTTGGCAAGTTTATCACCATGTGGTACCCAGAAATTTTGCCTGAACTTTGCCAATGTTGCATTTCTTCCCAGATGACCAGATCTGTGAGCTTTTGTCATGAATAGTTTAGTACCATAGTGTCCATAGGGTAGAAGTTTTTGCAACGTTGAATCAGCTGTCATGGAATTATATCTAAGCATTCGTTGACCGACTACCCATAAACCATCAGCATCTCTAGTAGGAGTAAGTCTTGAGTATCGATCACTTATTTCAGATTTGTGAGTGTGTGTTGGCAAATCTTGATCCATGGTGCTCTGTATATCTTTAATTATGTATTTCTCAGCTTCTTGTAGATTTGTAGGCGTAATATGACAAATACGTCCACCAGCAAATGATTTCATTTTTAGACTGTTATGAATTCTAGCAACAACCCATATTAATCGATCAATACTGCTGTAACGGTTGTAATCTAGAAATTTGTGGTTGATTTTAGTGGTTGCTAGGCAAACTTTTCTCTCACCAGGCAAAATTATCTCCCTTTGAGACCCAAATTTAAGATTCCATTCTTCTATAGGTTTAGTTAAAAGGGCAGGTCCATTCCACCATTCTGTATCAGCTCCCAGTTGTTTAGGTGTTCTACCTCGGGTTAACCAATCAGCGATGTTGTTATTACCAGAAATCCAAGCCCAGTTAGACATATTACCATTTGAAGCAGCCTGGATTTCTCCTATTCTTACACCTTCATAGGTTTTGAATCTTGTGCTGGTCTTGTTGATCATGTTTAAAACTGTTTCAGAATCAACCAGATGTAGAACTCGTTCAAACTTGAATCTCATCTCCTTTTCTATGATGACACAGGCTCGTTTAGACATAACTGCAGCATTGAGCTCCATTTGAGGTGTAGAAAGTCTATTAATGGGTGCAATTCTACATTTTGCCATAAGTAAACGTAACCAGTTAATACCATTCTGCATTTTCCACAAAATATAGGCAGCAAAACCATATGCAATGTTACTTCCATCACTCAGGATTATTAGACTTGGTTGTCCAACTGCAGTTGATGGATGAAGACATCTTTCGAATTTAAGGTCTTTAAATTCGAACATTGTTTTAAAGAAATAAATCCACTTTGACCTCATGTTCTCAGGAAGCGGTTCATCCCAGCCAAGTTTCAGTTGCCATGTTTCTCTCAGATATACTTTAGCCAGCAGTGTAAAAGGAGATAAAAATCCCAGGGGATCATAAATCACCATAACCTGTTCTAAGACAATTCTTCTGGTTAGAACTGTTGGAATGTCCCGTGGAATGTTTTCCTCTTGTAGATTAGGACCTGTACGTTGACCCTTTTTCTTGGCAGAAAAATTTAATGTTACTTCAAACACCATTACATCTTGATCAGATATCCAACCAAGACCTAGTATTCTTAAATTGTTCTTCGTACCTTTAAGCAAAGTTTTGACGTTTTGATTTTGTGTCTCAGGATTTGAAGTTTCGCAATCTGTAGGAGTGTGATTGCCGCCGAACTGCCAGCATTTAACAACAAATCCTCCTTTATTCAGCATCTTCTCTGCTTCAGATGTAACATGCTGTGCTTCAGTAAGAGAAGAGAAAGAATCAATGAGGTCGTCGACGTAACTTGAATTCTTAAGAAGATTAGCTGCTCTCTGGTTATCACCATAAAACATATCAGCTGTTTTGTATATGGCTTCAGAACTAATTGCAGGAGCTGGTGTATCACCCATATTGACTCTTATAACTAAATAAGTATCAGGAGGTTTATCAGGTTCTAAGCCTCGCCATAGAAAGCGGTGGCAGTGTTGTTCTAGTGGTTCAAGATGAATACTATTGAACATCTTCTTGATATCTCCGACAACAGCTACAGACTCCTCTCTCCACCTCAGCAATAAACCAATTAGATTATTAAGATATGCGTCTGGGCCTTTAGCAAGACAACTATTAAGTGAGATGCCTCTATAAACTTGACTAGAATTAAAGACTATCCTTACTGGAGTAGATTGAGATTTTGGATTTAGTACAGCTAGGTGGCTAATATAAAACTTCGGGCCATCCCAATTTTTAAGTTCATAGACTGGAACTTTTCTTGCTACCTGACGATCCACCATATCCTGAATTTGATTCTATGTTGTAGCCCATTGTGGATCTTTCTGTAGCATCCGTTCCGTGTTCAGCAATGTAGAATAAGCAGCATTGTAATTATCTGGTAAAATGCTGGGACTTACTAGCCATGGATAACTAGTTCTCCAACACTGTTTAGCCTTGTCATAATGAAGATTATCTTGTATCATACGAAGTTCTTGTTCTTCTTTGAAGGAATATGTATGACCTACAGTTGGACATTTACCACAGCGACATGCTCCACACTTTGGACTTGCACTCGTACACAGCTCTTCGCCCAAAATGAATTCATTGGTAATTTTCTCTTGGTTCTTGGTAAGAAAGTGGTTACTTTCAGCATTAGACAGATATTCATTAATGACTTCAGTAGATGTGTCATTCTGTTTACATTTAAGAGATTGAGTAAACACATTTTGATGACTTGGTGCAACAAACTCTGAGTGAGTATACGCATGATAAGATGAGACAGTGTACTCAGGTGTAAGCTGTGTCTCGTGCACAGTTTTAGCAAGATTTGAGTCAAATTGAGTTTCCTCTTTGAGATCAGAATGTGTACCTTGTACACAAATTCCAAACTCCCCACACATGATACTTAAATTATCACCAGCTTTTGCTAATTCAGTCTTTGGATGTAGTCCAAAATAATCACACCCTATTAAAATGTCGACAGTATCAGACTGACGTTGCAATAAGTTCGCATCATAGTCAGGAAACAGTTTATGTAATGTGTTAGTGTCTAATTTGCTAACTTTTCCAGTAATTCGGTCCATGCCATAAGCTATGATTTTAACTTTTCTGCCACTCTGTGTTTGCAGGTAAAATTCATATAAACAGGTGTTATAAGTTTTCTCTACATTTCCCATGGTGGTTACTTCCAAAGTGTACTTATCAAGCTTACGAACGTTGTAGCGATTGGCTGCTCGATGTGTTATGTATGTGGTATTAGATCCACCATCATGAAATACAGTTGCCTTCTTATCTGTGCCTGAGACTTTTGCTTGTTGGATGGCGTACAAAGCTAAATTTGATGATGAAGCAATATTATTATCAGCAGTAGAACGTAGCGAATTTGATGGCTGAGTACCGGTAAATGTGTTGCCTCTTTGCTGTTTACAAATTAGTTGATGATGATTAGATCTATAGCATACAGGGCAAGGTTTAACTTTTGGACAGGTAGGCATTTGGTGATCACCAAAACAAATGAAGCAGGCGCCAACCTGACGAAGTTTGTCACATTTTGCAGACTGTTCCAAATTTTGGAAATCTTTACAGTTAGCTGTATCATGTACGATTCTATCATTTTGATGATAAGCGCATTTGTAATATTTCTTGTGAAATGTATCATTTGCAGTGTGTGTTTGACTTCTGTCTCTATTGATTGGTTTGTTTGAGTAATAGTCTCGTTTGTATTTAGTTTGAGATTCTGCCATTCGAGACACACATTCTCTTTCAGTTTCTAAATAGTCCATGAATGGAATGAAAGGATTAATTTTATCTTGTGAATCAAGTTTATGATATTTTCGTATCCATTCAAATTTTAGATTGTTTGGTAAGAGAGATGACACATGATCCACGTCTCTTAAACTTAAAGTTCCTAATTGTCCAAGTTCATCCAATTGACTAAATGTTGATTCCACTTCATCGACTAGATATATCAGGCTTTTATAATCTTCATCTTGTACCGGTTTTAATTTCTGAAGATTATCTAACGCAGTTTGGACGCTTGCACTTGTATTGTAATAGTAGCTTTCTAATTTTCTCCACATAATATCATAGGCTTCAGGCCTTGTGGCTAAAACAGACTTTATTCTCTGAGATCCTTCTCCTCGAACATTACATTTTAATTCATGGGCCAGCGCAGTTTTAGTATAACCAGAATTCTCAGATAATTCTGTCCATATAGCTTTAAATTCAGGCCAGTCTTTACGTTTTCCTGAAAATATTGGTAAAGATAATTTCTTTAGTTTTAAATCTGTTCTACTAGTACGAGTATTTAATAATGGAGATTGAAATGCAGCTTCCGCTGGAACAGTGCTAGGCGGGGAATTGGGCCCTGTTGAGAGTTCTTCTGATGGAACTGTACTTGAGTCTTTATGATTTAATATTGTGTGAATTTCTCTTCTAAACTTATCTGTAGTTTTGGTGAGATCACATACAATTTTCTGTTCTGACTCAATATTGATGTCACTGTAAGATTGTATCTTTTGTAATAAAGTTAAAATTTCACCATGAATTATGTCTATTTGATCTCTATCATACTTTATCATGTCAATATCTGGGGTAGAAGTTTGCATGATGGGGTTAATGTGTTCAAATACTGCAGTAAGACGTGCAACTTGATGCGAAAAAAGTAAACGAATGGGCTTAGTAGATTGTTCTGCCTTAAAGTTCAAATATTTTGCTTTAGCCTCTTCAAAAATTGCAAACACATTATCTCTATAATCGGATAAGTTTTCTCCATTTACAGTTCTATGTTCAGCATACTTATCATCCTCGGTCAACAATGTATATTGATCGTCAATGTCTGAAAATCCATCAAACGCCTTTTCCAGATTTCTAACTAAGGATGATATCAATTCCGATCCAGAATTCCGTTCAACTGACGTCAAAAGTCGCTTTGCAGAAATAGTCACAGCTTGTTTAGATTTACTTCGAGCTTGCTTAAGATCTTCGACATTCATTTTGTTGAATATCTGATTCTTCTAGTTTACAGCTTTTATTAATATTTAAGTTTTCAGTTCAGGATAAGCACGGTAGTTTGGAACAGCCAAACTTTAGACGTTAGAATAATTTAAGACGTGATCAGTACTTTCATTACCCAGATTTAAGACGATTAGATGTGTAGATCTTCTCACTTGAAAAAAGTTTTACTGTATTGGGATCAGTGTTCTAGTACTTCTACATGGTATTTAATGAGTGTCCTTTCGGATCTACATTAAGGGTAGTTTCTTATGAACGCAAACTTCACAAATAAGTTGAGTATTGAAATCTTTATTCCATTTTCTTATCTGTGAAAACTTGGTAAAACCTACAAATATAACATTGGGATTTTACAAACCTAATAATAATACATTAATACAAGGATAAGTACATGTATAAAAGTAACAGTTCTAAAGCTAATGAGAATGAAGATACATGTAAGCACTATCAAACTGTATAACATTGATAAAACGAATGTCGCGTGACAATTCTTACTGATAAAAATAATTTCACATTTTACGTTATTAGTTTCAAAATAAATGATAATATGATACTATGCATATTGACTAAGATATTTTAATTACTCACTTTTCCTTGTAAATACCATTTAAGAGGTAGATATATAAGATTTAAGAGGTAGATATATATGGGTCATTCCATGAAGTTGGTACCTAAAGTGTGACATGGGCATTAAAATTTCAAAATGTATTTGGAAAGAAAATAACACTTTGTTTGTTTTGTTTTCAATGTCACCTGATGTACCAATGTGGTAAAAAGATAAAAACTTCACAATTTTCTGCAAAAACGCTGACAAACCAAAATGAAAGCGTGTAACATTGACAAAATATTGTCCTCTTTTTCTTCTTGTTAAAATAAATAAATCATGATCAAAGGCAACTCAGTACTCAAGACCAAAGTGTCTATCATTTGGTGGTATCAAAATGTAAAAAAAATGTAATTTATTTTACATCATCTCTCAAAATGAGTCTGCGGGTAACAATGACCAAAAACACACGTTAAAGTTCTATAAAACAATACTCATAAAAAAAATGCGAAAACAATTCCTAATATTGTACATCTATTTGACTTGTACAGTTTTTGACCTGATGATTTTACCATCTAAAAATAAAAACCACTACATATCCTGGGTAAAAAGAGTTGGTAACATTGACCACATCAAATTCCTTTGGAAATCAATTCCTAATATTGTACATCTATTTGCCTTGAACAGTTTTTGACCTATTGATTGTACTGTCCAATAATAATTAAAAAAAATACATATCCTGGGTAAAAAGAGTTGGTAACATTGACCACATCAAATTCTTTTGGAATCGTGATATATTGTTCAGTAATCGGGGATAAAAAATTGTGTTAACCATTCGAAGAAGCTATGGCCTTCAAATACAAATGATAACGTTGATTTTAGTCATGTATGTGACAAGCAAAAGGGTCATTTGTCTAACCTTGTGCCTTGTGAGTTTTGCCAAGGACTATCATTTACCCCCACTGCTAAAGACCTCACAAGCCACTCGTTGAAATAACCTAGAGTCAAGTGACCGTTAAAATCCATCTTTCTCGAACAACCATCATTAAATAAGTAACGACTTTGGAAATATGATTTAATATTTCATTTATTATTCAACATGTAACATAGTGATCAGTGTAAAAACAAAGACAAAATAAAAATGACATAACAAATAAAATAGGGTTTAATGTAAATGACATTACAATAACGGTAAAATAATTGGATGGATAAAGCCTCAATACTTATTTAATTAAAATGGACAGATAAAGCATCAATGCTGATTTAATTAAATTGGACAGATAAAGCATCAATACTATTCAATTAAATTGGACTGATAAAGCATCAATACTGATTTAATTAAAGTAACGACATGGGATTTGCATTTTTCAAAAAATATTTTCTTCTTCATAACCAATGCTGAAACTCAACATTGACTGACTTAATAGTATAACTAAGAAATCAAAACATCAGCAAGAGATAATTTCCCTGCATAGATTCAATCAGATTAAATGCGAAACAAAGATGACGAAAAGCTCTTTTGGTCATCATATTTTGCGAAACAAAGATGACGGAAGGCTTGTTTACATAGGGAGAAGCATTTTCAAGTTGTCAACAGAATCAAATCAATTTCGGACTGCTATTCCTATTAGAGATTCAAATAACAGTTCACTTTCCAACCGAAAATTCTCTGCTGGTTTGTAGTACTTGACACACGAACAACCAACAACCTAGAAAGAAATTAATTTAAACACAAGGTTAATTCTACACTATTTTGCAATTCAATGTTAAATAGCCTACAACGTGTTCAGAACATGCAAATTAAATAAGTACAGCCATTATTGAATAAAATCTAAACAAGAAATATAACTGTGTTGGTAACAAAAATTTCTCAAGGGCAGTTGTTTGGTCATTGTTACCAACAGTCACTATCATTTTCATCAACAGTCTTGAACAGGTGTAGGTACATATAAGGATGACAACGAAGTCGTAATGGCATTATAGAACCATGAACTATTTCAAAAGATAAGCTTTTGTAAAGATCTAACAAATAATTAAATAAATGTGCCAGACAGAGGTTGTTAGTAATTTTGACATTCAACTGAAAGCTTAACCGTGTCAAGTTACCAACCAATGCAATCCCGATTTGTTCCCGAGATCGGCGATGACAACCATTTGTTTTGCGGACAAAAAGTTTGCATAACAGTATTCTATACTTATGTATATAAAGAAAAGGAACATTCATATTGAATAAGTATTCATATGTTGTTCGTAACTTGACACAAGCGATTCAAATGTACGTAACAAATTGACAAATTCCATTTTCCTTACCGAATTCCATATTTTCTACGGCTGTCTCCGCCATGTTGCCATTAACCAGTCGTCTATGCTGTAAATGAGTTGTGTGGTGTCGTTAAATTTTCGATCACTTTCGCCGGCGTAAAAAGAGATGGAAATCGCGCGAACGTAAAATTGACAGACAATCAACACTTTTCGCAATGACTGCAGTTTAAAACATTTGAAAAGTCTAGCCGATAAACATTTTCCCTTTTCCGAGATGAAATAAGAGTGGTTAAATTTTACGACATTATTTAAGTACGTCACACGAAAGCGCTCCGTCTCATCGTGCCATTAGCGTACGTAACAAAGTTGACAGACATAGTTACGATTTTTTCTGTATTTTTGGGTGACGATATCTCAACAAATAGTCATATCGATGCTCTTGTTGTGCTGTATTTGAAAAATTGAAAGTTAAATCTTTGCAACTGCACCTCGGATAGATGATTTAAACACATAATAAAAAGTTGGGATCAAATCAAAGTTCAGGGGGGTGAAAATGTCACACTTTTGGTGCATGTCAAACTGCAGAAAATGCATTTGACACATCCTTTTTTCAAGTGAATTTTTTTTATTTCACAAAATGACATTTTAATATTATCTTTACATCAGACCCCCAAGATAATTATCAACAATTCATTTATTGAATTCTATTTCTTGAGTATTTTATCATCACATTAATTATCGTTGGTAACAAAGTGTCAACTTCATGGAATGACCCATATATATAAGATTGGTAAGCAGACTATCAAAATAAGCACATGTAAGTTAAAGCAGGAAACGGAAACCGCCTGGAACCGCACTATATAAAAAAACTAATTTTTGATTGGTTAAATAGCAGACCATATCATGGTCATTGTAAGATGCCAGTTCTAGGTCAGGACTATTAATAGACCACAATGATAGCAGTGAAATAAAATCCTACTGTAAATAACTTATTCCAACACATATACTATCTGTCTGTGACGGGGATTGAAGTCGGCATATATAAGCTATTAAACATAATATTGACGATAACCTGGTGACATATACGTCTGCAAAACATCCTATTTTAATCGTAATTTGAAAACAATTAAATTACGAGTTAAATAAATATCTGCATAACAAAGAGCTATCAAGGTCAGACAATTGTTACATTATTATAATATCATATTTCAATATGGCATCAATCCCCCGTGAATATATTGTATATTAGTAGATGCAGGAACGCCAATAAAAGCACAAGTAAATTAACGACGACCTAGCCGAGAGCTTTTTAGGGCACACAGAGAGAAAGAGAGAGAGAACAGAGAGAGAGAAAGAGAATGAGAGAGAGGGTTTAACACAAACCCCACCCACCCCGACACAAACTAGGGCATTTTGGGACCAACACAGGGTTGAATTTTATTTCAATAATTCGCTTGCGCGTAAGGCTCTTTAGCAGTGGCGGAAACCTGAGGACCCGGAGAAAACCCACGAGGCTAGGACAGAATGTAATGTCATATTATATTAAATTTCTAAATTGCACCAATCCCTAATTATATTTCTTTAAATTATTTTATTATTATGTTCAAGAGAACCGCACAATGTTACACAATATCGTTTGGGGTCTAAAATTTAATATTGTATTATGAATTTTCATTTGTATAATAACTCACTTTGGACAATTTTAAATGACAGATTAATTGCAAGCGTTAATATGTGGCAGATGTGAGATTATATGACATAGTATTATGTAAGATGTATGGGTTGTACAAACTTGTATCATCGAAGTGTCTATTTGATATAAGATTTAAGCTTAACACTTGTTGTTTAAGAGCTAAGATGTATGAATCATAATAATTAGTTTTCATTGTTCTGATTTCTAATGCTATTAACTATAGCGTGCCTTAGCTGATTTGACAGGTATTGCTGGATAGTATATAAAGCTTAGTTTAGAGTTAGGTAGCACTAGTTTAGAGTTAGGTAGCAGAGGAGCTCGTGATAAACGAACACGACCCACCACTCCCAATACCACCGGTCAATCTAGATCTGCTACAGAAAACCGACAAGAAAAACAACCCCACTGCAGCACGGGCTCTCTCTCTGGAACACCTGGAAGACAACTGGCCGTCGGATGACTGGGAACATGTTTATACGGATGGCTCACGCAATCCTGAAAGGGGCACCAGCTCGTTTGGAACATATACCTGCCAAACGGGGAACAGGGAATAAGCAGGAAACTGCCCCATAACTGTTCGGTGTACACCGCAGAGATTGTGGCCATCCGTGATGCTATATCATGGATCTCTTATCAAAAGACTAGTAAGTTCGTCATCCCAAGCGACTCCCTGAGCAGTCTGATTTCAATCCAAAATGACAACTCGGACTCAAGACCAGAAGTCATTTTGGAAATCAGGCAGCTGTACCAAAGGGTCCTAGAGAAGGGAAGCAAATTAGAGCTCGTGTGGATTCCATCACATGTGAACATTAGAGGAAACGAGGAAGCAGATCGACTCGCAAATGAAGAGGTCTCGGGGACACAGCACCACTCCGCACCATAGAATACAGCACTACGGAAATCTACAGTATGGTAAAAAGACAGGTCAATTCACTCTGGGAATTAAAGCTCGTTGAACTTGACACATACAGATTCCGGCTGGATGACAAGATCTACACGAAGACAGCTATCAATCACCCTAGAAGAGATATATGCAAACTTATATCGAAATTAAGGGTGAAAGAGCGGCTGCGAGACTACAAACACCAAGTCATCGTCTGTGAGTGCGGAGAAGAATGTACCACCAACCATGTCCTGGTAGACTGCGGGGTATACAAGGAAGAGAGAACGGAACTAGTGGAGATGATGGAGACCAACAACATACCGCTCAACACTAAGAACCTACTCTTTCCAAGACCCGATCTGACGCTGCAAATCTTTGAAATAATTCACGATTTAATGAACACCGTTGGATTGAGTAGAATAGTGAAGTAAGAGGGGGCTACGATAAGACGAGCTCGGCATCTAAACACTAAACTTCATAGGGGATATACACCAAAGTAGCAGGATAGTGGAGTAAGGGAGGGTCACGGTAAGACGGGCTCGGCATCTAAACACTAAACCCCAAAAGATGACTTCTACCAATCCAGAGACGAGACGCATATATGTCTGCATAAATGCTGTCTCTACAGATCAACTACCAAACAATATGTTTTTTATTAAATAAAGGGAAGAACTTCTCACTAAACCTACTCCATGGCTCAAGGCCGCAAATGGAAAGATTGCAAAATCATTTTCTAAAAACAGGAAGAAGCCTCGGCTCTCCTATGTCTTGTCTGCGATATCATTTCTGTGGAAGCGGACGTTAAAACACCAGGTGAAGTAGTAGTAGTAGTAGTAGTTAGGTAGCAGAACACCAGAGGGGCGGACAAGTTAGGTCTTGGGGAGACCTACGGGGAAGGTCGGTCCCCAGAGCAGCTAGGTTTTGTGAGACCTAAGGAGTACATCTTTAGTTAGACGTCTCCAGACCTATCCACGATGACTTCAGCATGTAAATATGTTAGATACAGAAATAAAATATCTTTGAGAAAGAGTTATGTGTTATGTTACAACAACACAGAAATGAATGGGGTTTAACGTCTTACTGTTTTGTTGGGATTATGAAGACGGGCATTCGCCATATATACAGTGTGCTATGAGTGAAATTTTGCCCGGGAAGCGGCGGCTACGGCCTACTCAAATTCCAACTGCCAAGGGATCTTTAACGTGCACGCTAATCTGTAAACGGACCTCGGTTTTTTGTCCCGAATGATTAGACAGTGTCCTTGTCAGGCTCTCAGTCCACTACACACAATAACTCAAGGAAAATCTACGGGCAAACAGATTATACAGACTTCACAAACAACAAACTAACACCAAGGAGAGAGAGAGAGAGAGAGAGAGAGAGAGAGAGAGAGAGAGAGAGAGAGAGAGAGAGAGAGAGAGAGAGGTGGAGTTTAACATCCACTCGACACCATCTAACCCCGAGAGAATATTTCCCAAACGTATAAGATAAATTGTAAATGAAATAATACGAATCACGTGCGTTCAGGTGTCGGACAGGTGTATCACGAACCTCCATTAAAAGTAATTATTATAACTGTCAACCGTATGTTAAAGTCTATGTTGAATGAGAAATGTAGCGGGTGGGGTACATAATATTTGTTATTAACACAATCAGAACACGCCCAGACATTCAATCTGTACCTTTCATTCGAGAACGGTCCAGATAGCCTACACCGCGCCTTTTGGTATGGTCAGCGGAGTCGTTTGCTTTTTTTTGCACATTTGACCAACTCCACCGAAAAGTGATCCCGTACTAGAAAGGGGTCCCTCAGCTCACCAACATTTCCAGGCAATCTGGCAGCGGTAAAACTTGTATTAACATTTTAACATGATGTATTAATCAATTACTAATTGTGAAGCAATAAACCATAGTTGGCCTTAAACAGATAAGATAAGATAGATAAGATTTTCTTCCATCGAAACGTCCATTTAGGACAGCGTACAATATAAACATGTACATATAATAACAATATGACAAATAATATTTACATACATGTATAAGACAGTGGTAATTTTAATCTAGCTTATAATAATAATGAATGAATACAGGCCTAGTTAAAGTTTTCATATCCTCAGGCCTCCCAAATTGGACCAGGCATTTTCTACAACCGGTCCTGCGTGGCTAGTCTACACCTGCTAAAACGGACAAGGGGGTTTCGGCCGTCAACATAGGACCCACAGTAGCTCAGTGGGTGTAAGGGGCTGCCTGAATAATCCGTATAGGTTCCGCGTTCGATCAGCCAAAAATATTGTTGTTGTAAAGGGTTTAAGATAAAGGTGACTAAGTTTTTGGAGGATATTTTTATAATAGATATCCCTTTGATATATATAGGGGATTGAAGTAAGAATTTACTCAAATTTGATGGGGGATTAAAAGGTGAATACCGGCCCCGAGTGCATAAAACATTCTCAAAGTTAAAGTAAGTATTTGCTCAAATATGCTCGCCTTATTTTAACTAAAATACAGCTCTTTATAAAACCGTTGTTGTTTTAATGTATCAAACATATCAATAAGAAACTATGTGTGAAGTTTTGTGTTTCTGGATCAAAGATATTTCTCATCCTTAACTTAAGTCTGCGAACGCTGTGAACTAAGTGTAAAATGGTCCGGTTACTCCTTTGGTTGATGGAAAAGCGGACGTTACACAGGGCTGCCTGTTGTCATCACTATTGTTTTCTATCTACGTTAACGATCTAGCTACAGCTATTAATGGCTTAAATTGTGAATTTGATATTTGACTACGACATCACCCTTGGTGGAAGCAGACGTTAAACTCCAATTGATAATTGTCATGCATACGACATTTCTTTAACTGCACCTTCAGAAGACAAATTACAAACTATGCTAAATAAAATTAGGTGCTGGTGCTACAAATGGCGTTTGTCTGTAAATCAGCTCAGTCAAACACTAAAATTGTATATTTAAGACCATTTTCATGGAAAATACGGGAGAGAATATTTTCTATTCGAAATTTGAATATGATTATTGTGAAAGCTATAAGTATTGAGTAAGGTCGCCTGCCCAACCTCGTGAGTTTCTCTGGGTACTCCGTTTTCTTCCCACTGCTAAAGAACCCTACGCGCAAGCGAATTATTGAAATAAAATTAAACCATATGTTAGACCCAAAATGACGTCGTTTGTGTTTAGTGGACGTTAAAGCCCATTTCCCTCTCTCTCTCTCTATAAGTACTTAGGATTATGGCGAGATGAGTAACTGAACTTTAAATTGTGAGTTAATGAACTATGGTGGCCCTTCTTTCAAAACACTGCCAACTAGCATATTCATTGTATTGACTAGACACTTCGAATCTATAGCCTTCTTCCATTAGCCCAGGTTAGGTGCAGAAGAGTAGGACGTTAAACCCCATTTCTTTTCATTTTGAATCTATAGTCCAAACAATCATTTTCTATGGGGCGGGAATTTTTGTCATTACAGAGCACCATAAATGGAATAGTGTCCAAAACGAGCACGTAAAGTCTTCCTGGTTTTAAAACGAAACAGCCCATCTTAGATCCCGTTTGTTGAAAGATACATGATATTATTTTATAGTATGATATTTTATCTGATAATAATCTGTCTTTTAGAAATATATAGATATATCCAGTGTCCCATAAATCAGGGCCGTTTGTAGGATTTTAAAGTGAGGGTGTAGAAGAGTGGTGGGGAGCCGTAGCCTCCACGTAATTGATATAAGAAAGTTTGGATCAGGGCAAATGAACCCATTGGCGTGAGGGCGGCCTTAAAACTGTCCGGCTGATCAGCGCCTTAAGAGCATAACTGAGTGATCATAATCAAGTGTATTATTTAATAATTGAAAGATTGTCAAATCATTTTGTTTTGGATGGGCGAGGGGGCGCCATTTCTCGCGGCGCCTTATTTTTCTGGGGTACGGTCCTGCCATAAATCATTATAGTCGGGCGGTGTTTTTTTAATGAAGTTTTTAACTGAATTATATTATGTAAATGTACACCGTTTGACACTTTAATAACCACCTCGTCTTTTCTCGCAACGCAAGGGGATTACTGGGGGATTAAAAGTGTAAAGCGTGGGGACCACCTGAAAAAATACCCAGGTCCCGAACAATGTTATTGAATAATGCCAGTTTAATCTGGGAACAGAATTCTTTAGTGGGCATAATTTACACGAAAATATATAAAATCAAGCGTAACACAGGTTCTTTCAGAATAAAATTCTACCACCACATGTGACAATATTTATTATTATGGCCTCGACCTATTCATAAACAAGTTAGAGTTCACGTAATCCAACGGAAATAATAATATGAACAATAATATGAACATTTATATAGCGTCAATTCCACACTTAAAAGTATGCTCTATGCGCTTTTTACACACAATTCTAAATTAAATATAACGTTGAAACAGGTATGTTTTAAGTCTGGATTTAAAACACTCGATAGAAGGCGAACTTTTGATGAAAACTGGGAGATCGTTCCATTTTGATGGAGCAAGAAAACTAAAAGCTCTTGCCCCAAATGTTTTCATTTTCCACCTTGGGGTTACCAACTGTATTTGGTCACATGAGCGTAAACTCCGGGAAGGCTTGTAACTTCGAATTAATTCAGTTAAGTAAGATGGCGCTAGGTTATTAACACATTGATAGGTCAGCGATAAAATTTTGAAATCAATCCTTTCCTGTATTCGTAGCCAGTGTAAAGAGTTTAATATTGGTGATATATGAGATGTTTGTGGGGCACGAGATACTATCCGACCGGCAGTATTTTGTATCTTTTGTAACCTCTTGATGGACTCTTTTGACACACCACCTAGAAGGGTGGGGACATATTGATAGCTTAAAATGACCTAAGTACTGGTATCTTATCTTCATTTTGGTTTGTTATAAACATATCATATTTGTTTATGTTGCACATTTTGCACACGTCTTTTTTTTTATATAAAGTTATATGTGTAGGCCTATATATTCTTGTGTAATTTTATAGATTTGTATTCTTATTTAAAATACAAGATGTGACGTCATCCTTTGATGTTGGCGTACCATTATTTCAATGTACCCAAGCGTACATTATCTATACTAGATGAAATATTGGACCCACATGACGTATTTCATTGAAATGCACGTGCTGGATATAGTGTCTGTATTTTAAAAGCTGTTTAATGTTTTCGTGCAAGACATTGCGTAATATATAGATATTGCACTCGTGCTATCGGACTCGTGCACACTTAATTGTTATTACTTACAATAATGCACAGAAGGTTTGTTACCACTTAGAGTTAGTTACCTGTTTTATTGTTACCTTGTTATGAGGTAATAGGGGACATGCAATGTAGTGATGGCTAAAAATGGTCTATATATTGGTACTTTATCCTCTATGGTGTTGTTTTTTTTAAATATCATATTTTTTATGCTTTTTTTTATTTATATTATAAAAGTACACTATATAATTGTGGGATCTGAAAACAAGCCGGAGCTTATATAAATTCATCTCCCGGGGTGTATATATAGATAGAAATGGGGTTTAACGTCCACTCGGCACAAACTAGGTCATTTCGGTACTAACATATGGTTTAATTCTAAGTTCCTTGAATGACATTTAGAAGTAGAGGTATAATATTCATAATAACACAACTTTATGGATTTACTACTTCTTGGTTTATTACATGCAACGTTTCAATACTCTTACAGGTATCTTTATCAAGCAATGATCAATAATGAATAACAACTCTACATTTATAGTACATCCACGAGTAAGAACAATTTAACAATAAAAACATAACATTAATTAAGACTTATAAGAACAAACATTTCCCTTTGAATATGGCTTCACCATTTCTCTTCAAACTAAGGTGTTAACAGTGGGGACTGAAGCCACCGCCTAAACTAAAATGCAATCAAACCCCATTAAACACACAATCAAATATTTAATATGACTAATTTCAATACATTATGCATAATTAGTTAGGTTGAACTCACCCCCTCTTGCTCATATATTTACCATATTATTATATAGAAAAATTTTTTAATTATTGTTCCAATAAAACAAATAAATAAGTTATAGTAGCAGTGATAAATAATAGTTCCACTGATAAATAAAATTTTTAATTTCCACTCCACTGATACGAATAATAAATTATAGTTCCACTCCACTGATTTTAATTTTACTTCACTGATAATTGATACTTATGGTTATCCTATTGAATAATACTTATAAATAGTTCCAATAATAGATAATAACTTGCTTAACATAATAATTCATTCCATACATTAGAAATGGCCCTCCCATTGTCTTTATTCCTTTTTGGTTTTTGTCTTCGGATTTCTAATGCTTCCCACAAAACTCTTTTCTTCCATACTTTAATATTTTTGGTAAGCACATTGGTGTTGTCCCATTCTATGTTATGGGTAGGATTGTTTATAATATGTTCGGCTACTGCAGATTTGTTTGGTTCCATACGTCTGGTTGCTGCTTTGTGTTCTTTGAGTCTCACTGATAATGGTCGGCATGTTTCGCCTATGTAAATGGATTTGCAATCGCATTGGATCTGGTAAACTATACCCTTTGGGTCCACTGTTGGTATTTTTGTTCTCCCATGGGCGTTGATAAGTGATTTTAATGATACCCCCCCACTAAATGTTACATCTATTTGCAATCTAGTTAGTAATCTTTTAATTTTATAACTTGTTGGGCCTATAAATGGAATGTTGATATGAATTGGAGCCTTTGCTTTACCTGTCACGTTTGGGGCTTTGTTCAGTTTTTCTGTGGTACTATGAATAACTTTTTTGACAAATTCTAATGGGTAGTTGTTGTTTTTGGTTAGAGATTCAGTAATATGTTCAATTTCTTCTTCAATTTTGTCATCAGTGCAAATATTGTGAGCTCTTCTGGTCAGTATCGAAACTATTCCTGCCTTGGTTGTTGTTGGGTGGGCTGAAGTGAAATTAATGTATTGGTCTGTGTGAGTCGGTTTTCTATACACTTTTGTAGTTAATTTATCATCATTTCTATCAATTAGGATGTCCAAAAAGGGTAGTTGTTTATTATTTTCTTCTTCAACTGTAAATTGTATTCGGGGATGGATTGAGTTGAGGTGGTGGAGTAGTAGTTGGTGATCTTCCTCTTCCTTCATAACAACAAACACATCGTCCACTTTCCTATATAAGCCAAATACTAGGTTGGATTGGGGATACTATCAGGGCATTTTGCTCAAAGGCTGTCATATATATTTCGGTGATAACTGGACTTATTGGTGATCCCATTGGTAAACCATGGATTTGTTCAAACACTTCATCTTTCCAAGTAAAATATGTAGATGTAATACATAATTGTAATAATTTCATTATACTATCCGGACTTATGCTGGTATTGAGGTTTGTTGTTTGACTTTGGATTTTCGATCTCACACAGTTTAAGGCTTCATCGATTGGTATGCTGGTAAATAGGTCCACTACATCATAACTGATCAGTTTTCCTAGTTGTGATTGTCTCTCTATTTTACCTCGAAGTTCTTTGCTGTCTTTAATGTATTATTTCAATAATTCGCTTGCGCGTAGGGGTCTTTAGCAGTGGGAGGAAACCGGAGTGCCTGGAGGAAACCCACGAGGTTAAGAAGGCGCCCCTATCGCCATGCCACATACGCTCACACCAGGGATCGAAAGCCACAGTTGACCGGCCGGCTAAAGGTCGAAGCCCGGCACTCTAAACCACTAGGCCACCCACCCACCCCGAGGAATACAAGTACATTGTATAAGATTGTAATCATAAACTGGTATATAATCAATTACAATAGAGGATATTTGTCGTTTTAGAGTGAATAACATATTTTATTTCATCGAGAAGCAAGAAAACTTATATTTTCACGAATGCGTAGCATGAGTGAAAATATTAACGTTTTCTTGCTTAGAGATGAAATAAAATATGTTATTCACGACAAAACGACAAATGTTCTATTCATTTTATGATTTTATAATCATTTTAGGTAAAACAACATGGACTACTGCTAGGCTGTGAAATAACACTTTTATTTCACTGATAAAACGCGGTATTCCACTACTGATCATAAAATAAAATTGTTTACTTTCATTTAATTAGTCAAAATGTTATATTGGATATAGTATAAATCAGTTTAGAGCGGAAATTTCATATTTTCTAAGAAAGTCAAAACCATAATTATTTCCATGTCTGTTGCTCAATAGCTTGTCAACTCACTGTTATACGATCATAGGCATTATTTCCCACACTTAAACATCTTTCAAACTGGAAATAACACAATTACCTCCCTTATTTTTCAATCCCCACCCCCATGTAATAGCTGTCTTCAAACGTTTGAATTTGAAGTTGAAAGTGATATTTTTGCCAATTTTTCAACTAGCAATAGTGAATTATAGGATTAATAGGATTATTCTTTAACAAGGTAGGACTGTTTATAGATACCATCTAATTTAAGGCTCTATTTTAATATATTTTAAAAATATAACTTAAAAATATGAAATATCCGATTGAAGTACAGAATGTAGCGGAAACGTAGTTGGGTTAGCGAAACAATTATCTGATATTCATATACGGAACGGGATGAAAATCGAGTTGTGGTTGAAGGGAAAAGAAAGAAAGAAACTAGTATCTGGTGTGCGAAGGTATTACATATGGTAAATGCCATTTAATAATGATTAATATTAAAGCGGGAATTTCATATTTTCTATGAAAGACTAAATATAATTATTTCTATGCCTTTTGCTGAAAAGGTTGTCAACTCACTATAATCGATTTGTGGTTGAAGGGAAAAGAAAGAAAGAAACGAGTATCTAGCGCGCGAATATATTACATTGTTGGTAAATGCCTATTAATAACGATATGAATGGGGACAAGTATTGCCAACCTATCAACAGGCACTAATTATCACATGATTAGTGGTAAGACAAGTTAAAGTTACATTATGAGAGATAAGATAAAGCGATGGCAGATCTCACTATAATAGTTACAAACTGGATAGTGTAAAGGTAATTTGCTGAAAATTTCAGTCAAATTGATTTACTATTAGCCGAGAAAAAAGCGTTTGAAATATTCACATAGCCTCGGTCATCATTACTCAAATCATTAATATAAACAGCATAGTCTCGATTATCCACTTGATTGATTTAATTATCAACGGCCATTAAGCGGCATATATGATTTTAATCCGCCAACATCGAAGGCTAGCCTTGACATCAAGAGTTTATTATGGTCTGGATATGTTAATTAATGTCTAATTGATTATTTAGATAACATTTCAGGCCTAAAGAAAGACCTGCAATAAGCAGATTTTGCTCTTGCATAATGCTATTTTAAATATCTATGCTACATCAATGATAAGTAATGTCAATCAAAACAGCAATCTGTTTCACAGAGAATTACTTACAAATTATCTGTCACAGATGACTGTCTTCAACACGTGCAATGACATCACGTGACGACAATCATTGGCTCAAAGGCTCGTGCATTGTTTACATAAGACGTAACTACTCCGGGCAAAATGATGCGTTTTACTCATTTAATACCCATTTACACTAATTAGGAAATACTTTTTAACTACAAATACTTCAAAGTATGATCAAGCAAGAGCTAAATCTGCCTATTACGGGTCTTTCCTTAGGCCTTAAATGTATATAAATTATTAATTGGACATTCATTAATCCACGGTCGCCCCCCGAGCCCACCTGACAGTCGTATTAAACGCCCTACAATTCAAAGTACCCTAGCATACATGGCAAAGTGGACCAGACCGCGTCCGCGTTCCATCTCCAACCCCTCCAACAACCGGAACCTCCCACCCGGATGAAACCAACCATGGCTGTTAACCAGCAAAGACACTATGTCTTACCCAAACAGCCAACCTAGCCCCCTTTCCTGTGGTCTTTACAGGCTAGTTTCCTAGGAAACAATTAGTCTACGATATCACTTTAGGTGGAAGTGGACGTTAATCTCCCAGTAACGAACGAACGAACCATTTATTAACTTATCTAGACGAACTCTCGCTGACATAGGATACTTGAGATTTTAACTAGATTAGAGCGTTCGCAATATAAAAATTGAATTTAAAAATGGGAAAGCGAGGCTATACCATTGCCCTGGCTACCACAATCCACGAATCTTGTCAAAACTACGAACAGTGATAACTGGGCTCAGAGTAAAGTAATTTGAATCAAATTTTCAATATTTTCTTTGCGCATTATTTATTTTTGGGCTATCATAACTATTATTTCGTGAACCAAATTTTATAAACTGAATGATTTATAATACTGATGATGAATAGAAATGTCCATGTATGTTTCCTTTTTGTTTCATGTATATTTCTAAATTTTTTTTATTTGTATATGCGCACATAACCTCTTTTATGAAATAAAGTTTGTTCTATAGCAAAAATGGCCATGGCTAAATCTTACATAACGTATCCATAGGATAAGGACATTGGTAATCATAAATTGTCAAGAAACGGCGAGTAAAAAATATGCTGCAAACTACAGAGCCCCTTAAGCGCAATTTTCGATATTTTTTTTAATTATTTCGTTTAAACGAATTATTATTTCTTTTAAACGAATTAATTATTTCGTTTAAACGAAATAATTATTTCGTTTAAACGAAATAATATCATGTATTTCGTTTAAACGAATTAATTATTTCGTTAATTAATTCGTTTAAACGAAATACATGATATTATTTCGTTTAAACGAAATAATTTAAACGAAATAATTAAAAAAAAAGTATCGAAAATTGCGCTTAAGGGGCTCCGTAGCAAACAAATATTACACACGTTGTTGTAAAGTTGTAGCTAAATACCCGTAAAATATACACTGTAGAGGAGGATCCTCGCCAAAACTCTCAATTTGTGAAAATACATTTGTCGATTTGTGAATGTATTTTCACAAATTGAGAGTTTTGGCGACTATCCCCCTCCATAGTAGAGTTTATTTAAGTTCCCCAAATGATGAACTGTTAAATATCTTGAAGTGGTTTTAACAACAGAGTGTTGAATGATAATATCCTCTTACGTTAATCATGTCCCTGTCACCATTTATTTCGAGGTGTTCTATTACGTTATGATAAGAGATCTGCTCGGAGGTCTCTGGAGTACAGATTAGCTTATTTTTTGATAAACATATACAGCAGGCCCGGATCCAGGATTTTGTCGAGGGGGGGGGGATACATTGGAGAATAAGGTAATATGTTGCAACCTTGGATTGTTTGGACGGAGACAATGCGTAAATCATGTTTATATCATCTACTAAAGAGCAGATATGTGAACTACAACAGTAACAAATCAAACGAAAATGAAAATCAACTATGTCACTGGGGTGGGGGGGGGCACTACCTTGTTTGTCCAAATTTGAATGAAATTTTCAATATTTTCAAACGAAAAAAGAAGAGATTGCCTTGTAATGACAAGACAACCCAACCATTCTATATAACTATCTTTTAATTACAAGATAATCAGGCTTTTTCTTTGGGTTGATTGACCCTAATAATGGTCTTCCACAGTCACTCCTATTAGTGCATTATTTTGTTCCGTTAGACGACCAAGAGATCTACTGACCAGTATACACTCATAGCAAACGTTTTGTTTATAATATTTTCGTGGAGTTGTTGAATTTTATGTTATTATTTCTGTCAGTAATGACTGATGAAGCATGATTTATTTATAATTGCGAATACCAATGCATGTGAAGACCCATCTTTTACTCCGGACTTGGGAAATCAGATGCCATTTGAATTCTGGGAGAACCAATGGCATAGTTGTTTCCAGACGTAGAGGCACGCTAGACTGCAGGAGACAGAGACAGGCGAGGATCCCTCCCAAGGCCCAGCTTAGGCATGGGCCTGAGGGGCCCAGGGCCCCGCGGTTTAGGGGCCCTCGCGGTTCATGGCAAAAAGAGAAAAAAAAATCAAATTCCAGATGAATGTTTCACGGTAAGCGATTTGGCGGCAAGAAGGCGGAGACTCGGGTATCCCTTAATCCTTCTCTGTGAAGTTCAACTCGATGATTGATCTAGGATTCCAGCGGCGATTTCACTTTATGTTTTTATAACAGTTCCCCGCCGTTATATGTCATTTCCGTGCATTGCCATTCGGAACTGACATTATATAATTTTTCTTGTATTACAGACCGTGTAATTGTGTGTTATGCAGGGGCGTGGTGAGAATGAGTTCATGAGTAGCCATACTCATGCGCCAAAAAGTTTTTGCGCCAAAATCACAATCAAATTACTCAAAAAATGAAAAACATTTGTAAGTGGAAAAATTGTTTCATCTGACCCAATTAAAAAAATTTTGAAAGAGTCAAGTTGGAAAATTTAATCATATTTTATTACCGTATTTCTTGTCTCGGATTGCTGGAGATTGCGTTTCTGGGCTTCTAATTTTCGAAATTTTCCCGGGGGAGGGCCCCCCCGACCCCCCGCCGCGGGATCGCGCCTTCGGCGCTCGCGGTGGCCGGCTTCGCCGGCCACAGCTCCGCGGTCAGTAAAAGGGTTTTTGTGCCAAAATCTTTTTTGTTACTCATAATTTCTTCTCAATAATTGCCCTCACCACGCCCCTGGTGTTATGTGTGCCAATCAATAAGATATAGAAAAAATATTCTCGTCGCGTTGGGGGCCCCGCGATTCTAGCCAGGCCAAGGGCCCCGCTCCTCTTAAGCTGGGCTTTGACCCCTCCCCCCTCCCCTTCAGCCCCAGTGACATAGTTGATTTTCATTTTCGTTTGCTTTGTTACTGTTGTAGTTCACATATCTGCTCTTTAATAGATGATATAAACATGTTTTTCGCACTGTCTCCGCCCAAGCAACCCAAAGTTGCCACGCATTTCCCTTTGTTCCAATGTGTCCACCACATTTAATTTAATAATTAAAAAATAGATGTTCAAAAAAGAAAACAGTGAAAATTTAATTCAAATTACCTTATCCTGAGCCTCCCAGCGTGATCGATCCCTGTATTGAACAAGAAAGTTCAGCGGCATTTACCGATGTGGTTTATCCCTGTTAGTGGAGCAAGACGGACGAGTTGTCAAGGACGGTTGTCTGGTCGTTCGGACGAAAAAGATCCCTTGGCATTTGGAACTCAATATAAGAGCAGGCCATAGTGCCGCTGCTCTGGCCAAATATCCCTCATTGCACACTGTATTAAAAATTCCATTTCATTTAATTTCCTATCTACACTTTTATAACGATGTAGTTCAATAATTCGCTTACCTTTAATTGGATGTCACGACGTAACAGGTGAATAAAAGGTTCCCCGGTGAAAGTACAACCATTCATCAGTATAAATTCTCACGGCGTGTTAAAATACAATACTCATAACCCCACAACCTCTTCTTCTCATTGAAACATGTAGTATTCTTTTCTAGGTATTGTTAACACTGTTAAATAAAATTTAATTATTAACGACAGTTGATGACAGTATATACAAGGTAGTCTTGGATTTTGTTACACAATATTAAGCAGCTGTGGTTTATAGCTGTGGTACAATTAGTATATATATGTGTTACACATGCATTATTTAAGTTAGTAAATTAGTCAATATCTCCTCGTATTATTAGATAATATGATTGTCCGTTAAATAATGAAGGCTTCTAATGTATTATAACTTGTGAATGGCTGTTAAATACTAATAAGGTTGTCGATAACACCTTGGCCTTATAAATGATCTCAGTTAAAAGCATAACGGGGACAATCTTATCGAGAGGCCGCAGACCGGAGACTGATCTACAAGACAGAACGAGGGCATGTGACAATGGAAGCAGACGTGAATTTGGACGCTGGACATTATGACGACAGACTAATGTTATGATATGATATGTTCCTGTGTGCTGTATTGGGTGTTATAGATGTATTTGTAATGTTCGTTCCTACAGTATTTATAATAAAGGAGTCAAATCTACAGTCATCGTTATCATTAGATCAAATGTGAGAGAATATGTTACAATTTTGCCAAAACCTGCACCCAGGTTCAGAATTAAGTTAAGCCCGTGAATGCTTAGTGAACTCGGGGTCTGGTTTGTGTGTAGAACTGTAAAGCTATTTGAACATCTGAATTCTGTGGGAAAACCAGTGGTTATAAAGTAATGTTTATAAAGTGACTCAGTTTGTTTACAGTGACACTAGCATCTCTCTAATTGTCGTTCAGATCAGAGATTCTCTGATAGAGATGAACACTATCGACAATTCTAGTAGAGACAGACACCGACAACAGTACTTGAACTTAGAGCTTGCAATTTTAACATGTCCATTACAGAGAGAGAGAGAGGTGGAGGCGGAGGTTGAGACAGAGGGGGATATATGGGATTAACGAGAGAGAGAGAGAGAGAGAGAGAGAGAGAGAGAGAGAGAGAGAGGTGGAGGCGGAGGTTGAGACAGAGGGGGTTCAATGGGATTAACGTACGATGGTCATTTCGGGAATAAAATTCATGCTATATATATGATAATCCCGCGCCTGGCCAAAGGGGATTTTGCCCACCCCTTATATAGATCCGCGCCTACACCATACCAAAGCCGTATATAGATAAAGTTGCGACAACTGTGAAGCCAGAAAATTCACATGACGTCATGAAAATATGACGTTATGTGTAAAAAGACGCCTATTTTATTGTTGTGTCGCAATTGGCTGCCCAGACATACAGGGTGTGGATAGATATGTCATAGGTTTCTGCGAGAAAGATTTTATTGGAGATAAAACATATATTTTTAAAACGAAATGTAGCCTATAGCTGAACATACTATCATTATTATTATATACAACACAAAGAGTATATTATTATGGTGTTCTATTTCGGCCACTTCGTGCGTCGCGCGACGCAAACTTCGCGTCGCGCGTCGCCTTTTTCAATGTTAAGCTATAGGGAGAAAAAAGCGACGCGAAGTTTTTAACACGACGTCGCCCTTAAAAAGGCGACGCGTCGCGCGTCCCGCCGCCCTTCGCGTCGCGTCGCGCGTCGCCTTTTCTAAGGCATGTACCAGGAGAATTCATTTGCAGTTTATTTGCCGTTTGGTATTTTATCTTACATACAGTAATTTATTTTGGACACAAAGAACTGCCATTAGTATCCTTTATATAACAATATATTTCTATAATACCCAGATTATATGTTATATTTTAAATCTCTGCTCTAAACTTAAATTCTGGTGTGAATGAATGACCTCGTGCTGTCTGCAGATTGTACACTATTACAGTTAAACAAACGATGACAGGATACTGATAACGTTGGTGGTGGGTATGGTTTCCGTTATTTACATCAGTTAATTTATAGGTTCTCAAGTATTGTATTACTTATAGTATGAACATTCCTTGACATTTATACAGACAGAATTAATATGAGAATACCCGAAAACCAGTATATTAGCAGGGGGGGGGGGGTACTGAGAGGGGCTAACGCCCGGGGGCGACTCTACTTGGAGGTGGGGGGGGGGGCAATTAACTTAGTGCTCACCTTGGAGTCAGTAGAGGGTAGAATTATGATTTTTCCAAGACATATTATAGTATTTAATAAATAGTTATTTAGGCAAGGTGTTAAAAGTATGTAAGATGATATTTTAAAATTTTTTTGATCATCATAATTCAACTGAGCGAAGACATTGAACAAATCAGTTACAGTATGCAATGGCTGGGGGGGGGGTCATTGAAACGTTTGCCCTGGGACGCCACAGCAGCCTGTGTGACTATGTTAACTAGTGCAGAAGTGAACCTAATCTTGGATTCTTTCAAACTCGATCTTAACCTGATTTCTTTGGGATAGCTAATATATTCGTCGTGGAATATCTACAATAAAACAATTCTCGTATTAATTCTGTCTCGAGAACCTATAAAACAACTCATGTAAATAACGGAAACCACACCAAGAACCCTCCTTCATTCGGAGAGAGGGGAACTCTGTGGCTTAGAGTCGGACACAGAAACGAAATGGGGTTTAACGTCCTAGTACTGTTCAGCCCCGTCTCGGTTGATGTAACACTACAGTTAATAGAAAATCAGCATAATTGATTCATAAGACCACTATTAAGAACATGAAATAGACATAAAATCGGGAGGAGCTCTATTGTAAGTCTGATTTACTCTCAGTAAACTCCTGGTAGCCTCCGACAAATATGGAAAATGAATAAGTGTATTGTTTATGTATCAGATTTATGGTATCTGTAATTGCACTGTGTATTTACTTTGAAGTCATCACCAGGTCATATGCAGAGACGGATTCAGGAATTTTTGCAGGAGGGGGTTTGCCGGGTTTCGGTTACGGAAATCTGCCATCATCGTCTCTAAATTACATAGGCATACATGCAAATTGAGATTTTGAAACAGAGAAATCACTTTTATACTGATGTAGGATCACTTTGTGATGTAATTTCATTGATGCAAGGCATTATTTTTTTTGTAGCTGAGCAGGGGCGGGGGGTTGGATCCCCCCCCCCCCTGGATCCGCCCCTGATATGCACGGACAACTGCATTCCCTTTGAAGTCCTATCGAGTGTTATACATAGATCAGGTGTAGGCTAGCATGTAAAGGACATATTGAATTAATTACATGGTTAATTACAACACAGACAATAGTGACTTAAGAAAAGTGCATACAGAGTTGAAAGGTCAATATTTTATATTATCAAAAACAGTTGGTGGTCAATAAGTTCACTTTGATAAAAGTTATAGATGACTTTCACACACTAATGAAGACGGGCCTACGCCATGAAGTGTGCTATAAAGGAAATGCTACCCGGAGAGCGGGGCTACGGCCTATTTTTATATCGAATTCCAACTACGATTGGGTTCTTTACGTGCACCACACTGATCAGCAGTGAATATTCGCTAGGCCGCTGCAATCACTGATAAGGATGACATCGACGCGACTTAATTAGTCCCCCATATTAACTTTTTTCTTCCGACAAATTAAATTCTGAAACATTTTTTGTATGTATTAGAAAAATAAGTAAAGACGTTTGAAGTATTTGCAGTTAAAAAATATTTCCTATTTAGTGTAATTGGGTATTAAAATGAGTAAAAGGCATCATTTTGCCCGGAGTAGTTACGTCTTATGTAAACAAAGCATGCGTCATTGAGCCAATGGTTAACGCCGCGTGATGTCATTGCACGTGTTTAAGAGAGCCATCCGTAACAGATAATTCGTAAGTAATTCTCTGTGAAACAGATTGTACGTGCACACCAATGTATGGCCTTTCCGTCTTCATTAATTCAGTCGGTGTAGAAAACGTTAAACAACGTCACGCGTAAAGTAGCTAAGTCTCTCACTCAATATCATCCAAAGTCTTCGACATTGAAAACGCGAATTATTTTTGTCAATTTCATCAACATTGAAACCATGAATTATTTGTCAGTTTAATTCTACATTGATGTTGTGATCTTACTGAGAAATGATGGGCTTCTGATATCTATTTAAGACGAAATAAACATTTTACCATTGGAACACGAATCGTGTACCATAATCTGTTTTAGCGCCATTTGTAACAAAGGACTCGAAGAACGAGGCTAGACATATTCCACAAATCATATATTTATCTGGAGAGTATACGCAATAAATATTGATGGCGCAGACTGGAATAAACAGACGCTGGAGATTGCCATTCGATTGTGACTTCTGCCTTTTTTCGCCGAACATAACTGATCAGAAATTACATTTTAAAAAAACAAAAACAGTTGAATGTAAATCATTTTATATATATTCATATTACATTATTATATGCATTACGACTTTGTGTCAATTTCTAGGCACCAAATATTAGCGATTTAGCCCCTTTAACTTATAGCCAGAAATAATCAATGTCACCTACTTTACTAATCTGTTTCACAGGGTTTAAAATACGACAGCCTACTTTTCTTCCACCGGAATTTTAAAAATTGTAAGCTCGCTAGATGTTAAAAATTCGGAAGGAGTGGGGATATTCCACGATGTCCGATAATGAGGAGTGACCCCGAATATAATCTTATATAAATTAGGGTGATCGAGTGGTGGAAGACGTGCGCTTTAGATCATAAGTTCTGCGACTGAGTCAAGTTGCGTGGTTTCGATCTGATCCCGAGCTCAGAAAGCATTCTCAGACTTAAGTTAAGAATTTACTCAACTTTCAATCACTGTTTTTGAGAAAAATCTGTGATCAAGAAACACAAAACTGTGCTCATAGTTTCTTATTGATGCATTAAAACAACAAAAGTTTTATAAAGGGTTATATATTAGTTAAAATAAGTCGAACAATTTTGACTAAATTCTCAACTTAAGCCTGAGAATGCTTTGTGAACTTGGGTCCTGATCCCGAGCTTGTGTTTCTCTAGGGTTCTCCCCGCTAAAGATGATTCCGCGAATTACTGGGAATACAATGTCATCATGTTAGTCCCGAAATGACACGATTTGTGTCAACATGTGTAGTATGTCTGAGGGGAAGGATCCCCTGGGTCCTCCGGTTTCTTCCCGCTGCTAAAGAACCGTATGCGAAATGATGAAATAATTGAACCATGTGTTAGTCCCAAAATAACCTAGTTTGTGTCAAGTGAACGTTAAACTCTCGTCTCTCTTTTTCTCCGACTGACATCCCTTGGGTGGTCGAGTGTGGACGTATAACCCCATCTCTCTCTATCCCCCTCTCTCTCTCCCTCTCTCCATAGTCAAACCTTACTTTTAGAATCTATCACTTTCATTAAAATACCCCATTTTTCTAACCTGTATGACACCTCATTAACCTAATTTCTTATCGATGATGGAACTGGACGAGGTGAAGAATGGTGGGTGGTGCTGTCTTATCTAATTTGACGTGACACTATCCTGATGTACAGATTATTCTATCATCAACAACACCGCGATATCATGTTACAAGACACTGACTGACGAGTTCCAGAATCACAGGAAGGCTGTTGACTTACTATTCACAAGTTTTGGTCTGGAACGTTCGTATTCAGCTTGTTTTCCCATTGAAAATGGTGCTGGGCGGGGGAGGGGTTGGTTCGTGTCTAGTCCTCCGGGAGAGACAAAAAACTGAGTTTCCGAGTACACGTTGGCGAGTACAGGTTGGAATTTTACGTGCATATTTTCGCTCAAAGCATGCTGTATAACAGTTGTCTTCATTATCCCGGTTGATGGAGAAAAGTAGAGTGTTAAAACACATTTCATTTCTTTCCATGAACAAGAACCGCCATTGATTCAGGTGATCATAGGTTTAAGCTCTCACTATCTTATTCATAATAACACATCCTTATGGATTTACTACAACTTGGTTTAGTACATGTAACGTTTCAATACTCTTACAGGTATCTTTATCAGCAATGATCAATAATGAATAACTCTACATTTATAGTACATCTATGAGTAAAAACAATTTAACAATCTTGTCTTGCAACATTGGATATGTTTTAATCAAAAACAACATAGCACTGACTTTTGACCCAATTCCCCCGTCATAGAAATACGTCACTCGGTTCAGTTTCAGAAAGATCATTATCCAAATCAGGCATTCTTTCATTAGTGCAGAGTAGAAACTCTTTGTGGGCGTGAACGTGGTATCAAGTTAAATGGTTGTTTCAGTGATTATTAATGACAGTTTAATTGATATTAACACCAGATATTCCGTTATATGACTGGATTCAGTAAAACCAAGTTTGTTTAGTTTAATCTGTATATGATATATTGTTATGATATATTGTTATGGTATATTATATTGTTATAATATATTGTTATGTTACAGTGCTATGAGATAAATTTTGCTCAGACAGCGACACTATACGGTCTACTCTTATATTGAATTCCAGCCCCAACTGTCCCTTGCGAGGTACTCCATTTTCCATCATTGACAAGGGCGAACAACGCCGCATGAATATCTCAAACGTAAGGGAACGATCACTGGTCCTCACGGTTAGCGAACCAACGTCCTCCTACCCACCGAGCCACCGTGGCTCCCTGATTATCCAGATATACGTTAAATTATCCATCACAATGTCACCGATGATGGTCGGGATAAGTTAATTAATGAATGTCTAATTAATAACTTAGATAACATTTCAGGCCTCAAGAAAAGCCTGCAATAAGAGAGAGAGAGAGTAATGGGGTTAAACGTCCACTCGACACAAACTAGGTCATTTCGGGACTAACATATGGTTTTATGTTTGCATAATGTATGTTTAAATAGACACATATATATATATATAACAAAAAAAAGTGTAAAAACCCCTATAAATGTACGTTTGGGATTTATTGCCCATATTGCCAGACTACAATGACAATCCCATGGATTTGAAATTTAAACATAGTGCCAGTTATTTATGTTCATTGGTTGGAGAGGTCTAATCATTGTCAGGGAGTTTTGTTTGATTATTATGGATATTTCAGTTCTCGTGGGTTACTTCTTGTGAATATAGGAAAAGGTAGAATCGATTTGAGGTGCAAATTACGTGCGTATTCTAATTCTCGTTCGGCAGCTTTTTTTGGGGTATAAATTTAGCGCAGCCGTTGGATTTGATCAAATCGTTTAATTGTGTTTCGCCGTTATTTCAATTTCTTTCAACTGATTTCAGCAACATTCGAAAAGTTACGAATCAATTTGTTGTACGAAGTGTAGTAAGACACGGCTCATGTGGGGTACGAATGAACTAAGTAAGAAACAGTGCAGGTTACGAAACAGCCTGCACCCGAACCTTACTCGAATCTGCCAAGATGTGTAATTTATACATAGAACTTTGCTAGATTTGACATTATATTATATTTGACGTTTTCAACTATATACAACTTCTGCTAGGCACGGACTTATTAAAACATCTAATGTGTTCAATATGTTATTTACGTGCTACACACGAATGACCTCTGCGCGTTTTGACAAAAGGCACGATCTCATTAAACATCGTACTTATTAAATATGTTCTTTATAAGCTACACGTGATCTATGTGTTTAACACTCGGCAGAACTTCGTGACTTCAAAGGAAATATGCAGTGCAGTTACAGATATTATAATCTCATAAATGAACAATACTAAATGTATCATTTTTCTTAATTGTCAAAGTTTACTGTTATTTTCAGTAGACTTGAATAGAGCTCCTTCCGGTCTATATATGTCTATTCCTTGTTCTCAATAAAGATCTATCAATTATGCTGATCGTCTGTTATCTGTAGTGTTACATATATAGTAAAGAGATCAATGTTGTTTGTGAATGTCGGTATATCAATTTTTACATACAGAATATTCAAACCTAATTACATTCAAAATATTCTAAAGAATTTATGCCCGTAATGTAGAGTTGCTTCAACAAAGAATGTAGCATAACCCGGTGAACAAACAGAACTGACAAGCCGCTACACTTTGTTCTAGTCTGACTTTGTTAACAGTTTAATGAATAATCAAATAGTAAATTCCTGATATCTCATTTATCTTTATAGACATTTTGATTATTATTCAATTTTTGTTTAAAGTTAAGATAATTATGTACCAAAGTCCGAATTAATATCTGACTAATCTTTGAAATCTCATAAGTGGTTAATATAACGACATACGTTACATAATATGACACGCGCTGTTGATAATCATGTTCCTTGTCATATTTAAACACCCGGCGTGTCCTATTTACAGGGGGGGTGGATGGCCGAATGGTGAGCGTGCGCGCGCTGTATCATACGGCCTGCCATTGAG
This sequence comes from Patella ulyssiponensis, assembly GCA_963678685.1. Lineage (NCBI taxonomy): Eukaryota > Metazoa > Mollusca > Gastropoda > Patellidae > Patella > Patella ulyssiponensis. Next base: position 8,116,528 of record OY783228.1, on the reverse strand, counting down.
TCAACTGGCGCACTATCAAATCCCCGGTTGTACGTGGCAAGGAGTAGGGTCGTCTGTCCAACCTCTTGGGTTTTCTCCGGGTACTCCGATTTCCTCCCACTGCTAAAGACCCCTAGCTACGCGCAAGCGAATTATTGAAGTAAAATTAACCACACATTAGTCCCAAAATGACTCAGTTTGTGTCGAGTGGACGTTAAACCCCATTTCTCTCTCTCTCTCTCTTTCCTATATACACTTTATACGTCTTATCACCTATTATTGTATAATTATTATAATCTCTGGTTCGCATTTTGATCTTGACCAATATCTTTTTAATGGCCACTCAATAATGTTTGTCCAGGCATTCTATCTAATGTATATGTCAATAAGCTCGATTTTAGTGACCCCATCGACCCTTTGGTTGGCCTTTTAATCTCGACCGACGTATTTTTAATTGCATACCCAGGTGAGCAGACAATCAGCAGGACGAAATCTGAGAGCTGACGGACAAGAGGGCTATCACAACGTGAAGTATTGTCATAGTGTATCTTTGTATATATTTTATTATATGATTTATGTTAATGTATGAACATGTCCGAATTGATATCTCACTAATCTTTCAAGTCTTTTAACTGTTTGAGTTTAAACTAAGTGCAACGATATATATTACGTAATTATAGTTAACCCGCGTTCTTGCTATGTCCATATCTTCTTCTGTATTTAAACATCTGTTTCCTATGTGCAATTTAATATCTTATCAAATATTATTATATAATTATTTTAATCCTAAACTTGTATATATGTTCTATATTCTACTGTAACTTTAGTCTGGTGACCGGCTCGCCCTAGCGATACCTATCTCGTTATTGTGACCGTTAGCCAGTTACGTCGTTAGTGTTGGAATAAGCTACAATCCCCAGAAACAACACTACGGCAGTATCATATAATTACGGTGTTGGACTTTTGTAACCCGAATAATGCCTATTAAAGATATATTCTATATTCTAAAAGAACCCGGTTTATCTTTCATTACCCTCTGTTGTACTTCAGGGCAGTGTTGTATCATAAGATGTCATTGAGTCAATTGGCTTGGTTTCGATTCCCCGGTTGTACGTGACAAGTAGTAGGAGGGCCAGCCTCGTGGGTTTTGCAGGGCCTTCCGGTTTGCTCACTCTGCTAAAGACCCTTACGAGTACGCGAATTATTAAAATAAAACTAAACCATATGTTAATCCCAAAATGACCTTTGTACGTATTTTGAGATCATTATTTTATCTGATGTTCGGTGGTATTCTCTATTTCTAAACTCACACTGGAAATTGAAGTGTTTATTCTCTATTAACGATTTTAACCTAGTGACAGAACTACATCAGCAGTGAAAATAACAGATATTTTCAGAGATATACAGATGTTAGACAGGGAGACTATTTGAGTCCAACCTTATTCAGTTTATTTATCGATGATATAAACCAGATTTTCAATTATGGAATGAAGATAATATATCATTCTACAGTATAAAGTTTTGCTAATGGTATCATTTCAATCTCAAAAACTGGAGACGGCCTACAAAAATTTGTAGACAATTTAGAAAACTATGGAGACTAAACCATAAATACAAATAAAACAAAACATTGAAAACTCATAAAAGCAATAACACCTCTAAGAATAAGCGCACATACAGTAGAATCTGTATGAGCAGCCACTCCTATTCAGCGACATCTCCATGTAAGCGGTCACAATAAATTCCCAATTGAGGTGAATGAAGCATTATTATCAGTAATTGTAACATGCGTTTTGATTGGTCAATTAGACACTGTTCATTGGGCAATAAAACCCCTCTGTTTTAGTAATTTCTTTTAAAATCCTAAAATAACATGTTGCTATGTCGATAAACACTTCCTGTTTCGCATTTAGAGGGGTGTTATTGCCCAATAGACATGTTCTGAGATTTTACATTAGAACCCGCTACATACATTGTTAATTGAAAATGAAATTCAATGAAATTGGGTTTAACGTCCTACTCTTCTGCACCTAACCTGGGCCAATGGAAGACGGGCATACGCCATACAGTGTGCTATGAGAGAAATTATGCCCAGGCAGCGGTGCTACGGCCTACTCTTACATCGAATTCCAACAGCCAAAGGGATCTTTTACGTGCACGCCAATGTGTACACGGGACCTCGGTTTTTAGTCCCGTCCGAACGACTATAGACAGCTGTCCTTGTCAGGCCCTCCGTTCTGCATCAATTGGGGTGTATGGAACATTATTATCAGTAACGGATCACTACACCGTTATTAATAAACTGTTAATTCACGTGTATGACCCGTTATCAATAACTGTTTATATCTTAGGCGCGAATTAATTAACTGTTTAGATAATATTGATTTATTTCTTATTAAGTATTACAGATACATTATGTAAAATTGTCGGAAGAAAAATGAAACCCAGAGTGAGCACTGCGTAGAGCTGTTATTATATTTATATATCTTTGATGTACATATACTGTTATAGTTTAGGGGGCTGGGATGGCCTAGTGGTCTAGAGTGCCGCGCTTCGACCTCTAACTGGCCGGTCACCTCTGGCTTGCGGCTGTGGTTTCGATCCCTGGTGTGAGCGTATGTGTCATGGAGATGGGGGCGCCTTCTCAACCTCGTGGGTTTCCCCCGGGCACTCCGGTTTCCTCCCACTGCTAAAGACCCCTTTATCGAAATAAAATTGGACCATGTGTTAGTCCCGAAATGACGCAGTTTGTGTCGAGTGGACGTTAAACCCCATCTCACTCCGGTTTCCTCCCACGCCTAAAGACCCCTACGCGCAAGCGAATGACCTAGTTTGTGTCGCGTGGACGTTAAACCGCATTTCTTTCTCTCTCTGTTTATTTTTTACGACCGTAAAACTAACATATATTCATCCTTTGGTGTCGGCGGGTTGGATGACTTAATGGTTAGCGCGTGCATGCTGTATCATAAAGCCTGTCATTCAATCAACCGGCGTGGTTTCGAATCCCCGGTTGTACGACACAAACTAGGTCATTTCGGGACTAACGTATGGTTTTAATTTTATTTCAATAATTCGCTTGAGCGTAGGGGTCTTTAGCAGTGGGAGGAAACTGGAGGACCTGGAGAAAACCTGTGAGGTTGGACAGGCGACCCTACTCTTTGTCACGTACAACCTTGGATTCGAAACCACGCCAGTTGAGTCAAATGACAGGCTTTATAATACAGCACGCATGCGCTAATTATTCGGCCATCCTACCCCTCGTGAAATTAAATGTCGCACCCAAACATGTATATATGTAGGCCAAACTTATAAAAACGTGACTTACCTACAAGAGCGACGATCAGGATGGTAGATATGAAAACTATATTAGAACCGTTATAACCCTGTACTTGTATATATAGAGAATTTACATGTATACATATCAAAAGAAATAATATCTAAATTGATTATTTTATAAGGATACAGGTGAATTAACCTATAATACTGGGCCCTGTTTCACGAAATTTTAACTTAAGATAAAATCCAATTTTAGTAGATACTTCAATTTTGGTTGGCTAAGCACTAAAATCAATCTAATATTATCCAATCAAATTACTAAAATTGGGATCTTATCTTAGTTAAAATTTCGTGAAATAGGCCCCTGATGATTCGGGTGTGACGCTGACAGATAACAGTCATGATATGTATTTTAATATGGCATCTGCGTATACATATTTAAAATAATAAAACTCAAAGTTAAAATAAGATACGGTGAATTAATTTATTGTTAATTCGACTGTGAAGTTGATAGATAACAGCTTAACAATGTTACATAAGTTGGGGGTTGAATGGTTCACGGGTGCGCTTTGTGTCGAGTTGGCGTTAAACTCCCCATCCCCCTCTCTCTCTCTCTCTCTCTCTCCCCCCCCCCCGCTCTCTCCGAACGTATCTACACGTACCATAACCCCGTTTACATTACAAATTTTAAGCGTGCCAGGTACCGTTCCTGGTACGGCACCGTTAATCTTTTTGTAGTGTAAACGGGTCAAACACAAGCGTGCCGTACTGAGTACCGTGCTAATCTGGCCCACTGAAGTGAGGTGGTCTCGGAACCGTGCCAATTAGAACGGCCCACTTCAAATTTTCGTAGTGTAAACGCAAACCGGTCTGAGCACGGATTACTGCGCATGCGCCAAATGAACCTTGACCTTATTTCCCCGCGAACATTGACAGTTCTGTCATCAGTTCTGTCAAAATGGCTAATACAAGCTTTGAGTAATACAAGCTATTTATAAACGACATGATTATTCGCTTTCGCCGCCTCTGGTAGCATGATATCATTGAATAACTCGAAAAGACTGCTTACTCATTTAAAATAGGCATCAAGTCGGTTAAAAATTGACCATTCTTTCTTGATTTTTTTCGAACTCTCAATAACAGACAAAACAAAAAAAAAAAAGGGCCAAACGTATTAAAATCTACCGCCATAATTGTTTTCATCTGGGTAACTTGCATAGGGACTGAAATTAACTTTTCAGTGAAGAGTTCCACATTTGGCGTGCTTGGCACGGTTCCGAGACGGGTAATGTAAACGGGGACATTTCTTGAAATTTATCGCGGCCTGGCACCGTGCCTAGTACGGCACGCTTATCGCGGCCAAGTGTAAATAGCGGCAACTCTATCGTAAAGCACCGCACGATAATGGGAACCTCGCATTAAGTGTACATGTAGTTTAAATGATCGAGTGCGAGACGTAATAATATATTAACATTGTACGAGTGAGATGGCACGGGAGTAATATCTATATATTACGAGACTATTAAAATACAGACACTATCCAGCGTCAATCTGAACGACAGATTCACCCTACCTGCAGAGAAGTGACTCTGACACAGTGGATAGCCATGATATCCATATGACGTTATCTAAACGTCACAGGTCATGAGGTCACATCAACAAACAAAATGTCAACATTACAAGACACAATGTTACATTGTAAACAAGCCTTCCTGCAACCTTTAGGACTGTATAATCCGTACAGCCATAACGTCTTATCGCTTCTTCCCATGATTTTTCACAGAAATAACATCTACAACTCTAGATTTGACGTCGACATATTGGCATATTTTGTGCTTCGGTCGTGTCTATTTCAGATATACACAATCAATTCTGTTAATGTTTTTAGCATGGGGACTGACTAATAGTTAATTTATTACAGTTCTAAACAATAATTTAAAACTTTAACGCAATTTTAAAAAAATAGCCAAATTCTCGCTGGGATTACTGAGCAAAATGGTCATTCATACGTTAGTTACGTACGTATCCAGCGTGTGCATTTCAACGAAATACGTCACTCGGGTGCAATATGAATGAATAATGTACGTTTGTCACATTACCTATACGATTATTTGAAATAATGGTACTTCAACAACAAACGATGACGTCACATCTGTATTTTAAATGCGAATATTGACGTATTAAAGAGACAACAGAAGAGTCGTTTAGTGTTTGTTATTAAATTACGTATAATTAATAGTGACGTACAAATGAAATGAAATGGGGTTTAACGTCCTACTGGTGTGCTCCTAAACTGAGCTAATGAAGACGGGCATACACCATACAGTGTGCAATATGGGGATTTTTGCCCAGCAGCGGTGCTATAGCCTACTCTTATATAGAATTCCAACTGCCAAGGGATATTTTACGTGGATGTCAATGTATACAGAGGACCCGGGTTTTCATACAATCCGAACAACTAGACAACTGCCCTTGCCAGTCTCTCCGTCCAGAACCACTGACATGGAAAAAGCCTCGTCGAAAAATCGCGATGAACTTTCTCGGCCAATGCAGTAATCGAACACGCGACTTGAGGGTTGTATACAGATCATATGTAGCTTATTGGTGACATGTGCAATTGATTAAGTTTGTAATTACAACAAAGCGAAAACGTGCTTAGAGATAAATAGCTAATTTCAACATCAAAAACAACCGGAGTTCAATAAGTACATGTAGGCCTATCTAAATACTATGTGCTATTGAAGACGGGCATACGCTATACAGTGCGCTATGAGGGAAATGTTGCCCGGACAGCGGCATTACGGCCTACTCTTATTATCGAATTCCAACTGTCAAGGTTTCTTTTACGTGCACGCCAAAATGTATGGGGACCACAAGAACTAAAAATGAAAGACCTACGAATAAATTTATTACTATTTATTACTACGAATAAATTATATCTGATCATATAGATTGTTCGATAGTTTAATACCAGTACCGGACTGGGCCCACCTGTCCACATGAAGATGCGACAAGTAATAGTGGGAGTTCACGTTTCGGGTCAAATGAGTGGCTTATGACCCTTTGACGTCAGTCATTGACGTCAGTCATTGATTAATTAATCAGCATTGACGTTTCTAGGGGTTTACCCACAGTTCTGCACAGAGAACGCCAAGGAGTCGCCGTAACAGATAGTTTCATTGCCCAATTCCTCACATCAATAAGAACGCCTATTATATAACAACTCTTCCAGATCCTAGTGTAGTAAAGACAAGTAAAACGAAACTTTGAACCATTGAAACGAAACGAAACAGGATGCGTGTTTCAATCAGATTGTAACAGGAATAGAATACATTGGAATGTCTCTAGTATAGTTGACTGATAAAAATACTGACCGAGTTAGATAAGGCCCTATTAATTAATGGAGATTGATTACAATGGGACGTTTCTCTTCCCTTTATAAGGTCTGAGATGTTGCCATGAAATCAGTATAGCGGACTGTTACCCAAGATATTCAGGCAGTGTGAAGTTAGCTCGATTTTCGTTTTTCGTTTTTCGATATTGGTGAATAACGAAAAAGAACTAGCTCGTTTTTCGATATTGGCGAATCTCGAAAAACGAACTGCTCGTTTTTCAATATTCACACTTGAATATCAAAAAAGCAGATTTGATGGATATATCAGCAGAATGTCTCCAAAACACATTTTATTAAATACTGTTTCTAAAACGAACTAAAGATGATCAGTGGATTCACATAAACAAGTAGCTCGTTTTTCGAGATTCGCCAATATAAAAAAAAAACAACAAAAAAAAACAAGGAGAAAGAGCAGTTTTTATGTGAATCCACTGCTCAGACATCTTCATTTATGGCATCTTTAGAAAATGTATTTAATAAAGTGTGTTTTCGAAACATTTTGCAGATATGTATCCATCAAATCTGCTTTTTAGATATTCAAGTTTGAATATCGAAAAACGAGTAGCTCGTTTTTCGAGATTCGCCAATGTCAAAAAACAAGGAGAAAGAGCAGTTTTTATGTGAATTCAATGATCAGGCATCCTCAATTATATCCTTAGTTCGTTTTAGATCACTAATTTAATCAAATGTGTTTTGGAGGCATTCTGTAGATATACATCCATCAAATCTGCTTTTTTGAGATTCAAGTTTGAATGTCGAAAAACAAGGAGCTCGTTTTTCGAGATTCGCCAATACCAAAAAAGAGGGGAGAAAGAGCATTTGTTATGTGAATCCACTGCTCGGGTATCCTCAATTATGATATCGTTAGTTCGTTTTAGATCACTAATTTAATCAAATGTGTTTTGGAGACATTCTGTAGATATGTATCCATCAAATCTGCTTTTTTGAGATTCAAGTTTAAATGTCGAAAAAATAAGGAGAAAGAGCAGTTTTTATGTGAATTCAATGATCAGGCATCCCCATGTATGATATCTTTAGTTCGTTTTAAATCACTAATTTAATCAAGTGTGTTTTGGAGACATTCTGTAGATATATATTCATCAAATCTGCTTTTTTGAGTTTCAAATTTGAATGTCGAAAAACGAGTAGCTCGTTTTTCGAGATTCGCCAATATAACAAAAAACAAAGCGAAAGAGCAGTTTTTACGTGAATCCACTGCTCAGACATCCCCATTTATGACATCTTTAGTTCGTTTTAGAAAATGTTTTTAATAAAATGTGTTTTGGAGACATTTTGTAGATATACATCCATCAAATCTGCTTTTTTGAGATTCAAGTTTAAATGTCGAAAAAATAAGGAGAAAGAGCAGTTTTTATGTGAATCCACTGCTCGGGCATCCTCAATTATGATATCTTTAGTTCGTTTTAGATCACTAATTTAATCAAATGTGTTTTGGAGGCATTCTGTAGATATGTATCCATCAAATCTGCGAAAGAGCAGTTTTTACGTGAATCCACTGCTCAGACATCCCCATTTATGACATCTTTAGTTCGTTTTAGAAAATGTTTTTAATAAAATGTGTTTTGGAGACATTTTGTAGATATACATCCATCAAATCTGCTTTTTTGAGATTCAAGTTTAAATGTCGAAAAAATAAGGAGAAAGAGCAGTTTTTATGTGAATCCACTGCTCGGGCATCCTCAATTATGATATCTTTAGTTCGTTTTAGATCACTAATTTAATCAAATGTGTTTTGGAGGCATTCTGTAGATATGTATCCATCAAATCTGCTTTTTTGAGATTCAAGTTTGAATATCAAAAAAGAAAGGAGAAAGAGCATTTTTTTGTGAATCCACTGCTCGGGCATCCTCAATTATGATATCGTTAGTTCGTTTTAGATCACTAATTTAATCAAATGTGTTTTGGAGATTCAAGTTTGAACATCGAAAAACGAGTAGCTCGAGATTCGCCAATATAAAAAAAACAAGGAGAAAGAGCAGTTTTTATGCGAATCCACTGCTCAGTCATTCTCTTTTATAATATCTTTAGTTCGTTTTACAGAACTGATCCTGATTTATGACATCTTTAGTTCGTTTTAGAACACGTATTTCATAAAATGTGTTTTGGAGACATTCTGCAGATATACATCCATCAAATCGGCTTGTTGGATATTCAAGTTTGAATATCGAAAAACGAGTAGCTCGTTTTTCGAGATTGGCCAATATCAAAAAAACAACGAGAACGGGGGAAGGAACGTTCAAACGAACAGGGGCGACAACAGTATACATATTCACAATAGCATCTTCCAGAAGGAACTGTATAGTACTAATTTCTTATCTCAAGACACCCAGGGTCGAGAGATGAGGTTTCTTATCTAGACCCCCTCCCACGACCCCTCCCCCCTCCACCTACCAGTTGTGGTCAGTACACAAGTCATATTGTGAAATATACTTTAACAGAACAGTACATTACACAACTTGGCTTGCTTCGAGGGTGTTTCCATGTGCTGATATGAATGAACAATAATCTGAACATGTTTATTTTCATCTGGTTACATTTATAAACATTTAATAACGATTTGTTATATCATATACTATAATATATTTACATTCTATATTACATTTATCTTATATAGGCAGACAATTATCATATAACCTAATATGGGCAGCCAATTATCATATAATCTAATATAGGCAGCCTATTATAATATAACCGTATATAGGCAGCCAATTATCATATAATCTAATATGTGCAGCCAATTATATCAACAATATAGACATATTGGCAGCCTATCATATCAACTATATAGACATATGGACAGCCTATCATATCAACTATATTGACATATGGGCAGCCTATCATATCAATGATCTAAACGTATGGACAGCCTATTATATCAACTATATAGACCTATAGGGGAGTCAGGACCTTCTATTTCGGAGTGCAATAAAGAGTTTTTGCACATTTTCAAACTGGAAATGCAGGGGGCAATGTACAAGTTTCTCGGCATATTAAACAAATACTCAAAATGTTGACTTTGTATTTTCCTGAAAGAGATTGTTCTCTTTACTTTCAGATGATTCTGGGATTAAGTGGGTTATTTCATGGGCTGTTGGCTACATTCTGTGGACTAAGGGGTTAAATGTCCTTTATATCTGACCGATGAGATAATCATAATCACATCTTTAAAGCACACCGTAATGTAGATGAATCAAAATTTGAAAATCATACACAAAATTTGAAATACCACGTGACGTGCATAATATAATAGTATAAACCCCACACTGAAATTCCATTAAAAAATATATCTTAATATTATATTGTTATATTTATCAATTAGATATGGTGCCATGGTTAGATATTGGGCATAAAATTTGACTCATGGGGAATTGCTGTATCATAAAGCCTGACTCATGGGGAATCGCTGTATCATAAAGTCTGTCATTGAGTCAACCGGCGTGGTCTCGAATCCCCTGTTGTACGTGACTAGATGTAGGTTCAGCTGTCCAACCTCATGGGTTATCTCTGTGACTAGGCGTAGGTTCGCCTGTCCAAGGGTCTTCCGGTTTCCTCCCACTACTAATAACTCCTACATGCAAGCAAATTATTGAAATCAACTTAAACCATATGTCAGTCCCAAAATGACTTAGTTTGTGTCGAGTGGATGTTAAACCCCATTTCTCTCCCTTGTCATGAAAACATCGCCCATTAGCAAGAAGGGTGGTAACTCCATTTCATAGAGTTGAAATTGCTTGCTAACACAAATGAACCTTTTTTTTTCTTATATTTGACAAGTTTGCCTACTAAAGCAGTTTAGATTAAGTTTTTATCTCAAAGATATGACTTTAAACTTTTTAGAATATTTAACATACCACATTAAACTTTTTAGAATATTCAGCATACCTATTTGTTTGTCAACTAAAAGAGTTAAGGTACGTTTTTTTATTTTAAAGATACAACATTAAATATTCAACATATCGACGTGTTTGTCAACTAGAAGGGAATAAGTAAATTTTGATCTCAAAGATATGACTTTTCTCCGAATAAAACAAAATCAATATATACAAAGTTAAGTTAAGTTTAAAACATTAATATAGATGGTGAAATATACAGCAATATAATTTAATATACTATATTATAATAGCTTTCTCCAATCGAATTAAAATACAGAGCTATATTTCCTTTCCTTCATTTCCTTCATGGCCCCGACTACATGAAGATCTGACCAGTTATAGTGGAAGGTCCCGTTAGAGGTCAACGAGTGGCTTTTGACCCTATGACATCAGACATTTAATCAACCGATCAGCTTTGATGTTTCTAGTGGGTTACCCACAGTTCCATGCACCACATACCAAATACTTGTCGAAACAGACCGTTTCATTGGCTAATCCCTCACATCATCCAGAACGCCTGTTATACTGTAACTCTTTAAGATCAAAGCGTTGATCTTCAAGACAATTAAAACGAAAGTTTGAACTAAAAAAAATAGAAGGAAATATGATCTGTGATTTAATCAGTTAGAGCTTTCTCTAACACTCTTCTTACGTCTTTATCACACTCGTTAATTTAAAAAGATTCTTCGTTTGCACAAACCCTAAACTATTGATATAGACTGATAAACTTCCTCAAGTCTTATTCAGAAGACTTCGGACGAAAATAAAGAATTAAGCACAGAATAAATATAAATTCATCACATCTTGTGATATGCATGTTAAATAATTCGTTGAGAAAAAATTATATCAGCTTCGGCTTCATTTCTAATCCATTACATCAGTGTTGTAAATAGTCTTTATGTAGCTTCGGCCTGTTTTCTAATCCATTACATGTACATCTGTGTTGTAAGTAATCTATATGTACTTTAAATATAATATTGTTTAAACCAAATAATGCAAGAACGTCCAGCTCTTTATCTAAATCTTACATAGGGGATGCTCGATTCACAGTCCAGAACGTCCAGAATCGACAGAATTACAATCGAATGACGCAGAATTCAGTCCTGTCACAGTTCTGCCAGTCCCGACAGCTGAGGTGGAGTGAGTAGAATCGTGACGTATTCCTAGATAAAAAATATGTTTCAGCTGTCATGATTGGTTGAGATATTTATTATACAGTCGACACATGCGTTGTACTCCGAAATTCTCCTTTTCACCCGATTGACACCAGTTTTGGAATTCAATTCCGGAACTGTGAATCGAGCACACCCATAATGTATTATTATTGCAAGAACGTCCAGGTCTTTATCTAAATCTTACACAATGTATTATTATAGCAAGAACGTCCAGCCCTTTATCTAAATCTTATATAATCTATCTCTAAAGAAGTTGCTAGATGGCATTATACCGTCATCATTAACAATGTAAATAAACGAAAAACAGAAAACAAATGTCTAAATTTTAAACAGACGCCTGCGGGCCTGACAGGCAAAACGTGCCTTATTGTTTGGATAGACTCCAAAAAATTCAGTATCACTCATGAACCTACTCTAGTGTATGTAAAATACTCATTGGAATCTAAAAAAAAAAAAGAAATAGGTCATACTGCTGTTGTCTGGGCAAAATTCTCTCCTTATGACAATAGAAAAGTAACATGTCAGTCTGAAATGACGTAAATGTTAAGTTGACGACATGTTAAAATTCCATTCCTGGCTTTAACTTGACTGTGGCTAATTACGAAAAGAAGACGGCTGGTTTTATAGTAAAAAGATTATCCATCCATCCATCAATCAATCAAAATTTGAAACCTAGATCTGGTGAAATTTCGTAAAGAAATTATCTGTGTATGTATCCACAAAACTTGTTAATAGTGGATCCCTTAATGTTTATAATGGAGATTAATTATTCACCATCGTTGAATTAATTCTGCATTTTAACGTCATCTTCGAAATAGGGAACGTCATCAACTGAACGAATATATTCTGGTGGTTTTTTACCCTCGACGCAATCCACATCCACCACAACAGATGTAATATCTGATCCAGGTACGTCAAACATAGCATCCAATAATATATTCTCCTGTAAAATATACACAAAAAAACATAAAATATATTGCGTCCAAATAAAACAGCCTATATACTCCCAATATCAGCCTCAGGACAGCCTTCCTTAGTCTAGTCCCTAACCACTAACAGACAGACGACAGTCACAAACAGACCTATCAACCCCCCAGAGCTGAAATGCAGTAGGGTAGAGTAAAAAATGCAGCAGAAACCAGGATTAGGCAGTAGATTTCCAAAAACGCGTAAATGATACATTGAACTACAGGCCAAACAGTACCAAAATTTCATTAAATGTGTAATAGGTTGTCTATCATTAACTAGTATAATGTTGTATGATTTAACACCATCTAATAAACACCAGAACATAATATGGAACCCAATTACAGCTACTACATGTATTTTAATTAAAGCGACATTTCCATTTGCTTGATAATGTTGAGAGAACCCTCAATGTAGATTCTTTTTAATTAAAATAGTAATTGTGTTGCATATTATGTTTTTGTATTTATTAATATTTCAATAAGTGAATAAAAAAGTTATTTTACCAGTATACCACGAAGACCTCTTGCTCCAGTTTTTCTGTCCAAAGCCAGTCTAGCTATGGCCTGTAAAGCTTCAGTTTTTACTTCTAAATGAGACTGGAAATAAAAGATAAAATATTTTAAGTACACATGTCTTTGGGGTTTTTTTTGTCCCATCCAAATGACAAGACAGCTATCCTTGTTAGGCATGAAAGTTTTCTAAATTATTAATTATTAAAATTAACTTATCCAGGCCATAGTCAACTCTAGATGCCATCCGATTTCTCTGATATTAAAATGGTTAGAACAGTTCAGACGTCTTTTGATTTAAGCTAAAAATGGATGGTCGAGACTTAGCTTCTAACAACCAGTACTGTGGTTGAAATTATTGCACACGTTTTGTCAAACCTTCAAAGACTTATATCTTGGCTCCCAATAGAGTAATTTGAATGAAATTTTCAAATTATTCATTTTACATTATCTATTTTCGAACTATTACAGCAAGAATGGGTAGTTCTTTATCTAAATCTTATATAATGTATCTTTAACTGACTGTTGAATTTCGTAACTTAAGGCCTTAAAAGACTGTTGAACTTTGTAACTTATTATTACTGTTGTTTACATACCTTATCCATACTAAACAAGGCCTGGTATTGTGGTATCAATGCATTATTTGGTTCCGTTAAAATCTGTACTAACATCGACTCAGACAGATTATGGAAGGGTGTGATGATAGGAATTCTACCAACGAACTCGGGTATCATTCCAAACTCTATGAGATCCGTAGCTTCCACTTGACGTAAGAGGGTGTCTCTTTCTTCATTTTCAGCCGCAGCACTATCGATCTCAGCCGCCTGTTGCTTCACATCTGCTGCAGATGTTGCTCTCCTATTCTCAGTTGTTGATTCAGCACCAAAACCTAAATACTATAACAACAAATATGACATCTTTAATGCGCGAGAGAGAGAAATGCGGTTTAACGTCCACTCGACACAAACTGGGTCATTTCAGGACTAACACACGGTTCAATTTTATTTCAATACTTCGCTTGTGCGTAGGGGTCTTTAGCAGTGGGAGGAAACCGGAGGACCAAGAATAACACCACGGGGGTGGCCAGGCTCCTTGTCACATACAACCAGGGATACATCTTTAATGCACATAGAATCATATCACAATGAAATGTGGTTTAATGTCCGACTTTTCTACATCTCTCGGTCTAATAAAGACAGGCTAATAACATAGAGAGAGCTGTTATGGAAGCATGAAACTGGGTATGCTTGCTCCATGGACAATTTTGCACATCTCTTTTTTTTAACATGACGCCCCAATTAAAAGATGTCTGCGCTAATGTCAAGATGATCACATTCGGATTCACAAAATACACTCGTAGATGTCGATCAGAGTTAAACGCTTAAAATTAATTTACCTTTTTGTTTTTCCGTCTGCTAACTATTTTATCCAGACCATTAAAAGCGCCCGATACTATAAACAAGATATTGGTCGTATCAACCTGAATTGTCTCCCCTCCTAATTTACGGGATTTTTTTTCTGGAACATTGGCAATCGTTCCTTCCAACAGTTTTAACAGTCCCTGTAAAAATTAAATATTTGTATAAGATTGAGATAGTATTCAGAAAAAGCAAATGACATATTAAAAACTTTCTTATAATCAAATCTGTCACAGACAAGGCCAGGCACAGACTAAGGCTTGGTCAGGTATAATAATACCTTGGATGCCGGTCATGGATTTTTTATTTTTCAGTGCTTTCATTGAAATTTTTAATACATGTTCGGTACATAGTTTACGATGTAAGTTGCTAGTTCGTTACACTCTGAAAAAACGTCAGTTAGTAGTTCGCTACAGCTTGACAAAATGTCAGTTATTTTTTCGACACTAATTTGTTACAGTCTGACACTAGTGTGGTCTGTCTATTTCTTGAATAAGATCCTAGGCAATCAGCCATGGCAGCGGTTTTATTTTAACTTTGTTCCACTAGGGTGCTAGGAACATGTGAAATGACTTATTTGTAAATAACGGTGCTTACCTTTTGAACCCCTTCCACTAGGGTGTCGTGAATGTGTGAAATGAATTATTGTAAGTAAATGTTACTGACCTGTTGAACTCCTTCTCCACCCACGTCTTTTAAATGATAAACACCGGGTACACTTCCTATTTTATCTATCTCATCTAGAAATATAATACCTGAAAACAACAATATCTAGAAATATAATACCTGAAAACAACAACATCTAGAAATATAATACCTGAAAACAACAATATCTAGAAATATAATACCTGAAAACAACAATATCTAGAAACTTAATATCTGAAAACAACCATACCTAGAAATATAATACCTGAAAACAACAATATCTAGAAACATAATACCTGAAAACAACAATATCTAGAAACATAATACTTGAAAACAACAACATCTAGAAATATAATACCTGAAAATTTACAGTTAAAAGATGATAAACTGATGATATTGACATTTTATAAAATATTGCGATATAGTGATTATATTGCAATATTTTCAGAAAATAGTGCAATATTTGTTTCCAGGGATATCATCCACCTCTCTCTCTCTATATATATATATATATCTGTGTTAAATAAATGTGCTGTGCTGGTCTATTTTTTTTCAAATTGACGTCTTGGTCAATCATATACATTTCTCTACTAAATAAAATTAATGTATCTGTACGTGATTGTTATTACTATCAAAGTTATTACTATATTGTAGAAGTCAAAGAGGATCCTGCGTCTGCAAAATCCTGGAATTTGAACCTCCACCATTTTAGCCCAGTACCCTCAACTGCCTGAGTTCAGTAATTAAACGATAGGGCGGGGTGAATAACGTTTAGAAATCTAATATTTTGTACCTTGTTGGGCTTTCTCTACGTTATTATTACTATCTTGTAGAAGTTTAGCAACGACTGAATCTACATCTTCACCAACGTAACCAGCCTGGGTCAAGGTTGTACAATCACAGATAGCTAATGGAACATCTAAACACTTGGCTAATGTCTGGGCTAGTAGAGTTTTACCTAAAAGACAATCAAAAAATAGATTAAAAACCGATGTTTTATCCAAAGTTAAGATTATCAATAATAACCAACTGTAGACTCCGATGTGTATTTATAACCTGGCCCCGAGTTCACAAAGCATTCTCAGACTTAAGTTGAGAATTTGCTCAAACTTGTTCTCCCTATTTTAACTAAAGTATAGCCCTTTATAACAATTTTGTTGTTTTAATGTATCAAATACATGAATAAGAAACTATGTGCAAAGTTGAAAGTTGAGCAAATTCTCAACTTAAGTCTGAGAATGCTTTGTGAACTCGGGGCCTGATCTCATCTAATGAAAATAAATTGTTCAAAAAATATAAAATTTCATCTTGAAACAACTTTCAATTGAGAAAGAAATGGCACGTTCTAACCATTCGGCCATCCAATCTCCCTGGAAATATTTGGTGAGAACAATTACTACTAACCTGACCCAGTAGGACCTAACATCAATATGTTACTTTTCTCTAATCTTAAATCATGTGTTTTAGCTTCGAGTATATCTGATCTTCGTGGACTTTCATCCTGTTGTTGTTGCTGCTGCTGCTGTTGTTGCTGAAGACTTGGACCAAGAGGACTACCACTTACAGCTATCTGTAACGTGTCTGAAAAATACAACAAGCATGTTGAGTACTCATAGGTCATTTCAATTATCATACATGATACCATTGCTGACTTAGCTCAGAATTTAAATTGAGAGTTCATTATGGTCTATATAAGTTAATTAATGTCTACATGTAATTAATAATCCAGATAACATTTCAGGACTAAAGAAAGACCCGCAATATGCAGATTTAGCGCTTCACAAGACCATAATCAACTCTCGATGTCATGGGATACTCGAGATTTCAACTAGATTAGAACGCTTAGGCCATTTAATGATTTAAGCAAGGCTAAGACTTGAATATACCAGTATCGTGGTTACGATAATAAACACCCAATGCACAAATCTTGTCAAAACTACAAACAATAATAACTTGACTCAGAGTAAAGTAGTTTTCATGAAGTTTTCAATATATTACTTTTGAAATTATCTACTTTTGAACTATTATAGCAAGAACAACCTGCTCTTTATATAACCGGGGGGTTGGGATGGCCTAGTGGTCTAGAGTGCCGCACTTCGACCTCTAGGTGGCCGGTCACCTCTGGCTTGCGGCTGTGGTTTCGAGCCCTGGTGTGAGCGTATGTGGCATGGAGATAGGGGCGCCTTCTCAACCTCGTGGGTTTCCTCCGGGCACTCCGGTTTCCTCCCACTGCTAAAGACCCCTACGCGCAAGCGGATTATTGAAATAAAATTAAACCATATGTTAGTCCCGAAATGACCTAGTTGTGTCGAGTGGACGTTAAACCCGATTTCTCTCTCTCTCTCTTTCTTTATATAACCTTACATAATGCATCTTTAATACACGGTAAATTTTTTTTATTTGGTTATATGTGCAATTTCAGGGGCAGTATGTCAGGTTGAGATAAAGAGCTGATCGTTCTTGCTATAATATTAAAAAAAATAGATAATGCAAAATGGTTACGCAGATAATTTCATTCAAATTCCATCTATTTTTAGCGAAGTTATCAATAGTTGTAGTTTTGACAAGATGTGAACATTGATCCTAACTACCAGATTGGTTATTTAAGCCAAGTCTAAATTACATCATTAAATGGTTGAATCGTTCTAATCAACATATAATCAGAGTCATCCGATGTCCATCAGGAGTTGATTATGGTCTTGTTACATTATGGCCTTATTACATTGTGTTCTTGTCAGATTATTAAATGCCTACTTAATAATTCATATAACATTTAAGGCCTAAAGAAAGATGTCCATCAAGAGTTGATTATGGTCTTGTTACATAATCGTCTAGTCACATTAAGGTCTGGTCACATTGTGGTCTTGCTACATTAAGGTCTGGTCACATTGTGGTCTAGTCACATTAAGGTCTGGTTACATTGTGGTCTAGTCACATTAAGGTCTGGTTACATTGTGGTCTAATTACATTAAGGTCTGGTTACATTGTGGTCTTGTCACATTATTAAATGTCACTTAATAATTCATATAAAATTTCAGGCCTAAAGAAAGACGTGTAATAGGCAGATTTAGCTCTTACGTAATACATTGATTTAACTTACCTCTAGGAGAGAAATAAGTAGGATAATGTCTGTTGGGATCAGGTAGAGTAATTTCGGTATTTTTTGCCACGCTATTATTAGAACTAGTAGGTAGATTGTGATATATACGTTTATAATGATTATAAACTGCAACAGATAGAACTTTCTTAGCATGTTCCTGGCCAACTACATACTTGTTTAAATAATCATATATCTGAAAATATACAATCATTACATTCAATATATAATCATTACCTTCAGTAAATTATCATTACATTCAGTACACTACCATTACATTCAGTACACTACCATTACATTCAATATATAATAATTGCATTCAATATACGATCATTACATATAATATACAATCATTACATTCAGTATAGAATCATTACATCAGTATACAATAATTATATTTAATATACAATCATTACATTCAGTATACAATCATTACATTCAGTATACAATCATTACATTCAGTATACAATCATTACCTTCAGTATACAATCATTAAATTCAATATACAATCATTACATTTAATATACAAACATTACATTCAAAATGATATACAGGGGTCAAAATTCGTGAAATTGGAACTAAAGCATTTTTTTTAAAAAATGCTACAGTAATTCCTTTTCCACTACGTCATCTTTTAAGAGCACTAAAGCAAAACTTTCATTTTTTGATAAAGATTATGATTAATAAATAAACTAAAAGCACAAGTGGGAGGAAAACAGAGTACCCCAAGAAAACTCACAAGGTACATGTAGGACAGGCGACCCTACTCTTTGTCACATACAATCTGAGAATCGAAACCACGCCAGTTGACTCAATGACAGACTTTGTGATACAATGCACACACACTAACCGTTCGGCCATCCCCCCCCCCCCATGGTTCATAAATAAATGGTATTTGTTTCACAGGGATATATAATGTAGACCTACCTTTTTTGGAGGGGGTGGTAGACGTTTATCCTGACTGTTTTTATCTTTATAAGTTTTTCTATAATCAGATTCGGATAAAACACTGAAAAAATGGTGACATTTCTCACATCTTACAAACCGGGTCGATGCTGAAAAATACAAAATAAATAACAATAAGGGTAGATAACCATATATATGTCCATTTACTGAATGATCTATGTAAATAATGTATATATTTCTTATTCATTTATAATTAATTGTATATGTTTGTATATTTTTGACTTTTGTTATCATTATTACTATTTGTTCTTTGTCTGAAATGTTTCATTGTGTTATGTTTATTATTATTGAACTTATACTCGGCAATTTGATTCACAATAGCTTGTCACAATATCACATTGACATAAAACTCCGGGAACGAACGATTAATGATCTTACATAGATATAAACCTCTGGTGTTCAATAATATATTATATAATTTGTTGTCAATAAATATGCAAGTAGAATAATTTGGACTTCTCTCATTTAGGCTAACTCCTAATCTTGTCAAAAGAGAGTTACTTCCCTTTGCCAACTTCCTTTGCAATTAACGCTGTATGGGATTGGTCGCCTGGGTTCATAGAGAGCCAAAGTCCTGCTCAATGAGCCACTGTGGCTCCCAAGTTATTATAGGGTTCTAGGTGTATTTAAATCAGATTAAATGTCATCTAATAAAATACTTACAAACAAATGTTTCAACATGAGCACAGGGATCGCCACAGGTAGGACATCGAAGATTATTGCCTGAACCTTTCTTTCCTCCATTACCACCTTTAGAGTTATCTCCCGTTATTTTGGGTGGTTTTGAATCCCCTCCTCCATCTCCACCATCTGTAGTACTGCTGAGATAGCGTGTCTGTATAGCGTACTGGGGTAGAGGTTTATAATACTCATGGGTAGCGGGAGATAACAGTCTCACATGATTCACACTTGATCGTACTGAAATACATGTATAGTATAAATATATAACACTCTGATACGATACACAAACATAACAAAGAGAGAGAAATGGGGTTTAACATCCACTCAACACACAAGGTCATTTTGGGACTAACATACGGTTTAATTTTATTTCAATAATTCGCTTGCGTGTAGGGGTCTTTAGCAGTGTGAGGAAACCGGAGGACCCGGAGAAAACCCATGAGGTTGGACAGGCAACCGCACTCCTTGTCACATACAACCTGGGATTAATTTTATTTCAATAATTCTCTTGCGCATTGGGGGACATTAGCAGTGGGAGGAAACCGGAGGACCCTAAGAAAACCCACGAGGTTGGACAGATGAGAGAGAGAGAGAAAGAGAGTGGTTGAGGCAAAGAGAGAGGGTTTAACTCCACTCGACACAAACTAAGTCATTTTGGGACTAACATAGGGTTTAATTTTATTTCAATAATTCGCTTGCGCGTAGGGGTCTTTAGCAGTGTGAGGAAACCGCAGGACCCTGAGAAAACCCATGAGGTTGGACAGGCGACCCTACAATCGGTGATTCGAAACCAAGAGAAAATATAAGTGAGTACCTTGAGGTCTGGCTCGGACATGACCAAGAGCAAATCTACCACACCTAGCTGCTGACATTTTGCTTTAGTGTATTCCTTTTTGCAAAAATGTCAAATCTGAAATGAAAGAAAATTCATTAAATTTAATTCAGTTCAAGATACGTTTAACTTGTCCAAACTTGTATTGGTCAGAATTCAGTCAGTCTAAATAACTGCATTAAAGTAAAATCATTTATTTTTTACTTAAGTAGCCTACATTTTAACAATCTGGTTAAAACACAGATACTATTTTGTTTCGTTTTTTATTGTTCAAAATTTCGTTTTACTTGTCTTTACTACACTAGGAGTTGTTATCATTGACCTTTTCTGAATGGTGTGAGAGTGTGAGGTATAAACCAATGAAACCGTCTGTTACTGTGAGCTTCGTTCGTTCGTTACTGGGAGTTTAACGTCCACTTCCACCTAAGGTGATATCGTAGACTAGCTGTGAGCTTTAGGCCTAATGATTAATCAACTTTGAAATTATAAATCCCTATTTTAGTACTTGACACCCTAATAAGCTACTACTGATTATGTAACCTTAGTAAGCTAAATAGGCTATTAATCCAGATTTAAAGATAAATTATGAGAAATTAGATAAAAGAGTTGGCAGATCTTGCTATAATAGTTAAAAGCCAGACAAGATAAAGGGGATATGCAGCAAATTACAGTCAAATTACTTCACTCGGAGCCAAAAAAACTCTTTTTAAAAAACACTGCAGCCTTGAATGTCATTGTTACCACTGTAGTAACGGTAATAAAGAAAGTCTTGATTATCCAATTTTGCGGGTACCGTAATCATCAATGAGCATGGAACAACAGACTGGATTCAAATCCAATGAAAATAGGAGATATAAGATGGCATTGAGAGTGGATTATGGTTTTGTCATGTTAACAACTGTCTAATTAATAGTTTATATAACATTTCAGGTCTAAAGAAAGAACTACATGTAAAATAGGCAGATATACCTTTTGAATAATGCATGTTTAATGGACTTTTCACAAATAAGTTTCATTTTGGAGATCAGTATTTATTTAAAGTATGGTGGCTAAGTATTTAAATCAGTGTCATCAACAGTCTTCAATATCTCAAACACTCCTTAAAGCTGAACTCCGATTACAAAACTACATAAATGATTAAATAAAAAAAAATACCACCGTACATAATCGCCATACTTGTTTTCAATTCGTAGAAGAAGTATGGCGGCTGTACAGTGTACGAAAACAGTGGCAGGACACAAGTATGGCGATTATGTACGGTGGTATTTTTTTTTATTTAATCATTTCTGTAGTTTTGTAATCGGAGTTCAGCTTTAATGGTCAATTCAAATCAATATTGATGTTTTTATCTTACTGTGTAAAGTTGAGCTTCTCGGTTCCTGTATCCAATATTTAAAAGACAGTGAAAATATTAAACTTGTCACCCAAATCTCGTACCAGAGCGTTTTCAAACGTCATTTATAATGAAGTGATTGGATAGACGACGCTTAACATATCTCCAAAAAGGGAAGACTACTGGATTTTACTGGAATAACCAAACAGACTGCCATTCAATTATTTGCACTTTTCGCGTATTGGGGTTAAGCAATCTAGAAATAATAACACTCGCCTACTGCTGTTTTACCTAGGTAATGTATCCGAACAAACATTATTAGAGAAGGACCAGATGACTTACAGTGTTACTGGTACTGTATTGTATTTGTAACATTCATTTTTAATAAAAACACATTTGAAATGAGAAAAATAAGTTTGCGGGTGTAAATAAAGAAACTTAGAAAGACCTCCAACCCTTGCTAAAAACACCTGTGACTAGCAGCAAGTCATCCTACATGTAATGTATACACAATACACATGACGTATTAATTTGAGCAAGCAAGCTAGGTACATGTACTACATACATGAGGCCTTTTTATGTAAGCAAATCGCATCAACTCGCGTTACACGGCCGAGTATCATCACATGGTACAAATCAACTCGCCTTAAATAAACGCCTGGATCGCTGTAGCGATTACCGTAGCGATGGCGGACTCGGCTGAACTTCTTGATGCTAGCAAAAAAACCATAACGAACAGCTGACCACATGTTTAATTTTGGATTTGAAAACAATTTATTCTGTCAATAGAATCCACCCCTCTTCCCTGTTGTTAGACAACTTCTAAACTCCGGTAACAATGATATTTTTGTCTTTATTCACATCATTTTAGAACAATTTCTCGAAATGTTCTTACCCGCTACTACTGTCGCCCGCCATCTTGAAACCAAATCGAATCGTACCAAAGTGCTGTGCGCGACGAGTTGGTCGAGTTGGGTACGCGCGTTGACTAATCGATAAAATAAATGTGCATTGTAGACAAATCGTTGTTGGCGCTTCGCTTATATAAATGCACGCTTTGATCGGTGTTGATGCGAGTTGCTTCAATAAAAAGGCCTATGTAGTACTGTAGTAGTGGAACATGAAGACAGTGAGTGACACTGACATTAAACAGTACAGCTATTTTTAATACTGACACAGTGACAAACGGCAGTTTTGTACTCGGTCTCGTGATCCATAATTAACAGTATTTATGACAGTTTCTAGTCTAATTCTTTTTTATCCAAGAGAGTATATAGGCCAGCCAGCAGCCATAGACTAAAATAGAAAGATATATTTTCCATATTTTCTACTTGTCTCATTCGCCTGGGTAACTTACAAAAGTTGGTATTCTATGGCAGTTGTATTCCCTAGATGTCGTGTGTATTCAAGACAAAGGTCACACTGGATAATTCAACATTATATCGAATTTACGTAATGTACTTTCATAACGCTAGCTTGTCAGTCTTACCTTATTCAGCCATGTTTGTATTTTTATCGTGTCACTGCGTAGGTCACAATCATAAAGTGAAGGTCATATATTGGGGACCAGTCACAAGTAGGTCAATTTTAATACCAGGACAAGTTAATTTCTAGAAGAAATATAGCGTTTCAGTTGTTTTGTTGCCATTAAAAATATTCTAATTGACATTGTAGCTAATATTTGAAATGTAATCAACTAAAGAGTTTAACTACACGTGGCGTGAAATAACTACCAACAATCATATAAATGATTTCTCCCACAAGATGTCAGCGCCCTGTTTCTCTGTCTGATGAAAGTCGATAACATTTCCTACTTTTCCATATAATCAATATTTTTTTGGTAGATTAATCCTGTAAAACGTAACAATGGCTGGCAGGGGACGTGGACGAGGAAAGACAATGTCTTTTAATGTTGAAATGTTAGGATTTGGTCGAGGCGAAACGTTACCAGCCCCAGTTCAACAACCGCGACCAATTTATCCGGTACGATTGCAATTGAATAAAAATAATAATGTTTAAACGCATTTTCCACACAAGTCTCGCTGATGTTATTGTTGTTGAATATAAAACTTTCATAATTCAGTTTCTCAAGTGATACAAATAATGTTAAATAATTTCGTTTTTCCAAATTGATTTTACATAGGATCTAGATCAAAAATTGCATGATTAATTTTGTTTTTAGAAAAAAATGTGAGAATTATTTTCATTGACGTCAAAAAAAAATATTCCGCATCATAGGAATTTGCAGTTTTTCCCAGTGACAGTATATCCAGTACCAGTCTGAATTTGTTTTCAAAACCGTCTGTGGGTGAAAGCTTTACTTGTGCTCCTATGTTCTGGAAAAGAGATTTCCTCAAATCCTGCACTTTGCATCATGCTTATAGTTGAGGTGCTGGTACATGTAGTTGCCGTGTTTTTATAGCTCTGATTAACAAAATGTCCGTATTTCTATTTATAGCCTCAGATCTACAAACCAGTTGCTTTAAAAGAAGGGGAGGACTATGAATATATGTTGGCCTTAAAACAAGAATTTCGTGGAGCAGCGAAGAAGTCACCATTTTATTTGAATTATTCGGAAAAGAAACGAGACGTGGAAAGATATTCGGATAAATATCAATTAGCTCAACAAGAAAGTGAACGCAAATGGATTCCAGGTACGTATGTAATAAATTAAATTTTATCTTAATTTTTCTGAAGACAGGTGTCGGTTGTATGACGGAATCGTCTAACGCGTGCCCTTTAGTTAAGATTTGTCATTGAGTCTAGCAATGTGGTTTCAGTTCTCATGTGTACGCCACAAGGAGTATTGTAGCCTGTCCAGCCTTGTGGGTTTTCCATCCTCTGCTTAAGACCCCTATTAATTATTGAAATTAAATTGAATCAAATGCTAGTCTCATAATGACCTAGTTTGTGTAGAGTATGTTAACCACATTTCTCTCTCTGTAGACAGATGGAAATGCTACGGCTTACTCATATTTCTTTTTCAATATTGACATGAAATTCATGTGACTTAAAGTAGGGCAGATATCAATTCTTGCAGCTTATAGCTGCCTTCTTTAATGTTGTGTATTTCAGGGGTCTTGTAGGTGGCAAGGAGCATGTTTACTCTCCAAACCCCACCCTGCTCAGCTACATAAAAAAAATAATGCCTTGCATCAATGAAATTACATCACAAAGTGATCCTACATCAGTATAAAAATGATTTCTCTGTTTAAAAAGCTCAATTTGTATGTATGCCTATGTAATTTAGAGACGATGATGGCATGTGATTGAAAATTCGGCGAGACGTTTACAGAAACTTTAGCCATCATTGGACCTTAAATTCTAATAAGAATCTTGAGAACAAATATTCTAGTCTTTAGTAACATGAATCTCAATAATCTTATAAATATTCATATCTGTTGTAAAATGAATCTCTATAAACTTATAAATATTCATATCTGTAGTATAATGAATCTCAATAATCTTATAAATATTCATATCTATAGTATAATGAATCTCAATAATCTTATAAATATTCATATCTATAGTATAATGAAACTCAATAATCTTATAAATATTCATATCTATAGTATAATGAATCTCAATAATCTTATAAATATTCATATCTATAGTATAATGAATCTCAATATGATCAATATTCATATCTATAGTATAATGAATCTCAATAATATGATCAATATTCATATCCTTATAAATCTGTAAATTGTAGCCTCTGAACTTTTTGGGTTAGGGGATCCTTTACTCAATTATTTATTTATTGTATTATTCGGTTAAATGACTGATTTGTGATATTCGAGCAGAATTGAAGAAATTCAAATTGAGTTGGCCTGGCGTTTAGTGTTTTTTTTTTATTTTTTGTTTATGAAAAGTGTTTCATAGCTGCTTTGGTCATTAAATGGCTAAAATTTAATTATTTTGATCCGAAACTTTCAAACATCAACAACAGGTTAAGAAAAATGATCTTATTATATCATGTATTGTTTTTTGTCCAGACTGGAGAATGTTTCCTGCTGAACTGAAGCCAGCTACTAGAAGAAAATTTAAATCAAATATTAAACCGAATATAAAGAAAGCGAGAGTTACAGAAAGAGATAAGGAAGATATTGTTAAAAAATTAGAGGTAAGGCAATATGTGACATCACTGTTAAATATGTATGACAGTGTTAGATAGATGGTACGACATTGTTTAATAGATGTATGACATTGTTAAATAGGCATGTGACAGTGCTAAATGTTAAATAGATGTACGGTAGTGTTAAATAGACGTACGGCAGTGTTAAATAGATGCTGTGACCGATTCTGGTGTAGGCCAAGAAAGTTCATCAGGATTTACCAGCATGCTTCTCCCTTGTCAGTAGTGCAGGACAGAGGATCCAATGAGGAAAAATGTATAGTCGTTCAAATGGGATGGAAAACAAGGTCACATGTACACATTGGCTACACATTGAAGATCCCCTGGCATTAGGAATTCGAT
Source organism: Patella ulyssiponensis (assembly GCA_963678685.1). Taxonomy (NCBI): domain Eukaryota; kingdom Metazoa; phylum Mollusca; class Gastropoda; family Patellidae; genus Patella; species Patella ulyssiponensis. The sequence continues at coordinate 8,089,884 of OY783228.1, read as the reverse complement.
GTAAGAGTAGGCTGTAGCACTGCTGTCTGGGCAAAATTTCCCTCATAGCACATGGTATGGCATATCCTCGGTGTAGAAAAGTAAGACATTAAACCTAATTTCATTTCATATGATTTATTTCAGATTTTAGAGACGACTGATAGTAAGACTGAAGATAAAGATGAAGAAGATGATGAGAAAGATGGAGAGGAGAAGAAGAAGAAAGATGAGGATGGTGAAGATGTTGTTGATGAGGAGGAAATAATTGATGATGAACAATTAGAAGAGGTAAAATGGGGAGTAGGGTCAAATGTCCTACCTCGTGGGTTTTCTCCGGGTCCCCCGGTCTCCTCCCACTGCTAAAGACTCCTACACGCAAGCGAAGTATTGAAATAAATTTAAACCATACGTTAGTCCCATAATGACCTAGTTTGTGTCGAGTGGATGTTAAACCCCATTTCTCTCTCCCTCTCTCTTGGCAAAATGGGCACTGTTAATTTATAGTTTGGCCATACCTAAAAAATTATTGAAAATTATTGAAATAAAATTAAAACATATGTTAGTCCCGAAATGACCTAGATTGTGTCGAGTGGACGTTAAACTCCATTTCTATCTCTCTCTCGTATTAACTTGATTTAATTGTATATATTATATATATTTCCTTCCTTTTGTCCGTATCAATTACATTTATCTAACTTGTGTACTTGGTAAGAAAGGCCTTTGAAGTCTTCCCCCAAAAGTGTTTAATAAATTCTTTTTTAATGATGAATTATCTCTTATTTGTATTGTTTATTTGTTTTTGTCCAGGAGACAGATTATGGTCAGAGTTATTTTGATAATGGTGAGGGTTTTGGAGATGATGATGATGATGGTGATGAGGGTCCAGTTTACTGAAGATACAGGCCTATGTCAGGGGAGATAATTACAAAATACATAGTTGGTCTGAATCCAGTACAATGTCTCAGATATGACTGAGATTTTACTTGAGGTTAAAAAAAAGAGAGATTCCGTCACAGAATTACTGCAGATTATATGTCGAGTGAAGTACTTTACTTGTTAAGATTCTTGATTATCAAAAATTGTGAATGACTGATTATCTTTTACAAGTTGACTGTTCACAGACCATGTTTCTTATTCCTATTGCAGCCAGGACTTGACAGATTGTTATGATCATGAGCTATGATTATATTATTGTGAGCTTTGATAATACAATTGTGAGCTATGATAATACTATTGTGAGCTGACTACAATTGTGGGTTATGATAATACGATTGGGAGCTTTGATAATACTATTGTGAGATATGAAAATACCATTGTGAGTTATAGTAATACTATTGTGAGCTGACTTAATGAAATGAAATGGCATTTAATGTTAGCTGACTACAATTGTGAGTTATGATAAAACGATTGGGAGTCATGATGATACTATTGCGAGCTGACAACAATTGTGAGTTATGGCAATACTGTTGTGAGCTATGATAATTCCATTGTGAGCTATAATAATACTATTGTCAGCTATGGCTACTATTGTGAGATATGACTATTATTGTGGGTTATGATATTACGATTGTGAGCTATTACTATTACTGTAAGCTATTGTGAGCTATGAGTACTATTGTGAGCTATAATAATACTATTGTCAGCTATGGCTACTATTGTGAGTTATGACTATTATTGTGGGTTATGATATTACGATTGTGAGCTATTACTATTACTGTAAGCTATTGTGAGCTATGAGTACTATTGTGAGCTAGGATAATAATAATATGAGCAATGACTACAAAATGTGAGTTATGATAATACAATTGTGAGCTATGATAAGGGTTACCAATCTGAATAGGGTTATTGGTAATAACAATATTTGTTTCCAAGCTCCGTTGTTGTTGATTTTGATATTATACATTTGTTATTTATTAAATATTTACAAATGATTGCGTCATCCTTCTTCATTTTAATTCACCTTTTATCTTTTCCACAAAGACCGTAAAATTTCCGTCATAGCATATGTACTGTATGGCGTATGCCCATTTTCATTTACCCAGTTGGTGTAGAAAAGTAGGGCATTAAACCCTATTTCATTTTGATTAAAACCGTAATCCATAGTCAGTAGGGGGGTCCAGTGGTCTAGAGTGCCACGCTTTGACCTCTAGCTGGCTGGTCACCTCTGGCTTGCGGCTGTGGTTTTGATATCCTGGCGTGAGCGTATGTGGCATGGAGATAGGGAAAGCCTTCTCAACCTCGTGGGTTTCCTCCGGGCACTCGGGTTTCCTCCCACTGCTAAAAAAAACCCTTACGTTCAAGCGAATTATTGAAATAAAATTGAAACCTTATGTTAGTCCCAAAATGACCTAGTTTGTGTCGAGTGGACGTTAAACCCCATTTCTCTCTCTCTCCCATAGCAGAATCTTTAACTGGCTGGTCACACAAGGTAAATGTAGTAACCTCCCTTTGTCTACTGGCAGAATAACTCAGTGTGTTATGGTCCACATCTGTTATCCAGATTTGAACAGAATCTCCAAAATAAAAGTATATATGAAATTTAAGCACCAAAATATAGAGAAACGGTGGATTTAACCTGTCTCAAAATTTCAGCTCAAAATATTCTGTCGTTTTATCCATACAGCGCATAATACAGGTTGTGGCATCGAGTTTGCTCTAAGGTAGAGGATTTTGAGGGATTTTAACCCAAAATTAAGCCTTTTCATTCTCCAAAATATTATCGGGATTAGCCCTTTAACTCCCTTTCTAAGTTCACTTAGCTATCAGTGAACATGACGTCCTCCAAAACAAGACATGAGAGATGCTAATGGTTTAGCCAGTTGGGGAAGTTGGGGAATTTCCCCCCCCCCCCCCCCGAGTCAAAAATGAATACTTTTGGGGAACACTAAAAGGAATAAAAGGTAAATTGTATCTTAGTTGTCTTCATTAGCCTGTTTGACGCCATCATCATCAGTGGTCTCATTCCATTCTTCTCATGGAGCCACAGTGGCTAAGTGAGTAAGACACTGGCTCTCTAGCCTGGGAATAACGGTGGCTAAGTGAGTAAGACACTGGCTCTCTAGTCTGGAGTTCGTGTTTCGCTCCCTGTATTAGCTGAGAAAATTCATGTAAAAGATTCTTTGACAGTTGGAATTAGATACAAGAGCATACCATAGCGCCACTGTATGGTGTATGCCCATCTCTAAGCACACTGTATTGTGGATGCCCATCTTCATTAGCCAAGTCGCAGCAGAACAGTAGGTTTGTAAATTGGTTTTAGATTGGTTCGTAGAATCAAGCAACCATCAAGGGCAAATAATTTGACGTCCACTCGACACAAACTAGGTCATTTCGGGACCAACATATGGTTTCAATTTTATTTCAATAATTCGCTTGCGCGTAGGGTCTTTAGCAGTGGGAGGAAACCTGAGGAAACCCACAAGGTTGAGAAGGCGCCCCTATCTCCATGCCACATACGCTCACACTAGGGATCGAAACCACAGCCGCAAGCCAGAGGTGACCGGCCAGCTAGAGGTCGAAGTGCGGCACTCTAGACCACTAGGCCATCCCAACCCCACCAAATAATTTGAATATGTGGATGACCCAGTCTAGGGTATACTGTAGTTAAGTAGAAGGGAATGAGACAACTGGGGATACTGAGGATGGTTTGGTCCAGGAAAGTTGTTCATAAAAGATAAACCAAACAACTACAATATTTTAAATTTTATTTTAAGCTGCCTGGCCCAATATTTTCACATAAAAAGTTCTTAAGAAAATTCTCATCACCTTGTTAAATCATGTTAGAGGATGATAAAATTAAAACAATCTTTCATGACAATTAATGGAGGTGATAAACGTGAAAACAATGTTTGAATTTAATTAATGGAGATGATAAAATCAAAACAGTCACCATGGCGATCACATGTTAGAGGATGATAAAATAAACAATCACCATGGTGATCACCTGTTAGAGGATGATAAAATAAACAATCACCATGGTGATCACATGTTATAGGATGATAAAATAAACAATCACCATGGTGATCACATATTAGAGGATGATAAAAATTAAAACAATCACATGTTAAAGGATGACCATTGTGATCACATATTAGAAGATGATAGAATTAAAACAATGTTCGAATATAAATGGATACAGAGATGATTATGTCACTTTTTACCCCAAATTCATACCCTGACAGGAAACATGTGCTAAAATATATAACTTGAAAATTGACATATATTCTAATTTTAGCATTACTGGTACAATTATTACATTTCTACAAAATATTACTGAGATTTATTCTAAGATAACAAACCTTCACAACCTGTATCAGTACTTTGATTTCTAAAATTCTTCTATTCAATTTAAGTCATCAATACCTGGATTGTGTTACCTGCCTGAATACTATCAATTGAAAATATCTGAGTTACTAGAAAAAAACCCCAAACCCTGAAAGCCACTCCAACTTAGATTTTAATTTTTCCGGATCAATTATGAAAAGTCTTAAGAAACGCATGATAAAGATGTGACATAAGAACCTTCTTTGAAACAACACCTGCTTTCTATTTCTTGATTGCAAAAAACATTTGATTGGTTTCAAATTTTGAAAAAAATTGGCAACCATCACACACATCCTATAAAAATCCAGAAAAAACAAAATTCAAATTGGTTTGGCCTAATCTGTTGATTATGACAGATATGAGTATTGCTTTTTGGTGTTCGATAAACCTCTGTAATGTTAATGACTGTTCACTGTCTATAAACGACCACTGAACATATTTGAAGTGATGAAGAAATTTGTCCACGTCACCAAATTTAAAAGAGGAATCCCTGGTCTGCATAAGCTATAGTAGAGAAATAAAATTTCCTACTGTTCTGCGCCAAATACCAACAGAGGAATAAAGCGAATATGTCAACATAGGCCCAGCCTGTTCTCCGATCCATTTTCAAATGAAATAAAATATTGTTTTCAAAAAAAGAAATGAAATGGGGTTTAATGTCCTACAGTTCTGCACCAACAAACAATAGTGGAATAAATCAAACAGATAATATGCATCTACACAAATACAATAAACTAATAAATAGATAAATATAACAGATTAAGTTACTATTGAATGTCAAACAAGAAAAATAAATAATTGAAACTTTCACTAACAAAAAATAAAATAACAAAATCTCAAAATAACTACACAAACCCGGTTCATCAGCAGATAAAAGTAACAAAGCAGGGCTTTCACTTCAGAATATTGCCAGTCTGTCAATGTATGACATAATTTTTCCAAAAAAATATTACAATTTCTGGTATTATACCAACTTTTAAACATTAAATAAATATCATAATTTCTGGTAGTAACCCAATTTTAAATAAATCTTTAAGTGTTTTTAAACATTAAATATATCACAATTTCTGGTAGTAACCCAATTTTAAATAAATCTTTAAGTGTTTTTAAACATTAAATATATCACAATTTCAGGTTGTAACCCAATTTTAAATATATCTTTAGTTGTTTTTACACATTAAAATTATAAATTTTATTTCACTCATTGTGTATCAAGGATAAATTCTTCAAAATTTCACTGTCAGAGAAGACAGGAGGTTTAACGTCCACTTGACACAAACAAGGTCATTTTAGAACTAACATATGGTTTACTTTTATTTCAATAATTCATTTGCACGTAGCAGAGGGTGGATCCCTTCTTCTTGTCACGTACAAGCAGGAAATCAAAACCACACCACCTGATGCAATGACAGACCTTATCATTTTCCCTGTCAGTCAGTAGAGACTGGCAAATATTTCTGAAACAAAAGCCCTGTAAACAAACTATACCGGTAATTACAATTAATATGGTCCAAATAAAAAAAACAAGGAACAAATTTACATCGCTGGGCTAAATCCTCCTCTGATATTTTTTCTAGAGATTCAAGATTATACTTGATAAAATAACATATGTGAGTCAGAAAACATGAAATCTCTCTCTGTCTCTGTGATTTTTTCTTTAAAACATAAATGAAGCAATGATCTACAATTAATATATGTCCTTGTCATTAACAGTGAATGAAGTGGTTTTCAAGATAATGCGGTGGTTTTGAAAATGACATGGTTATGAAGATGAAGTCATGACCAGTGAACATTAATGAATGGATTTCAATGAGATTAAGACAAAATATACAAATTACTATAAATATATTGAAAATATTCACATCTTTTTCAGCATAGTTACTGATACAATAAAACAGATTAATAATAATAAAACACATTTCAATACTTGGACAGTTTTTTCCATGCAATGTTTTACTTCATGATGAATTTATATGAGAGTTTACAATGGTACAATTTTACCTCTAGAAATGTACAAAATTAAATAAGAAAATTATATTAAATAACAAACGTATGACTAGATATCTTTTGAGCAAATACTGATTCCTAATTTAATGCACCAACAGATTCTAAAAATAACAAAACACAGACATGTCATGCAATAACAAATATCTGAACAACATTTTAGAATATCGAAGTTTTACTTAATGGTCCTGATGTATTATAAAAAGATAGCAATTTCTACAAAAGTCACAAGTTTTCCATCATTATCGATTTAGAAATATCCAGGTGTAACACTATTAGTCTATGAAATAACTAACACCCTATCATACATCTGTAAGAATGTCTAATTTAGAATTTTTTCAGCAAAGATTATATATTCATATACTAAAATACAACACAAACTAGTAAAGATGTGTATTGTAAAAAATCAGCGAATAAAAATACCTTTGCCACAAAATAAACCAGCAGAAATTTCACCATTATAAGATGGACCTTCTCCAATTTGTAATACTATTAATAGGTTAAACGATATATTATATACAAATTAGACTTTTACAAATGAATATCCCTTGCTTCACATGATTTGGTCATACTTATGATCCCTTTTAAATATTATGAATTATCCATCATCCGTCCATATTATGAATTGTCCATTCAAGTGTAAGGGCAAGTGTAATACAATAATGATAGTAATTATCAATTTTGAACACATACATGTAGGCAGGATGTATTTAAGACATTTCTTTTAAACTGGCAGGGCATAAACATCTTCAGTTGATGCAGTTGAGCAGAAACAGAAAAATATTCATCAGATAAATGTATTGAGAAAAATATTCATCAGATAAATGTATTGAGAAAAATATTCATCAGATAAATGTATTGAGATGAAGTTTCTTTAAAAAAAAAGTGTTCAAAACTTTCCCCACAATGCACTCAGGCACAGTTTTAAAATTTGGTCTTCTGAAAGGATCAGCATTGAATCTGATTTAGTGAGTACTCTCTAATAATGATCACATAACCGTTATCACAACGCTATGAAAACCCAGGTTCTACTATAATTGATCCTAAGGAGTAACCAACAACTCTTTTCTTCAAGGCTGAGAATTTGAACATAGTCGATTCACTGCCCTACAAACTGAAGAATTCAAAGAATTAGCAGTTTTCTCATTTTCCTCCCATCAGTAACTAGAAATGAACCTGCTCCTCATACAGTATTTCAAGCAAAAGACCCGTTTCATAATAATATTAACAGATAAAGTAGTTCCAGACATTTCTCTTAAGTCTTATTTCAGTCTGTAGATACAGCGAATGGTGCAGAGACAGGTGTGGGAGATCTTGGATGATCTGCAACTGGAATTCTACTTTCTATTTTTAAACAATCGCCAACATTTTTACTACTAAACTGCATTTTCTTTTCAGTGTGTGCAAAATCTTTGCTTAATTCTTTTGGTTGTGCCACAGGAATCTCACTTCGAACATCTTTCCTACGACGATGGAGAACAGGTGATGTCATCTCTGTGCCAAACGGGGCTGTTACTTTATAACTTGTAGGGGAGGGAGATGATGAATTTGGGGTCAATTGTGGGTCGGCTATAATGGGGCTCATCGGTCTGGAATTTGGACCTGAACGCCTGCTGCTAGGACTTGGGGAGCGATTTGATCGCCACGTACCAGGGTTGCTAGATACCTTTATCGGTGATAAATTCCTTTTTCTCAGGTGACTGTCCAAAAACTTATTACTTGGTACTTGCGAACGATCATGAGACAAAGCTGAATTATATGAAGCAATGTATTCCTCCAGTAGCTGTGTTTTAATTGGACTACGGGTTGACCCGTGTGTAGATTGAGCAGGCGAGGTATCTTTGGAATCACGTTCTTGACTGTGGCTATAATTATGACTATTATAAGTATGGCCGTAGCGATTATGATCATGTCTATCATCATAACTGTAGGAATGCAAAGGCGAAGTATTTCTGGATCTTTCTCGCTGCTGTGTATCACGCTGAGCCTCGACTATATAGCTACTGCGTTGAGGTTCTGTGTATCTCCTGCCCAACACACGACGTTGACCATCACCCGAATTACTTGTCTCTGAAAGACGTCTAGATGGTCGTTCCGTTGGTCTTGCAACCATTGAATGTACTGTATTGCTCTGATTAGCGTTGATCATATTGCGATTATACAACTGTCTTTCAAAACTGTCAGCTTCATTTACTCCTTGATTATCCCGATGCGACTCCCGATTATTATGGCTGGATCGTGTAAAACTATCTGGAGAAGTTGGACTAGCTGGCTGTCGGAATGGTGGTTTATCTTTTACATCTGGTGATGCCCCAGTATTCTGTGATTCCAATCTCTGCATTAAAAATATACCTTTTTTCAAAAACAAATAATTAAGGATGGAAAGGAATGGATTTTAATTTCTGTCCTCAGGATTAAGTTGGGAGTCACAGTGCCGCTATCCAGGCAAAATTCCCCTCATAACACACCATATTGCATATGCCCATCTTCATTAGCCCGATCAGGAGCAGAAGAGTAGGACGTTAAACCCATTTTATTTAATTTCATATCAGGAAATCATGTAGGTTAAGGAGTCAATCAAGGCTGATTAAGACAGTCAATCAAGGCGGATTTAGTAGTTAAGGCTGACCTTAAAAATATCTTTGTTTCGCCTAACCCGACCGACTAACTAAATCCACCCCCGACCCAAATTATTTTATTGCACTTTTCCGCGATCTTTTTATTTTACTTTGTGTGTCAACCTGAAATATATCACGGGAGTTATTTCCCTTTACTATGGCTATGGTTTGATGCGTTTGATTCATTATTGAAACTGTCATAGGTGTCGCTTCTCAACAAAATGGTTGCAAACGAAAACATGTCCATCCCTACGAAATGATTCTGCCTTTGTCTGTGGAGCGTCGTTTTAAACTTGACGACGATATATTCAATATCCGTTAGAGAAAAATGAAGGCACAACCCGAACGATCGTTAAAAACGTGTTGAAGAAAATTCACACTTCAAGTTCGGAGCAAATCGTGTGCGAGTCGTGCATCGCTAAAATTTAAAATCCCGATGCGATGTCATTCAATATTGATTTGTTTACAGCTTATAAGTAAGTTATCCATTTTCTGTATGGGCTTCTCTGACTTAAAAAAAAAATCTGAAAAAAAAACCGACCTACCGACCCTTCTCCTCAATTGTGGGTCGGGTTTGGTGAAACAAAGATATTTTTAAGGTCAGCCTAATCAAGTTGAATCAAGGCAGATTAAAACAGTCAATCAAGGCAGATTAAGTAGTGAATGAATTACGCTAGATGTTCAACATGTTGAAGGGTTGATCCCTTATATACCTCATCCTTCTCGTCTATCATCAATGACTATTGCGATCAGTAGTAGTTACACCGTCTAGTCGTTCAGATGGAAGAAAAACCAAGGTCCTGTGTACACATTGGCATGCACATTAAACTCACCTTTAAAGCAAGCCTTCGTTTAAATTCCCATTTAGCCTTTTCTGCTGCCACCCATTCTGGAACATCAGGTATAGCGGTTGCCAGGGTAAACTTTGATATTAATAATAGATGCTGGAAATACAACAAAAAAACTGTCAATTTAAGGGACAGTAGATAAAACGTGCCGTAACTGAATTCCATTCGACCCTACTCCTTGTCACGTACCAGTGAGCAATCAAAACTACACTACTTGAATAAATGACAGACCTTATGATCTAAAGCGCATGTGTTAACCATTCAGACACCTTCCCCCTGTAATCTATGTGACAATACCCATGCATATCTTAAAATAATTTACTTAAATAATACCCCTTTCTGAATGGCTAAATAGGACAGGTGCTGCCATATCTGTCACTTAGCACTATCCTATAACAGGTATACAGAGAATGTCATTACGGGACTAACATATGGTTCAATTGCTTACCTCTACAACAACAATGATCAATATTGTAGACGCCACGGAGAGACTGGGAATTAATCTAGGTAATAAACCTGATGTTCCTACTAGAGCACAGTTCACGATTACAGCTATAACACCCATTATTTCCATTACATCCTGTAATAAACAAATAATAATTATAACACCTATTACATCCTATGAGAACACCCATTAAATAATAGTAACACCCATCAAGTTATAAAAGCATCCATTATTTCCATCACATTCGATACTAAACAAGTAATAATTATAACACTCATTATTTCCATCACATCCTATAATAAACAAATAACAAGCCAACAGTGAGGCTGATGTCCCCCGCCGAAATCCCAAAATAAATAGATGACACATATTAATTAATCGCACATTTATTTTTTTCAAACGTATCAAGCAATCGAACTGTACACAAAGTGTCATCCAAAAGTGATTTATAAATAAAAATGCTAAAACCGACGAAAAAATGAAAATGTACCCTAGTTAGGGGGACCCTAAAGGCAGACAAAAGAGCCCCACGCTTGACAAAAGGGCCCCTCTGGCCAAGGGAAAGGGCCCTCGTGTCCGAGTCAATCGTTTCTATACACTGTTACTGTCGAATACATTACTAAATGAGAATGCAGTCATTGTATTGGCATAAAAATCACCAATCAAGATGAACCTAAGTTATCTTGTCCCAAAGTATCAACCAATCAAATTGCTTATCTCTGCCTATCCTAAGCAGAAAATGCTCATCTTCGAACTCCATCGTTATCTTGTCCCAAAGTATCAACCAATCAAATTGCTTATCTCTGCCTATCCTAAGCAGAAAATGCTCATCTTCGAACTCCATCGTTATCTTGTCCCAAAGTATCAACCAATCAAATTGCTTATCTGCCTACCCTAAGCAGAAAATGCTCATCTTCGAACTCCATCAAGGCATTGACCTAATAAGCATACACACCAATTTTGAACATTTTAACTCAATTAGAAGGAGAGTTATTGTGTTCCAAAGTCTCGGCAAATCAAATTGCTTACCCTAAGCAGAAAATGCTCATTATCGATCTTAGTCAAGGCATTTCATCACTCTCACTTAATTAGAACTAAAGTTATCGTGTCCCAAAGCATCAACCAATCAAATTGCTTATCTCTGCTTACCCTAAGCGGAAAATGCTCATCTTCGAACTCCATCAAGGCATTGACCTAATAAGCATATGCACCAAGTTTGAACATTTTAACTCAATTAGAAAGAGAGTTATTGTGTTCCAAAGTCTCGACCAATCAAATTGCGTATCGCTCTGCTTACCCTGAGCAGAAAATGCTCATTATCGAACTTAGTCAAGGTATTACTGTAATGAATAAGCATATACACCAAGTTTGAACATTTTAACTCAATTAGAAGGAGAGTTATTGTGTTCCAAAGTCTCGACCAATCAAATTGCGTATCGCTCTGCTTACCCTGAGCAGAAAATGCTCATTATTGAACTTAGTCAAGGCATTACTGTAATGAAGCTATACACCAAGTTTCATCACTCTCACTTAATTAGAACTAAAGTTATCGTGTACCAAAGCATCAACCAATCAAATTGCTTATCTCTGCTTACCCTAAGCAGAAAATTCTCATCTTCGAACTCCATCAAGGCATTGACCTAATAAGCATATACACCAAGTTTGAACATTTTAACTCAATTAGAAGGAGAGTTATTGTGTTCCAAAGTCTCGACCAATCAAATTGCGTATCACTCTGCTTACCCTAAGCAGAAAATGCTCATTATCGAACTTAGTCAAGGTATTACTGTAATGAAACTATACACCAAGTTTCATCACTCTCACTTAATTAGAACTAAAGTTATCGTGTCCCAAAGCATCAACCAATCAAATTGCTTATCTCTGCTTACCCTAAGCGGAAAATGCTCATCTTCGAACTCCATCAAGGCATTGACCTAATAAACACATACACCAAGTTTGAACATTCTAGCTCAATTAGGAAGAGAGTTATTGTGTCCCAAAAAGTGTGACGGACAGACGAACAGACAGACAGACAGACAGACAGACGGACGAACCCATTTTAATAGTCCCCCAACTTTCTTCGAAAGGCAGGGGACAATAATTATCACACCTATGCCATTAAGCATGCATTATGCAAGGGTAAATCTGGCTATTGCAGGCCTTTCTTTAGGTCTGTAATGTTATATAAACTATTAATTTTCTATTTACAAGAAAAGACCGTAATCAACTCTTGCTGCCATCTTGTGTACGATTTTCCTTTTACGTTTGTCACTTCTGATTCATGAAACCTTTATTAAGCATCTATTGTAGCAAAGATCTCTGCGCTAAAATTATATTTGGACTGTGTTTAACCAGTTCTATCACATATGTGATAAGGACTGACACCAATATTGTCCTTTAAAGAAGCCATTAATTACCTGCCATATTCCAATGGTTGAAACTCGTTTACCAAAAGGTCTTTGATGATTGGTACATAATTTAAAGGCATCGCTGCGTATTTCTATTATGTTATTGATGAAGGCACATAGAGCTGCGAGTGGAAAAGCCGAGGAGAAGAGCGTCACATAACCAAACTGTATAACCATTTCCATATAATCTTCCCACGTATCTTCATACTATAAAATATCATAAATAAAAATATACAAAAAACTTATTAATAATATATATATAATTAACTATTAATCCAGCAATACAACAGTATAGCCGACATCATGTTCGTTGAATGGCCGATACCAAGTTTGTTCTTTGAATGGGCGATATCAAGCATAGCCAATATCAAGTATGTTTATTCAATGGTTAATATCAAGCATAGCCAATATCAAGTATGTTCATTCAATGGTTAATATCAAGCATAGCCGATATCAAGAATTTTTCATAAAATCAATTATATCAAGCATAGTTGCTATTAAGTATGTTCGTTGAAAGACCAATATTTTGATAAATTTCTAAGTAAAATACTAATCGTTTGCTGCGTTAGATAAGTCACTGTTTAATAAAGGGATCAAACTGTCTATCATGAACCCAAAGAATTTCTAGGGGCGGGGGGTATTGAATGTGTCCGTTTACATTACACAGAGATGTCGGTGATAAGGAATGGCTGCTCAAGATCAGGCAGATTATACTTTACATACATTGATAATCTTTGGATATTTTATGGCATATCTAGCTGATATCATATGGATAGCATTTGGCACATGGAATGTGAACACTTGCCCCTTCTAACCTAAGCAGAACAGGGTTAAGATTTTATAGGTTGCAGTTACAATGAGGACCCCAGAAAGTCTGACACATTGATATATATTGCAGGGGAGGGATGGGTGGTCTGATGGTTAGTGTTAAACCATATGTTAGTCCCGAAATGGCCTAGTTTGTTTTCTGTGGTTATAATTTACAAAACTTACTGGTTTCATAGCACTTTCAACTTCTGCTTGAGTTAAAACTGGACCAGTATTTTTCGTTTCTGCTTTGTCTTGCGTTGTCTGCTCTTTGCCTTCCTGGTCCGTTGTACTTGTCAGTCCTTCACCTTCGCTAGCAGGGGGTGGAGTTGTTTCCCTTTTCTGTTCGGTCATTTCTTTTACTTGCTGATCAAGACTACCAGGTGACATCTCACCCGCCATCTTGTATCCAAATTTCAGCAGACGACCTTTCCATATAAGGTAAGGTAGGAAAACTTCTTTTATATTGCCAATAACTTGACGGGTAATTAAAATGGCTGCCAATTGCTGAAAGATAATAATATTTCAAAACTCAGGCAATTACATACAAGGATATAGAATAAGGATACTAGAGCAAAGATACTATACAGGATACAGAGGAAGGAAATATAGCAAGGATACTAGGGTAAAGAGTAAAGATATTAGACAGGATAAGGATCTAGACAGGATATGGAGTAAAAATATTAGACAAGATATGGAGTAAGGATATTAGACAGGTTATAAAGTAAGGATACTAGACAGGGTTTAGAGTAAGGATACTAGACAGGGTATAAAGTAAGGATACAGAGAGTAAGGATATATATACTAGACAGGGTATAAAGTAAGGATACAGTGAAGGATTCTATGAAAAAAACTTACATCTCGTAATCTGTTCATATCTTGTAAATAAAACGCAATATAAAACAACGAGAGGAAGGAATTCACAAACTGAAACTAGAAATAAATAAGAAGGTTAAGTTGATTATACATGTATAAAGAGATTGTAGTTACTATATTATACTTTCTATCAAGGTAAGTTGATTATACATGTATGAACAGTTCATTATCTGTAATACATACATGGTAGCATAAATCAATGGTTAAATAAAATAATGATAAATTTTTATAGTCTGTACTGAATGGATGTGTCGTTAGCAAAGATGTGAATGCACTCGGCAAACCTCGGCAGATTTCGGACAATCTAAACTCGGCTGTATGATGAATTCCGCCATATTGGAACTACTTTAAAGGTCCCGGATGAAAGATGGCTGCGCCCATTCCGAACACAAGTTGGCGACCTATTTGGCTAGCGACCTATTCGACCGATCCAGCTGTAAGATAATGACGAAATTACACTTCTATTCTGAGCTAAAGGAATGGATAAAAAATAATATATTCTACTTTCATTTGATAGACAAAACATTGGATTTTATTGGTTGATAAATAGATGAGTTAAGGCGACTGTTGTCTTTATTGTAAATAGGTTTCCAACGAACAGGTTGCAGCTCGATCGGTCGAATAGGTCGCTAGCCGAATAGGTTCCCAATGCTTTTTCATCGTTAATACATGTATATGATGGTAGCCCGTTCCACAGTTTACGAGCAGAACCAGAACAGCTTTCAAGTTGAATTGATGAACGTGTTGCGATTATTTTATGTGAAGTAGATTCTCAATGTAGGTAGAAGAGGTGGTGTTTGGCTGTAAACATTTGTAAGTCATTAAAAGTATTTTGTAATTAATCTTTCAGTATAAAACAGACAGCAGTTAGAATATATTCTTGGGTCAAGCAGTACCCAAAAAATAAGATGCGCTAATTACGTATACCCAGTCATCAAACTTTCATACTTTTATACAATTGAATATATGATAAGAGCTGTGAAATAATTAGTTGGACAAAACATACAATCATGTCATACATGTACTTACCAATACTAGTTTACTAATAATAAGAGCTGTTTCATACTTACCAATACTAATTTGATAATAAGAGCTGTTTCATACGTGTGTTCTAATCTATAGTTTTCTACAAAAAGAAATTATATTATTTAAAAATCAAATGAAATGGGTTTTAATAACGTCCTACTGTTCTGCTTCAAAAGGGCTAATGAAGATGGACATATATGCCATACAGTGTACTACAAGTTAAATTTTGTTAACTCTACCTTACTTTCACTAGGGACTGTGTATCATCCAGATTTTGATGAAAAAAGGAAAGAAACTACGCTTACCATCTAGAATCTAATACACATACATGTATTCAGTTAATAGATTGCCGTCTAGAATGTGTTAAATGCCGTTTGGATTTTATGCCAAATTACCACTTTACTGAGAGCTGTCTATGTGGTTACAATTATGTGGTCCCTAGTGTTTAAAGGAATCTTTTACAAGCACACCAATGTGTACACAGCACCTTGGTTTTCTGTCCCATCCGAATGACTAGACAGCTGTCCTTACCAGCTGTCCTCTCCGTCCTGCATCAGTGACAAGGGGGAAACCATACTGGTCTACCAAAATGTACATACATGTATACATAAAACATTCCAGGTTTCTGAATAGCCATGATTTTTATCTGTCAAATTTTATTTTCTAAAATATTCAAACCGTTTGACATTGATTCAACCTACCTTGATCATTCAACCAATGAGCAATCTTCTTATATATATCATCCAGAACACCTATAGACAACGCCAGCATTATTTTAGGAAATATACGAACAAAATTGGGAATGTCACCAGAAAGAACAAGATTATTTATCCATTCTTGTAATTCAAAAATCAACAACATAACAACGAAAACAACAAGTAGACATGTTGATATGACGGGAACGGTTACTAGGTAACGGAACAGGTTGCGTTTCCATGACGGAAATTCAAAACACAGTCGATCTGTTACCGGATTCCTGACGAGATCACCCTGTAATAGAAACAATGATAACATTTACAAATTGTTAAACCTTCGTACACCACATTATTGTCAAAGTTTATTTTCATATCACTAGGGACCGGGTATCATTTAGATTTGATGAAAAAAGGAAAGAAACTGAGCTTACCATCTAGAATCTAATACACATATTCAGTTAATAGATTGCCATCCAGAAAGTGTTAAACACCATCAAAATTCATCAAAAACCGCCCAGTTTGTGCTACCATTTAGTTTGACATCATTTGTCTAGTTTATGAAACTAAAGGGTTATAAACTGGATGACCAATATCAAAACTAAGCTAAATGGTCATAAACTAGATGATGGATGTCAAAACTAAATGGTATTTCTTAAACTAAGAAGTTTCTTTCCTTTTTTCATCAAATCTAAATGATACCCGGTTCCTAGTGAATCTAAAGGGAAATGATCTTCTACACCAATTGGGCTAACGGGCATATGCCATGCTATGAGGGAAATTTTGCCTGGACAGAGACACTACGGCCTACACAACAAATCCCAAGGTTTCTTTCATGTGCATGCTAATGTGTACACGGGACCTCTAAACAGCTACACACTGTTCCGGTCCAGGTCCTTTATTCTGCACCAGTGAGAAGTAGAAATCGTGTTAGAAAACTTCCAGTAAACTTTCTCTTTAGTAGTGAGCCAGCTCTTTTCTTATTCGATGACATGTGAAAAGTTCTTTATCTGGTCAACTTTAACGTCGGTCAGTCAGCAAAGAATGGTCAAATGAAATGATATGGGGGTTTAATGTCGGACTGGGCTAATGAAGAGAAGCAAATTCCAGATACTGTGTTATGAGGGCAATTTTGCCTGGACAGCTACACTTCGGCTTACTCTTATATCGAATTCCAGCTTCCAAGGGATCTTTTACGTGCACGTCAATGTGTACACAGGACCTCGGTTTTTCATTCAATACCAACGACTAGACAACTGTCGTTGTCAGGCCATAGATCCTGAACATGGTTTAAAACAACAGGCCTGATACAAAGAGAGAGAGAAAGAGAAAAATGGTGTTTAATGTTCAATAAATGAAATGAAATGGGGTTTAACGTCCTACTCTTTTGCACCTAACCTGGGCTAATGGAAGACGGGCATACGCCATACAGTGTGCTATGAGGGAAATTTTGCCCGGGCAGCGGCGCTACGGCCTACACTTATATCGAATTCCAACTGCCAAGGGATCTTTTACGTGCACTCCAATGTGTACACGGGACCTCGGTTTTTCGTACCATCCAAACAACTAGGCAGCTGTCCTTGTCAGGCCCTCCTTCTGCATCACTGACAAGGGGAAATCACGCCGGAAAATCGAGATGAACTTTCTCGGCCAATGCAGGGATCGAACACCCAACCTCCTGGCTAGCGAACCAGCGCCCTTATCCACTTAGCCACCGTGACCCCCCTAATGTTCACTAGACACAAACTAGGTCATTTCAAGTCTAACATATGGTTCAATTTTGTTTTACAGGTCTTTAGCGGTGCAAGACAGAGAGAAAACCCACAAGGTTAGGTAGGCAATGATACTGCTTGTCTCAATGAAAGATCTTTAGCAGCATAATAATATGTTATACCACAGGGTTGTAAAAATTTACTCGTCCTGGACTGGCGATTTTTTTATTGTTCGTGATTGTGAATTCAACTTTTTTGGTCACCGAATTCAGGTTGTGATACAAACCTTAAAGAGTGGTCTTGGCGAACCCATGTTGTGATACAAACCTTAAAGAGTGGTCTTGGATCTTCTAACAGATCATCTTGCCTGTCCAATGTACCCCATTTATACGCCAACTCAGAACTTGTCCGCTTCCAATGTTCCAAAAACAACGTGGCCCACATAACATTAACAACAGCGAAAATAACAAAAGTAACATCATCAACCCTCTGTAATAAATAAAAATAAATTTCATCAAACAAATAAAAGACAAAAAAATGGTATCTACTCATTTAATACAATTGTTACCGCTTTCTGGGAATTTGCAAAGTTCGAATTAAAATTGACATAGGAAGAGCACTGGGGAAGAACGATCTAAGTCACCTTTTCAACGAACTCCAGTTAATGGTGCCATCTGGTAGCAAATTGTATTAACTTTCTTTGGAACAATCAATTTTGGGTAAAAATGATCGGAGTAACATCGAAACAAGGCCATTCTGAAATGACCCCCCCAGACAAATATGTCCATCGTACCCTTTATTTGACCTTAATTTGGCTGAAAATTGGAAGTCAGTAATGTACTGGTATTATGATTCGTATTGGACATCATTTTGAAGTTGTAATTAAACCCACTTGTTGTTTAGTTCGCGTCAAGCAGTCTCGTCCAAAAATGTGACTTGGATCGTTCTTCCCCTGGACTCTTCATAGGAAGTCAAATTTCAACCAATCAGTGCTAAACTGTAGTTAATCGAGCACTTTTATGTCAGATTAGCCTTGCTTGCAAAACAGGCCGAACATCAAGACAAGTAGGACATATAATCTCATATGAAATGAAATTTAATGTCCTACTGTTCTGCTCCCACTGGGCTATAAAGGAAATTTTGCCCAGGGCAGCAGCACTATAGCCTACACTTATATTGAATTCCAAGTGTCAAGGGATCTTGTACGTGCATGTCCATGAATACACTGGACCTCTGTTTTTCGTACCATCCAAATGACCAGACAGCTGACCTTGTCAGGTCCTCCTTCTGGCAAAACTAACAAGGGGAATCGTCAAAAAATTCTGATGAAGTTTCTAAGCCAGCATCCTACTCATTTAGCCACCGTGGCTCCAGTCAGAGTTTTACTACCAGGCATTCATTATTAGTTGAACGACTAGGCAGTTGTCCTTGTCAGAAGGAGGGCCTGACAAGGACAGCTGCCTAGTCGTTCGGATGGGACGGAAAACCGAGGTCCCGTGTACACATTGGAGTGCACGTAAAAAATCCCTTGGCAGTTGGAATTCGATATAAAAGTAGGCCGAAGCGCAGCTGTCCGGGCAAAATTTCCCTCATAGCACACTGTATGGCGTATGCCCGTCTTCCGTTAGCCCAGGTTAGGTGCAAAAGAGTAGGACGTTAAACTCCATTTCATTGATCAACTAAAGTATATATTAGCGGACATGTCTTCTTCATTCCCACACAGTCTGTTAATTCCATAGTTGTGAACTGGAGGTCTATTGCAGTTACGCTTGAAAATTGGGTATTGATAATGAGTTAGTTTTACGGTGTTTAAATTGATCAATTGGGTCCCCATTCATTTAGGCCAATTTTTAAAATAAGAGGTTAGGAACTTTGTATATATAGCCGAATTGGAACCCATGGTTACAAACAGTTCAATTCCTTTTGATGAGTGATTCAGCTATTGATTCTCCCGTAAAATCAATGTTTATACACCACGAACTATAAATTCTTAACACCAACGAGTTGAATAAACAAAGACAGTCAAATATTCAGGAATATTATTGATATGAGTTTGAAGCCGATACATGAATTAATTATTGGAACAGTATCTACTTTTTCCTTCTTTTAGTAAAATCAGAGTATTAAAGTGAGAATTTCATATAAGTTATATTTTTAAAATGTATTAAAATAAATGGTATCTATAAACAGCCCTACCTTGTTAAAGAATAATCTTATAAATCCTATAATTCATTATTGCCAGTTGAGAAATTGGCAAAAATATATCATTTTCAACATCAAATTCAAACATTTGAAGATAGCTATTCCAGGGGGGGGGGGGGAATAGAAAAACAAGGGAGGTAATTGTGTTATTATTATTTCCGGTGTGAATGATTTTTAAGAGTGCAAAATAATGCCTATGATCGTATAATAGTGAGTTGACAACCTAATATGAAGTTCTCGCTTTAAAGGGAATGGGAGCTTAAAAAACGTATTTCCTGACATTTATTGGCCCAATTCTGGTCTCTGAAAGGTTTGTTTTGTAATGGATTAAGAACCCTGGTGTGAGGTCCCTGATGTGGGTACACCGTATATATTCACTTTGATGTTTCATTTGTTTGTTGAAAAGCAAGATCTGAGGAATAATTTGCGTTAAAATCTATATGAAAGGAAACAATGTTATAAAATAAAATAATTCTCTCTACCAACCTACCTGAACATGAAAATGGAGAGGCTAAAGAACAAAGAAATACTCAACCAAGCACAAGCAGGTTTCTAAGAACAATTTTAAACATGCAAAAGAAAGACAGGCAAATAAATTAAAAACAATTACATAAAGTTTGAAATTTAAAAAAACATTAACCAGTTTCAGATAAGCATATATATGTTAAGAAAAAATTCCCTTCAAAAGTAAAAATAAATATAAAGTTTAAAATTTTAAAATGTAAGCATAGATAATAAAGAGAGTCATCCCGAAAGAATGTAAGCTACGTCAGAAGACTAGAAGTGGTACTATTTTTTTGGAAAGGTTTATGTTACCCAACCTCTACATGACAGTTTAGTTCATTCATGCCATATTTGGTTAGTTCTACCATTAGTAACGTCCAATTGTTAAACATTCCATTTCTAATCCCATAAGTGATTATTCCAAATTTTCTCAGCGGAGAAATTCACCATTTGGTATTTTGAGAAAGTTAATTTGATGCTCCTATTGTTAATTATTGATTATTCCAAATTTTCTCACCTGAGACATCGGACCCTTAGCATTCGAGAAAGTTAATTCGCAATCATAGCCAATTACCTTTATTCCGTGTATAGGGTCTGCTTCTGAAAACGTCCGGTTTACGCTACATGCTTGACTTGAATAAATTCCTGATAGTCCCGAACACGGAATTATCAAACTCTTCACTTTGTGAACCAGAACTGGCGTCTACAAGATATTGTCACAGAAATGGTCTAAATGATAGGAGAACTTGTGTCCAAAGCCGTCTGGACAATGAGAATACTAGGTTCAGATATAAGGATGCTAGGATCACGAGCACCCCCTGAGATATGTGGATGCTAGGGTCATGAGCACCCCTTGAGATATGTGGATGCTAGGGTCATGAGCACCCCCTGAGATATGTGGATGCTAGGGTCATGAGCACCCCCTGAGATATGTGGATGCTAGGTTCATGAGCACCCCCTGAGATATGTGGATGCTAGGGTCATGAGCAGCCCATCAAATATATGTGGATGCTAGTGACATGAGCACCCCCTGTGATATAAGGTGGCTAGGGACATGAGCACCTCCTCAGATATGAGGATGCTAGATAAATGATATGAGCACCCTCTCAGATACGAGGATGCTAGAGTCATGAGCATCCTCCCTTAAGATATGAGGATGCTAGGGTCATGTGTGCACACCTTCAGACATGAGGATGCTAGAGACATGAACACCCCTTTACAAATAGGGATGCTAGGGTTCATGAGCACCCCATCAGATATGTGGATGCTAGGGAGATGTGCACCCCCTCAGATATGTGGATGCTAGGTTCATGAGCACCCCATCATATATGAGGGTACTACTGTTTGGGTCATGACCGCTCCCACCCCCCTAACACCCCATTAGATACAAACCATGTTTGTCACGTTCCTAATCTTGGAAATCATCATGAATGAAGAGACGACGTGTTAACTGGGCCTAAAAAATATGGATTTTAGTTTTACCTGAAATTTTTAACTTGGTGTTATATTTATCATTAAAAACCGATGAAAGGCAAGATGACATCAGGACCATACCTGACAATACCTTTATTTGTACCTGTCTGTGTCAGAAGCCTTATTTCAAGGTCACTGACCTCTGTTTAACATCATAAGAAATTGTTACAGACCTCTGTCACTGACCTCTGTTTAACATCATAAGAAATTGTTACAGAAACTGTTTAAATTGTCTTAAAGTGTTTATAGCCAGTTGGATTACAATTTCCTAATATGTAAATTTATTTTTAATTCTTATAAACATGTAGCAAATTACAAAACTAAAGTAAAAAGCAGAATCAACTTATAAATTCAAAGGAAAAAAAAGAGCAATAAAAGGCGATAATTTTGACAGTTGGACCCATTTCACTAAATTACATTAACTATAAAATTATAAAAATTGCTCAATGAAAAATATGTGTTCAAGTCGTTAGAGCGACTTTGACAGTTGGACCCATTTCGCAAAATGACATTTACTATAAAATCAAACAAATAGCTCAAAAACAAAATATGTGTTTAAAGCTGCTGATAGTCGTTTGAATCTTGTGTACATGTAAACTTCAACATTGAAAATTAAAGCCCACCAGAAAAGCTTCATAAATTTTTTAAACATTGCAAGTAACAATGTCAACATATTGATTACACGATCCCAAATGTCCATGTTACCTACTATAGGTAAATTTCCGTCTATCTTCGTCAGTATTCGAAATATAGACTAGGATATGAGAAGAAAGACTAAAATGACATCATGGCTGTACGACAACTTATGGGGAAGGGCGGAAATCGCTCACATTGAAATTTCCCTGTGGCAGGTAACATTGACAGTTGACATAATTATTTAAAAATATTTATGAAGCTTTAACAGTGAGCTTCAATATCAGTTCAAAAACGGTTAAATACTGTTTTGTATTTACAAAGATCTGATGAACTAAAAATTTCACAACATGCAGCATCCACTACAGCAGATGATATGAACTCGCCAGCGCCACTTATTGGTGATGAGTAAATATTTTTCATAGGCGTTTTTGGATCCACTGTATCCAAGATGGTAGATTATCCATCATTGATACATAATTTTGTTTTCATAATTAAATGTTAAATAATAGGTATCAGTTAAACTGTGAATAATTAAATATGCTTCAAAAATTCTTACATATGACTTAATATAGCTTTGTTTAGTGAAAGTGGTCCTTGGTTATTGATGCAAATAAAGTGTCTAGCAGGGTATTGTGTGGGGGGGGGGCATTGGAATAGTGGATAAAAGTAGTGGAAGAATAAACACAGGAATTCTGTCTTATATTTCAATCTTCTTCACCTGTAAATTACTTATCCAAAAAAATTTTTAATCTCTAAATGGCATATCTCAAGTAGTTTCAAACTTTTTTATCCTCACAGAATGTTACTTTAACATAAAATAGTACTTTAACATAAATAAGCATTTTAACATAAATTAGCACTTTTACATAAAATGGTATTTTAACATGAATTAGTACTTTAACATAAAATGGTACTTTAACATAAATAAGTACTTTAAACATAAAATGGTACTTTAACATAAAATAGTACTTTAACATAAAATGGTACTTCAACATAAATTTGAGAAATTGATAAATGCAACTTGAGAAAACTTGCGGTACAGTAAACATACAGAAGTTAAGAAAATTTGTGCATCGGCCCACATTGATACTTACAATTTGGGAAATTTAGGCTAAAGCACACATTTCGAAAATGCAACTGTGCTGAATAAAAATTAACGACTTCGTCAATAATCATGCCAAAGTAAAAATCGATAAGTTAAAATGTCTACAACTAAACCGAAAGATAACAAACCTGATTGCCTTGTATAATCCACAACAACATTCCTAATATGGTCGGCACAACTAGCGATATGGTATAATGTCCTAGATACGCGAAATACATGGCTATTTTTACACCGAAATATTCACAGATTGGCCCTGAAATATGAATAACATACAGAAATTATGTAATCAGGGCCCTGTTTCTCGAAATCTTAACTAAAGACAACATCCAAATTTTAGTAGATACTTTAGTTTTGAATGGCTAAGCACTAAAATCAATCTAATACTGTCCAATCAAATTACTAAAATTTGAATTTTAGTTAAAATTTTGTGAAACAGGCCCCAGGTTTTGATTGAGTCTGTTTGTTCTGCACCAGGCCCAAGAGAGAGAGAGAGAGAGAGAGAGAGAGAGAGAGAGAGAGAGAGAGAGAGAGAGAGAGAGAGAGAGAGAGAGAGAGAAATGAGGTTTAACATCCACTCGACACAAACTAGGTCATTTTGGGACTAACATATGGTTTCAATTTTATTTCAATAATTTGCTTGAGCGTAGGGGTCTTTAGGAGTGGGAGGAAACCAGAGTGCCCGGAGGAAACCCACGAGGATGAGGAGGCGCCCCTATCTCCATGCCACATACGCTCACACCAGGGATCGAAACCACAGCCGCAAGCCAGAGGTGACCGGCCAGCTATAGGTCGAAGCGCGGCACTCTAGACCACTAGGCCATCCCACCCCCCCGCCCGGGCTAATGAAGACAGACGGCACACATAGTTCAGTTCAAGATGCTATAACATTCTAGAGGCAAAATTAATATCAGATTGACTTTCCACAGGAAAACCAGGAACATATATGCAAACAATGGCACCATTCTGACTGTCCAGGATAAGTACAAACCAACAGTGAGGCTGATGTCACATATTAATCAATCGCACATTTATTTTTTTCAAAAGTATCGAGCAATCAAACTATAGACTAAGTTTCATCACTCTCTATCAGATAGAATCAAGATTATCTTGCCCCAAAGCATCGACCAATAAAATTGCTTAGCGCTGTTTAGCTTTAGCTGATCAAATTGTTACTCAATCAAGACAATCACCTAGTGAACATCTACATCAAGTTTAAACATTCTACCTCAATTGAAAGCAGAGTTGTTCCAAAAGTCTTGACCAATCAAATTGTGAATCGCTCCTTAGCCTAATTTGAAAATTCGCATCATCAAACTTAGTCAAGATAATGATATAATGAATCTATCTTCGAAGTTTCAGGATAAGTACATCCAATTTAAAAAAAAAACAAAACCAAAAATTCTTACCTAATGGCTGTGGTTTAAAGAAAGCCTGAACCCAGCTTTTGTTTAAATATGCCAGATCCTCACTACAGTGAAGTGGGAAGACTCGCGAAATAATTTTCTTAGATTCTAATAATGGCACTGAAAGAGAAAATCGTTTATAAGATTAATTGACAAATGACAATATAGACATTGAAACCATCACACAAAAACTGGACGACCAATAAACAAATAACCATCATCCAGCTGTACATTGTCACACAGGTGTGTAACTACTAGTGACAAGGGCGAGAGAGAGAAATGGGGTTTAACGTCCACTCGACACAAACTAGGTCATTTCGGGATTAACATATGGTTTAATTTTATTTCAATAATTCGCTTGAGCGTAGGGGTCTTTAGCAGTAGGAGGAAACCGGAGTGCCCGGAGGAAACCCACGAGGTTGAGAAGGCGCCCCTATCTCCATGCCACATACGCTCACACCGAGGAGGTGACCGGCCAGCTAGAGGTCAAAGCGCGGCACTCTAGACCACTAGGCCACCCCCCCCCCCCTAGTGACAAGGAGTAAGGTCACCTGTCCAACTAGACCGGGAGCCCAGACGGTCGAACCTAGACGAACGAGGTACCAATATCTGACCATATAGGCATCTACATACTAACCTGGGATGCACAGAAGTACGCGTCTGCCGGGGCCCAGTCCATGGGTGTGACCCTGGTGACCCCTATAAGGACCCCAAAAATGGGTTAAACTCATACATTCGAGGTACCGGTCAAAACCAATTTTAAATGAAAGAATACACTCTACTGAGTACGAAAATGTCCATAACAGACGATTTTGGCCCTGGGATGGCCCAAACTGACACCCCAAATATAGATCCCAGAGGGCTTGAAAAAAAAATTATATTCATACATTCGAGGTACCAGTTGAAACCAATTACAAATGAAAGAGTATATCCCACTGAGTACGAAATTACCCATAACAGACGATTAGACCCCTGGGGTGGCCCAGACTGACACCCCAAAGGGGATGAGGTGGGGCAAAAATAGGGTTTGCTCATACATTCGAGCAACCAGTCAAAACCAATTTAAAATGAAAGAGTACATCTCACTGAGTACACAATTGCTCATAGCAGAAGATTTCGGCCCTGGGACTTCCCAAAGTGGCACCCAATCCCAGGGTCTTAAAAAAGGGTCATATTCATACATTCGAGTTACCAGTTGAAACTAATTTCAAATGGAAGAGTATATCCCACTGAGTACAAAATTACCCATAACAGACGATTGGACCCTTGGGATGGCCCAGACCAACACACCAAAGCTGAAAAGGGGTGGTTGGGGGGGGGCAAATAGGGTATACTCATAGAATCTGTGGTACCGCTCAATACCAATTCTCTTGCTCATAACAGAAGATTCCAGCCCTGAGACTGCCCAAACTGACACCCAAAACATGACCCCATGGTTTATAAAAGGGTTATACTCATACATTCACGGTACCAGTTCAAACTAATTCTAAATGAAAGAATATATCCCGCTGAGTGCGGAATTGTCCATAACAGAAGATTACATATTGTGACTGAGTACGGAGTTGTCCATAACAGACGCTTGTGACCCTGAAACGGCCCAAACTGACGCCATAGTTATGACCCTTGGGGCTTAAAAATGGTTATATTCATAGAATCGAGGTACCAGTTGAAACTAATTTTAAATGAAAGTATAGACCCCACTGAGTACAAAATGGCTCATAACAGATTTACACCCCCAAATTGTTTTTAAATTATGTGTTATATATGGTCCAGGTTAATTGGTTTATCTTTGATAGTTTTAAATACATTGATCTTGATAAATCAATAGGTTGCCAGCCCACTGCCTTTTAATACCTGAAAGAGTTTCCGCTGTGATGGTTTAGTTATAAATGGCCCCCTAATCGAAGGTCTTGCGTTTTTATTGTATTTCATTGTTGTGTTTGTGTTGCATGTTCTTTGTATATTTGTGTACTATTTATATATTTGCATTGTCTGTGTTATCACCCAAGGTAGTAGTGGACGTAAAACCCCAGGAACGAGCGAACATATCTGTATCATTTGCTTGATAACGTCGAGAGTATCCTTCTGGAAACACCGTTTAGTACCTTGTACATGTATATAGACGATTTTGGTCTAAACTGACACTCTAAATTTTACATCCCTAGGCTTACAAAAAAGTTATTCTAACAAATCTTGACCCCCCACCCCACTTTCTAGATGGAAGTAGATGTAAAACCCAAGGAACGAACGAACATATCTGCATCGTTTGCTTGATAACGCCGAGAGTATCCTCGTCGAAACGTCGCTTAGCACCTTGTATGAAGGTGATTCTGGCTCTGAGATGGCCCTAACTGACATCCTAAATTTTGCCCTCTAGGTTTGAAAAAAAATATACTGACAAGTTTTGCTCCCCCCCCCCCCATCTCGGCCATTTTTTGAAAAAATTGTACAAAGCCGATGGTTCCATAAACTTTTCTACACTATTGCCAACGATGCTGCAAGGCCTGGAAGCCCGGCCAAGAAGATTCTTTTTTTTATTTTTTACCCCCCCCCCCTAAAAAATTTCACATAGCTGAAATGGTTAGTCCTTTCAGTGACAGGTATTTGATAGCTGCCCTATAGCCAGTTTTTTCCATTTCTGGTGATTCCTGATGGGTTCACAAGATGGTCTGGTACGAAAACAATATTAACACTACAGGTGCAGTTCTTATGTCTATGATTGTACTTGTTGGTGACAAAAGTCTGTTTAAATCTGGCCTCACAATACCATTTTATGCATTTTGACAGTTTGAACCATCATCTTTTATGGGTCATTTCGTTATCAGCGAGATGCACTCTTTCATTTAAAATTAAATTGAACTGATACCTCGAATGTGTGAATATAAATTTTTCTCGAGCCTCGAGTTCGATATTATGGTGTTAGCTTGGCCGAAACCAACTGTTACAGACAATTTCGAACTCAGTGAGATGTACTCTTCCATTTAAAATTGGTTTGTCTGGTACTTCGAATATATGAGTATAACCTATTTTTGACCCTTCGGCTCTGCGGTCCATATTTAGGGTGTCAATTTGGGCCGTTCAAGGGCCACAAGCGTCTGTTATGGGCAACTTCGTACCTAGTGAGATGTACTCTTTCATTTAGAGTTGGTTTTGACCGGTACCTCGAATTTATGGCCCCATCGTCTTTGGGCGTCAATTAGGGCCATTCCATGGGCCCAATCGTCTGTTATGGACAATTCCGTAATCAGCGGCATATACCCATTCATTTAACTACTAATAACTCGAATGTATGAATATAACCCTTTTTTTAAGCCACCCAGGGAGGATGGGGGGGTCATATTTAGAGTGTCAGTTTGGGCAGTCCCAAGGCCAAAATCGTCTGTTATGAGCAATTTCGCACTCAGTGAGATGTACCCTTCCATTTAAAATTTGTCTTGACTGGTACCTCGAATGTATGAGCAAACTCTATTTTTGCCCCACCCCACTCCCTTTGGCTTTGGTGTGTCAGTCTGAGCCACCCCAGGGGTCTAATCGTCTGTTATGGGTAATTTCGTACTCAGTGGGATATACTCTTTCATTTGTAATTGGTTTCAACTGGTACCTCGAATGTATGAATATCATTTTTTTTTTCAAGCCCTCTGGGGTTCATATTTGGGGTGTCAGTTTGGGCCATCCCAGGGCCAAAATCGTCTGTTATGGGCAATTTCTTACTCAGTAGAGTATATTCTTTCAATTAAAATTGGTTTTGACCGGTACCTCGAATGTATGAGTTTAACCCATTTTTGGGGTCATTATAGGGGTCACCAGGGTCACACCCATGGACTGGGCCCCGGCAGACGCCCACTTCTGTGCATCCCAGGTTAGTATGTAGATGCCTATATGGTCAGATATTGGTACCTCGTTCGTCTAGGTTCGACCCTCTGGGCTCCTGGTCTAAACCTCAAGTATTTGTTCCTGGTCCACCGGCTTCTTCTTGTTGCTAAAGAAACCTACGCGCAAGCAAATTATTGAAATAAAATTGAAACATTTGTTAGTCCCAAAATAACCTAGGTATGATTTAGTCTTGTATTTTTAACCTTAATTTCTTCCACATTTATTTGATATCTAATCTTCAATTGAAAATACTTAAATAACGTCTAAAATCACCTAAAAACATTTGACCATTTAATTTTGACAACAATCATACGATCTCAGGCATTTAATTTCCAGATCACTGTTCAAAAACAAACAACCCAATTGATTAATCATTGATGTACAATATTTAAACGTACATTATACAAAAGCTAAATCTGCCTATTGTAGGTCTTTCTTTAGGCATGAAATGTTATAAAAGCTATTAATTAAATATTAATTTACTTATCCAGACCATAATCAACTCTCAATGTCAACGCTATTCTTTGATATTGACTGGATTAGAATCCTATATGCTGCTTAACCCTCATTGATAATTAAATCAAAAACTGGATAATGCAGACTATGCTTTTTATCGTACTGACTTTAGTAATGATGATCGAGGCTAGGCAGAAATTTCAATCGCTTAAATCTCTATTCATAGTGGATCAATTTGACTGAAATTTTCAGCAAATCACCATTACATTATCCAGTGTTTAACTATTATAGTGAGAACTGCCAACTCTTTATCTAAATTTTTACATAATGTATATCAAATAGTGACATTGATCGGGAAATCAAATGTTTGTAAATTGGACAGTCATAATCAAAAGTACAAATTAAATGATTTGGGGTAATATTAGACGATTTTTATGAATTATCAAACACAGATTTGATATTAAACGAATTTGAAAGAAATCAGGGCTAATTATACAACAGTCAGGTGATAGTTTGTTGTTTTGTATCCTGTTTTAGTCATGATACAGTTGCAATCTGGTGGAATGAGATGGAAAAATTACAAATATGAAAAGTTGCAAATACTTTTTAACTGAGGAGACTAGCATATGTTACAAAATGTCGAGAGAGAGAGATAGAGATGGGTTTAACCTCCACTCGACACAAACTAGGTCATTTCAGGACTAACATATGGTTTAATTTTATTTCAATAATTCACTTGCGTGTAGGGGTCTTTAGCAGTGGGAGGAAACCGGAGTGCCCGGAGGAAAACCACGAGGTTGAGAAGGCGCCCCTATCTTCATGCCACATATGCTCACGCCTAGGATCGAAAAAACCAGTCGCAAGCCAGAGGTGACCGGCCAGCTAGAGGTCGAAGCGCGGCACTCTAGACCACTAGGCCATCCGAACCCCCCACGACTAGAACAAGTTGATCAAATAACAATCTGATTCAAATACACATCTATATTTTGTCAGACTTATGAATATTAATTAGATTTGTATAGCGCACATGCAGTGAGAGGACGCCTCGGTCCTTGTGTGTTTGTAGATCGTCACTTTTAGGTATGTTACCATGAAAGGTAGATGTACGTCTGACTGCTAATAAAGAATATATTATATTATACATTAACCTCTATGTAACATATTTTGTTTCGTTTTTTTATATTTTCGATGGCCTACACTACATGAAGATCTGACAAGTTACAGTGGGAGTTCAAATTAGGGGTCAAACGAGTGGATTTTGAACCTATGATTAATCAATCAACATTGACATTTCTAGTGGTTTACCCACAGTTCCGTACATCAAACGGCCTAGGAACTCGCCTAAACAGATCGTTTCATAGGCTAACCCCTCACATTATCCAGAACACGTCAATGATAACAACTCTTCCAGATCCCAGATGCGATGAAGTTGGCTATGAGGAAACTTTTGCCTGGACAGTGGCACTACAGCCTACTGTTATATCGAATTCTAACTATCAAGGGTTCTTTTCCAGTCATGCCAATGTGCACACATTAGGCAGAAAACTCCACCTAGCATTGGACACAATATCTTACTAACAAAATATTCTTATTAAACTTTTGTTTCAACATGGTATAGCATAACAATTATTATAATTCTATTTTCAAGCGTAAGTTCCTAAGGATACCTTCGAACACTTACCAATTGGTTGTCCTTCTAAAAACTTTATCTTCTCTAATTCTTCCCCTTCCTCTGCACGTAGATTATTTAACATGTGATATAATATGGCCTGACGTTCTTGACTAGTTAAAAAAGCTTTTTCATCCTGGATACCTGCGAAACACTCCTGATCTTCGAACGTAAATTCCTTCAAACCTCCGCCAAATTCTGATTTCAGTGGCTTCTGTATTGCAAGATCTTCGGCACCTTTTAATAAACTGGACGAATAAAATAGAAGATGAAATTTCTCAAAAGAATCAGAATAAATATATACCGAATAAAAACCAAAAAAGTCTGAAAACGTATAAGTCTGAAACAAATTTGAAAAACCCTAAATAATCGAAAAATCACTAAATATCGAAAAAAAAACCAACATTAATTACTGAAAAAACACTATTATACAGAAATACTAAGAAATTAGGGGACTCCATTGTGTTTCCCATATGAACCCACATTGTGCTTGTTGGCTGCCAATGGCTTTCCTGTGTTTCTAATAGGCTCTAAACACGGATGGTCACTCGCATGGATCCCAGACCAAGCCCATTGAGACAAATAAACGTCCAGTAGACTCTGCGATTAAACAGCAAAGAAACTACTTAGGGTTTGATATTTACTGTAAATGGACAGTGATTAATGACAAAGACAAGCCCAAAATATATCATGAAATGGCACAATTTGTACGTGGGAAGGAATCTTCAATCACCCAGTTTGTATGTGGGAAGGAATCTTTAATCGCCCAGTTTGTACGTGGGAAGGAATCTTTAATCACCCAGTTTGTACATGGGAAGGAATCTTTAATCACAGTTTGTATGTGGGTAGGAATCTTCAATCACCCAGTTTGTACGTGGGAAGGAATCTTTAATCACAGTTTGTACGTGGGAAGGAATCTTCAATCACCCAGTTTGTACACGGGAAGGAATCTTTAATCACAGTTTGTACGTGGGAAGGAATATTTAATCACAATTTGTAGGCAGGAAGGAATCTTTAATGAATCAATGATAGTATGGATGCTGATGTAAAATCGCTTCTTTATGAAGACGGACAACAGAATAAAAGGAGTTTGAAGTTTTCAACAACGGTCGTAAATATCAGAACACAATAAAATATGTTTTGATTTCCTTTGAGGCAAATTACAACTGTTTGATTGAGAGAGATCTGATGTTTAATGGTGTAATATATCAGCTGATTTCAATTTCAAGATGAAGGTTTTATTTCTAATTTAGTTTATTTAGATTTTGTGTGTATTTGATGTTGTAAGGTACACATGGGTAAATATAGATCAACATCATCATCATCATCATCATCATCATCCTCACAAACTTCGGTGTTTACAGTGAAAAGAAACTGGATGACAAAGAGAAAACCCACAGTACGTGTATTAGTCAGGTTTAAAGTCAACTTGACGCAAACTACATGTACATGTAGGGGGGAATCACGGTGGCTAAGTGGGCAAGGCGCTGGCTCGCTAGTCTGGAGGTCGGGTGTTCGATCCCTGCAACTTGATTCAATGACAGATTTTATGATCCAAAGTGCACACAATAAACCACTTCCCCCCTCCCCCGTACAAACGAACCATGCCACCTGAGTGAATGACAGATTTTATGATCTAAAGCGCATGTGTTTGACCATGCTCCCAACCAACCCACAGACGACGACAAGATAGATAATTCAAATTACTTACTTCTCATAAGTAGCAGTCATATAAAACCCATAGATTCCTGAATTACTATGGTGTCTCACGTGAACAACTATCTCAGGTGTACGCCACTTTAATCTTGCTAGAAGCCACATCAACGTGGAGTCATCGGTTTTAGCGGGAAATGTCAGAAGGATATCACAGTTCTGCGTTGGGATAGTTCTCTGCCAGACTTTACTTGATACCATCAATCGACTTGTATTGGCGAACCGTTTCCCAAACATTTTATATGCTTAAAAATAAATAAATAAATAACATAAATTTATGTTATTTAATACATCAGATAAAAATAGGTTGCCAGGCAACGAAACATACGCCCACACAGCAACCAAATCGTCCGGGCAGTCAACAAGAGTTGTTGCATTTTAAGTAATCATCAGAAAATCATAATTCAAACTCACCCATAACTACGGTGTAACTGTGATATAATCAAACGTTTTTTTAAATCAGATAATAAATTGTGACCTCCAGAAGGACCACAAGCTAAAAAGGGTGATTTTTCGTACAATCAGGGGCCATGATTCAGGTAGTTATGATCCGATATGGGCAAATATGCAATGGAATCAAGATCATTAGGTTATAAACATGTATTTCAAGTTTCATCAAAATCAGTTCAAAATTGTGACCTCTATAGGGTCCACAACCTTGATATAACATATTTTTACACAATTCGCGTACAGACGGCGGCCATTTTATCCGTCAACTCTGGTCCGATTTTCACAAAATTCAAATTCTCTCTTCATTACCATGAAACCGTGATATAATCAAACGTTTTTTTAAATCGGATAATAATTTTGAACTCCAGAGGGACCACAAGCTAACAAAAGTGATTTTTCGGACAATCAGGGGACATAATTCAGGAAGTTATGATTCGATGGGCGGAAATATCGAAAGGAACCAAGATCTTTGGGTTATAAACATGCATGTCACGTTTCATCAAAATCGGTTCAAAATTGTGACATCTATAAGGTCCACAACCTTGATATAACATATTTTCACACCATTCGCGTACAAACGGCGGCCATTTTGTCCGTCAATTTTGGTCTGATTTTCACGAAATTCGAACTCAACCTTCATAACCATGGAACGGTGATATAATCAAACGTTTTTTTAAATCGGATAACAATTTTGACCTCCAGAGGAACCACAAGCTAAAAAGGGCGATTTTTTGGACAATCAGGGGCCATAATTCAAGAAGTTACGATCCGATGGGCGCAAATATCGAAAGGAACCAAGATCTTTGGGTTATAAACATACATGTCAATTTTAATCAAAATCGGTTCAAAATTGTGACCTCTATAAGGTCCACAACCTTGATATAACATATTTTCACACAATTCGCGTACAAACGGCGGCCATTTTGTCCGTCAATTTTGGTCCGATTTTCACGAAATTCGAACTCAACCTTCATAACCATGGAATGGTGATATCATCAAACAGTTTTTTGAATCGGATAACAATTTTGACCTCCATAGGGACCACAAGCTAAAAAGGGTGATTTTTCGGACAATCAGGGGCCATAATTCAGGAAGTTACGATCCGATGGGCGCAAATATCGAAAGGAACCAAGATCTTTGAGTTATAAACATACATGTCAAGTTTCATCAAAATCGGTTCAAGATTGTGACCTCTATAAGGTCCACAGCCTTGATATAACATATTTTCACACTATTCGCGTACAAACGGCGGCCATTTTGTCCGTCAATTTTGGTCCGATTTTCACGAAATTCGAACTCAACCTTCATAACCATGGTACGGTGATATAATCAAACGGTTTTTTAAATCGGATAACAATTTTGACCTCCAGAGGGACCACAAGCTAAAAAGTGCGATTTTTCGGACAATCAGGGGCCATAATTCAGGCAGTTACGATCCGATTGGCGCAAATATCGAAAGGAACCAAGATCTTTGGGTTATAAACATGCACTTAAAGTTTCATCCAAATCGGTTCAAAATTGTGACCTCTACACTGTTCACAAGCTAAAAAACGTGATTTTTCGTACAATCAGGGGCCATAACCCATGAAGTTGCGGTCCGATACATGCCAATATCGAAAGGAACCGAGATCTTAGGGTGATAAACCTATATTTTAAGTTTCATTGAAATCGGATAAAAATTGTGACCTGTAGACTGTTCACAAACAATTGTGGACGGACGGACGGACGAACAGGGGCG
The DNA here is from genome assembly GCA_963678685.1 of Patella ulyssiponensis. Classification (NCBI taxonomy): domain Eukaryota; kingdom Metazoa; phylum Mollusca; class Gastropoda; family Patellidae; genus Patella; species Patella ulyssiponensis. The sequence continues at coordinate 8,054,924 of OY783228.1, read as the reverse complement.
ACGACAATATACGTCCACATGAAAATGTGGGCGTATAAAAATTGCTACCTCTAGAAGGTCCACAACCTTGGTATTACATGTACATACACGTACTTTTACACTTTTTGTGTAAGGGGAGAGGCCATGTTTTTCAGGAAGTATCGGTCTGATTTTCACGAAATTTGAACTCAAATGTCATTATGGCGTAACAGTGATATATCTTCTAATATATTCCTTTTTCATTATCTGAATCTTAGCTATCTGAAGCGGAATAAATATTTCTAATAATTCACATAGTGTTCTGGGATCAAGTGGCTAAGTGGGTAAGACGCTGGCTCGCTAGCCTGGAGGTTGGGTGTTCGATCCCTGCATTAGCCAAAAAAGTTCATCCAGATTTTTAGCCGTGGTTTCCCCTTATCAGTGATGCAGGTCAGAGGGCCTGACAAGGACAGCTGTCTAGACATCCGGATGGTACAAAAAACCGAGGTCCCGTGTACACATTGCAGTTGGAATTTGGTATAAGAGTAGGCAATAACGCCGCTGCCCAGGCAAAATTTCCCTGATAGCACACTGTATGGCGTATGCCCATCTTCATTAGCCCAGTTTAGCAGCAGAACAGTTGGACATTAAACCCCATTTCATTTCATTTAGTTTCAATTCATTTCACTTAGTGTTCTCAATTAAAAGCATTGCTTGGGGAATGAAAATGTCGGTCAACTAGCTTAAAGTAGCTAAGTATCTAACTCAATATCATCCAAAGTTTTCGTCATTGAAAACACAAGTTATTTGTCAATTTAAATCAACACTGATGTTCTGATCTTACTGGGAAATGGTGGGATTTTGATATCCAATATTTAAGAGAAAATGAACCCTTTACACAATTGTGGTCCAATGGTAAATTTACCATTGGACCACGAATTGTGTACCATAATGCATTTCAGCATTATTTGTAACAAGGGACTCAAGGAACGAGGGTAGCCATATTCTTATCTGGAGAACATGCGCAATAAATACAGAATACGTGTAAACTGGAATAACCAGACGCTATAGATTGCTATTCGATTAAGACTTCTGGCGTATTTCGACGAACATAAATGATTAGAAATTACAGTAAAAACAGAAATGATTGAATGTAAATCAGTTTATATACATTCATATTGTATTATTACATGTGTTGCGACCCATTTGTGTCAATCTCCAGGTCCCAAATATTAGCGATTTAGCTCCTTCAAACGTCGGTCAATTGATATTTCAATACAACAACATATATGTGTAAATTCTGAACGGAATGGAACCTTTTTTTTTGGAAAATGGGGTTAACGGTCCACTCAACACAAATTAGACCATTTAGGGACTAACATATGGTTTAATTTCATTCAAATAATTTGCTTGCGTGTAGGAGTCTTCAGCAGTGCACAGATACAGCACACACATGCTATCCATTCGGCCATTCAACCCCCCTGGACCAATATTCCTATTAGAGATTCATATTTCACAATATTACAGTTTACAAGTATATTTTCTGTCTTGTCTTCAGGTTTATCAGGTAGATTTTCGTTTTGCGTGTATTGCGGTCCTCCTGCACTTATTACTATAGTGCTAAAATCATGTTACGATAATAATACAATATATTTGGAATCAAGTTGAAGTTTATATATAAATCTATCCCCTTTATTGTTTGTGTGATATATAACTCAGAGTATTAATGTTAGGATTTTATGAAGTTTTATCCTTCCTGTAGAACATCGACAAACCATTAGGGAAATTAACGGTGACCGTGTTATCATGATGTGTCGTATATTCTAGCTCATTTAATTGTAGTTTTATGCAAATTGAAGTGGGACAAGTGGCTCCCTCTAGACAACGTGTAATTATCTAACAAATGTTATAAATCATCTGAAAATAAACCAACAGACGGAGAGGGAAACGAGCCATAAAATCCACTTGACACAAACTAGTTTGTTTCAGGAATGACATGGTCAAACTTGCTAGTGCGTATGAATCTTTTGCAGTAGGTGGAAACCGGAGGATCCAGAGAGAACCCATGAGTAGGGTGACCCATGAGTGCAATGTACCTTTAAGGAATGCTGGAGGTTGGATGGCCGAATGGTTAGCGTGTGCACATTGCATCAAAAGGTCTGTCATTGAGTAAACTGGCGTAGCTTCAATTGCCTGGTTGTATGTGACAAGGAGTAGGGTCACCTGTCCAACCTTGTGGGTTTTCTCTGGGTCCTCCCACTGCTAAAGACCCACACATTAGTGCCAAAATGATCTAGTTTGTGTTGAGTGGACGTTAAACCCCATTTCTCTCTCTTTAAGGAATGCATGGGTATGTTCCTGACGCAATGACCACTAGCTTTACAACATATAGATGCTGCAAGACTGGTCTGCTATTCCAGAATTTATAGCTATATGTACATGCTGGCCTGGAAGTAACAGTTTTAGAGGTACATGTACCTGCCAAATGTCAGGAATTTTCAACTTAGTGCTGGACATGTATTAATATAATATCATTAAAAAAGACAAATCAGTGCCTGACAAAATGACAAGGACCAGAGGTGTTGCGCCAGACAACGTCTGAATCTGTGCCTGACATTGTCAGTGACAGGTAGCTTATTTCCAGGCTTGGCCTCATGCATGTTATCCACATGTAATACGAAAGTTCTTTGGCTCTAAGTTATTTGTCAATTTTTGTGAAGATGAGTTTTTAATCAAGATTTGAAGATTCACAGAGAAGTCAGAAAAGGGGCTTAAATTCTTGGAATTCTTTACCCCATCACCTTAAAATAGCTCCATCTCTTGAAACTTTTAAAACAAAACTAAAAGATAGGTTGCCAGGCAACGAAACATACGCCCACAGCAGCTAAATCGTCCGGGCAGTCAACAAGGGTTGTCGCATATTTTTACTTTTTTCGGTAATGAAACATTTGTAATACACTAAAATCTGATGATAATTGGATGGTAAGTTTGGTCTCTATAGCATCACAAGATTTTTTGAAGTGATCAAGGGATATAACTCTGGCAGTCATTATTTGAAATCGCTGAAAATCAATAGACTTCTTCGTCTCATGACCGTATACACTGTGTATAAATTTAAAGTCAATCGGATATTAACTTTGGCCTCTAGAGTGGATGCCGGACCGCCGGCCAGACCGACGGACGGGGGCAACGACAATATACGACCACATTTCAATGTGGGCGTATAAAAACTCATCTATTTACCACCGCATTTTAGTTGGAGTGGATCAGGATTCGTGTGTAAATAGTGACCATAGAGTACATAGTACGTGCCTAAAGCACGTATTTGTGGATAAATTGGAGCTTTACAAATAAACATTATCATTATTATTAAGTGAATTCCATCTTTCAGCAGCGGTAACGGCAAATTGTGTGAAAACAGTAAATATTGATGACTAATAGTCGTAGTATGTCGCCGCCGTCTGCTGTCAAGTCTCGTAAAACTCATACATTGACTTGAACAGAAAGAATGTGAAAATATTGATTACCATAGTAACTGAATATTATCACCTGTTGCCGCGACAACGATATTAAACCTATTTTATATTAATAGTTAACTTTATCTATTAGATCACTGATACTCTATGTATTTGTATACATAAACTTGTATACAGTATCGGTATGCAACTGCATATGATTTTTTTTGCAATCGTTGGCAGACGACGTAAATGAAATGAAATGGGGTTTAACGTCCTACTGGTCTACTTCGAACTAGGCTAATGAAGACCGGTATACACCATACAGTATGCTATAAGGAAAATTTTGCCAGGACAGCAGCACTATGGCCGACTCTGAGTTCCAAGGTTTTATGACAAGGATAGCTCTCTAGTCATTTGGATGGAATGGAAAACCGAGGTCCCATATACACATTGGATCTCGGTTTTGATCCCATGGCAGTTGGATTTAATTAAAGTCCTCATTTTCTGCATAATGGTCTGAACTTTTGGCTGGGCCTACGGCACCTTTCTTATGTGCCTATTGGTTAATCCGGCACTGCGTTTAGTGGCTTACTTTTCTGCACCAATGGATGTCTCCCTCAGGATTTTCTAGTGCAGTTTCCGCAATGTCAGGGGACGTAGAACCCCATTTCATACCATTTCATTTTAATAACACAAGTTTTCTTCGCCAATTCAGTATTTTCTAGCGCAGTTTCCCCAATGTCAGGGGACGTAAAACCCCATTTCATTATAATAACAACATATATTATTATGTAGTAGAAAACTCTCCCTGGATGGTAGTTATGCTTGGAATGTAGTCTACAGATTACCTCATGGAGAGTATTTTAATGAATTTATCAGTGAAGTGATTTTATTATCTAGACTAAATAGAAGTTAGGTTCTGTGTACCAAGAAAACTTGTCACCTACAATAGGAGGGGTTGGACGCCTGATCGTATCATAAGGTCTGTCATTGAGTCAACTGGCATGGTTTCAATTCCCTGGTTGTAGGTGACAAGGAGAGAGAGAGAGAGAAATGGGGTTTAACGTCCACTCAACACAACCAGGTCATTTCGGGACTAACATTGTTTCAATTTTATTTCAATAATTCGCTTGCGCGTAGGGGTCTTTAGTCGTGGGAGGAAACCGGAGTGTCCGGAGGAAACCCACAAGGTTGAGAAGGCGCCTCTATCTTCATGCCACATACGCTCACACCAGGGCTCGAAACCACAGCCGCAAGCCAGAGGTGACCGGCCAGCTAGAGGTCGAAGCGTGGCACTCTACACCACTAGGCCATCCCAACCCCCCGTATGTGGCAAGGAGTAGGGTCTATGGGTCCTTCGGTTTCCTCCCACTGCTAAAGATCCTGACGTGCACATAAATTATTCAAATAAAATTGAACCATATGTTACTTTGTAGTTCTGAAATCACGTCCAGTGGATGCTAAACCCATTTTCTCTCTCTCATTTACATTAGTGTTGATTGTGTACCAAATGAGGACAGTGTCCTGGCAAAGTAATGCAGAAGGGGTCGCAGACAGCTACAGACAATTACCAATGTAACTCAGGTTTTATTTAAAGCGATAATTTCATATTTTCAAAGAAAGTCAAAACATAATTATTTCTATGTCTTTTGGGTAATAGGTTGTCAACTCACTATTATAGGGTTAGGGTTGGTGTATCTACCATGTGTTGTGTCAAATTATAAAGCCTGTCATTGAGTCAAATTGCGTAGTTCTATTGCCTGGTTGTACGAGACAAGGAGTAGGGTCGCCTCTCCAATATCGTGGTTTCCGGCAGTTTCCTCCCACTGCTAAAGACCCTGCGAGCAAGCAAATTAAATAAAATTGAACCATATTTAAGTCCCAAAATGACCTATTTTGTGTCGAGTTAACATTAAACCCCATTTCTCTCTCACCAACTATATTTATCTGTCATCCAATTGCTTTTAAGTTTATGATATATATGTCAATATTATTCTGCTTCACAAATTCTATTATAACAAGCTATATATTTAAATACTCCATATAGCTTTAATTACAGCAATTCTATGGAATTTTATCAAGTGTGAAATTATATACAGAACATAATTCTATAGAATACAATATATCTTTATTACTCTGTATTAAACTCGAAGTTGATATAAACAGACATCAAATGGGGTTTAATGTCCTACTTTAATTTCTGTTTCAGTTTCCCCGCTTTCCTCCCACTGCTAAAGACCCTTATGAGCAAGAGAATTATAGAAATAAAATTCAACCATATGTTAGTCCCAAATTAACCTACTGTCTGTTCCAGGTGATACTCCAACTCGAAAAATGCTTACCATGCCTTCATTTTTCAATTAAAATGGCTAAAACTTTGTGACATACCTGGAATTGACGTCCCTTTGATTTCTTCCCTTAGCCTAAATGACTAGAAGTCCGATAAAATCCAGTATTCTCTTGTAAATTTCACATATTTTGACATTGTCACTTTCTCAGAACATCAACATTACGAATGCGCGTGCGTTAAATGGGGCACATGCATTTCGCATTAGGGTAGTCAGGTACGTTACAAATTTGGTGCGTTCGGTTAGAAATGTGACACATGTCTAGTGAAGGAGAATTCGCGACAATAATACTTGTTAGGGTTTCACACTTTGAAGCTTGTGTGACTCGGACCCGTAGCCAGCTCATAAAATTTGGGGCTACGGAATGTTTGGGGGGGGGGGCTGCGGAATGTTTTGGAGGGGCTGAGCATGTGGTCGGCTAAGAACACTCCTAAGAAATCACTATTTTTGTCGAAATATTTGCGGGGGCTAACTCAATTTTTTTTTGGGGGGGGGGGCTAAACCCCCCGGTGTGACTGAAACAATATTGTTTTTGTTCAGATTGATATGGGTTTTTTTTCTGTTTCCACCTTGCTTATTTCGCACAAAAATTCTCATTGGATAATAATTTGGAGTGACTTAAAGATTAAAACTATTTTGAAAAGTCGGCACATGCCATAACCATGCGAACTCTCCGAAATAAGTAAATTGGTGTAAAAGGTTAGCCTAATTTAAAATTTGAATAAATATGTCTGGTAAAATGATTCCGAATTTTGTTTTCTGCGACTTTATAGCTCTGTTTAACTGGATATAATAGTGTAAAATTATCTTATTTTTAAGATGTTAGTGCATTAATAAAGAAACTGAGTTTGCCACTTGGAACTAAAGACAGGCATCCAATCGTAGCTATAAACAAATAGGACTACATCAGAATATCTGAACGTTTTAAGCTACGTTCTCGTATGTCTTGCAACCTCCTCCCACAATTTCATTGATAGCGGGTTAAAATTTACATGTAGCTTATATCGATATCAAAAAATTACAACCCTCGGACGGAGGGCGACTAAATATTCAAGTTAGTGGGACAAACAGCAGAGGCGGATTCAAGGGGGGAGGGGCGCACCCCCCCCCCTAATTTTCGACAGTGCCCTTTTTTACTACTGAAAGTGACTTTCAACTAGCTTTGTTGCTTGATTTTGAGGCTCTTTTTCTACGATTTCCGAACGTTTAGACGAAAATATCAGCCAAACAGCTCTTGAAATGGCTACAGATGCAAGGAAATGACGGATAATTTTCTTGGGGCCCCACCCCCCTCTCAGCGGCGTGCCCCTTCTCCGCGGTCAGTGCCCTCATTTTGCGGCGCCCCGCTTTTCAAAATTCCTAGATCCGCCCCTGAACAGCCGTGGTCTGGGATTCAGTAAATAACTCTTTCAAAGAGTTAAATTCTACTGGAACGAAACAACCAACTGCTAATCAAAGTAGGGTAAAATGACTTAAGCAAACCCAGCACCCCTTGCCCAGTTAGGCTCGTCCAGATTACTAGGCCAAACATGGCAGATTCAATTAGTAAAATGTAAACAAATAACGATTTTTCATAGGAGAAAGGACATAAAGCATGACCTGAACTTAGTTCTCATAGGACAAAAAGCAATGGGATGACCATTCCAGGTATTTCACGAAGTTTTGGCCATTTTAATTAAAATTTGAATAAATGACAAGCGATTTTCGAGTTGTAGTATTACCTGGAACAGACAGTAGTTTGTGTCGGGTGGATGTTACAACCCCATCTCTCTCTCTCTCTCTTCTACTTTTCTGCACCAACTGGGCTTATCATGAAGATTGATTATACAGTATGAGCTGAGGGACTTTTGCCACAACAGCAACATTTCTAACTTAGTTGTTCGGATATCATTTTACTTGTCTTCACAACACTAGGATCTGGAAGAGTTGTTATAGAACAGGCGTTCCAGATGATGTGAGGAATTAGTCAATGAAACAGTCTGTTATGGTGAATTCTTGCATTCATGTAGAAGAGGCCATCGAAAGAATAAAAATAACTAAACAAAACGAAATATAGATCTGTATTTGAAACTGATTGGGGTTCTGACAGTAATTCATAAATCCGACCTGTCAATCATTGTAAAGATATTGACCAATCAGAAAGCCCGATTATATTTAGCCTGCATAGTTCAAGTTTGGCTGCCATTTTTGTCCCACAAACAAACAAGGCCGTGCTTTGTGGGAAGTTTGTTATTTCTACATTTATCGCCGAAATGGTATTACGCTGCGCGTTGGGAACTTGTAACAAACATGGACGTACGTTACCTCGAACGCCCTCATGGTGCAAAAATTTATACTTTTTCAGAAATCAAAGAAACAATTAGAAGAGTGTTTGCGTTGTATCAAGGAATGCGGTCAGTTTATCCCACGACCGTTTTAACCCGGGCGGTTTCATCCGAAACTAATTTTTGATCGGGCTGCTTCATCTCGGACTGTTTCATCCCGGACTGTTTAGGCCCACTTATTGTTAAATAAACATGTCCTTTGTTATTTATTATTAAATAAACACTTAGTTGATTGTTATGGAATAGTAATAAAACATGTGGTGAGGGTTGAGTTGTAGTTATACATTTTTAAGTAAGAAGCCAGATAATTTTATTTAATAATATCATACATAACAATTAACAATTTGGGCACATTAAAGCCTGCATCGTAACAATTGTTTCCGTTTTGCCTCCAACTCCAATGAAAATATAAATTCAGAACAATGTCAGAAAATAAAGTTTATGTATAATTTACAGGACAATTTGACAATAGAAAATAATTTGGTCAAAAGAGTATTTTACACATATAATTTTTAGCGTAAATTAGTTGGAATGCGAGAAAGGAATTCCAGGGGGCGTGATCAGCTGTCCTCTGCACGTGATTGGAATAGTGTCATGTACAGGTGCAACGTCGTGTTTGACATTCAATTTAAATTTTATACCAATATTTTAGAGTCCGAAATCTACACATTTATCAACGGCAGTGTCATACACCTGTAGTACATTCAATTTAAAGCATGATTTGGGACGCATGCTTTTATTACAATATTACTAAGCGAAGTCCACGCCAATTCGAGTTGGAAACCTACAGCTAAAAAATGCGTCGATTTGTGCGAATTTTTAGTCCGACCGATGTCGAAGAAATTAATTATGATATTCACACGGATCAAAAAAGAACCATTTAATCGTGTTTGTGCACATGGATAATGTGTGAGTAGTGTGACGTGGAAAATTATAAATGACAGGTCAGTTACTAAAGTGACATTTCGAGGCCTGTCTGATTAAAGTTTATACTCTATACATGTATTTATTTATTTCTATTTATGTAAACTCCTTTTTTTTTTAAAACAATTATTAAAACCAAACTATACAGTTACTATTTGATGACAACATGCATGCGCGAAACAAACTGTCGGGTGCAGAGTCGCCATATTGAACCGCTGATGTTATTCAGCTTGTGGGACATAGTAACAGTATCTAAGGGGGCGGAGCTTAACTCCAAATCTCGGAATCATGAATTATAGAGAGAGGGAGAGAGAAAAGGGGTTTAACGTCCACTCGACACAAACTAGGTCATTTTGGGACTAACATATGGTTTCAATTTTATTTCAATAATCTACACACTCACCAGCAGGTCTGTCCTTCACAAGAAAAAAAACTAATCAGAATTTTATTATTTGGTGAAACAATAAATCAATAATGTACTGAGTAACGGTATAACGGTATATTTATAATAACAGTTGGTCAGGTTAATACAATAATTGATGGCTAGACTTCTTCACTCTTATGGAGAGAGAGAGGTCAACTTGTCTCAAACTATGTCATTTCGGGACTAACATACTGTTCATTTTATTTCAATCATTTGCTTGCGCGTAGGGGTCTTTAGCAGTGAGAGAGAGAGAGGCCCATTTGACACAAACTAGGTCATTTCGGGATTAAATGTGTTTGCACGTAGACGTAGGGGTCTTTAGCATTGGGAGGAAATTTGAATGCCTGGAAAAACCCAAAGAGAGAGGTCAACTTGCCAGAAACTTTGGGACTAACATGGCAACCTTTAATTCACTAACATGCTTGCACAAAGATTTTTAGCAGTGGGAGGAAACCCGATAGGTTCGGAAGGTGACCCTACTACTCGTCATTTGACTCAATGACAGACCATTTGATCTAAAGCATTGGACCACTCTACCCACCACCCCATATACCGTAATGACTTTTGTTGCTCGAGAGTTCATAAGGTTTTGGGGGGTTAGGATGGCCTTGTGGTCTAGAGTGCCGTGCTTCGACCTCTAGCTGGCCGGTCACCTCTGGCTTGCGGCTGGGGTTTCGATCCCTGGTGTGAGCGCCTTCTCAACCTCGTGGGTTTCCTCCGGGCACTCCGGTTTCCTCCTAGGCGCATGCGAACTATTGAAATATAATTAAACCATCTGTTAGTCCCGAAATGACCTGGTTTATGTCGAGTGGACGTTAAACCCCATTTCTCTCTCTCTCTCTCATACGTTTTTTTTTTCAAATTGAACAAGGTCTAAAAGGAATTAACAGTACTGATACAATAGCAATGATATCCTTCTTAGAACACCTTATATCACTTCCTCCAGTTAATATAAGTAGGAGAGTATACGCTACAAACCAAGTATTGTTTAGTTGATTTGGAGTTTCTGTATTAATGTTTAGTTTCAAACCATTTTGAGACAGTAAACCCAACTCATTATTATTAAACATGCATTGTGCAAGAGCAAAATCTGCCTATTGCAGGTCTTTCTTTAGGCCTGAAATGTTTTCTAAAGTATTAATTAGACATTAATTAACTGATCCAGGCCTTAATCAACTCTTGATGGCTTCAAATTTCTCTGATATTAAATAGATTAAAACGTTTCAGCGATACTTTGATTTAATCAAATATTGAGAAATGAGACGTAGCTTCAATCAACCAGGACCGTAGTTGGAATTATCGCACACGTCTGTCAAACCTTCAAAGGCTAATATCTTCACTTGCAATAGAGTAATTTGAATGAAATTTTCAAATTATTCATTTTACATTATCTACTTTCGAACTATTATAGCAAGAATGGCTAGTTCTTTATCTAAATCTTACATAATGTATCTTTAATCTAAACAAACGATTTTAAACTATGTGACAGTATGACAAGAAATCCAACAGCTTTCTATGATTCTCAGTGAATTTGAACAGTTTTCAAAAAGATAGGTTGCCAGGCAACGAAACATACGCCCACAGCAGCTAAATCGTCCGGGCAGTCAACAAGGGTTGTCGCATATTTTTACTTTTTTTGGTAATGAAACAACTCATTATGTAATTATCTGAAAATCATTAGAATTTGTTTGCTTTTTATAAAGTTTTGCCCCACGCTGTCAATTAGTATAGGAAACATTTAACATCATGGATTTAGCTGTTCTGTTATCAAAATTCATTGAAAATCAAAATACTTGTGCGTTTCAACACCTTAAACTCTGTGTATCAATCTGAAGTCAAACGGATGATAAGTTTGGCATCTGTAGCGTCACAAGGTTTTTTGAAGTGATCAAGGGAGATAACTCTGGAAGTAATTATTTGAAATCAATGAAAATCAGTAGGCTTCTTCGTCTCATGACCTTAAACAGTGTGTGTAAATTTAAAGTCAATCAGATATTAACTTTGGCCTCTAGAGCGTCCACAGGATTTTTTGATGTGATCAAGGGCCATAACTCTGGCAATAATTATCAGAGATCGCTGAAAATCAATAGGCTTCTTCGTCTCATAACCTTAAACACTGTGTATAAATTTAAAGTCAATCGGATATCAACTTTGGCCTCTAGAGCATCCACAAGATTTTTTGAAGTGATCAAGGGCCATAACTCTGGCACTAATTATCGGAAATCGCTGAAAATCAATAGGCTTCTTCGTCTTATAACCTTAAACACTGTGTATGAATTTGAAGTCAATCGGATATTAAATTTGGCCTCTAGATCGTTCACAAGATTTTTTGAAGTGATCAAGGGCCATAACTCTGGCACTAATTATCGGAAATCGCTGAAAATCAATACGCTTCTTCGTCTTATGACCTTAAACACTGTGTATAAATTTAAAGTCAATCGGATATTAACTTTGGCTTTTAGAGCGTCCACAAGATTTTTTGAAGTGATCAAGGGCCATAACTCTGGCACTAATTATCGGAAATCGCTGAAAATCAATAGGCTTCTTCGTCTTATGACCTTAAACACTGTGTATAAATTTAAAGTCAATCGGATATTAACTTTGGCTTTTAGAGCGTCCACAAGATTTTTTGAAGTGTTCAAGGGCCATAACTCTGGCACTAATTATCGGAAATCGCTGAAAATCAATAGGCTTCTTCGTCTTATGACCTTAAACACTGTGTATAAATTTAAAGTCAATCGGATATTAACTTTGGCTTTTAGAGCGTCCACAAGATTTTTTGAAGTGATCAAGGGCCATAACTCTGGCACTAATTATCGGAAATCGCTGAAAATCGATAGGCTTCTTCGTCTTATGACCGTAAACACTGTGTATAAATTTAAAGCCAATCGAATATTAACTTTGGCCTCTAGAGCGTCCACAAGATTTTTTGAAGTGATCAAGGGCCATAACTCTGGTAGTTATTATCGGAAATCGCTGAAAAACAATAGGCTTCTTCGTCTCATGACCTCAAACACTGTGTATAAATTTAAAGTCAATCGGATATTAACTTTAGCCTCTAGAGCGTCCACAAGCAATTGTGGACGCCGGACCGACGGACCGACGGACGGACGGACGGACGGACCGACGGACGGGGGCGACGACAATATACGACCACATTTCAATGTGGGCGTATAAAAATGGTTTGGAATTAAACATTAATACCTGAATAGTAGTGATTAGTTCAAATCTTTTGTCTTATAAAATCTGTCAACCGATGCTGCATGGGTTAAAAGTAGTATAACTCTGAAATGCCACCTAAGCCATGTTACTACCCGATCTGAGCTACCCCTATACAACAAATTTCATCCTAAAGGACAACCCTAGTGTAGCTGCTTACCCTGAACAGACAGACGACAGTCACAAATATTAGAACAGATTTACCAAACAACTTTTTGTAATCTCATACATGTAGAAGAAAATTAAAATTCAAAACAAACCATTATCGTTATCCTTAACACTCGTATCCACAGGGGCTTGACCGTTATTCTCAGCATGTACAGGGGTGCTAGCACTACCATTATTCTCCGCATGCATAGGCATAGCCATATTGAAATGTATGTACGCAACCAAAAAACGAAAATTGATGTATGAAATTATGAGAATACTGTGGATTGTTACTCCACGCTCGACTCAGTCAGTTTATCGTAATTATTTGTCAGCAATACCTTTATACACATACACATATATACATATTGATTTCAGCGGAGAAACTTTTCATAGATTTGAAACATCTGTTCACCTGTGAGAGAGAAGCCCGGGTGAAAACACATTGATTTTAACCAGTAAAACCTACATGTACAATCTATACAGAGCTATAGTTGTGAACAATTAACTGTGACGACTTAGTTTTTTTTTGCAAAACGAATGAGGTTTAGAGTTCTACTTTTCTGCACCGACCAGGGCTAATGAAGACGGGCATAAGCCATACAGTGTGCAATGAGAGAAATTTTGCCCAGGCAGCAGCACTACAGCTTACTCTTATATCCAATACCAGCTGCCAAGGGTTCTTCTATGTGCACGCCAATGTGTACACGGGACCTCGATTTTTCGTGCCATCAGCACGACTAGACAACTGTCCTTGTCAGCCCCCCCCAACCAGGCCAATAAAGAATGCCATGCAGTATGCAACATGCTACATGTGCATGCATGAGAGAAATTTTGCTTATCAGCAATGCTATGCTACAGCCTACTTTCATTTTGCTTTTCATTTGTAAAGGGATCTTTAACATGCAGCTATTGGTTGGTTGGCACAAGGCCTAATTTTTGATCCGATCCAAACAACTAGTCACTTTTCCTTGGCACTGGAAAGAGAAATAGGCTTTCACATCCACTCGAAGAAAGCAGGTTATTTCAGGATTAATATATGTTTCAAATGTATTTCAATAATTCGCTTGCACTAAAGGGGTCTTTAGCAGTGGGAAGAAACCGGAGAAAACACAGGAGTTGGACAGGCGACCGAACTCCTTGTCGCGTACAACAGAGGAATTGAATCCACATCAGTTGACTCAATTACAGACCTTATGATACAGTGCACATGCGCAAACCATTTGGCCATTCAACCCCTCCCAAGACACTCAACTTTGCAACTTCTGTGTACAGACGTTACAATAACCAAAGTAAGTATTGAAAATGTGCCAGAATGCAGAGAGAGAAATGCGATTTAAAGCTTGGTGCAGACGATCAACTTTTCGTCGCTTGTTGCTGCAATGGGCAACTACTGGCAACTCCGAGCAATTGGCAACTCGAGGTCTCCCGTGTGCGCTGACTGGCAACGAGAAGCAATTTCCACCAACATGTCTTCCATCTCCACGGATCATGTTAATGTTGTTAGCTGTTCCGCCGCCGCCATCTTGAAGTATCACATGACAGTAGAACGCTCGCTGATTAGACAGTTAACCAGTTGCTTGTTGCCTGTTGTCGCCTACCGCCGCAGACGAGCAATTTTGAAGCAACAGATGAACAATTGCTCGGCGACGAGCGATTTTCTGTTGTCGAATATCAAACATGTTTGATATTTGGCAACGAGAAGCAACTCGGAGCAACAGCAGGCAACTATTGTTGCCCGTTGGCGCAGACGAGCGATTTCACTGTTGCCTGAAAGTTGCTCGAAAAAGTTGCCCGTCTGCGCCTGGCTTAACATTCACACAACACCAACCAATAAATGACACACAAGTCCTTTAGTAAAGGGTGGGGGGGGGAATCCCTGAAAACCCTGAGAAAACCTACACGATCTAGATTTCATTTCATTTATTATACTTTTGATGGCCTACAACCAGTTGTAGTGGGAGGTCACATCAGGGGTCATACAAGCGGCATTAATGTACATGTACTAGATATGGATGGAGAGAAATGGGCTTTAACATCCACTTAAAGAAAGCAAGTTATTTGGGATCTAATATATGGTTCAATAATTTGCATGCACACATGAGTCGTTAGCAGTGAGAGGGAACTGGACAACCCTGAGAAAAATACACAGGGTTTGAGTCCTTGTCACATACAAGCTCGGAATCGATATGATCTGGGAATTGAAACCTACCCCTACTTGACTGTTCAGTCCCTTAAAAACCCTTACATTATATGGAATAATAGTTTATATTGCATTTTAGTTTGGGGATATTGTGCCTTTAGGTAGAGCATGCGTCATCAAAAGAGATGGTCCCGAATTGTCCTAGTTTGTGTTGAGTGGACGTTAAACCCCATTTCTCTCTCTCTCTCATCAAAAGAGATTGAAAACACATTACTTGACAGTTCTGCTACTCAAAACCCCTCACACTATATGGAATAATAGTGTATTCATGTATTTGCATTTTCGTCTGGGATATTGCGTTTTCAAAATCATCTCGTGTAGTGGATGTTTACGCCAAGACTGTTCGCTAATTTTGATTGATAAATGGCTTAATGTCCATTCTCACAGGGATTGGATGGCTGAATGGTTATCACGTGCACGCTGTATCATAAAGCCTGTCATTGAGTCAACTGGCGTGGGTTTGAATCCCAGATAATATGTGACAAGGAGAAGGGTCGCCTGTCCAACCTTGTGGGTTTTCTTTGAGTCCTCCGGTTTCCTGGCACTGCTAAAAACCCCTAAGCGCAAGCAAATTATTGGAATAAAATTTACACCATATGTTAATCCCGAAATGACCTAGTTTGTGTCAAGTGGATGTTAAACCCCATTTCTTTCTCTATGTGTCAATGTTGATGTTCATGCTTGTCTATTGGGCTGCTAATTAATGACAATGTGCCGGGTTGTCTTTCAACAGTATCATCATAAATCTTTTTTAACGAGAAACAAACTTCATAATTATCTATCTTTCCGAATTATGATCGTTTTACATTACACGTACACTATATTAAAGATTTTTACTCGACAAACGACAGTAGACATTACAGTTAGAATTGATATTGATTGTATTGTAACATTATATATAAGCTTTATATGTCATAAAATATACTCTCAGTTAATAATGTTTAGCATTATAACGACCATAATTTAACTGTAATGTTTAGTAAATGTATATATTAATTCTAATTTATCACAATTTTAATAGTAAAACAATACTTTAAGCTGCAGTGAGGGAGATACATGTAGGAGGCCAGTAATAATTTTCCTTTTATGGACTAAAAATCATTCTCTATAGAGTAATCTGCTTCATGCAGATAAAATTGTCTAAGTTTAATAGCAAAAATTGTCTAGTTTTGACCAAAAATTGTCTAGGTTTGATATAAAAAAAATCAAAGGACACTTGTTGCACTATTAAAGTTGCTATTGAATGTTATCCATAAAGTTATGTTAGTGTTATTGCAATGACATATGATATTAAACAGCATGCACATGCACACATGCTTTCGGTACAAAGGTCTATCGAAGGAAGGTATATATGCAATGCAGTATGAGGTAAACAAGCCTGGAATGTCAGACACAGATTCAGGCTTTGTCAGGCACTAAACCTCTGGTGCCTGTCATTTTGTTCGGCACTAATTTGTCTTTTTTAATGATATTATTTATTAATAGATGTCCGGCACTAAGTTGAAAATGTCAGGTAGTATTTCATTAGTGCCTGACATTTTGTCAGGTGCATCTAAAACCCTTATTTCCAGGCCTGGAGGTAAATTTTGCTCAGATAAATAATCTTAGGCAAGGGTTCAACTGCCAATGACCCCTTTATCTCCTAGTAGTGCATGGGTACTGTCAATGCAGTCACGATACGATATCTGTTGCGATTTGGGCACTACGATACAATTCATATCACGATTCCTAACCAGGTCAAAATTTACCAAGACATCAACAGGATAAAGAATCAATATTTTTAGTTCTGTTGATGTAGAAGAAATAAAACTTTTATATTACCATATTGATCTGGATCAGACTAGGGGTGCAAGTAGGGCTGTACCTAGCAGGGGTGCAAGTAGGGCTGTACCTAGCAGGGGTGCAAGGGGTACACTGCACCCCAAGAGAAATGCCCTCAACTCATCCCAAAAAATAGTTTTACAAACTTTCAATGATAAAATAATACACTTGATTATGATCACACAGTGATGCTCTTAAGTCACTGATCAGTCGGTCGGTTTTAAGGGCGCCAAAACGACAATTGGATCATTTGCCCTGATCCAAACTTACTAGAGGCTAAGGTTCCCCGCATCACTCTGCTGCACCCCCACTTTTAAAATCCTACATATGGCCCTAGATCAGACCCCCTATGTATATGAAAAGGGAGAGAGATTGAGAGAGAAAGGGAGAGACATTGAGAGAGAGAGAGAGAGA
The DNA here is from genome assembly GCA_963678685.1 of Patella ulyssiponensis. NCBI lineage: Eukaryota > Metazoa > Mollusca > Gastropoda > Patellidae > Patella > Patella ulyssiponensis. The sequence continues at coordinate 8,037,684 of OY783228.1, read as the reverse complement.
GAGAGAGAGAGAGAGAGAGAGAGAGAGAGAGAGAGAGAGATATTATTATTGCTGTAGTCTATGATGAATGGTAGAAAGAGACACCATGTGTTAAAAGATATCTCAACAAATAAAAACATCAAATCAACAAATATAACAGCTGTACCTTGAGCTTGTAAAAAATCCATGTCTTAAAGTTAATCTCTTCTCTAGGTCTTCATCTTCTTATAGACCATCTGATAACACTTATGTTGATGTATTTCGAGTGTTTATATATATTTTGTACATGTATGATTCGTTTATGTAATTATCACTTTTACACATATCTTTTTCTCTTTGCGCTTTTCTATTTCAAAATCACATCACATAAATGTATTCAATACTATCTCTATTATACATATCTCCTATAATCTATAAGATCCTGGTCAGTCAAATTTTGGTGAAAGTTGAGTTAGATCTGTATTTGAACTTTCAAGTGAATGGAACCGGAGGGGCCCAGCCGTTAGCGTCCACCTGACATTCTGCACACAACCCACTATCTACTTTACTTCGAGAATAGATCTCTGGCCTAAACGGCAGCCATATCAAACAATTAGTGTATGGGTCATTCCATGAGAGAGAGAGAAATGGGGTTTAACGTCCACTCGACACAAACTAGGTCATTTCGGGACTAACATATGATTCAATTTTATTTCAATAATTCGCTTGCGCGTAGGGGTCTTTAGCAGTGGGAGGAAACCGGAGTGCCCGGAGGAAACCCACGAGGTTGAGAAGGCGCCCCTATCTCCATGCCACATACGCTCACACCAGGGATCGAAACCACCGCCGCAAGCCAGCGGTGACCAGCCAGCTAGAGGCCGAAGCGCGGCACTCTAGACCACTAGGCCATCCCAACCCCCCGTCATTTCATGAAGTTGGCACCTAAACACATAATAAAAAGAGGGGAGCAAATCAAAGTTCAGGAGCATGAAAATGTCACACTTTTGGTGCATGTCAAACTGCAAAAAACGCATTTGACACGTCTTTTTTTCAAGTGAATTCTTTTAATTTCACAAAATGACATTTAAATATTATCTTTACATCAAATCCCCAAAATAATTATCAACAATTCATTTATTGAATTCTATTTCTTGAGTGTTTTATCCTCACATTAATTATCGTTGGAATGACCCATATTGTGTTTTAAGGTGGTCGTACTCCGGTTAAAATTTAATAAACACAAAGAGACTAATTAAACCTTTTCCATTCTGTCTAACGAAAGCAGAGGACATACTTCTGTAAATTCAAGAGATTGGAGAGGCGACCCTACTCCTTGTCACATACAATTGGGGATTCGAAACCACACCAGTTGACTCAATGACAGGCTTTATGATACATCACGCACATGCTCACCTTTCGGCTATCGAACCTCCCGTCTATCACTATCAACAGAAATAAAATGGGGTTTAATGTCCTACTGTTCTGCTTCGACTGAGATAATGAAGATGGGCATATGTCATACAGTGTGCTATGAGTGAAGTTTTGCCCGGACAGCTGAGCTACGACCTACTCTTATATCGAATTCCAAGTGCCATAATACCTCAGGTTTTCTTCCTATTCAAACTACCAGCAGGCAGCTGTCCTTGTCAGGCCCTTCGACGAAAAGAGGTGCTGGCTTGTTTACATACATGTACAACTACGTTGTCTATCGAGAATAAGGATGGGGGTGGGGTGGTGGTGTTCTTGAGTCAACTGGTGTCGTTTCGATTCTCCAGTTGTACGTGACAAGGAGTAGTGTCGCCTGTCCAACCTCATATTTTTTCTCCAGGCCCTTTGGTTTCCACCCACTGCTAAAGACCCTTACGCGGAAGCAATTATTGAAATAAAATTGAACCATGTTGGTCCCGAAATGACCTAGTTTGTGTTGAATGGAATTAAACTCCATTTCTCTCTCACTTTGTCAAGAATGTGGATTGTAAAAACAGAACAGAACTGAATCCTTATTTTGGAGTGATATTCTTTTTAGAAATTCAAAATTCACAATGTTATTATTTTCAAAGAAGAGAGAGAGAGAGAGAGAGAGAGAAATGGGGTTTAACGTCCACTCAACACAACCAGGTCATTTCGGGACTAACATATGGTTTCAATTTTATTTCAATAATTCGCTTGCGCGAAGGGGTCTTTAGCCGTGGGAGGAAACCGGAGTGCCCGGAGGAAACCCACGAGGTTGAGAAGGCGCCCCTATCTCCATGCCACATACGCTCACACCAGGGCTCGAAACCACAGCCGCAAGCCAGAGGTGACCGGCCAGCTAGAGGTCAAAGCGCGGCACTCTAGACCACTAGGCCATCCCAACCCCCCTATTTTCAAAGGATAAAAACATTCCCCCAATAATGATCAGACACTTTAAAGATATCCTGCTTTTCAATCAGGGACTTAATGTAATCAAAACTTTTCATTTAACATTTGATCAGTAACTCCATCATATAACACACCATATTATAGTGCAGGGAGACAACACTACACACAAAACAAGACCAGAAATATTATATAATACACACTATAAATGTTTACTAGGAGGACCGCAATAAACACAAAACAAAGCTGATAGTATACACTAAAGACCTCTATCAGAAAGTCCAGGAAGACTGCACTACACACAACACAAAACTGATAATATACACTAAAGACCTAAATTAGAAAGTCAAAGAGGAGTGCAGTACACACAAAACCGATAATACAGGATAATACACAATATAGACCTATACTAGAAAGTGCAGGCAGACTGCACTACACACAACACAAACCCGATAATATCAGATAATATGCTGTATTCGTTACTCCTCGGTTTTATGGAAAATACGACTAACGAATTGGTAAATAACGTTCGTTACTACAAAAACTGGCTCGGAAGTCGTGATTTCTACTGGAGAACTGGGGTAGCTAAAACTATATTGAGTTCACGACATATGACGTAACAAGATGGCAGCCAAAGTCACAAAGTTGAAAGTTTTGAACCGTGATTATACTATTTTTGTCATTATATGTTTCTTGTGGACGTGCATATCGATCTGAATATGTAATTTATAGAATTTTACATACTGGCATATATTTTCTGAACAATGACAAGAAGCACATTAAACAGAAAAGAAGAAAAATATCTGGCTTTCCATTTAGTACTAACTCGTTGACTTGTTATTGTACCGTACAGCGGTTCAGGTTTTAGGACAGTGCAGTCTATAGCATTATCAATCAACAAAAATGTTCCAGTAACTGCGGTTTAACGGCCACTTCGCACAAACTACGGTAGGTCTTTTCGGGATTAACGTCCTATGTAGTTTCTTTGAATTTAAAATGTCTACTTACCGTAACAATTAATTAGGCATATGCTAAGCTAATTGACCGTGCCACTCATCGACAATAGACTTTATCTATTTTTTTACGTTTTTATGTACGATAAATTGTTCTTAGGTTGATTATTTAACATTTAATTTATAATAAAACTAAACCCATATAGACCAATAACGGTATACATGTACACATCATGTATATAGATATTTCCAAGTTTGAATTCAAATGGATTTAAAAGAGGGCAATCAACCGATTACACTGGCTTATTTATATCGATTACATTGGATGCCGAACGATAATAAATTTTCAATTCACCATATCTTTGTGAATACTGGGTCGAACTGAAACGTCTTTGGACTGATATTCCTTTTAGTGAATTTAATTTCACAAATGGTTATCGGGGGATTTAATAATCCTTGAAGTGATAATGACAGCCATGTTGATTTTCCCACTTTAGCAACCGAACACGTCAAGTGTGATATTTACTATTTCCTTGTGGGAAACACCATAGTTTCAAGCGGTAACGAATATAGCAATACTATAGGACTGCACTACACACAACACAAAAATGATAATATACACTAAAGACCAGGGTTCTTAATCCATTTTGAAATGAACCGGCCAAGGGTAAGCCTAACGGATAGTCGTATTTTCAACAACAGACATGTTGGTTTATGCATACTTTATTCACGTTAATAATTGCATAACGTATTCCGAATAATAATAGCTTAAACTTCGAATAAACAAAACCTTTGTTGTAATTGCATACCTGTATTCATACATCGATAATAATATCGAAATTTATAGTCAAATTTCAGCAACTTGCATAATGCATATTCCTACTTTCGCTTTCATCCAACCAAACGGAAGTTATAATTTAGTAAAAAGAAAAACTACCAGCAAATATAAATACGTTTTTTTACAATTGTATTATTGTGATCATTTGTCAATATATAAAAATAAAAAGAATGTAAGCACATATCAATAATAACAAATTAGCACAAATTAGTTTCTGTGTATAGTCGGAACTCGGAAATATGCCGACGTGCGAAAAGTCACGTAGGCAATTGTCATGATAGGCTATTACTTGACATAATAATTATATACGGGTCAGTAGGTTATTACCAGATTTTTACTCAACGCTAACATAATAATAATAATTATTAATATACGAGATCAGTAGGTTATTACGTGACTTAAAAAAGAAGACTAAATTAATAACTTACGAGACAAAACAATTTCTGTGTAATTTTGTCAAACGAAAGCCATTTGAAAGTAGTTAACCATTCGGAATTAAAATATCTCCCGGACTTCGACTTTGGTTGACCTATATTGGACGTGGGAGTTTCTCCGACATTTGGAACTTCCAATGACGACGTGCATGCTTGAAGTTCAAGGTCAATGCCGCCATCACTATCGTCGGCTAAAACTCGTTTACGTTTTCTATTGTCATTCTGTGAGGTGTTCAAGTACTTCAACATTGTGTTAGATAGAAATGAATGAACCGACATTGGATTATATACATTCTTTTACTTGATTGACTCAACTAATTAAGTTGTTTATTTAGGAAATGAGCCGATACGGATTGAAGCTGAAGGTATTCATATTGTATTGACTGATTCTTTGATGGGTTTCTTAATCGACGAGTAATAATTAACTCTTTGTTATCGGCCGAAAGTTGATTGATTAATGATACCATAGTGGCCGGTTCATTGTTTTACAAACCGGCTAGATTAAAGATCAATCGGCTAAAGCCGACAAAAAACAGCCAATTAAGATCCCTGCTAAAGACCTATATTAGAAAGTCCAAGAGCACTACTCACAAAACCGGTAATACGGGATAATGCACAATATAGACCTATACTAGAAGTCCAGGAGGAGCGCACTACACACAACACAAAACCGACAAGAAAAACCTGCGGACAAGACAAACAACACAGGCATTGCAAGAAACAAATATTAAATTTTACATACTGGCATATATTTTCTGAACAATGACAAGAAACACATTAAACAGAAAAGAAGAAAAATATCTGGCTTTCCATTTAGTACTAACTCGTTGACTTGTTATTGTACCGTACAGCGGTTCAGGTTTTAGGACGGTGCAGTCTATAGCATTATCAATCAACAAAAATGTTCCAGTAACTGCGGTTTAACGGCCACTTCGCACAAACTACGGTAGGTCTTTTCGGGATTAACGTCCTATGTAGTTTCTTTGAATTTAAAATGTCTACTTACCGTAACAATTAATTAGGCATATGCTAAGCTAATTGACCGTGCCACTCATCGACAATAGACTTTATCTATTTTTTTACGTTTTTATGTACGATAAATTGTTCTTAGGTTGATTATTTAACATTTAATTTATAATAAAACTAAACCCATATAGACCAATAACGGTATACATGTACACATCATGTATATAGATATTTCCAAGTTTGAATTCAAATGGATTTAAAAGAGGGCAATCAACCGATTACACTGGCTTATTTATATCGATTACATTGGATGCCGAACGATAATAAATTTTCAATTCACCATATCTTTGTGAATACTGGGTCGAACTGAAACGTCTTTGGACTGATATTCCTTTTAGTGAATTTAATTTCACAAATGGTTATCGGGGGATTTAATAATCCTTGAAGTGATAATGACAGCCATGTTGATTTTCCCACTTTAGCAACCGAACACGTCAAGTGTGATATTTACTATTTCCTCGTGGGAAACACCATAGTTTCAAGCGGTAACGAATATAGCAATACTATAGGACTGCACTACACACAACACAAAAATGATAATATACACTAAAGACCTATATTAGAAAGTCCAAGAGCACTACTCACAAAACCGGTAATACGGGATAATGCACAATATAGACCTATACTAGAAGTCCAGGAGGAGCGCACTACACACAACACAAAACCGACAAGAAAAACCTGCGGACAAGACAAACAACACAGGCATTGCAAGGGGGTCCAGTCGTAAGCATCCGCTAAGCTGTATACATGTATATACCACACTATAAACCTATATAATACCATATTAATGTTGTTAGCAGTCTCAAACACAATATCATTCAGTTGTCATTTTTTGTTCGATAAAGATGGGAGACCCCACATCAAAACGTCGCTGAAATAAACTGTTAAAGTAACTTGTATTCCATATAATAACTGTGTCGTGTGTTATTCACTTGACTGCTGCCACAAACTATGCCTTATTTTTCATAGGATCCTTTATCAAATCTCAACACACTATGACAGGAATGTACGTCTCCTCTCAAACCACAATCTAATTTACAATAACAAGAGATTATTAGTCAACTGATCCAGGAGACATGATTTGAATAAAAGCCTAGATATTTATTTAAACCATACACATCTTTAAGTTATAAGTTGACCTCTCAAACTCAACTCGAGTTTTCTACCCAGCCTGTTCGGTAGATATGGAGACAGTTAAAGTCGAGGTCTCAAACTGAAGTCAAGTTTTCTACCCAGTCTGTTCGTTCGGTGGATAAGGAAATTAAATGAAATGGGGTTTAACATCCTACAATTCTGCTCTTCAAACTCAAGTTTTCCACCCAGTCAGTTCGTTCAGTGGATAAGGAAATGAATTTAAATGAAATGAAATGAGGTTTAACGTCCGACTGTTCTGCTCTTCAACTCTTCAAGTTTTCTACCCAGTCAGTTCGGTGGATAAGGAAATGAAATTTAAATGAAATGAAATGAGGTTTAACGTGCTACTATTCTACTCCTAAACTGGGCTGATGCAGACAGGGGTGGAGATGGATATAATTCTAATTTGAATTCTAACCAGTTTAGCCTACTACAACTTCTAATTCTTAAACTAAAAATTCTACTCTTGTCAATTTTTAACTACCTTTTACCCCCAGTCAAATAGATTCACATGACATGAAAGATACATTATGGGAGATTAGATAAAGAGCTGACAGTTCTCACTATAATAGTTAGAAAACAGATAATGTAAAGGGAATTTGCTGAAAATTTCGGCCAAATTGATAAACTCTGAACCGAGATATTAGCTTTCAAATTTTAAGCCTTGCCTCGATCATCATTACTGAAGTTGGTATGATAAAAAACATAGTCTCAATTATCTATTTTTTCATTTAATCACGAATGCACATTGAGCAGCAGATTGGATTCAAATCCACTGAAAATCAGACACCTAATGATGACACCAAGAGTTGATTATGGTTTGGATAAGTTAATTAATGTCTATTCAATAGTTTTTATAACATTTCTGGCCTAAAGAAAGACCTGCAATAGGCAGATTTACATTGTAGTTTTTTCATAACGTTCATGTAGGTTTAATCTTCAATATATTTTTAAAGTATAATCTGTACTAATTCTGTACTTTACCTCTTTAACTCAAATTCCGTCTATGCTCTTTGATCGGCACAAATTCAGACTTTATCACACACAATCCATGTTGTGTCAGTCATTGTTACAACTTGCTGTTATTTATATTTTTAAAACATGTTCGATATGAAAGTTAGAAATATCAGATTCGTTAGCGTGTGTCAGTTTATTTGTAAGGTGCAGTAATGTCAGCTGTTCTTACAGTCATCTAATAATACAGATCAAATCACAGCTGGCTGCTTTTTATCTATTAATAATACTTGTGTCACGAAGCAAAGCGACATACAAGATCACTTAAGCCTGGGGGAATCACACAAAATGCAAACCTAATCTCTCAAAACTTTACTACACTACACTAGGATCTGGAAGAGTTGTTATATAACCAGTGTTCCGGGTGATGTGTGGAATCAGCCAATGAAACAATTGTCAGTTTGTTGCAACAGGTTGTTGGCGTGCTCTGCACAGAACTATGGGTAAACCCCTAGAAATGTCAAAGCCGATTAATCAATGTCTGATGTCATTGGGGCAAAAGCCGCTCGTATGATCCCTTCTGCGACCTCCGAGTACATCTGGTTAGATGTTCATGTAGTGTAGAGGTCTTCGAAAGTATAAAAAAAAAGAAACGAAATATAGATCTGTATTCTAATCAGATTCGTGGCAATTTAGGAGGGACGAAAATGAGAGAGAGAGAGAGAGAGAGAGAGAGAGAGAGAGAGAGAGAGAGAGAGAGAGAGAGAGAGAGAGAGAGAGAGTTAAACATCCATTCAACACTAGGTCATTTCGAGACTAGCATATGGTTCAATTTCATTTCAATAATTAGCTGTGTCTGGAAACAAGAGGACCCAGACAACTCGGGAATGGAAACCACGGCAATTACTCAATGAAAGACTTTACCATACAGCGCACATATGCTAATCATTCTCCCCCTCCCCCCCTCCAACAACAGAACACAGTGCTGACAAAATAAACAGTGTCGCAAGAAAAGTATAACAGAACATGCGGTTCCATGTGTTTCTGGAAATGGAACAGAAAATGTGTTTCTGGGAATGACAAGACACTAAACACTCTTACCGTTCATCTGTTCAATTGTAAAGATGCATAATTTGATTTCATATCCTTGTATCATAAATTTATACAGGATCAAAAAACAATGAAAATGTGTGGCAGGAAAGTATGAAAGAAATATGTTCCATGTGCTTGGGATTCTTCCACCAAAATCAAAGAGATTTCGCTCCATCAATTGCCTAGGGATCAACAGATATATAATAGCGAGAAAGAACGAAGACAGAAATAGGGAGAAAGGTTCATTTGACACAAAATGGGATCTGTGCTTTAATCAGATAGGGGTTTTTTTCACCAACATCGAAGAGATTTAGCTCCATTATTTGTCTCGAGATCCATAGATACATAATAACCAAAGACAGAAATGGGGATTAAGGTCCATTTGACAAAAGATAGGTCATTTCAATTCAATTTCATTTTAAAAATTCACTTGTGCATAGGAGTGTTTTGCAATGCAAGGAAATCTCAATAAAACTCCACAAGGTTGGACAGATGACCCTACAATTGGTCATGTACAAGCATGGAATCAAAACCACACCGCTTGATTAAACATACATTATGCAAGAGCTAAATCTGCCTATAAACACACATTATGCAAGAGCTAAATCTGCCTATTTGCAGGTCTTTCTTTACTTTAGGCCTGAAATGTTATCTAAATTATTAATTACATATTTTTATTAACAACAAGAACATAATCAACTCTCGATGGCATCAGATATTTGCGATATCAATAAAATTAGAAAGGTTCGCCATTTAAAAATTTAATTTAAAAATGGGAAAGCGAGGCTAAGTCGCAAATATACCAGTTGGCACTATGCACACATGTTGTAAAAACCAATAAACAGTGATAAATTGGCTCAGAATGAAGTAATTTGAATGACATTTTCTTTTTTTTGAATTATTATAGCAAGAATGACCAAATCTTTATTTAACTCTTAACTAATGTTATCTTGAAAAGTTTAAATGAGAGGGGGCGTGACTATAAACAGAATAAAGATTATATACATGTACATTACAATCAACTGATTCCCACGGGGGCCACGTACACAGAATTCCTTCAGCTATTTTGCTAATTAGAGTCAATGTTATCATACATTCCGTCAAACATCACTTATGTTGTCTGCTAGCCTACAGGTGAGGAGAGGTGGTGCAGAGAGATAATAAATATGACATGTACACATAGAGCAGGTGTTATAATGTAGGATGTAATGATGTGTGAGTGACATGATCAATAAAGAACTTATATTATATACATGTACCTGTAGGTGTGTATCTGTTTAACACATTGGTCAAAGGAGTGACAGAGAGAGGAGTGTGAGAGAGTGAGAGAGAAAGCGAGATGGGGTTTTTAATGTCCACTCAACACAAACTAGGTCATTTTAGGACTAGTGCATGCTTCAATTCTATTTCAATAATTCACTTGTGATTAGGGGTCTTTAGCAGTGGGAGGAAACGGGACGACCCAGGGAAAACCCACGAGGTTGGACAGGCAGCCCTACTCCTTGTCGCCATGCCAGTTGACTCAATGACGGACCTTATGATACAGCGCACACAAGTGTTCTACACAAAACAATTACTGTATTTTCAATTGGAGCTATGTTACTACAAGGATTCGCTCGTCGTTTTCAAGCACAATACAATACTGATATCAGTCGTTGTTTTTTGTATTTCAGAGGAGAGCCAAAAAAGTCTCCACACAATCATCAAATTGAAAAAAATGGCTCTCCTGAAAGGTTCTCCTAGTTTCGATAAGAGGAATGCTTTAGAAATTAAGGAGAGTGATTTAGAAATTAAGGAGAGTGATCTGATATTAAGGAGAGTGATTGGTAGATAAATGTTAATAAACCCCCAATGACTTTGTAAAGGAGAGTGATTTTCAATTTTAAGGGGAGGGATAAAAAAACTCCCCTCGGTCGACATTCAGGTGAGCTGTAGGTACTCGAGAGCGATCACTTGCCTTAAAAAAAGATAGGTTGCCAGACAACGAAACATACACCCACAGCAGCTAAATCTTACGGGCAGTCAACAAGGGTTGTCGCATATTTTTACTTTTTTTGGTAATGAAACATTTGTAATACACTAAAATCTGATTAAGAGTAACAACTCATTATGTAATTATCTGAAAATCATTAGAATTTGTTTGCTTTTTACAAAGTTTTGCCCCACGCTAACAATTAGTATAGGAAACATTTAACATCATGGATTTAGCTGTTCAGTTATCAAAATTCATTGAAAATCAAAATACTTGTTCGTTTCAACACCTTAAACTCTGTGTATCAATCTGAAGTCAATCAATCGGATGATAAGTTTGGCATCTATAGCGTCACAAGGTTTTTTGAAGTGATCAAGGGAGATAACTCTGGGAGTAATTATTTGAAATTGCTGAAAATCAGTAGGCTTCTTCGTCTCATGACCTTAAACAGTGTGTGTAAATTTAAAGTCAATCGGATATTAACTTTGGCATCTAGAGCCTCCACAGGATTTTTTGATGTGATCAAGGGCCATAACTCTGGCAATAATTATCAGAGATTGCTGAAAATCAATAGACTTCTTCGTCCCATGACTTTAAACACTGCGTATAAATTTAAAGTCAATCAGATATTAACTTTGGCCTCTAGAGCATCCACAAGATTTTTTGAAGTGATCAAGGGCCATAACTCTGGCACTAATTATCGGAAATCGCTGAAAATCAATAGGCTTCTTCGTCATATGACCTTAAACACTGTGTATAAGTTTAAAGTCAATCGGGTATTAACTTTGGCCTCTAGAGCATCCACAAGATTTTTTGAAGTGATCAAGGGCCATAACTCTGGCATTAATTATCGGAAATTGCTGAATATCAATAGGATTCTTCGTCTTATGACCTTAAACACTGTGTATAAATTTAAAGTCAATCGGATTTCAATTTTGGCTTTTAGAGCGTCCACAAGATTTTTTGAAGTGATCAAGGGCCATAACTCTGGCACTAATTATCTGAAATCGCTGAAAATCAATAGGCTTCTTCGTCATATGACCTTAAACACTGTGTATAAATTTAAAGTCAATCGGGTATTAACTTTGGCCTCTAGAGCATCCACAAGATTTTTTGAAGTGATCAAGGGCCATAACTCTGGCACTAATTATCGGAAATTGCTGAAAATCTATAGGCTTCTTCGTGTTATAACCTTAAAAACTGTGTACAAATTTAAAGTCAATCGGATTTCAATTTTGGCTTTTAGAGCGTCCACAAGATTTTTTGAAGTGATCAAGGGCCATAACTCTGGCACTAATTATCGGAAATCACTGAAAATCAATAGACTTCTTCGTCTTATGACCTTAAACACTGTGTATGAATTTAAAGTCAATCGGATATTAACTTTGGCTTTTAGAGCGTCCACAAGATTTTTTGAAGTGATCAAGGGCCATAACTCTGGCAATAATTATCGGAAATCACTGAAAATCAATAGGCTTCTTTGTCTTATGACCTTAAACACTGTGTATAAATTTAAAGCCAATCGGATATTAACTTTGGCCTCTAGAGCGTCCACAAGATTTTTTGAAGTGATCAAGGGCCATAACTCTGGTAGTTATTATCGGAAATCTGAAAAACAATAGGCTTCTTCGTCTCATGATCTTAAACACTGTGTATAAATTTAAAGTCAATCGGATATTAACTTTAGCCACTAGAGCGTTCACAAGCAATTGTGGACGCCGGACCGACAGACCGACGGACGGACAGACGGGGGCGACGACAATATACGACCACATTTCAATGTGGGCGTATAAAAATGACTGTGATATACATGTACATACAGTCAGAAAGAATAAAATATATCAAAACATTAGTGAAAACATTTAACTACTGAGAACAGCTGACCTTTGATAAATGTATAATATACATGTAATATTCCATTTAAAGTAATACATTACCCTTATAAATAAATAATATATTAATAAGTTGCATTAAGGCAATGACACAATATATAATGACAAATTAATCCATTAGTGAAGTCATACAAATATTGCATTGAAAGACCGTGTTCCTAATCCAACTGAACAAATAATCCCAAATATTGTATCAAAAGACAGTTCTCCTAATCCTCTAGAACATATTACAGCCACAAATACTGTATTGAAAGACCATATACTGTACAATCAAAAATACTGTATTAAAAGATAGCTTTCCTAATCCAACAGAACAAATAACTACCAACATTGTATTAAAAGAGAGAGAGAGAGAAATAGGATTTAAAGTCCACTCGACACAAACTAGGTCATTTTGGCACTAACATACAATGTATGGTTTTAATTTTATTTCAATAATTCGCTTGCGTGTAGGGGTCTTTAGTAGTGGGAGGAAACTGGAGTGCCCGGAGGAAACCCATGAGGTTGAGAAGGTGCCCCTATCTCCATGCCACATACGCTCACACCAGGGATCGAAACCACAGCCGCAAGGTTTCGATCCCTGGTGTGAGCGTATGTGGCATGGAGATAGGGGCGCCTTCTCAACCTCATGGGTTTCCTCCGGGCACTCCAGTTTCCTCCCACTGCTAAAGACCCCTACGCGCAAGCGAATTATTGAAATAAAATTAAAACCATTTGTTAGTCCCAAAATGATCTAGTTTGGGTCGAGTGGACGTTAAACCCCATTTGTCTCTCTCTTTCGCATTCTAAATCCAACAGATCATGCTCTGTATAACCACAAACATTGTATTAAAAGACATCATTCCAAATCCAACAAATCGAATAATCACAATTAAAACGTTACTGAAAAACAGCGTTTGTAATCCAACAGAAAAAGCAACAAACAAATATTTTACTGAAAGACAACGTTCCCAATCCAACAGAACATATTAGAAACACAAATAATAAATTCAGGCTTTAAAATTTATAGATAAAAACATATCAGTGTTCAACACTGTGAGAGACTATTTTTTAAATTTTAATCCATTAGACACGGTAACACACTCTAATTTGAATTCCTCGCAGAAATATTGGCAGTAAAACCTGTAATCAATCCTTTAGTGAGTCTTGTAGATTATAACGCACATATAAAAACTAACAAATGGCATCATATTTACTTCCCCAGCCAAATCAAAGTCGACCTAGAGAGACTGACTGTTGCTCGGCAATTGTCCTCCCTTATTGAATTCAAACACTGACAGTCAGCTGGCAGTGAAGTTCGTATTTCATCTTCGATAAAAGTATTATTCCAATTTTCTATTTTCTCCTCTATCATGCCATGACAGAGATCGTAAATTTACCCGAGAGACGAATAATTATAGGAATGCTTCTGCTGAAGAATGGAGGCAAATGTCTCTACCAATTACCCATGGATTAATTCTGAACCAATAAATTATCTTAAATTTGTATGTATATTTGGAAACTGAATAACTAAAAAAAGTAAAATTTATTTTTGGAACATGTTAAAGATACATTTAGCAAGTAATAAATCTTCCTATTGGCAGGGCTGTGTGTGTGTGTGGATGGCTGAAAATGGTTAGCACATGTGCACCGTATCATAAAGTCTGTCATTGAGTCAACTGGCATGGTTTCGAATCCCCAGTTGTACATGACAAGGAGTAGGGTCATCTTACAACCTCGTAGGTTTTCTCCAGGTAATCTGGTTTCCTCGAACTGCTAAAGACCCCTACGCACAAGCGAATTATTGAAATAAAATCAAACCATATGTTAGCCCCGAAATGACCTAGTTTGTGTCGAGTGGACGTTAAACCCCATTTCTCTCTCTCTCTCTATCATCAAGGTGCCAATTAAGTAGAGATAAATGATCTTTGAATAATTTTCATGTTTTCTGTATAAGGGAGATGATAACGATTAAGAAAATACTGGAGATAAAAATGTTCTAACACGCCAGCAATATTTAAAACATTGATAAAACTCTTTATACTAATTTATTTTATCTACATGTATGAAATTGTAGAGTTTATGTACCGGTACCTAACAGTTTTAACTTGAGATACAGCCAATTATTCTATATTGGTATTTTATCTGATATATTCTTTGAGAAGCATTTAACAATAGATCTATGATTGATATAATACTAGAACACTTATATTGTATTATGGATACAATCACTTGGTTTATTGTACTGCAACGTTTCAACAAGTTTTCAAAAGTCATTTTCAAGCAAATACCCAATGTACAAATGAGACATATCATAGATGAAATATATATACAATCAACAATGTCATTAATTAATGAGCTGTATAGACAGGTGCCAGAGATTATAATGTTATTGTCTCTGCATCTCATTAAAAAAGTAACACTGTTGCTCGCACCTATACGTTTCACTTCACATATATGCCTATTTGGTTCATAATAAGTGTTCTAGTATTATATTTTATCTGATCTTATCATTTTCTGTTGGAATTCTGTATAAAAGTAGGCTGTAGAACCACTAACTGGGCAAAATATCCCTCATAGCACACTGTATGATGTATGCCTGTCTTCATTAGCCCAGTCTTCTAGCTAGCACAGTCCTGTTAGGGCATTGGGGGGGGGGGACTTACATTATGTAGCAAGCACACTCTGTTCGGGCATAAAGGGGCACTTCACCCTGTAGCTAGCACACGCTGTTAGGTCATAATGGGACACTTAAGAAATGTAGCTAGCACACTCTGTTAGGGCATAAGGAGAGTCCTATAGCTAGCATACTATTAGGGCACTTGAGTCATGTAGCTAACACACATTACCAGGGCATAATGGGGCACTTGAGTCATGTAGCTAACACACACTGTCAGGGCATAATGGGGCACTTGAGTCATGTAGCTAACACACACTGTCAGGGAATAATGGGGCACTATCTACAATCTATCATGATGCTATATAAAATCTACATGTACAATAAATGGAAATCAATAGCAACATAAGTAGCCTTGTAATCCATTATAATATAGAGAAAATTCTGGGGGAGTTTTATCCATTATCTATCACATGTAGCATGAGTTATTCACACCAGACATCACATAACTAGATAAAAAATGCTATATTCCACCAACAGCTCCACAGAAATTACTCGTTATTTTTTTTCACCATCGTGATTTGATTGAGTAGAGGATGCTTTAAAAAGATATGAAATGGTTGTATTTAGCCGTGGTGATTGATGTAATGGTCGCCTGTGGATTGCGTCTGCTTATTATTCCAGATCAAGCAGATCACATGATATCATCAATCAGACAAAATTACCTGGTTTTCATCTTCACAATACAATACGCAGACATTCACTGCACGATATTAAAATAGCTTTAAGTCTGTCTGACATCCAGGGAAGATAGATCCATTATTCTCACTTGGGAGTCCCATTTAAGTTATGGTGATATACATTTGAAGTTTACATTATTGAATTTCTCTATCTTAATGTCACTCTGACATGATAAGGAGAGAGGAGAGAAATGGGGTTTAACGTCAACCCACTTGACACAAATTAGGTCATTTTGGGACTAACATACGGTTTAATCTAATTTCAATAATTCGCTTGCGCGTAGGTGTCCTTAGCAGTGGGAGGAAACCAGAGGACCTGTTGAAAACCCACGAGGTTGGGCAGGCGACCCTATTCCTTGTCACATACTACCGGGGATTTGAAACCACGCCAGTTGACTCAATGACAAGCTTTATGATACAGAACGCACGTGATAACCTGACACGATGGGAATATAGATAAATTATTCTCGCTTTTAGTACATTTTACATAGGTAATATCCATTTGAAATTTCTATTAAAATGCATTACTAAATAGCTCCATGTTTCTCTGTGGACAGAAAAATCCATGACTCATGTTTTTTTTTATTTCCTCACTTAAAGTACAGCAAAAGTGTGGAGGAATCCCTGTAACTGTATAGTGCTGGCAAGATCAGATTTCTGTAGTGCAGTTGAGAGGGAGTTACAAATCAGAAGGACGGTCAAAAATGAAGCGTCAGTTTTAACAACTTCGTTTAACAACAATTTTATCTGATTACAATATATATGGATATTTGTGGAATAACTGAGTGACACGTGGCTGTTCGGATTCATCGCCAATCTATACAACATTGCGCTAGAGCTTCACGTGGAGGGTGTAGCACTTACATTTAAGTCATCTCTGTGGTAGGGTTGGGGAGAGATACAGATAGGGATGGGGTTTAACGTCTACTTGACACAACCCAGGTCATTTCGGGACTAACACATGGTTCAATTTTATTTCAATAATTTGCTTGTGCATTGGGGTCTTTAGCAGTGGTAGGGACTGTCTGGCCCATGTAGGGATTGAACAATCGACCTCCAGGGTAGTGTATTACCCACTTAGTATTTAAAGGAGAGTAAATAGTGATGGATGACAACACATGAAGAAATTGATGTTAATTTGCCATAAAGTGGATAAAATAACCATGGACTGTACATATAGAAAAAAAATTGAGACCATTTGATGTGCACTTTAACTTCCACTGGATTTGGGTAATTTGGATTTGGATTTGACTCATTGACAGACCAAATGATACAGCATGCATGCACTAACCATTTGGCCATCCAACCTCCCTAATCCCAGAAGGGCAAACAACACAACTAATATGTCATGATAGCACAATTTAGTCAAATCCAGTCCAAAATCTACCCAAGGCTTCCCAAAGCCACCTAAATCCACCATTATTTAAACTTTTGGTGACAAAATAAATTTTACTAGATACAGTTTAACAGGAAAAATATATGTACTAATTCCATCTAGCAAAATGAAGTTTCCAAAATCTAATACAGTGTACATGTACTTTTACTGACCATTGGATGGAGGGATGCAATTTCAACCTGAGTTCAGCGTTTCAGAAAATTCGAAATTGATAGAGGGGACTAGTTCGCAAACTAAAACTACAGTTCCAGAAAAGGGTAATAACTCTGGCAGTAATTATCAGATGTCCCTGAAAATCCATTATATGCTTCTTCGTCTCATGACCTTAAACATTGTGCATAAATTTAAAGTCAATCGGGTATTAACTTTAGCCTCTGGAGCGTTCACAAGAAATTGTGGACGATGGATGGACGGACGGCCGGGGGCTACATTTCCATGTGGGTGTATACGAAAATTATTATTATTTTTATGAACGGCAGCATCAGGCACGGGGCGCCGAGTGTTGGAGTTCGTTTGAGTGTCTTGTTATTCGAGTCTAAATAGTCAAGAAATGCAAATGGTGTCGTACGGATAAACAGATCTCTCGGGAGAAGCTAAAGGTCGGTAAAATGAAAAGTTATTGATCGATTAGGCTGAAATTTCAAGTCTCTACGACCCCGGGAACTGGTAGAGGTGCGATACTGAAATAGAACCTATTTTGTTGTGGCGAACAATTTTTTTACCTCAGAAACAACTTTTAACGAGCCAGTTGGTGACTTGGTTGATTGCCCGTCAGTCTGCCCACCGAGGGCCAGATTTTGCACTCCTGATTTGGGGAAGCACTCCCCCCCTTTCTGAAAGTCCTGGATCCGCACTTGCTCGAAAACTTGTAGTCAATAATAACAATCCATATGTCATTATCACAATAATAAACAAAACAAAATATAAACAAAACAAAGACACTTACGAATCCTACTTCTGAAGCCCCTACTTGGCTGGTTTTGAATATTGTCGTCACTTTTCATTTTCGAACAAAACGCCTGATATGTTTTTTTCTTTCCGGCAATTAATTGGTAGGTATATTTCAGTCCAATTTGCTCACATTAACAAAATAACTGAACATCGTTTTTGTTTTGCGGTTGTTTATGCCGCCATTTTAACACATGGATCGATGTCACGTGATCTCAAAATATAAACATTTCCAACTCTCGATCTACGCGACACTTGACCATATTAATAATTACACTGCTATAAATAGCTCAATCGTCAGTTAGTGCTAAATGATAAGGCCAGCTCAATTTTTCGGCATAGGTCACAAGATGTACGGCTGGCGCTAATCACAACCCTACCCCCTGAACATATCCCAAAGGCGTAGTTTCACCCTAACGGCCTAACCTATAATTACCACCTCACAAACAATATAACGAGCCCTAACATTTACATCTCAACGAGTGAACGACTTTGACGAAAATTGTGCTGGCCTTTGCCTTTACACTTTACACGCGAAATCGAAATCACCGAGGTTATATATAGGGGAGTAAATAAAATGAAACTAAAGCATTAGACAAAACCCGAAGTCCTAAAAAAACGTTATAGGCAAAAGGGAGGTAACTTCAATCAGTGGATCGAGCGCTGGCATACTTTGCGATTTCGGTACCGAAAACCCTTTTTCATCGTTCCGTTAATTGTGTGTCCTCTCAGTTTACCAAAAACTGCTAAATAAATAAACCTTTGTTTGACAAAGTAAGTATAATTTACGTTGCATATATGTATACATTTTATTTGTAAACAACTTGATTGCTGAACCATCTTCAAAACATTACTTTTTACTTTTTGTTAACTTGATGTAAGTTGTTTCATGAATCGGAACAATCGAACGAAAAGATGATAACATCGGATCATCATGCGTAGGGATTTTTGCTTGTTTTGAATTTCAATCAAAATTTATTTTTTATTTCAACTTTTCCTGACATAATTTTTACAGATCTACAGGTAAATTTGTGTTTGCAAAAAAAAAAATCATCGATTTTTAAAAAAGTGAAATATAATTAATTACTTGTGGTAAACCACGTGACACCAACTCTATCAACTTCCGGTTTATTTTTGATACTTAACTTTATGTCAAGAGTCAAGACCTCAACGAAGCAAGTACTCTTAATTTAGACTAACACTAGTTAGTTTGGATTTATCCAAACGTTCACTACATGGCCACAGATCACTAATTATTTCCCCATTGACTTCAATGTTAATTCTCGCCTCTAAGACCGGTTGTAACTTTTTCCCAAATATTCGTTGGGTAAAACCAAAGCCCTGTATAGGGAAAGTTACGACAACTCATTTACAGGCGCCATTGTGGGTCCCAACAATGAGGAGAACGCTAGATCAAAGACGGTCCTACGCATTTTAGCACATATAACGTCATATATAGATTGTGGGTTAGGGTTAGGGTAAGGGCTAGGACCTGTAGATTTCCTCAAGGTCTCGAGATGTAAACAGGGCTAGCCCTAAACCTAACCCTCGGCCAAGCCTAACCCTTACCCCAACCCACAATCCACATGTGACGTCATAAAATGCGTAGGACCGTCTCCGATCTAGCGTTCTCCAACAATGACGCCATAAAAACTATGACGTCATGGCGTCATATAGTTTTACCATGGACCGTATACGGTCCATGTCTTTACTTAACAAAAAGTTTTATCTTTTTCTTGGGGTTACGTTTTACGGGCTACAATTTATCGTAAACAAATTGCAAAAGAAACCAATGCTATTTGGTTCAATGATAAAAATGTCAGACAAATTCATACTCAAAATCGACCGAATTCGACCAAGGAAAAAATGACGTAATTAACATAATTCAATACGGCGTTCTCCAGGAATTATCGGAGAGCGATATCCCGTAATCAGTGTCTTTCAGTGGTGGGATAATAAATAATTTCTTTTAAAATTCCTCAAACACAGCTACCAGGACGGATCGGGGGTCGGTGGCATCTAAACTATACACAGTTAAAACAGTAGTGTAACTTTTCACCCGTACGGGTGGCAACTCAGCTGTCACTTGCAATAGCGTATATACGCACTTCATTTAGTGTAATTAATTACACTTTTTAGAGAATATGGAAAATAATCTACAAGTTTAAGTGTCCCATGCATACCTTGAATTCATATCTAACGAAAGTGTAAACTTATACACTATTTAGAGTGTACTTATATCTATTTAATAAAGAGAAATATAATTAGTTAAGACAGATACCTAGGCCTATATCTGTTGGATAATGATACACTTTTGACGAGTAAGGATTCTCTTTGTGGGTGAAACGTTACACCTTTCAAGGGTAATGTTTCTCTTTTCCGGTGACGTAAAACTTTCTATGATAATGTTTCTCTTTATGATTGCAAAATGTACATTTAATTGATTGAAATGTAATTTTTATACGCCCACATTTTCATGTGGACGTATATTGTCGTCGCCCCTGTTCGTCCGTCCGTCCGTCCGTCCACAATTGTTTGTGAACAGTCTACAGGTCACAATTTTTATCCGATTTCAATGAAACTTAAAACATAGGTTTATCACCCTAAGATCTCGGTTCCTTTCGATATTGGCATGTATCGGACTGTAACTTCATGGGTTATGGCCCCAGATTGTACGAAAAATCACGTTTTTTAGCTTGTGAACAGTGTAGAGGTCACAATTTTGAACCGATTTGGATGAAACTTGAAATGCATGTTTATAACCCAAAGATCTTGGTTCCTTTCGATATTTGCGTCAATCGGATCGTAACTTCCTGAATTATGGCCCCTGATTGTCCGAAAAATCGCCCTTTTTAGCTTGTGGTCCCTCTGGAGGTCAAAATTGTTATCCGATTTAAAAAACCGTTTGATTATATCACTGTTCCATGGTTATGAAGGTCGAGTTCGAATTTCGTGAAAATCGGACCAAAATTGACGGACAAAATGGCCGCCATTTGTACGCGAATAGTGTGAAAATATGTTATATCAAGGTTGTGAACAGTGTAGAGGACACAATTTTGAACCGATTTGGATGAAACTTGAAATGCATGTTTATAACCCAAAGATCTTGTTTCCTTTCGATATATCCGCCAATCGGATCGTAACTTCCAGAATTGTGGCCCCTGATTGTCCGAAAAATTGCCCTTTTTAGCTTGTGGTCCCTCTGGAGGTCAAAATTGTTATCCGATTTAAAAAACCGTTTGATTATATCATTGTTCCATGGTTATGAAGGTCGAGTTTGAATTTCGTGAAAATCGGACCAAAATTGACGGACAAAATGGCCGCCATTTGTACGCGAATAGTGTGAAAATATGTTATATCAAGGTTGTGAACAGTGTAGAGGACACAATTTTGAACCGATTTGGATGAAACTTGAAATGCATGTTTATAACCCAAAGATCTTGGTTCCTTTCGATATTTGCGCCAATCGAATCGTAACTTCCTGAATTATGGCCCCTGATTGTCCGAAAAATTGCCCTTTTTAGCGTGTGGTCCCTCTGGATGTCAAAATTGTTATCCGATTTAAAAAACCGTTTGATTATATCACCGTTCCATGGTTATGAAGGTTGAGTATGAATTTTGTGAAAATCGGACCAAAATTGACGGACAAAATGGCCGTCGTTTGTACGCGAATATTGTGAAAATATGTTATATAAAGGTTGTGGACGTTATAGAGGTCACAATTTTGAACCGATTTTGATGAAACTTGACATGTATGTTTATAACCCAAAGATCTTGGTTCCTTTCGATATTTGCGCCCATTGGATCATAACTTCCTGAATTATGTCCCCGGATTGTCCGAAAAATCGCTTTTGTTCGCTTTTGGTCCCTCTGGAGGTCCGATTTAAAAAAACGTTTGACTATATCACCGTTATATGGTAATGAAGAGAGAGTTTGAATTACGTGAAAACCGGACTAGAATTGACGGACAAAATGGCCGCCGTTTGTACACGAATAGTGTGAAAATATGTTATATCAAGGTTGTGGACCCTATAGAGGTCACAATTTTGAATCGATTTTGATGAAACTTGACAGGTATGTTTATAACCCAAAGATCTTGGTTCCTTTCGATATTTGCGCCCATCGGGTCATTACTTCCTGAATTATGTCCCCTGATTGTACGAAAAATCACCCTTTTTAGCTTGTGGTGCCTCTGGAGGTCACAATTATTATTTGATTTAAAAAAAAACGTTTGATTATAAAAACCAAACAAATTCTAATGATTTTCTGATAATTCCTTAATATGCGACAACTCTTGTTGACTGCCCGGACGATTTGGCTGCTGTGTGGGCGTATGTTTCGTTGCCTGGCAACCTATTTTCAGGTAATGTAACACAATCTAAGAGCAAGGTTTCTCTTTATGATAGCAAACATTACACTTAGTGAAGACAAATATAACTGCCGTATAATGCAACACTTTCGGCGAGTAAAGATTCTCTTTATGAGTGAAACTTTTTACCTTCGGGATAAATTTTATTCTCGACAAGTGTACCCTTAGAAAAAGTGTGAAATTACACCATGAATGTTAGCAGGTGTAAACGGGTACACCATTGTCAGTGTATGCGATGACCGCACACTTTAAAGGCCAAACTTTACACCAAAAAAAGTGTTTAACTACACATATTTTTAACAGTGTAGTTCGGGTAGAGTCTCCAAACCATGACACTGAGACTCTAAACCATGGTGTATCCTGTTGTTTGGATAGAGTCCCTCTAAATAATCAGTCTCCAAACCATGATGTACCCTGTAGTTCAGGCAGTCTCTAAACCATGATCTACTCAGTAGTCTCCAAAACATGATGTACCCTGTAGTTGGGATAAACCATAGTTTTGTAAATATGAATTGTAGACTACGATATGTTAACCCAGAAGTGATGTACCGTAGTTTCTCTTACATGAATATATTGTTAACGCGCTTTGAATGTCTGGATGCAATAGACTTGGTGTAGAAAATTCTAGGTACACACTGTTAACCACCCATAGATGTTTTAATGACAATAATAGTAGGTACAACAGGATCGCACTACACGCAAAATCCAAATCTTAAAGATAAACCTGCGGACAAGGCAGAAAATAGACATTGAAAAAACTAAACAAATCAAATAGAGCGAAAAATCATAATTTATTCAGCTCGACATCAGACGTAAAATGCCTCTTGTTGCATCCCGTTTATATAGTTGAATCATATCATAAAGATATCTTATTTCATATAGTCTAAGGTACATGTATTTGTCAACAGCAAGGTGATCTTGCTCTATTTAGCCTATTCAGAATTGTTCAGATGAATCTGATTTTTAAATTTATTTAATACATAGCGCTCTTATCTGGTGATCTTCTATTTTATTTTCTTATGAGTAATATAACATACTCTTTGTGTTGTATAATAATAGGCCTAATGATAGTATGTTCAGCTATACTTTTCGTTTTAAAAATATATGTTTTATCTCCAATAGAATCCTTTTCGCAGAAATCTATGACATATCTATCCACACCCTGTATGTCTGGGCAGCCAATTGCGACACAACAATAAAATAGGGCATATTATAAATAGATAGTGCGTAGGTACTTGGGACCCAAGATGGCGTCTTTTTACACATAACGTCATATTTTCATGACGTCATATGGATTTTCTGGCTTCACAGTTGTCGCAACTTTATCTATATACGGCTTTGGGTAAAAAACGCTTTCTGCCACAGATGGAGCAACATATGGCAAACTCTTGCTCAAAAGCATGTATGAGGTTCTTCATGAAAAACTTGAGATAGACAAGCTGGAAGTAGAGACAGCTAACCTTGCAATTTTCGGCCCTCCCTTTCAACGTAACCAACCTCACAACTCTTGTATCCTTCCGCCTCAAAATCATGAATATTCACCAAAACCTGGCAGAAAATATATTTTCAAGCCCTTTTCTTCGATTCTACACCCAAAACTCAACAAAAATCGCCATGCAAAAGGGGGAAAAAGGGAAAGGGAGAGAAAGACTAAAAATAACTTTCGCCCTTGTTTCGTGGGTGACGGCCCATGAATATTTGGTGATCTGTGTCCTATATAGGGGTGAAACTTCGGATATCACCAAAAGGCCTTTTGTATTTGCTTCCCATATGTTCTGGCAACATGCTGGTGAAAGGAAATCAAAATCAAAGAATAACTGCAAACATGATGGCCCTTTAAGTATACATGCTGCTTTAAGTACAGTGGTGCATCTCAGGACCCTGGGCCTTTTGTGCTAAAATTTAAAAAATCTTTCTTATTAGAGGCAGTATTTGAGCTCTGTGAAAACATTAGACAAGTTGCAAACAAACTACATGTACATAGAAAACACTCATAATTTGGAATTTTTATCAAAAATCACAAATTAGTTGCATTGATTGTAATTATAGAGGTCTGTACTTAAACATGTAACCCCACCCCCTAAATATGTCAATGACTGAATCAATCTTATCTTTGGTTGCAGAGCTAACATTACCAAAGGAATCTGTCTAACAGATATGTTTTACCATCCCTGGCTAATATATGTACATAGAAACTAAAATAGGTGCAATAAATATGAATTATGGTTAAAATAAGCCTTGTGGAAAGAAAAAAATGCCATATTCAGCCTATGTCTACCCCTCTCTAACAAAAGGGTCACAGAATACACAATTTTCACAAATTTGGAAATGGTTTAATGTTTTCAACATCTCACAGCTCAGAGGCATCATACAAATCTTTATTGCATTTACTGTACTGAAGCAAGATGTCTGGACCTTTACATCAATTGCCTGAAAAAATGAAGTCAAAAAGGTAGTTATGACATAGTTGGCAACATAAAAGAGGCCTGAAAATGAGCAAAATTAACATTTTACTGTTCTATAAGTGACATAAATGCAACAAACACCACAAATCCTAGATTTTGATAAGAAAATATTGACCATTAAGCTGACATTTACACATCTACACCAGTTCTGTATCAGGGTGTGGTATTATTGGCCTGACATGTCTCAAGGTTCTAAGTTTGACTTTAAATAAAAAAGGTCAGAAATCCTTGAAATGTACAAAATAACCATTTGTTGGTGAAAAATAACATTCCCAGTTGTAATTCAACAACAAATTCCAATTATTAACATTTAATTGTCAACACAGGTGCAATTAAATCTCTCAAAACACAGTAATGAAAATGGGTGGGGTGGGGCATTTATAGCCCCTCTAAACAGAAAGATGGGATGAAAAATGTCTATAAAGACAGTGATATTGCTCCCTAATTGAAGGAAATGCAAGAATTTAATGTTTCAAAGAAGAAAAAAATGCTTGTTCTGGGTAAAATAGTGGCCAAATTGAGCCTACCCCTGTTTTGAACATTTTGTACAAACCCATCTGCTGTATATTATTAACTCAGTGTTGCCAATTTTCCATTTTCTGTATGAAAGCTGGAGCTATTTCTAAACCTGACAAAGTTATAGATCCCATCTAAGTTACATTAGAATGAAAATAGGGGCATTTTTAGAAATTTTGAGTCATTTGAGTAGGTATGAAAACATTAATCTTTACATCGAAATGGGAGAATCTGGAGATTTTCTGTGAATATTCCTGATTTTTAGACAAAATTAGGTGGAATTACAATGTTGTTCACTTTATCTGGGCTTCCTGAGGCTGAATATGCCATAATTAGACATTGAAATTAAATAAACACTGAAAATTTGAAAATTTGCAGTAAAATCACAATTTTTCGTCAAACTTTGATAATTTTTTTTTGAAACTTAACTTTTTTTAGTTTTTCTGTAGTCAAGTTATTTTATACATATTTTCTGACAAATTAGTCATCATATTTTCAAAACTAAGGCATATCAGTCACAGCCTTGTCATACACAGACAGGCCACAGATCACTAATTATTTCCCCATTGACTTCAATGTTAATTCTCGCCTCTAAGACCGGTTGTAACTTTTTCCCAAATATTCGTTGGGTAAAACGCTTTCTGCCACAGATGGAGCAACATATGGCAAACTCTTGCTCAAAAGCATGTATGAGGTTCTTCATGAAAAACTTGAGATAGGCAAGCTGGAAGTAGAGACAGCTAACCTTGCAATTTTCGGCCCTCCCTTTCAACGTAACCAACCTCACAACTCTTGTATCCTTCCGCCTCAAAATCATGAATATTCACCAAAACCTGGCAGAAAATATATTTTCAAACCCTTTTCTTCGATTCTACACCAAAAACTCAACAAAAATCGCCATGCAAAAGGGGGAAAAAGGGAAAGGGAGAGAAAGACTAAAAATAACTTTCGCCCTTGTTTCGTGGGTGAATATTTGGTGATCTGTGTCCACATAACGGGCTTTACTATATTATACCGGAAAACACCGGAAAGCAACCTGATATTAATATTAATAGTGATAACTACCGGAAGACACCAGAAATGGAAAAACACTCAGAAAACACACTTATATTATACTAATAGGTACTAGCCTATATATGGCCTAGTGGTCTATGGTGCCGCGCTTCGACGTCTAGCTGGCCGGTCACCTTTGGCTTGCGGCTGTGGTTTTGATCCCTGGTGTGAACATATGTGGCATGGACCATGGAGATAGGGGCGTCTTCTCAACCTCATGGGTTTACTCCGGGCACTTCGGTTTCCTCCCACAGGAAAGACCCCTGCGCTAGCGCTAAGATAATAAAAATGAAAAAAAAAAAGACTTGTCTGCGACATCACCTTCAGTGGAACCGGACATTAAACGCTAAGAACAAGAAATGGCTTACTTGGAGCCGGGCTATACTAATACCAGAAACTAACCCTAAATGTTATGATGTTTTCCAGTGTTTAGCAATGTTCGGGGTTTTCTGTATGTAGTATTGTCGCTAAATCAACGAAAATAACACTTTTAACAAACAAACATTATTTTATGGAAAAATATGTATCAATGAAAAATGTATTTTTGGAATGAATGATCCCTTTCTCCATAATCTTTGATATCTTATCTGCTGTACTGAGCGAAATACTTATTTTTAAAACAAATATTAACATTTTTAAAAAATTATTTTGGTTTTTTTTTGTGATATTTTCAAGTACTGATGCATGCATGTACTCCTACTCCGCGCAGTGTTGCATTTGATTAGGAGTAATCCTACTACACACTGCTATTATGATTATGAGTGGATATTGTTGTTTTAAATTTTGATTGGTCAGTAGTCAGTCTACCAACCAATCACTAGCTGCCAATATTAGACCAAATATATTTACATAACATTACGTCATGACTCACAATTTTATTATGCCTAATTAACCCGTGCATAGCAGAATACTGCAGTATAACTAATTGCGTGACAAACGAGGCCTTCAAGTCGAATGAAATGTAAACAATGCTGTTTGAAAACGAACATACTTTCACCCTTTTTAATGCCTTAAATCACTGTCCAAAGTTTTAGGGAAGACCCAGATTAAACGAAGGACTGTCATGTTGCTGTACTTAAGTGATAGCTTTTATTGAACGGAAAGAATAGACACACTTCTGCATAAGTTCAAGAAACGGACCCTATTCCAGCAATGGCCAGAGGGATTTCTCGGGCCATTGCTTCCGGAATATGGCATGTACTATGTACAACAACAATCATTATTAAACAAAGTATTTGATTTGAACCAAAATACCCCACAGTTTTGACCAGTTTCTTTAATTAGTAAAAGTAAATAAGTTTAATTTTATTGACGTATTATTCTTTTGTTTTTTTAAATATAGGCCCTAGATCATGCCTAGAAGGAAAAAGTCTTCTTTAGGTCCTAGAAGAAAATATCATTATAGGAAAAAAGGCCAACCTTCAAGTCATAACCATGAAGAACACCCATATGACAAGCAAAATCAAAATACAGAGTAGGTTTAATTTTTTATATTATTTTACATAGAATATCATTTACATGTATGCATAACAAAGTTGTGGAAGAGTGTTAGTCTAAATTTACATGTTTCGTCATCTCACATTCCATGTTTCTAATTGATAAATAAAAATTGTCTGGTGGAATTTTCAGACCGCCTCTGTTGATACGGTCGGACCAAGACTGAAATTTCCATATATACATGTATTTTTCTCCTGTTGCAGAAACAAATTTTTCAAAGACTATTTTTGATACGTCCACATTTTCATGTGGATGTGTATTGTCGTCGCCCCTGTCCGTCTGGCTGTCAAATCCGTCCACAATTGTTTGTGAACACTCTACAGGTCACAATTTTTATCCGATTCAATGAAACTTGAAATATAGGTTTATCACCGTAAGGCCTAAGATCTTGGTTCCTTTCGATATTGGCATATACCGGTATTAGACTGTAACTTCATGAATTATTGGTTGTTTATTTTTTAACAGTGATTGAGAAATTAAAACACTTGTAAATTGGACACACATTATCAAAATTTGATGGCCAGCTTTAAACTGCAGAGGCGGATCCAGTGGGGGCCGCGAGGGGCGCGCACCCCACTAATTTTTGACAGTGCCCTTTTTTACTGCTGAAAGTGCCTTTTTACTGCTGAAAGTGCCTTTATTCACACTCAAATATGTCCTCTCCGAACTTTTTCTTAGACGAAAATATCAGCCAAATAGCTCTTGGAATGTCTACAGATGCAAGGAAATGACGGATAACTGTCTTGGGGG
Organism: Patella ulyssiponensis; assembly: GCA_963678685.1. Lineage (NCBI taxonomy): Eukaryota > Metazoa > Mollusca > Gastropoda > Patellidae > Patella > Patella ulyssiponensis. The sequence goes on along the minus strand of OY783228.1, from coordinate 8,008,743 downwards.
ACTCAACCCCCTCACAGCGGTGTGCCCCGTCTCCGCAGTAAGTGCCCTCATTTTGCGGCGCCCCCCCTTTTCAATATTCCTAGATCCGCCCCTGAACTGGACAGATGTTATAGTTTATTGGACCGAAGTACAATTTAAATGATTTTGGTGATTTTAAAAGATTTTTACGAATTTTTAAACAATGATATGATATTAAAGGAATGTGAAAGAAATTAGTGCTAGATAAACAAGATTGAATGATACCTGGCTTACAGTGCTAGGATTTGGAAGAGTTGTTATCATTGGCGTGCACTGGATGGTGGGAAGGATTAGCCAATGCAACGGTATGTGACGGTGAGCTTTAGGCGTGATTTGCACGGAACTGTGGGTAATCCACTAGTAACATCAATGCTGATTGGTTAATCAAATGTTTGATGTCATAGGGTCAAAAGCCGCTCGTATGACCTCTGATGCAAACTATCGCTACAACCTGTCAGATCTTCATGTAGTGTAGGTCATCAAACGTATAAAACAATGAAATGAACTATAGATCTGTATTTATCAAAATGGGTTACCGTAAGCGTATGAAATGCTAATTTCAAATAAACATACTGATATGATGATGGGGGGGTTGGGATGGCCTAGTGGTCTAGAGTGTCTCGCTTCGACCTCTAGCTGGCCGGTCACCTCTGGCTTGTGGCTGTGGTTTCGAGCCCAGGTTTGAGCGTATGTGGCATGGAGATAGGGGCGCCTTCTCAACCTCGTGGGTTTCCTCCGGGCACTCCAGTTTCCTCCCACTGCTAAAGAGCCCTACGCACAAGCGAATTATTGAAATAAAATTTTAAAAAAACCATATGTTAGTCCCGAAATGACCTAGTTTGTGTTGAGTGGACGTTAAACCCCATGTCTATCTATCTAGATATGATTATGTGCTTTCGGGGATTGGATGGTCGAATTGTTAGCATGTGTGTGCTGTATCATAAAGCCTGTATTGAGTCAACAGATGGTTTCGAATGACCGGTACTTGTACGTGACAAGGAGTAGGGTTGCCTGCCCAACCTCATGGGTTTTCTCCGGGGTCCTCTGGTTTTCACCCACTGCAAAGACCCCTATGTGCGAGCGAATTATTGAAATTAAACCAAATGTTAGTCTCGAAATAGTTTGTGTGGAGTGGATGTTAAACCCTATTTCTCTCTCTCTCGGTATGCGCTTGTAATTTAGTTTACATGTATTTGTATAAAATGGTTATTTTATTTTTTTTTTATTTTAGAATGGACAGGTGGCCGGAAGCTATGAAAAGTTTTTATTTGACATTTGATGAGGAGACAGAAACAACGCCTGAGAATGAATTGATGGATTCAGATGGAGACCGAGCAAATTCATTCTACGTTATCCTACATCGCGTTTATCAATATAGCCCAAATGAAGATTTGGATGATTTTGTGGAAAATATTTTAATGTCATCCAGAATTGATCAGTTTCATCAGCTTACCCGAGATTTACAAAAGTTTGATCATTTTGGAGAATTTACTCTTGTCCGTGATATAAAGAATGACTTTGTTTTGAAGTTTGTGAGTTTTTATAATAGCAGCACCATGTCTATCAAAGCCTGCGTAATAATTGACATGTCCTTTAATGTCACTGTCCAAATCCATCGAAGGGATTTGCCAAAGGAAAGTACTTTTTGGATTGGATTGCCCCATATTTATAAAACTGTTCATGACATTGCTAGACTTTTGCAAAAACTTGAACAGTGGAATGTTTGTATGGGCAATTATGAAAGTGATCTTATTGACATTTTGCCCTTTGACATGAAATCCACGTCAGCATATCGTGAGTATGACATGGGAGCCTTCGAAGGTGATATAAAATATTCATCAACTATTCGGTCTGTCCAATGTGAATTGATTGTGTCAAGTGGATTAAGATGCCAAAAATGTTCGATATATAGATCAACTCTCCGCAAAACAAAGCAACGAAAAAAAATGGCTGTTGACAAAACATTAAATGGTTTGTCCAGAAAATCCCATGCAGTTATGTCAAAATCAGACTTGATAATGAAAGTTGACAGTTTAAAAGGAAGATCAGAGAAATTGAAAGTAGAAAATCATAAATTAAAGAAAAACATTTTGGATAAAATGAAGACAAAGGGGGTTAAATTGATGTTTCTGGTGAATAAATAAGAATTGTCAGAAAGTACAAGATATGTGTTGGTTCTAACTCAGAGGGTTTTTCAAAATTTTTGTTAGTACAAGTAATTTTGAGTAAAACATTAAGATTGAATGAATGAATGCCTAATACATCGACCCAAATCAGAACATACAAATCGTATCTCAACAGAATTTATCCACTAATTTCAAAACATAAGAAGCTTTCCACCCATGTTCTCGGTCAGATCGCATTGATTGACAATCTTACTCCAAGTTTTTAAAAATATTGAAAACAGTGGGCTTTCTAAGAATTCTTGAATCTTCTTTTTGGCCTCACTATAGATTCACTGATTCTGATAGCAATAAAATTGATAATTCTTCTTCTTTTTGGAGGGTTGGGATGGCCTAGTGTCATTAGCTTATATATCGCATCATCCAGAACACATCAATGATAACATCTTTTCCAGATCCTAGTGTAGTAAAGACTAGTCAAACAAAATTTTGAAATATAAAAACAAAATGAAATAGGATCTGTGTTTAGATCAGATCGAAATCTTTCTACAAACTGGACAGTCGTTCATGTATTAATTTGTTTGCCTGAACTTGTCTGTCTCTCATTCTTTCATCTTTGTGCTTTGTGAATTCTTGTAACAGAGCCCGTAAGTCAATATGGTAAACATGCCAGTGGATATAATCGGTGTGCATTTGATTGTATGTAAAAGCGATTATCTCGATTTCAACAGTCTCAAAAGTAAAAGCCTGAGTACATCTGATTTTAAAGTGCCAAAATACATGTAATAGAGGAATAGTGTACTTACTTTGTCTCAAAATTTCAGCTCAAAGTATTAGGTCGTTTGGACGTGAAAGTCTAAACAGCTTATCTGGACACATAACCCTTTTAAGATTTTGGGTCATTTTTATCCTGGGTGACATGATAATCGATTCCTGTTATTTTAGTGGTCTATACAGTGAATGGCCCATGTGTTGTACTTGATAACAAAAGGTAAATTTAACATACAGTTTAGGACACCATTCTCCATTTCCAGATGAAGACTGGTGGGTTTAAGTTGTTTGAAAACATATCACATACATTGTATATTGAGGTTGAGGTAGTTGCTCTGCCCTAAGGTAGAGGATTTTAAGGGATTTTAAAACAAAATTAAGCAGTTTTATTCTCCCAAAATATTAACAGGATTGGCTCTTTAACCTGCTTTTACAGTAAATATAAACAACAAAGGGCTCGCAGATTTATTCCATCTCTGTTGTCATTGTCAGCCATTACAATCATAACGAAGCACTACTCATTCCAAGGGGGGGTTGGGATGGCCTAGTGGTCTAGAGTGCCGCGCTTCGGCCTCTAGCTGGCCGGTCACCTCTGGCTTGCGGCTGTGGTTTCGATCCCTGGTGTGAGTGTGTGTGGCATGGAGATAGGGGCGCCTTCTCAACCTCGTGGGTTTCTTCCCACTGCTAAAGACCCCTACGCGCAAGCGAATTATTAAAATAAAATAAAATTAAAACCATGTTAGTCCCGAAATGACCTAGTTTGTGTTGATGTTGAGTGGATGTTAAACCCCATTTCTCTCTCTACTCATTCCAGGTAACCACAGAAGCTGCTAAGGGACATAACTGTCAAGTTAATAACTTACACTTAGTCATGAGCGACATGACAAAGTCTTGCGCTGCTGGGGGTGGTGGATAGCCAAATGGTTAACAAGTGCTTGTTGTATCATAGGGTCTATCATTGACTCAACTGGCGTGGTTTCCTTTGCTGTCATAGCAAATAAATCCCCTTTTCAGCAACAGAATATGCATCGGTACATGTAGCAGTGACCACTATAATCTATGCAAGACCAGGATCAAACCCAGAACCGGTTTAGAGAGTCAGCTCTACATTCTTCATTTTGTAATACAACAATAAAAAAAACAATTGTTCTTCACAAAATATAATTTTATTGTCAAATCATCAAACATAATTGCAGTTTACTGAAAAATATATTTTTTACAATTTAATTAAAATACTGATAAGCAAATCCATGATTATTATACAGATGTTCCGACCCACCTTTTATTGTTCGATTCAAACTTTTAGACAATCTGTTTAAAGGTTTAATGGCAATGTCTAGAAAACAATGTTTTAAAGGTTCAATAACTTGAAAACAGTGTTTTAAAAACGTTTAATGGCAATGACTAGAAAACAATGTTTTAAAACTTCAATGACTAGAGAACAATGTTTTAAAACGTTCAATGACTAGAAAACAATGTTTTAAACGTTCAGTTACAAGAAAACAATGTTTTAAAACCAATTGCAATAACTAAAAAAACAATGTTTTAAAACGTTCAATGACTAGAAAACAATGTTTTAAAAAGTTCATTGACTAGAAAACAATGTTTTAAAACATTCAATGACTAGAAAACAATGTTTTAAAACATTCAATGACTAGAAAACAATGTTTTACAAAGTTCAATGACAAGAAAATGACTAAACAATTAAACAACTGGTTAATAATACAATCTCTCAGAACAGGAATTATGTATATTTACAAAAATATAAAACAATCCTAGAAAAAGGATTAGTATGGGCTGGACCAGGCCCCGAGTTCACAAAGTATTCTCAGACTTAAGTTAAGAATTTGCTCAAAATAGTTCGCCATATTATAACTAAAACATAGTATTTTGTAAAACTTTTGTTGTTTTAATGTATCAAATACACCAATTAGAAACTATGCGCAAATTTGAGTGCTTCTGGATCGAATATATTTCTCACAAACAGTGATTACAAAGGGAATAAATTCTCAACTTAAGTATGAGAATGCTTTGTGAACTTGGGGCCTGGACTATAAGTACATTCCGTATACAAAGGCATTGATGAGTATTACTCACATTTAATAGTATATACTCCTCAGAAAGTAGAACTGTCTCGTCCTTCGGATAGGATGGAAAAAAAAACAATCTACCTTGTATACATTGGCGTGCACGTAAAATTGACCAATTTTGTCACCATGGCTTCTCCTTTATTCGAAAAATCATGATATCTGGGCACAAGATTAAAAACGTTTAACTACAAAAATATACAAATTTCATCTACTGGAAACTTAAAAAAAAAAAAGACCAAAGTTTTAGAATTAGACGTGTCTTGAATTTCTTTTTTTTTTCAACAGCCCAACTTTCGAACATATGCATCATTTATTCGGTCAAAGCTAAAATGGAAAAACAGAGAATTTGTTTATTACTGTGACAGTGGGAATTGAGACTCGTTTGATTGTCATAACTTCAAATATTCATAACTTTGCTCAGAATAAAGTACTTTGAATGAAATGCTCAATATATTCATATTCATAATCTGAGAGGGAGAGATGGGATTCAACAGGGGCAGATCCAGGATTTTCAGAAAGGGGGGCGTGCTGCACCAAGTTGGGAGTGTGAAGCCCGACCCATGATTTTTGAGTGGACAAAAATGCCCACAAGGACTAATTTTATACTAGTACTGTAAATTACGATTTCCAACCTAAACTCCTTTCCCGCGAAAATATATGGAGCTAAAAATTGTTCGCCACCGCAAAAAATAGAGGGGGCGTGCGCCAGGTGCGTCCCCCTCTGTATCCGCGCCTGTTCAACATCCACTCGACACAAACTAGATCATTTCGGCACTAACATGGTTCAATGTTCTTTCAATAATTTGCTTGCGCCTATGGGTCTTTAGCTGTGGGAGGAAACCAGAGGAGCCGGAGAAAACTTACGAGGTTGGACAGGCGACCCTACTCCAGGGAACCAAAACCACACCAGTTGACTCAATGACAGACTTTATAATACAGTGTGATGGATGGAGGAGAAATGTGAAAACTTCAGTAAAAGAATTATAGATCTAAAAGACAATATACCTTTACAAAATTGTTTTACAATAATTAACTCATCAAACATTAAATAATAAATTCCTACACTTGATAAAAAAAAAGTAGATTATCATCCTATAAAACTAGGAAAAATTTGGTACAAAAACATATCACTAACAAACTAAACATGACTCAAAAACATATCAATAATGTGACTAACAAACGAAAAATGACTCTTAACCTAATAAAATACGATAATCAATAAAAATCAAATTAATCACCTTTTCACACAATAAAATTTAAATAATAAACTGGATAAACAAAATAGAATTATAACAGAATTTTATTATCTAAGGTTCAATGTACCAGCAATCTGATTAAAACACAGATTCTATTTCGTTTGTTTTTTTTAATAGTTCAAAATTTTGTTTTACTTGTCTTTACCATATTAGGATCTGGAAGAGTTGTTATCATTGACGTGTTCTGAATATTGTGCGGTATTAGCCAATGACATGGTCTGTTACAACGAGCTTTAGGCATGTTTTGCACGGAACTGTGGGTAATACACTAGTAACATCAATGGTGATTGGTTAATCAAATGACTGACGTCATAGGGTCAAATGTCACTTTGACGTGACCCATTGCTACAGATCTTCATGCAGTGTAGGCCATCGAAAGTATAAAAAACAAAATGAAATATAGATGTGTATTTTAATTAGATTGATGTATTAACTAATTTCACATAATTAACACAATATTTAGATAATAAATTTCAAAATTAGATAAAAGAATGAATTATTGTTAACACATTAGATCAAAACTAATAAAATCGAGAATTTGATTCCTTTGTGTTTGAACTATTTTCACACATTCAATTTGACCAATTTACTTGGGGTTTAATTTCTACCATTCCATTTCTATTAATAAAATTAGGGTGTGGTGTGTTATTCATGTATTGGTGGTTAGCGTTGTTGTTTGTGAAGTTCGGTTGACAATATGCTGTCTGTACGGGGGCTTCGTACCAGGGTCTGTAGTTATAATATGGAGCAGGTGCCCCCTGGTAGTTGTAGTTATAGTGATTAACGGGTGGAGCACTTGTAGCTGATCGTACACAAGCCACATCTGCTGGTCGGTAGACGGGTTTACTAGTACCTGAAATTATAAACAACACGATTAAACTTTTATGTATGGTGCTATTTGATACGTTGTAGGGGTGGAATAGGGACATCGAGTTGTGTACCACATCACTGCACTTTGAGCCCAAGTTGAGACCCAAGTCCCTGACTCAGTCAGAGTCAAAGAACTTGAGTTCCCACCTCTGAAACATTGTTCGAATGGACTAAAAAAAACTGGTAGTACCATAAATACCACTTGCAGTGTATGTTAAAGATCGACTGATTGATTCTGCCGAGTGATTCGGCTAATGTGTCCTCCGCTTTACCCAATTAGAGCAGTAAAGTAGGACGTTAAACCCCATTTAATGGGAGAACGCTTCATCGGAGATGGTCATGCACATTTGAGCACATATGGCGTCATATGTGGGTTAGGGTAAGGGTTAGGACCTGCAGATTTCGTCAAAGTCTCGAGATGTAAACAGGGCTAGTGCTAACTATTACCCTGGACAAAGCATAACCCTTATCCTAACCTACAATCCACATATGACGTCATATGTGCGGGACCGTTTCCGATCTATTTAATCACGCATTATGCAAGAGCTAAATCTGCCTATTACAGTTCTTTCTTTAGGCCTGAAATGTTATCTAAATTATGAATAAGACATTAATTAACATATTCAGACCATAATGAACTCTTAATGTCAACGGTAGCCTTCGATACTGACTGGATTAGAATTCTATATATGCTGCTAAACGCCTATTGATAATTAAATAAAAAAAAATGGACAATCGAGACTATGCTTTTTCTTGTATTGACTTTAGTAATTGAGGCTAGGCGGAAATTTTAATTCCTAAAATCTTGGTTCAGAGTGGATCAATTTGGCTGAAATTTTCAGCAAAATTCCCTTATGTTGTCTAGTTTTTTAACTATTATCTTATAGGGCTGCAACGATTCACAACTACCTCGATTCGGTTCGATTATCGATTCTAACCATTCGATTCGATTATTTTCGATTCGATTATCAGCTACAATAACCAGTAATTTTTCCTGTATATAATTCGAGAAAGTATGTCGTCTGCCATAATTTTACCTTCCAGTGTTTGCTTGACTACGGGTAATAATCGCTAAACACAAAAAATATCCGAAGATAATGACCGGAATGATCAGCTAATGAGATCGTTTAGAATTTATTTAACGATTACCGAAGCTATTGACCTAAATTAACATCCAATGAACATTCGGTACGTCACCAATTTTAAATAAATTAACTTTCGTCAGCATACGGAAATTGTTTTAAAGGGAGGTCACTCTGTTTTAGTTATGTTTTCGAGTGACATTCGTGTTTTGTTAAATAACGTAAATTAAAAGTTACGTAAAAGCAAAGTTTTAAGTGGACTTAATTGCTACAGGTCTTTCATGTTTTTCATATGGTAAGGTGTACGTTGTTTTTATTTGAAATTTAATTTGCAGTTGAACCGAATCGAAATTTGAACGTTGTAGATCGTGGATCGAACCGAGACGGCTAGTGTCGGTTATCGGTGCACCGAACCGAATCGTTGCAGCTCTATTATCTTATCTGCCATAATGTATCTTTAATGTTATTTACCATTTGAATGATCTTCTGAATTTATTATGGTTGTCTCTGGAGCACCATACTGTTCATCTTCTGTCTGAAGTCTTCTCAGGGCAATCTGTCGTTTTGATATATCTCTTCTAATATCCACCAGCTCACACTTGGCACATGTGCACTTCTGGACGGTACATCTCCGTTTGTGACCTTTTAAGGGACTGAGAACACCATGATTTCTACACTTACTACAGTGAGGTTTACGCAGTTTATCTGCCATTTTGAACTGCAAGAAAAAAACCCAGATAAACACGAAACATATCAAAACACAAATAAAAAAATGGTTTAACGTCCACTTGACACAAACTAGGTCATATCGAGACTAACATATGGATTTTAATTTTATTTCAATAATTCGCTTGCAACTAGGGGTCTTTAGCAGTGGGAGGAAACCGATGGACCCAGAGAAAACCCACAAGGTTGGACAGGCGACCCTACTCCTTGTCACTTACAATGTGAGAATTAAGTCACGCCAGCAGCTGACCCAATGACAGGCTTTTGGATACAGCATGCACGTACTACCCCCCCCCACCATACAAAAATAATACGTGTAAAATGATGACAGTGTCTTGGAGACTGGGCAATAACTCCTGTAATTAATTGTTACAATGTTCTAAAGTTTAGGAAGGAAAATATCTAGGCCTGAAACGATTGTCTGCTTTGAGTGATTCTGATGCTTAGTTTAGTTTCGAAGAGTTTGTGTCAGGGGCGTTAAAATTTTGATTCCACTTCCACTAGCCCAGAGCTGGTAGTCTACTGTCAGGCACTAGACTGGCATTAATATCCACTATTCCATAGTTCAACAAGGTACCGTACATGATTTAATCTTCCATATTTGGGCATATGTTCTGTTCCCCTCTAACCTATCTTTTTTAATAAAGATAGTAGACTTGATTGTCTAATAATTAAGGATGTAGAGGGCTACTCCGTTAACCGGTCACGGTTCGGTTGGACTGGTGAAAAAAACTACAAACCGATATTCGTTTTCATATCATAGGGCCTATCTGACGTTCAAAACACTTTTAAGTGTTTAAGAAAATAAATGTATCATAGGGATACATTTATTTTCTTAAAACTGTTTGATCTACTCTCTAGGCCCAGTCCCTGTGATACATTGAAGCATTGCACTCCATGACCTGTTGAATAAAACTAACTGTTCAGTGTTTATTGTCTTCCTCTTGACACTGTACTTGGATCTAGATCTACCGGCCAATCCCTTTGTAACATAGAGGCAGTGGCAGTGCACTTCATTCATGACCTATTCGAAATATATCCCATTTATAGAAAGCCATTTGATGTCTGTTCTGCTCCGACTGGGCAAAGAACCAACCAAATAGAAAGCCATTGCATTATCAACTATCTGTTACAGCTAAACAAGACAGATAGGCCTAGCTGGTTTTGGTTATAGGCCTTAGGCAACAGACTATGGAACTGGTGACTCCACCAAGGGAAACAAATTTTAAAAAAAAAGAAAAATTAAAGTTTTACAAGGATAACATGTGAAATTGTTCTTTGCAACATATTTCTCCAAAATATAAAAAGGTCTACAAGACTTGAAATTGTAGCCTACGTTTCAAATAAATAAATAGGCCTAGTATTAATAGTCGGGCCATGACCAATGCTTTAATCCGGGTGGTGTTTCTGTCCCAAATTAAAACGTAACTGGTTAAATTAACGAAAATTCAAGTCTTGCGTCTAAACGATATTGACATCAGTAGTTTGTACCACTACCAAACTACAGCGTTATTCATAGTTCAAAGAGTTCAGTTGATGGACACTAAATTCAAAGAATCTGAAATCTACATTTCCTCCGATTAATTCTGTGGATCTAGACAATTTGAAAATAATCAATAACATCAAATTTAATATATTATAACAACTTTGTGAATACATACAGTTATTTAATACTTACAAATGTCTACAAAATAATCGATGCTACTGAGTGTACGAAACAAAGTATTACAACCTTTCTCGTAGGCTTGTATCGCCGCTATAACGTCATACACACAGTTCCCGCCAAAATCATTTTTTTCTATGGAAGACCGTTTCGGCCATAAAACAAGGAAGTGATATTAAAACAACCAGGAAGTTTTGATTTCCGAACCCAAACAAAAAAAAACAAAACAAGAATACCCCCAAAGCAGGCTTGGATCCAGAAGGGGGTTTGGGGGGTCCAAACCCCACCCTGCTCAGCTACTTAAAAAAATGAATACATCATTACATAAATAATTTCTCTCTTTAAAAACCTCAGTTTTTATGTATGCCTATGTAATTTAGAGACGATGATGACAGATTTCCATAACAGGAACCTGGCAAACCCCCTCCTGCAAAAATTCCTGGATCCGCCCGTGCAAAGGAAAACCCCAAAACAATCCCAAAATGAAAGCCCGAGCATACCAGATGACCTGATGATATCGGAATTGTCAAAATAGGTCAATTAAGGATATTATTCATTATAAATTATTAATTTATTGTTTTATAAAAAGCCTGCAGGACGGAGGGCCTGGCAAGGACAGCTGTCAAGTTGTTCGGATGGGACGAAAAACCCCAGGTCTCGTGTACACATTGGCTTAATTACACATAAAAGATCCCTTGACAGTTGGCCGTAGGGAAAATTTGCCTTGACAGCAGCACTATGTATGACCTACTCTTATATCGAATTCCAACTGCCAAGCGGTCTTTTCGTGTAAGCAGCCAATGTGTATATGGGACCTCGTTTTGCGTCGCACCCAAACTTACGCTGTCCTTTTTGTAATTTCTATTTAATTAGTTTAGCTTAGATCAATAAGTTCTATGCACCTAAATGATCATTCAATTTGATGAAAGATTGAGTACGTTGTCAAATATTTTTTACCTTTGATTATACGCCACACGAGACGTAAAGCTACAATTTTAATCTCAAAGCGATAATTTCATATTTTCCATAATTATGTCTATGTCTTTTGTTCAATAGATTGTCAACTCATTATTATACGATCAAAGGCATTATTCCCCACAAGTAATAAATCATTGACACAGGAAATAATAACATAATTACCTCCCTTGTTTTCAAATACCCCCCATGGTATAGCTATGTTCAAACGTTTGAATTTGAAGTTGAAAATGAAATATTTGCCAATTCCTGATCAACTGGCAATAGTGAATTATTTGCTTAGTGAGTAGTAATTTTTCTTTAACAAGATAGGACTTTTCATAGAAACCATCTACTTTAAAGCTTTATTTTAATACATTTAAAAAATATAACTTAAAAATATGAAGTTGCAGCTTTAAAGTAGCCGATCAATTATAAATTATTGTGATATCAGTTGAAATAATGGTGGATTTGGATAGATTTGGGTGGATTTGGGTGGATTTGGGTAAATCGTGCTACCGGATCTTACTCTCTGGAACAAAAAGAATGGTAGTCTGTAATAAATGAAAGTGCAACAATTTTGTTCTTACAAGCCTGAAGACGGGTGGTCGTATTTGCAGCCAATGTTACATTTTTTTTAAAAACTGCACAATAAACAAAAAACAAAATAAAATGATATATATTCTTGGGGTTTTTTTTGGGGGGGGGGGTCTTTTTTTGTTTGGATTCGGGGATCAAAACTTCGTGGTTGTTTTAATATCAATGTTATAACAAATAAAATATTGTCACTTATATTTAAGCTGAATTGAAAATAGAAAAGAGTCTAGGAAGCAAAAAAAAATGTGCCCATTTTCTTACGATACGTACCTTGCATAAAAAGCTAAAACGGCAAATTTAAAGTGGTCACAGTGATGCTCTTCAGGGCGGTCACACGCCAAAGGGTTCGTTTGCCCTGATCCAAACCTTCTTTTATCACTTACATGGAGGCTATGGCGCCCCACCACTCTGATGCATCCCCACTTTTAAAATCCTCCAACACATGAAGTTTATTTTAGCTTTTGCAATTTTGATATTTACAAATATGGGATTCTTTTACGTTTTTGTGTAATAAAGGATATATTTTGATTGTTGTGTTGCAGAATGTAAAACATTTTCTATAATATGATGTTAAGAAAAGAGGTGAGCCGTGTGCACATTGAATCTCAGATTTTTCTTAGAATTAAACAAATACAATAAAGATAGTTTGCCAGGCAATGAGCATACATCAACGAAGCATCTGGTATATTTACATGGTACTAAAATCTGAGGATGAGCCACAATCCAGTTAGTACTTAGAAAAAAAAAGAATTTTATTGACAACTTCTATGGGCTAACATTTATTCTACAAAATAAGTACTGTATGATCGAGTTGATAAAGTGTTTGACTTACTAGAAATCAACTTTGTCGTATCAACAAAAACATTGTATATAAACTTTAAGTGGCATTTAGCTGATCGTTAAACACATTAACAGAACAGAGTTTTTATGGGATACAATCATTAGTTTTATTATAAAAGCACGGCATTTTGACAAGTAGCCCCTTATCGCTATCAAACACATGTATATAAAGTCAATCTGATTATAACTTTCGATAGAGTGTCCACAAATATAGAACAACTTTCCAATGTTGGAGTATTAGAAGCACATTTTTTAAGTTAAACCCAGGAAGCGAACCTTATCCATGTCAAGTACAACCGGGGATTCAAAACCACACCAGTTGACTCAATGACAGGCTTTATGATACAACTTGCACGTGCTAACCATTTGGTCATCCACCCTACCCCACCCCCCTTCTAATTAAGCGGCCTTTGATGAAGGTGAATAAAAAACTCAAACAATAAGGTAAATTGTGTTTCATGATTTAATGGTGAAATTAATCAATAACAATTTTTTACATGGATTTATGATTATACATTATCTAAAATTTTTTTTACAGGTTTACGTCTCTAGTGAGAAATAATGGTGTTAGAAGGACATCAAGCCCAAGTACAAAAAGGGTTAGATTCATTTATCTTGAATGGTAACGATACAAAATCATACATACAACAATAATTTAAAACTTAAACCAGCTGTAACAGGCCTTGTTGATGAAAACATTTAACATACATTATGCAAGAGCTAAATTTTGACTATTGCAGGTCATTCTTTAGGCCGGAAATGTTTTCTAAATTATTAATTAAACATTAATTAACTTATCCAGGCCATAATCAAATCTCGATGGCATCGGATTTATCCGATATTAAATAGACTAGAACATAGTTTAGCCATATTTTGATTTCATCTAAAAATGGAGGAGCGAGACTTAGCTTCGAACAACCCGTATGGTGGTTGAAATTATTGCACACGTCTTGTCAAACCCTCAAAGGCTAATATATCTTCGCTCGCAATGGAGTAATTTGAATGAAATTTTCAAATTATTCATTTTACATTATCTATTTTTGAACTATTATAGCAAGAATGGCTAGTTCTGTATCTAAATTTCCCATGTACCTTTAACCATGATATTTAATGAATACTGATTGGGAGGATTTGCGGTCTTTTATTCAAGAAAACTTAAAATATTTTGAGAATCCTGGGGGAACATTGGCGTAGCACCAAAATCATAGTATAAATTTTATCTCTCGGCCCAATTAAAATACAGCATTACATTAGAATACTGAGGTAACGTTGGCTTAGTTTAGTATAAATTTTAGCTCCAGGCCAATTAAAACACAGCATTACATGTACATGAGCTTAAGTTTTCTTGAATAAGTCTACATCCTCGGGACCAAAAATCCACAACTTTCGTGCTGGACATGTATAAATCTAAAGTCAATCCGATGTTAACTTTGGCATCTACAGCGACCACAAGATTTTTTTTTAGAGTGATTAAAGGGACAATCCCGATAAGAACAGAGTCTCAAAAATTAAAGTCCGAGTATTTATGAAATTTATGGACCAAAATATAGTGGCATGGTGTATTTACCTTGTCTCAAAATTTCAGCTCAAAATATTGAGTCGTTTGGACGTGAACGTCAACACTGCTTATCAGGACACGTAACCCTTTTAAGATTTTGGGTCAATTTTTTCATTGGGTGACCTGATAATCGATTAATGTTTCTTGAGAGGTCTATACAGTGAATGACCCATGCCCTGTACTTGATAACAAAAGGTAAATTTCACCTACATATTATTTTTATAGAAAAAAGTCTGGTTTTATCCAGATACTGTATAATAAAACGTTCTCCATTTCTATACGAAGACTGTCAGGTTTAAGTTATTTACAAGCGTATCACAAATATCGGGTTAGTAGGTGGGCCTTAGGTTATGGATTTTAAGGATTTTAACACAAAATTAAGCAGTTTTATTCCCCAAAAAGTTATCGGGATTGGCACTTTAAGGGCCAGTAACAATTAGAAATTGTAGAAAGTCAATAGGATTCTTCATTTCATGATCTTAAACATTGTGAATAAATTTAAAATCAATAGGATATTAAATTTAAACACATAGAGCGTCCACAAACAATTGTGGACGCGGGACCGACAGACAGGGCCAATGACAATATTCAACCACATTTCAATGTGTGCGTATAAAAACAGCAAAATCTGTACCAGACAGAATTACAGATGAATTGTTCCCAATTTTCAGTGACCGTCGCCGGCGTCGCTGATAGTCAATTGTACTAAGATAACATGAAGATTTTACACAGCATGATCCCTGTTAGAGGTACCCAAAATTCAGAAAAAAAAATCAAAACATCAATGGGAGATAACTTCCCAGCTTGGAAACGATCGAATTAAAAAGAGGCCCATCACATAGTTATAGCATCCTCTCCAAATATTGACAAATTTTCAATTTGTGACAATTTTGTAAATAATGAATCCAATTGAACCACTTTTCAACTTTCACAATATCACAGATATTGCGAACATTTGGCTCTGACTTTAATAATTTTATTAGAAAAAGAATCTAAATGTAAGAAAATATAAAACATGTAATAAATATAACATTTTATCAAAATATATTTTCAATACACGGGATAAAAGTCATTAAAATACTACTGTAAAGCTGCAAATACTACTGTAAAGCTGCGTTAACAGGCCAATAAAGATTTGCCTGAAAAAATTTAAATTGTAACAACAGAAACACTTTGGGTAATGAAAGAGCTAGACTGATTACAATCATTTAATATAGGGAGAAATGGGGTTTAAGGTCCACTCGACACAACTATTCATTTCGGGGCTAACATATGGTTTAATTCTATTTCAATAATTCGCTTGCACGTAGGGGTCTTTAGCAGTCAGAAGAAACCGGAGCACCCTGTAAAACCCCACGATATTGGACAGGCGACCCTACTCCTTGTCACGTACAACCAGGGATCCGAAACCACGCCAGTTGACTCAATGACAGGCTTTATGATACAGCGCACACATGCTAACCATTCGGCCATCCAATCCCCCCATTTAATACAGGAAAGACCGGTTAAAAACGAACATATCTACCACACACGTAATAATTGTCCACATACATGGACTTACGACAGACTTCATTTGACAAAAGTTGAGTGATTTCCCTTGTTTTTAAGATTTGCGTAACAAATTCCCTATTGATACATATATATAAGGCCACTGTAATATATTTCTACATAGAAGACAAATTTAATACAATCACATAATAATTATTTGTTCATTTTGTTAAGGCAAGATGAAAATGACATGATCTATTTATGTTGGATGTCACCCATATTTACTCCGTTTTTCTTTTTCCTTCCTAAGAATTTTTCTGTGGGATCTTAATGGTGACCTGAAATATTTAAAAAACATTGTAAATGACAGTAACTTTCTTAAGGGAGAGAGAGAGGAGGAATAGAGGAAGAAGATTTGTTGCCAGACAATGAAACATACCCAACAGCAGCTAAATCATCAGAGTTGTTGACAAGGGTTGTCACATATTTATTCTTTTGTAGGTAATTGGGGGCATTTACAAGACAATTTTATACCCTTCTCGATGTTTCTACAAACTGAAACAAGGGTCATAAATTTGGCAGTAATTTGAAAAAAAAAATTTAAATTTTGTGAAGTCATATTCAAAGGGAAATGGTTGTTGTTATAACTCTTAGTTAATGTTATATTTTTATTGATCATTGTTTGAAAAAGATACCTGTAAGAGTACTGAAACGTTGCATGTAAATCCATAAAGTTATGAATGTTATTATGAATGTTCACAAGATTCACAAGTAAAACAAGGGGCCATAACTCTAGAAGTAACTGACGGAAATTGATGAAATTCATCAGACATCCACTTTACAAATCTTAGTGATGCATAAAAATTTCATACACAATGGGCCATAACTCTAGCAATTGACGGAAATTGATGAAATTCATTAGACATCTGTTTTACAAAACTAAATGCTGCATAAAAATTTCACACAACAAGGTTGAACAAAGTGAAAGAAGGGCCATAACTCAAGAAAAAAAGCAAAAACAAACAAATAATTTCAGGTCCTGTGTGCAAGTTGGCCAATCTGATGAAAACACGGATCCTATTTCGTTTCGTTTTTATAGTTCAAAAATTTGTTTTACTTGTCTATACTACACTAGGATCTGGAAGAGTTGTTATATAACAGGCGTTGTAGTTGATGTGAGGAACTAGGCAATGAACTGGTCTGTTACGGTGAGCTCTTGGCGTGCTCTGCACGGAACTGTGGGTAAACCACTAGAAACGTCAAAGCTGATGGATTAATCAATGTCTGACGTCATAGGGTCAAAAGCCGCTCACATGACCCCTGGCTCCGTCCGTCAGTACAACTTGTCAGATGTTCATGTAGTGTAAGCCATCGGAAGTATAAAACGAAACGAAATATAGATCTGTGTTTCAATCAGATTGCAGGCTGGTGAGCAAGTCAAAGAATCCTTGACAGTTGGGGAAAATTGGTCCTCATAGCAAACTCGCTGTGTATCCCCTTCTTCAATAGCCCAGCCAGAAAAGAACAGTAGGTTGTTAAACCTTCTTTCATTTTGTACATGGTGACAGTTGACAATTAAGTCATAACCTGTCATAGTCATATATTTGCACCACAATGTTATACTGCCACAATGTTATACTGCTAAGTGGTCACGGTCGCATATTTGCGACCACAGCAAGAACCTTTTTTATAAGCTGCATTTGAGTATTTAGTTTTATATTAAATTTGAATTTTGAAATGAGGTGAAACAAATAGTGCAAATTATCCTTTCCAACTTTTTATTGGTGTCAAGAGTCTATCACTTATAATTATCCGGCAGCAGACGTTTGAAATAGGCAAATAAAATATTTCACCTTATTTAGCCTGACCAGTTCAGGTCACGACGTCAATATGACGTTGGTCGATTAAGGGTTAAATGTATTGCTGTAAATGAAAGTAGAAAATGTAAAACTGACCGTTTTGACCTCTGTGTAGTTATCTAAACCATACTCTCCCAATTCACGACCATTACCAGACATCTTATACCCTCCAAATGGTGCTGATGCGTCAAAAACATCATAGCAGTTTACCCTGTAATTTATGAGCAATTAATAATTGATGTGAACTTCGAAACATTAAAGAGTGATAATAACTGCTTTTCATACAAAACATTGGTGGAGCTAGTCCTCTGTTTGGTGGGAATATAAAGAATATTTTTGCGTGTATGTGTGGGTTTAACATCCATAGGTTTTTAATTAAAAACAAACATGTAAGGGATAAACTGAATTTGGTAAGGTCTGTTTGAGGGTACCTTATTTTTCAAGTCAAAACCTACTGGCCCCGGTTTCACGAGGTACTCTCAAACACAAGTTAAGAACTTACGCAAGTTTCAATCACTGTTTATGAGAACTGCCTTGGTTCAGAAACACAAAAATTTATTCATAGTTATTTTGATGTATTTGATACATTGAAAACAACAAATGTTTTATCAAAGGCTACATTTTGGTAAAAATAAGACGAACAATTTTAAGTAAAAGTTTAAGAATAATTTGTGAAAATGAGTCTTTTAAAAAAGTGATGATTTTATAATTACCATATTGTTCCAGCTCTGACGCTGTTCGATAAATAAAGGGCTCTGTCTAAATCCTTAGTAAAGACAGCTGCTGCCAGACCATATATGGTATCGTGGGATCTATTTATAACCTCGTCTAAGCTAGAAAATTTTGAAATACTCATAACTGGTCCAAAAATCTGAAATGGAATCCAATGAAAATGTATTACACAAGATTCATCAAAAAATGAAACAGGGCCAAATGTCCTTCTTTTCTGGGGGGGATTGGGATGGCTTAGTGGTCTAGAGTGCTGCGCTTCGACCTCTAGCTGGCCGGTCACCTCTGGCTTGCGGCTGTGGTTTCGATCCCTGGTGTGAGCGTATGTGGCATGGAGATAGGGGCGCCTTCTCAACCTCGTGGGTTTCCTCCAGGCACTCCGGTTTCCTCCCATTGCTAAAGACCCCTACGTGCAAGCGAAAGATTGAAATAAAATTTAAAAAAAAAAAAGCGTTAGTCCCGAAATGACCTAGTTGTGTCGAGTGGACGTTAAACTCCATTTCTCTCTCTCTCCCCCTCTGTTCTGCACCAACTGGGCTAAGGAAGTGAGCTATAAAGCAATCTGATTAAAATACCAATCTACATTTTGTTTCGTTTTTGATACTTTTGAGGGCCTCCACTCCACGATGTCCTATCTGAACGACTAGACAGCTGTCCTTGTCAGGCCCTACGTCCTGCATCGGGGGGTTGAGATGACCTAGTGGTCTAGAGTGCCGCGCTTCGACCTCCAGCTGGCCGAACACCTCTGGCTTGCGGCTGTGGTTTCGATCCCTGGTGTGAGCGTATGTGGCATGGAGATAGGGGCGCCTTCTCAACCTCGTGGGTTTCCTCCGGGCACTCCGGTTTCCTCCCACTGCTAAAGACCCCTACGTGCAAGCGAATTATTGAAATAAAAATACACCGGGATGTTAGTCCCGAAATGACCTAGCTTGTGTCGAGTGAACATTAAACCCCATTTCTCTCTCTCTCCCCGTCCTGCATCACAGCTTTCTCAGCCAATGAATGGATCGAAAACACGCCAGTTGACTTAATGACAGGGCTTATGATACAGCGCACACGTGCTAACCATTCAACCCCCATCCAAGTTAATTGTGAGTGTATATAAAAATATCTCTAGCTTTTCCTACCTCTTCTTGTGAAATAACCATATTGTCCTTGACGTCGGTGAATACTGTTGGCTCAATGAAGTAGCCTCGATCACCCACTCTGTTTCCGCCAGTCGTCAGTTTAGCTCCTTCTTTCTTACCGATGTCGATATAATTTAATACTTTATCAAATTGTTCTTTATCCACCTGAAATAATCATTCAATGTTACAATATTTCCATATCAAGTATGGGGAATCTTGTTTCTGAGCAGGGCTCACGCTGTCGGTCGCCAAAGTCGCAATTTGCGATAAAAATATGATGGTGGCGATTAAAAATTGATTTTGGCGATAATTTTGGCATAAAGTGTTGCGGTACTGGTGATTCTTTTTGAGAACTAGTGATAAAAATCTTAAAATTCTAATCGTATTTACCCTGGATTAACCATTGTTGAGTGTCAATCATGTGGCTAAACACTATAATAAATTAACTAACTGGCTGATAATACTAATCAATTGTCTTAGATTATTGATTAGTTGATTGATAATTGTCGATGATATTTATTAAACCCTTTCTCAAGTCACTATTTACTCCTAATGATTTATTTAAACGTTGATTATTTGATGTTTTATTTCGTCTTTTAAAACAAATGGTAATGCATGTAATCAAAATGTACAACAGTTCTATCGAAGAGAATTAAATATTTTGATCGCTGGATTCCGTTTACTGTGGTTTCATATACCGCATGTAAAATATACCAGTATGCCTATCGAATATCATTATTTCAAATTATCGTATCAACACTGTCACTTGTCAAGAATGTAAGAACTAGTTGAAAATCGGCGATTCTTGCACAAGAAAACGGTTCGCAATTTGTTTCATATTACCGTCGCCAAAATGGTCTAAAGGTTAACGACGGGTATTATTGTAAGCATCTCTTACGATGATGTTCAAATAGACAAAAGTCATCAAAAATAAAATCGAATCTTATTAAATCCAAAGTGCAACAGAAACTTTAACAGAGAGTTTTTGCGCTATATAAATTCAGTATTTATTAAAACTATTATGTCCAGTCAAATCTGGTGAAAACAGCTAAAACCTGTGAATAACTGATAAAACTGGTGAATACAGAAAAAACCCATGATGGTACTAATCCAGCCCTAGAAATTATAGTTGTAACTGATAAACTGTCAGGCGCTAGAACCAATTTATCTGACCATTTTAACTTTGTCTTGATGTGTACTATAAATATCAACCAAAGACAAATCTGTGCCAGATACAGGCACCAGAGAGGTTGTTTCTGACAGAACCGGAATTCGTGCCTGACATTGTCCGTGACAGGCACCTTATTTCAAGGTATGTAATATCCTGTGGTCTCTCTTCTAACTCTGCAAATAGGGATTGTTTCTGAATTTTGTGATGGACATTGTGAATTATTTAAAGGCATGGACTAACCTGTGGTCCCTGCTCTACGTTGGTAAAGGGATCACCTACGGCCCTTTTTTTGGCTCGTTCTGTGCTTCTTTCTACAAATTCATCATATATTTTATCTTCAACATATATTCTGGTACCAGCACAACAACACTGTCCTTGATTGAAAAACAGACCAAAATGAGCCTGTTCCACAGCATGATCCACTAGAAAATACGAGAAAATATCTCCTACAATATATCCGAGAGGGAGAGAGAGAGGTGGGGGGGGGGGAGAGACAGGAGAGAGAGGTGTGGGGTTTATCATCCACTCGACATAAACTAGGTCATTTCAAGACCAACTTAGGGATCAATTTTAGAATGATGTCTTGTGGCAAGACCATGTGGCTAAAAGTATTTCAGGATAAGAAAGTGTTCTGGTGTACAAATGAATTGCGGTTTATTGTCTAATTTTGCTCCACCATTGCGGTAGTATCCTATAAGGGAAGGGGGGTTGCATGGCCGAATGGTTATCATGTGCGCGCTGTATCATAAAGCTTGTCATTGAGTCAACTGGCGTGGTTTCGAATCCATGGTTGTATGTGACAAGGAGTAGGGTCGTCTGTTCAACCTCGTGGGTTTTCTCCAGGTCCTTTGGTTTCCTCCCACTGCCTAAGGCCAATACACACAAGCAAAATATTGAAATATAATCAAACATATGTTAGTCCGAAAATGACATTGTTGGTGTCGAGTGGATGTTAAACTCTCTCTCTCTCTCTCTCTCTCTCTCTCTCTCACTCAGAGAGAATGTTTAATATCCACTTGAGGGAGAGAGAGAGTTTAATATCCACTTGACACACACTAGGTCATTTCGGGACTAACATATGGTTCAATTTGATGTCAACCATTTGTTTGCATTTGCAGGAAACTGGAGAAAACTGACAAGACTGCACAGTTGTCACGTACATGCGGGGAATCAAAACCACTCCACTGACTCAAACAAGTTGGCGCTAAGAATTAGTCCATAATTATGTTGACCTCATATGTTAGTCTCAAAAGAAATATTACGTTGACAGGACCTGAACCTCGTTCCAGTCCAGTTTAATACTTACAATCTGCATCAGCTAAAATGATGTTAGGACTCTTTCCACCAAGTTCTAACGTTACTCGTTTTAAGTTGGTTCTAGCAGCATCTTGGGCTACAAGTTGTCCAATCTGGAAATAAATTCAGACAAGACATTAGAATCTCTTCATTTCTCAAATTAGCTGTATTATTGAACAAATAAGGCAGACTTATGCTGGCCATATTGACCAAATGAAATGAAATGAAATGGGGTTTAACGTCCTACTGTTCTGCTCCTAAACTGGGCTAATGAAGACGGGCATATGACATACAGTGTGCTATGAGGGATACTTTGCCCGATCAGCGGCCCTATGGCCTATTCTTATATCGAATTCCAACTGCCAAAGGATCTTTTATGTGCACGCCAATGCATACACAGGACCTCGTATTTTTTTGCCCCATCCAAATAGCATACTGTATGACGTATGCCCCCGTCTTTCATTAACCCAGTCAGTATAGGAGCAGAACAGTAGTAGGACGTTCCGGCGTGGTTTCCCCTTGTCAGTGATACAGAAGGGGGCCTGACAAGGACAGCTGCCTAGTCGTTCGGATGGGACGAAAAAACGAGGTCCTGTGTACACATTGGAGTGCATGTAAAAGATCCCTTGGCAGTTGCAATTTGATATAAGAAAAGGCTGTAGCGCCGCTGATCGGGCAAAGTATCCCTCATAGCACACTGTATGTCGTATGCCCGTCTTCCATTAGCCCGGGTCAGGTGCAGAAGAGTAGGACGTTAAACCCCATTTCATTTCATTTCGTAGTAGGACGTTAAACCCCATTTCATTTCATTTCCATGCAAAAACTGGATGTGCTTGACTATTTTAAATTACCAACAAATATTGCTACTTTAAGATATATGACAACAACCGTGCATAGTGTATATACTTGTTGCTATGGAGATGAGAGCTACTTTAACACAACAGCCCACTAAATCCTAGTATTTGTGGCTTTTGTTATTATTGATGTCAAGGACTTTATTCACTTAAAATATATGAAATATAAATGAAATGAAATGAAATGCAAAGGGGTTTAACGCCCTACTGTTCTGCTCTTAACTTGGGCTAATGAAGACGGGCATACGTCATACAGTGTGCTATACTACGAGGAAAATTTTGCTCGGACAGCAGCACTATGGCCTACTCTTATATATCGAATTCCAACTGCCAAGGGATCTTTTACGTGCACTCCAATGTGTACATGGGACGTGGCTTATTTGTTCCACTCGAATGGCTAGACAGCTTTCCTTGTCATGCAATATGTCCTGCACGACTGAAAAGGGGAAACCACTGTAGAAAAATTAACATTTACAACGGCCACTGTTTTTTTTACACCATTCAAATGACTAATGCTTTTCCTTCTGACATACACCATTCTGCAGCATTGACATAGAGAAACCAGAGTGAGAATACCGGGACTGAACAAGAGGCCCCCCCACCCACTCTTGTTCCTATTTCCATCCAAAGTAATTCATGTAGAGAAATATAGCTGAAAAAATTCAAAAGACTCATCAAGTTGACAATAATTAAAAGAGATACAGAAATGGGGTTCAACTTCCAATCGACGAAAACTAGGTCATTTTGGGACTAACATACGGTTCAATTTTATTTCAATAACTCGCTTGCATTTAGGGGTCTTTAGCAGTGGGAGGAAACCGAAGGAACCGGAGAAAACCTCTCTAGTTTGGATAGACGACCTACTGGATGTCATGTTATATGACTTTAGCAGTGGGAGGAAACCGGAGGACCTGGAAAAAATCCACGAGACTGGACAGACGAACCTACTGCATGTCATGTTTCATATCTAGACTATTTCTGTTATCCGTGTCCACTTGTGATTTTAAACTTTGGTGATAATATTTTGAGTTTAAACCAGCAATCGACACACATAATAACTGTGATGATTAGATCTTGTAATAATGATACCTCCCTGTATTATATATCTTATGATAATAATACCTCCCTATATATCTAGGGTATTTTATGTTATCTTTCTACTTATTGGTTGATAATAGTTTGTGTTTAAACTGGTTATAACTGATTAAATCTCGTAACATGATGTATTAAATTTATCTTATATTCAGCATTGTTAAAACCCCAATAACACTCTTGTTGTAATTGAATAATATGTCCCAATCTTTATTCTGGTCAACAAATTGTATTATTTTACAATATTCAAATTAATTGATGATACAAATTTCATCTTAAAACACCTAATGTAAAGAATTGGAAAAATTCAACTACATGATTTGAAAAGATTAACGTCAACCTTTTCAAATGTGACTTGGATTTTAAAATATTTTCGAACCCCCTGAACAAGTAAAACATGATGTAATGGATAATTTTCACAACAGGTAGGACAAATAAACATCTAGTACTTAGAATAAGACTATTATTTATTTTCTAGAGCTGCCAAGCCAGCAAGAGTGTTATTGTCCCTTTAAAACTTTTTCTAACCTACATCTATTATTTTACATACTTGAGAATTGAATTATCTATTTATCTATTTGAAAACTGATTTATAAGTGTCCTTGACACTGGTTAGTGAGGTAGCACCTTATTTACACAGCAGACCCCAAAAGGGGCCTTATATACACAAACTTAAACAATAATATTTTGAAGATTTAGCATTTTTTCATTGGCTGAAAATTAAAATGCTGTAAACAAGTAATATGCAACTAATGGGCCGTGTTCCGTTTCTTATTCATCTGCAACATCATCCTTGGTGAAACATACGTTAAATCCCCCAAAATCGGAATGAAATGTTATGAAATTGGGTTTAATGTCCTACTCCAACTTGGCTAATGAAATGGGGTTTAACCCTTTGAACACTGACTTTACATGGGGTGTTGCACGTCCCACCCTGGATTTACAGGACGTCATATTAATTATGACGTCAACGTAATTGGAGCTTGACACGCCCCAAGCCGCAAAACCGACATTTCGGGTATATGCGATACAACGTCAAGCCGGTTTTGTGGCATTTCGGGTTCTAAGGGTTAACGTCCTACTGTTCTGCACTGACTGGGATAATGAATAATGTAAAAATGAACATTTAATTGAAGACATATACCACTAACATGAACCATTCTTTTAGAATCATTCAATAAAATTTGCATAAAATATACCTCTGTAGATCCTGTAAATGCGACTTTATCAACATCTGGGTGTCTGGCCAAGGCAGCACCAGCTGTAGGCCCGTAACCTGGAACAATATTTATAACACCAGGAGGAAAACCGGCCTGTAACAAAATCAATTTTAGCATCAAAGGTAGGTTGCCAGGCAATGAAACATACACCCACAGCAGCTAACATATTCTTATTTTTTTTCGATAATGAAACATTTATAATACTCTGAAATCTGATTAAGATTAACAACTCATAAAATAATTATTAGAAAATCATTAGAATTTCTTTGGTTTTTACAAAGTTCTGCTCCATGCTAACGCTTTGTATACGAAATATTTAAAATCATGGATTTAGCTGTTCAGTAATCAAAAATTCATTGAAAATCAATATACTTGTTCATCTCATGACCTTGTATAAATTTAAAGTCAGTCGGATATTAACTTTGGCTTCTAGAGCATCCACAAGATTTTTTGAAGTGATCGAGGGCCATAACTCTGGCAATTATTATCGCAAATCCCTGAAAATCAATAGGCTTCTTCGTCTCATGACCGCAAACACTGTGTATAAATTTAAAGTCAATCGGATATTAACTTTGGCCTCTAGAGTGTCCACAAGATTTTTTGAAATGATCAAGGGCCACAACTCTGGCAGTAATAATCGGAAATCGCTGAAAATCAATAGGCGTCTTCGTCTCATCACCTCAAGCAATTGTGGACACCGGACAGACGTACGTACGTACAGACCGACGGACGGATGGGGGCGACGACAATATACGACCACATTTCAATGTGGGCGTATAAAATTGAAATGAAATGGGGTTTAACGTCCCACTCTTTTGCACCCAACCTGGGCTAATGGAAGACAGGCATACGCCATACAGTGTGCTATGAGTGAAATTTTGCACGGGCAGCGGTGCTACGGCCTACTCTTAGATCGAATTCCAACTACCAAGGGATCTTTTACGTGCACTCCAATGTGTACACAGGACCTTGGTTTTTTGTCCCATCCAAACGACTAGGCAGCTGTCCTTGTCAGGCCCTCCTTCTGCATCACTGATAAGGGGCAATCACGCCGGAAAATCGAGATGAACTTTCTCGGCCAATGCAAGGATCGAACATCCGACCTCCAGACTAGCGAACCAGCGCCTTACCATATATTCCATTCAGAAAATATCGGCAAACGAAATTAGTAAAGTCAAGTTGAATGTCAGAGCAATAGAAGGGAAAAAGTCTAGTTGAATGTAGCTTTCAACAGAATGTCAGAGCAATGGAGCAGCGAAGTCCAGTTGAATGTAGCTTTCAATATAATGTCCGAGCAATGGAGTGTGGAAAGTCCAGTTAAGCAATGGAGTGTTGAAAGTCCAGTTGAGCAATGGTGTGTGGAAAGTCCAGTTAAGCGTAGCTTTCAATAGAATGTCTGAGGAATGGAGTGGGGAAAGTCCAGTTGAATAGCTTTCAACAGACTGTCAGAGCAATGGATTGAGGCAAGTGCAGTTGAATATATGTAGCTTTCGATAGAATGTCAGAGCAATGGAGAAAATTTAGTTGAAT
Source organism: Patella ulyssiponensis (assembly GCA_963678685.1). Taxonomy (NCBI): domain Eukaryota; kingdom Metazoa; phylum Mollusca; class Gastropoda; family Patellidae; genus Patella; species Patella ulyssiponensis. The sequence goes on along the minus strand of OY783228.1, from coordinate 7,981,829 downwards.
AGTTTTCAATATAATGTCAGAGTAATGAAGTAAGTCTGGTCAAATGTAGCTTTAGATAGAATGTCAGAGCAATGGAGTTGAATATAGCTTTCATCAATAGAATTTCGGAGAAATGGAGTAGGTCTGGTCAAATGAAGCTTTCAATAGAATGTCAGATCAAGTCAAGTGATCAAGTCCAGTTAATGTAGCTTTCAACAGAATGTCAGAGCTCCAAGCTCTTTTGCACTCGTAAAAGGGTCATTTCATGTCAAGTGGGCCAGTGGTGGGAAATTGACCCCCTTGAAAAAATCTGGAAAAAATATATGTTATTGTACATCTAAACTCTAGAAACTGTGCAAAATATGTGGTGTGTAGCATGAAAATTGACTGAGATACGGGCATTTAAGTTTCATGAGTGACTAATAAGTTTTCGAAACAAAATATGTATTACTAATTTACTAGAGTTTCAGATATCTTGATTTTTTCTTTACAGTGAAGATATACCGCTCAAATTTGGTAGTCTTGGAGAACTTTGTGTGTAGATTATGAATCTGCAATCAGATTACCGGTGAGTTGTAGGGTTCGCATGCTACTTAGCCATCAAAACTGACAAAAATTTGGTGCAATTGTATATTGTCTGGTTTTTGTAGAGCTCCAGGTGCTACAAAGTAATAGATATAGACCCAAATATTGGTATATCCAGAGATTGCCAGTAGTACTACATAAGAAACGCATTGAAACGCATCAGTCTTGAATTGATTCCCCAAAAATTGATAGCGAATATGGTTTCAGACACAAATTTTCGAAAATTGTCTCATATTTTCGAGCCGATATAACCCGGTAGATGAGCACCTAAAAATCTGATTATAGTTTGTAAATATAGTTTGTGCTTATGTTTTCAACATACGTAAAAGCCATTCTTGTCCCGGGCCATTTTGATATTTTTTCAATTTTTTGAAAATCTGTGTTTTGTGTTAATCTATGTCAACAATTGTATTTTGGAGCCGATTGAACCCTGTTTGATGGGCACCTAAAAATCTGAAACTTGGTGGAATTATAGTTTGTACTAATGTCTCTAACATATGTTAAAACCATTCTTGTCCCATGTCATCTCAATATTTTTAAGATTTTTTCAAAATCTGTGTTATGGGCCATTCCTTGTCAATTATCACCCAATGACTTAAACCGAATCACCTTCGATTTTGCTGAAATTTGGCTTAGACATTTATTTGGACTGAAAAAGCTAATATTCCCAATTTTAGCTTGATCCGACCAACAGTTCCTGAGATACGGTCCACCAAATTTGGGGGATTTCGGCAAAAGTGGGCGTGGCTGCCATTATTCAAATGACCATACCCAGTAACTGGTTGGTCAAAATTGCTGGAATATGTCTTCCAGGGATGGGAATTCCACAAGAATTCTAAATCTACACTTATTTTTGACATCCGGGTGTGTTTTAAAAGAGTGAAGACCTTTTGAATTTGAATTGACCTTATAGACCATGTGACCTTGGGATGAACTTGCATGAAAAGTTTAGCTCAACATGTTTTCTACACACCGTTAAACAACTGGAGGTATAATATCTTTTATAAGCATGTAAAATCAAGTTAAATATTCACACGTGAGACTTAAAATCAGTGTCTTCACACTTAAAGCAGGATTGTCTTCATGGATAAGCTCTGAGAATACATAGTAACCTTCAGCAGACTTTCCTAAAGAAGGATATCTATGATTCAAACAGCACGTCATTATCTTTCCCATTCCAAAAACACTTATTCCAGCAATTTTAACATTTTGGTTACTGGGTTATGGTCATTTAAATAATGTCGATGAAACCCATTTTAGCTGAAAATCTCCAAAATTTGGTGGACAGTATCTTAGGAACTGTTAGTCGGACAAAGTTAAAATTAGGAATATAAGCTTTTTCAGCCCTAAAAGACATACAAAATAAAATTCGGCAAACTATATTTACAAACTATAATCAGATTTTTAAGTGCTCATCTACTGGGTTATATCGGCTCGAAAATATGAGACAATTTTCGAAAATTTGTGTCTGAAACCATTTTCGCGGTCAATTTTCTGGGAATCTATTCAAGACTGGTGCGTTTTCATTCGTTTCATATGTAGTACTATTGGCAATCTCTGGATATACCAATATTTGGGTCTATATCTATTACTTTGTAGCACCTGGAGCACTTCAAAATCCAGACAATATACAACTGCACCAAATTTTTGTCATTTTCGTGGCCAAGTAGCATGCGAACCCTACAACTCACCGGTAATCTGATTGCAGATTCATAATCTACACAAAAAGTTCTTCAAGACTACCAAATTTGAGCGGTATATCTTCACTATAAAGGTAAAATCAAGATATCTGGAACTCAAGTAAATTAGTGATATATATTTTGTTACGAAAACTTATTGGTAACTCATGAAACTTAAATGCCCGTATCTCAGTCAATTTTCATGCTACAGACCACATATTTTGGACAGTTTCTAGATTTAAGATGTACAATAACATATATTTTTTCCAGATTTTTTCAAGGGGGTCAATTTCCCAAATTTTTGAAAATTGACCCACTTGACATGGAATGACCCAAAATACTGTGACTAATTCATTACTAACATCTAATTTAATAATAAAAACAATAATATTAGGGCTCTTTCAGTGGCAACACCCGTCCAATGGAATAAACTTCCAGCAAGATTAAATGGTGCAAGAACAATAGAGTCCTTTATATCATCCTTGAAGACTCGCTTATTTGATTGTGAATACCAAACGTAACAATGCAGCTTAGGTTGGACAGGCGACCCTATCCCTTGTTACGTGCAACCAGGGCATCAAAACCATGCCAGTTGACTTGATGACATGCCTTATGATACAGGGTGCTTGTGCTAACCAATCCACCATCCCCCCCCCCTCCCCGTTCTAGATGAGAGGTGCTATATAAATTCATTATTATTATTAAACATACCTCAGTGGCTAATTGTGCTACATGCAGAGCTGTTAATGGTGTCTGTTCGGCCGTTTTCATGACAACAGTATTTCCCATGGCAAGAGCTGGACCTAGTTTCCAGGCTTGCATTAATAAAGGAAAGTTCCACTGAAGAACAAAAACAAACAATTTAGACTATCTTTATATCATTTAAAACTTCTTCTCATTAAGTTATATTTATTTATACTGCCTCCATGTTTAAAACCTGTTCCTGTTAACAAATGAAGCGTGCTATAAATGACTTGTAATACTGACACCTGCTCAGCATGCTTGTTGTTACCAGGGGCGGATCCAGGATTTTCAGAAAGGGGGGGCGTGCTGCACCAAGTTGAGGGTGCGAAGCCCGGCCCGTGATTTTTGAGTGAACAAACATTCCCACAAGGATTAATTTTATAATAGTACTTTAAATTACGATTTCCAACCTAAACTGTCCTTGTTCTCCATTCCCGCGAGAACATGGAGCTAAAAATTGTTTGCCACCGCAAAAAAATAGAGGGGGCGTGCGCCGGGTGCGCCCCCCTCTGTATCCGCGCCTGGTTACTGCACAGAAAACTCATCCCACCCATCTCTCTATATGATGTCTACTAAAACTAGTGTGAACCAACAAAAGTGTGAATAACATTGAAACTGTCTAATTATTGCACGGTTAAGCTCTACCCAATCTACTGGAGTCAAAACATTCTGATTATTCAACAAAAGAACAAAGGAAGGTTTCCCGTCCATTTTACAAAGCCATTTCCATTATGACACAATTTTACAATTTCAGTAATTCACTTGCTCGTAGGGGTCTTATAAACAGTGGGAGGTTCTCAGAGAACCCATGTCAAGATTACATATTCACTGTCGATTAGTTTATGGCATAAAGATTTATCGAGAATAATTGAATTTTATATACTTACGGGTATAATTTGTCCACAAACACCAACAGGTTCATGTCGAGTATACGCAAGATAATCTCCATCTATTATAAAAAGAAATGAAATAGGGTTTAACATCCTGGGCCAATGCTCCGACCTCGCCTAATCAAGACGGGCAAACGCCATACATTGTACTTTGAGGGACATTTTGCTCGGACAGTGGCACTGCGGCGGCCTACTCTTATATCGAATTCCAACTGTCAAGGGATCTTTTACGTGCACGCCAATGTGTTCACAGGACCTCTTTTTTTTTGTCCCATCCGACAGCTGTAGTTTTCAGGCCCTCCTTCCTGCATCAGTGACAAGGGGAAACCACACCGGAAAATCTGGATGAACTTTCTCAGCCAGTGCTGGGACTTCGCCCAGGCTAGGCATTAGTATAAGCCAAGCATCAGTATGGCTATTACGACAGGGTAGTCATACTTTGTCCATGACTACTGTGCTTAGTCTACCGGTATTCAGAGGAGGTGGAGGGGAGGTGAGAGGTGTGCAGTTGTTGTCAATTGGTAAGCTTACTAGACTCAAATGTCAGTGATGGCTAGATCCCACATTTTTTAATGGGTGCGGGTGGGAGGAGGGCCCACATTTATTATATGGGGTGGGGGATGCAAATTAACAGAAAATTCAAAACTTACCGATTGGAATAGTTTTTCCATGATGCTTATTTGCCCATCCAGCATAATATCTGTAAAATTAAAATTGAATATGTTAGTTCCCATCTCTCTCTCTCTCCCCCCCTCTCTCTCTTGCTCTCTCCCTCTCTTTTCCCCCCCTCTCTCTCTCTCTACACCTTTCTCTATGCCATCACTTTTCAGCTTAATTTTTCCTAAACTCTAACATGGTCCAACTTAATTACAAAGAGCCGTACAGTGAAATGAAATGGGGTTTAACATCCTACTCTTCTGCTCCAACTGGGCTAATGAAGATGGGCATATACAGCATACCCTTATACTGAATTCCAACTGCCAAGACTTCTTTTACATGAGAGCCATGCAATTTGTATACAGGGCCTAGTTTTGTCAGGCCCGTTGTTCTACATTGCTTATCTATAGGGGGAGCCACAGAAAGATAGTCAATATTCCTATTAAAGAGACTCTGACATCAGCTACTCAAATTCATTGCTCAAATATAAACAGTCTCATACTCATGCCATCTTTTTTTCGCAGACCTTTTTTCAACCCCCTGTAACCCCCTTCGACATAGCACACTTCCAACATTTTGGGTAAAGTACAGTAGGCAATGTATTAGGTGACATAAAGAGGTCAATTTTATTCTCTATATAGTTTAGAGAAGATCAGGTCCCGATTTCACAAAGCATTCTCAGACTTAAGTTAAGAAATTAATCAAAATTGTTTGCCTTATTTTAACTACAATATAGCCCTTAATAAAACTTTTGATGTTTTAATGTATCAGATACACCAATAAGAAACTATATGAAAAGTTTCTTGTTTCTAGATCAAAGATATTTCTCATTAACAGTTACTGAAAGTTGACTAAATTCTTAAACTAAAGATGTATTATGTAAATGCTAAATCTGCCTATTGCACCTGAACTGTTAACTAAATTTAATTAACTTATCCAGACCATAACCAACTCTCGATGGCATCAGATTTCTCCGATATTAAATAGATTAGAATGGTTCAGTCATATTTTATTAAATTTAAAAATGGAGGAGAGAACCTAGGCTTTGAACAACCAGTACGGTGGTTGAAATTATTGCACACGTCTCGTCAATCCTTTATCACTAATAGTAGAGTGGTTCAGAGACACAATATTTGTCCTTATAAAAACTGACCCGCTTATCTGTGTGATTGCTCCGTCGAGAAATCTTCTGAAGTGAGCAGAAGTTAGCGCCGCGCACGTGGTTTAGGAAGTAGCAGCAAATATACGTCACATGAGGTATTTTTACAAACATGTATTGGTATATAACGCCGAGTAAAAAATACACTCATTACGCGCTTCGACTTACGTGTTTATTTAATAGCGAACGTGAGCAAAAATTTCAATTTCACTCCTTGATTTGATTTTTGATTTTGGCGATTTTGGTGATTTAAATACAGAGCTAGCTGTAATAGCTTCGTCTCATTTCTAACTTTCAACCACATGAGAGTGCCCAGATAAATTTACTACAACCTTTCGAGATTTACTTTTATTAAGTGGCTACATTCTTGGTTTACGCTGGCATCTATCGTGGTTAGGAAATAAATATTTGCTAGCTCTAAATACGCAGAACTATTTGAGACCGGAAAATAACCGAAACAAACTTTTTATTTGCAGTCTTTATTTTCCAGACCCTTTTCGGTAACATGGTGTAAATTATTTTTATAATCATAGTATATTATCTAACCATCCTGTAGGCATAGGCTTTGATCGACGGACTTATTTTTTTCAAGATTTGAGACTGAGCCCTGCAAGATATCGTCCACGGATGATTTGCTATCCAGCATTGGATTGGACAAGTACCCATATGATTTGGGAACTGTAACAAACTACCTATGACAAAAATCACAAATAGGCTTTATGCTAGACAAATGTTAATAAATTCCCGACAACGTCGGAGCATCGGCCTGTCATGACTGCTTTACATGACGCAATAATCGCTGGCTCGGCGCATACGCCACTTATCCAGCAATGTATTCTTTTTTTTCATAACAAACATCATGCAGTACAATATATTTATTTATCTGAGGGACAAAAAATAAAGTCTTAAATTAATAGTTTTATGGGGGGGGGGGTAATCCCTCTCTCTCACTCCCCGTATTACATGTCATTATATTTTCCTCGTACTTTACCCGGCAATTTATTTTTCATAACAAACATCGTACTGCACAATATAATATTTAGTTATCTTTGAGATTCACATTAAAGTGTTACATTATTAGATTTATAGACCCCTCTCTCTCCCTCGCTCCCTCTGTATAACATGCCGTTATAAATAGGCCAGTGTCTGGGTATAAATAAGTAAACGCACTGTTCATTTTAATATACATGTATGTATTAGGCTAATCTTGAAATAATTCATGTCAAATGCCGATATTTTCATCTCCAGCTTAACATGTATTTTAATTTCTACTGTAGCATTATAAACACAGTTAATATAAAGACATTTGAAGGCGCGGGTTTACTGTTAAAACAACTAAGCGTTCGCGCATGCGTACATATGTCAAATCCAATCGTCTCATAGAGTGTAATCTGTTACTTTGCAGTATGGAAATAAACGATATTTTCCGACTGCGATAAAGTTATTTCGTTTCCGGGACGTGCGTAGCTTGGAGCATATTTTTTTTAGTACAACCAAGGGACATAGCTCTTATTCTCACTAAGAGATAACTCCTTTGATTATGGAAGCCGGGCAGATTTTGAGCCATTTATAACATATGTCCAAATGGTTATATATCCTCAAAAATCAGAAGTGGCCAGACTTCCATTGTTGATCAATGAAGTTTTTATAGTAAGTCTTATCATATATAATGTCTTTACTGTCCCGAAATAGTGTCTGTTTGTTATAAAACATTTTTAGCCTGAACCACTCTACTAATAGAGTAATTTTCAATATATTCATTTTTCGTTATCTATTCTCGAACTTTTATAGCAAGAATAGCTAGCTCTTTATTTAAATCTTACATAATGTATCTTTATGTCTGAAAATGCTTTGTGAACTCCGGGGGCCAGGTCGAGGTTGACCTTTTATCATACAATTGGATCTTTTCAATAACCTACGACCTACAATAGATGACAGCTGTTGAAATAACTATGTTGTCGAGACCTGAATCAACCTCAAGACCCGAACAAATGAATCAATATCAATAGGCAGAATAACAATCAAAAAGTTTGCTTGGACATTTGTCAGTCTTGGAATTTCTTTTGAAAATGTATTTGTGTTCCATACATATAGCAATACAATAGCGAGATTGAGAAAAATGGATCACTATGTGAACTGTCTAATATCATATTTATCATTTCTATGTTAACATGTTTGTTCTTGTTTTAATGCAAGTTTGATGGGCTTTAACGTCCACTCGACACAAACTAGGTCATTTCGGGATTAACACATGGTTCAGTTCTATTTCAATTATTAGCTTGCGCATAAGGGTCTTAAGCAGTGGGAGAAGAGTCAAGCGGTTGGAAGGCGACCATACTCCATGTCACATATATACCACTGTGGAATCGAAAGCACACAAGTTGACTCAATGACAAGACTTTCTAAAAAAGTAAGCACATGCTAACCATTCGGCCATTCAACCCCCTTTGATGTTGTTAAAAGGGCTTAATGTTGTTAAAAGGGCAAAATGTAAGGATGGCCCCTGGCCCCAGAACTAATTTTCTACTCTTTCGGGATATAGTGACTATTATCATATTTGTTTGTTGTAACTTAAATACTCATTGCGCATATATTTTTGAAAACATGTTTAACCCGCCATTTGCTTTGGCAAAAGCAGTGTGCACCTTTGTGCTACATATGCTTTTAAAAGTAAGGGATGTGGCACCCACTTCTATATAAACAAAAATATAATAATAAGAATAATCAACATTTCGAAGACCTCTTTACTTTAACTTCAAGCTGTATAAATGTACATCTCATCTTTATGTAATTTTCATCCACTTTATATGTTTTTCATTCTTTTACTATTTTACATTCACTTTTTATGTATTTCTGTTTTCATGCATAATATGTATTATTTACACGCTGCCCGAAATGGGTGTTTTATGTAATAAAATCTATCTATCTATCTATCTATAGCAGCAATCATTATCATTTTATTCATTATCTTAAAAGTTTGCAAAATAGGACAAATAAATATACAACATATCCCATGGAGTTTTTACATTAATAAGTAGGTCGTCCCTATAATATTGAACAGTAAGCAATTAATTATCTTTCTAGAAGTCATTGTTTATCTGTGTATATATACAGATAACTAATATATCAAGTCAACATGATATACCTGTATGACAACCTACCTCAAGTAGATAACAATTTATATATTACAGCTCAACATGATATAGCTGCATGATAACCTACCTCAAGTACAGGTGTATTCAACTCTTAATGCAACTACACACGCCCAAAAATTTGAAATACAACTTCAATAAGCTTAAAATAGCATTATGCAAGAGCAAAACCCGCTTATTACAGGTCTTTCTTTAGGCCTGAAATGTTATCTAAATAATCAATTAGACATTAATTAACATATCCAGACCATAATAAACTCTTGATGTCAAGGCTAGCCTTCGATGTTGGCGGATTAAAATCCTATATGCCGCGTAATGGCCGTTGATAATTAAATCAATCAAGTGGATAATCGAGACTATGATGTTTATATTAATGATCTGAGTAATGATGACCGTGGCTATGTGAATATTTCAAACACTTTTTTCTCGGCTAATAATGGATAAATTTGACTGAAATTTTCAGCAAATTACCTTTACACTATCTAGTTTTTAACTATTATAGTGAGAACTGCCATCTCTTTATCTAATCTCCCATAATGTAGCTTTAATATTTCCTGAAATGATGTAGTTTGTGTCTAATGGACCTCTCTCTCTGAACTGACCTAGTGTCTAGGAAATATTAAGCTTATTGAATCCGTATTTCAAATTTTTGGGCGTGGGTGGTTGCATTAAGAGTTGAATACACCTGTACTTGAGGTAGGTTGTCACGGAGGTATAACATGTTAACCTGTAATATATATATATAGATAACTAATATATATTATTACAAGTCAACATGATATACCTCCATCATGTTAACCTGTAATATATATATAGATAACTAATATATATATTACAAGTCAACATGATATACCTCCGTGACATCCACTCGACACAAACATATGGCTCATTTTTTTAAAAAATAATTCGCTTACTGGTAGGGGTCTGGTAGAAAACTCCCAAGGGTGGACTTAAACAATTCAATGACAGAACTTATCATCTTAAGCACAATCTTTAATTTATTCAGTAAACAACCCCCTAATTTCTGTTGTAATAATTCACTAACGGATATAGTGTGATAGCCAAAGAAAGTCTAGAGGACAAATGACCAGCAGCGTAATATTGCCACACATGTATTAATAATATCATATTAAAAAGGACAAATCAGTGCCGGACAAAATGACAGGCACAAGGCCTAAATCTGTGTCTGACATTGCCCGTGAGAGGTGCCTTAATTCCAGACTTGGTGGGTCTTCAATTCGTATACTTTTTAAATTTATCCAAAAAGAAATGTTTACCTGTAGCACTTGACAACCAGTCCTAAATCAGCAGTAATAGCTACATTATATGGTTTACCATTATCCAGTGTTTCTAAAGACTACAGAAAAACAAAGAAAAGAGTTTAACTATAGCTATAGGCCATTTCGAGACTAGCATATTCTATTTAATCTTTAATTCAATAAATTGTTTGAGCATTGGTGTTTTTTAATTGTGGAAAGGGAGACATGGTTAGACAGGCAAATGAAGCATGCTGTTCCTGGAACCGTTCCTGGTACACTTAAAATTTGTAATGTAAACAGGGTGAAAGAGTGAGAGAGAGTTTAACATCTACTCGACACAAACTAGCTAGGTCACTTCAAGACTAACATATGGTTCAATCTTATTTTAATATATCGCTTGTGTGCAGGGGTCTTTAGCAGTTGGCTCTGGGTTAAAACCAAAGGATTCAGAATTAAATCATTTTGGGACTGATTTTTAGAGATTCAATTTTGAAAATATCTTAGTTCGAGTTAAAGCTAGAATTTCATATTTTTAAGCTATATCTTTATTAAAAAAAAGCCTTAAAAGAGATGGTATCTATAATTTATAAACAGTCCTACCTTGTTAAAGAAAAATCCAATTAATCATGTAATTCACTATTGCCAGTTGCGAAACTGGCAAAAATTTCATTTTCAACTTAAAATTCAAACGTTTGAAGATAGGTAATGCATGGTGTGGGTGTGTGTGTGTGTGGGGGGGGATAGAAAAACAAGGGTGGTAATTGTGTTATCATTTCCGGTGTGAATGATTTTTGAGAGTGGGAAATAATGCCTATGATCGTATGATTGTGAGTTGACAACCTACTGACTTTCTTAGAAAATATGAAATTCTCGCTTTAAAATCCCTCAAATGGGAATATAGAAATTTTAATATATTTTTGTGAATATACTTACAGCTAGAATCTGTCGATCTCGTTCAATCAGATCAGCTAATCTGTACAGCAGGAGACCTCTCTCTGACGCATCCATAGTTCTCCATGGCGATCCAAGCTGAAAGGCCTTTCGAGCTGCAAGAACGGCTTTATCAATATCTGCCTGCAAAGAAAATGATTATAAAAATGTACACCAAACTAGGTTCGCTATTGGAATTAATATATCGGGAACCATTAAAATTACATTTCCAAATTGTACCCGAAAATTTCAATATCTATGTCTGACAATGTGTGTGAAAGACGACTTATTTTCAGACTTAAAAGTAGGGATGCAACGATACGCCAGGCCACGATTCGATGCCCATTGCGATTCATAGTCAACTATACAATTAATATTCTGACAGGAAATAAATTTTAAAAATGGGCCTACTTTTAAGATTTACGTTAAATGTGGTGCTTTCTCGGTCAACTAATAAGCCACCTCAAGAGTTGAAAACGCTTTAAACCTCGCTGAAAGTAAAAAAGTCATTTTGCTCATGGACTTATTTATGCATTTAAAAGAATATTAGTCTATTTTTGTGAAATTTTTATTTGGATAGCGAATCGCGGTACGGACATTGATTGTACTGTGCATCGTGGATTTTTAAAACATCGCAATACATAGATTCATCAATGAATCGTTGCAGCCCTACTTAAAAGACAGTGTTGCCCTTGGATCATAACTGGGTAATGTGAATTTTTTTTACTGATTTAAGAACACCCTTGATTTCTAAACTCCTAATTGGACACTGTAAACGTTTTTTATTTAAGCACACCAAACATGCTGCCATTGATTCCAAATTTCTTTTAAAACTTATTTAAAATTACACTTTCTGCTCACCTTGTCGCCTTCTGCTACTTCACAGATTGCCTCCCCTGTTGTCGGGTTGATGGTTTGAAACGTCTTACCGCTTTCGGCATTAACAAACTCATTATTTATAAATATCTGTAATATAAATCAAATGGTACTCAGCAAATAACTGTATCCAAAAAAAAATAATCTGATACAAGAAAGAGAGAGAGAAATGGGGTTTAACATCCACTCGACACAAACTAGGTCATTTTGGGACTAACATACGGTTTCAATTTTATTTCAATAATTCGCTTGCGCGTATGGGTCTATAGCAAATTGGTTATAGCTAATTGGTTAATCAATGTCTGACATCATGGGGTCAAAAGCTGCTCCTTTGACCTCTGACGTGAACTCCAACTACAACTTGTCAGATCTTCATGTAGTGTAGGCAATTGAAAGCATAAAAAAACGTAACGAAGTATAGATCTGTATTTTATTTAGATTTCAGAAATAAACGAGAATTTAGTATCCTAATGTTATCCCCCGTCTGGGCTATTGAAGAGAGAGAGAGAGAGAAATGGGGTTTAACGTCCACTCAACACAACCAGGTCATTTCGGGACCAACATACGGTTTTAACCTTATTTCAATAGTTCGCTTGCGCGTAGGGGTCTTTAGCCGTGGGAGGAAACCGGAGTGCCCGGAGGAAACCCACGAGGTTGAGAAGGCGCCCCTATCTCCATGCCACATACGCTCACACCAGGGCTTGAAACCACAGCCGCAAGCCAGAGGTGACCGGCCAGCTAGAGGTCGAAGCGCGGCACTCTAGACCACTAGGCCATCCCAACCCCCCTGGGCTATTGAAGAGGGACATATGTTGATGTGGATTTCCTCTGGTTTCCTCCCACAGCCTAAGATAAAAAAAAAAAAGACTTGTCTGCGATATCACCTTTGGTGGAAGCGGACGTTAAAAACTGAGAACAATGTTCAACAACAATCCTAGGGTTTTTAATGGGATAGGCATGTGTGAACATCCATTATACATGTATCTCTCTATGGATTAAATTATCCATGCTAATTCTAGAATAACAATACTGTGTCATTTCTAAGAATTTTAACGGATGAGTAATTCATGGAATGCTTTTAGTATAATAGTCATTTGTTCACAATCAGTGAATGTATCAACTTTACAATGTCATCCTGTCCTAGCCGTACCTTTCTGCACAACTGGCCTAGAGATACTGAGAGCAAAATGGGGTTTAATGCCAACTCGACACAAACTAGGTCATTTCGGGAGTAACATATGGATTAATTTTATTTCAATAATTCGCTTGCGCGTAGGGGTCTTTAGCAGTGGGAGGAAACCGGAGCACCCGGAGAAAAATCCAGGAGGTTTGACAGGCAACCCTACTCCTTGAGTCCTTGTCACGTACAGCCGGGATTCGAAACCACACCAGCGACCAAGTGCTCACCATCTGGCCATCCCTCCCACCCACCCCCAAACTGAACTGATTGAAGACATGCAGTGTGTTGTGAGGGTAATTATATCTTGACAGCACGTAGCAACGCCACAACTAAATCTTTTTTCAAATTTCAATTGCAGACTCGAGCATAGGCTTGGTTGATGCAGAAGTCGGACATTATACTTTATTTCATTTCAGTTTGATTAATCTCCCTGCAAAGTAGGGGCATGGTGTCCAATGATTTTGCATGAAGAACAAGATGCCACGCGAGGCCCCCCCCCCCCAAATAATTAAAATATGTGTGTGGAGACGGGTCCCTCGCAGAGTCTTTAGAGGCGATTTTTAGAATTCTGACCCACGGTAGACCTATATGTTTGATACCGGTACTGGTTACGCAATATGATATGATTTTAACGTTGAAAACCGCATTTAAACACCTGATTTTTACCATTTGTGAGGAGGGGCGCTGAAAGGGGTGCAAAAACCTGGGCCCTGTTTCTAGAAATCCAAATTTAAGTAGATACTTCAGTTTTGATTGGCCCAGCTATGCACTAAAATCAATCTAATATTATCAAATCAAATTCATCAGTTATAATTTTGTTTAACATGCCCCAGATTTTTAAGACTAAACTAAGACATTAAAGCAGCTAAGTCTGTAACTCAATATCATCCAAAATCTTCAACATTGAAAACACAAATTATTTGTTAATTTAAATCAACATTGATGTTGGGATTTTACAGGGAAAAGGTGGGCTTCTGATGTCCAATATTTAAGACAAAATAAACATTTTACCATTGGTACAAGAATCGTGTTGTATCATAATGCGTTTCAGCCTCAGTTCCAGCAAGAGACTCGAGGAATGAGGCTAGAAACATTGCACCAAATTAAACCGCATATGAAGACGGGAATAACCAGACTCTAGAAATTTGCATTCAATTGAAACTGCTGGCTTATTTCGCGGAACATAACTGATTTGTAAATCAGTTTATATACATTCATATTACAGGATTATATGCGATGCGACCCACTTGTGTCAATTTCTACATGTAGGTCTCAAATGTTTGCGATTTAGCTCCTTTAAAGGAAAGGGACAATAACACTCTTGCTGGTTTGGCAGTTCCAGAAAATAAATAATAGTCTTATTCTAAGTACTAGATGTTTAAGTGTCCTATCTGTTTTGTAAATTATGCATTACATCCCATTTTACATGTCCAGACTACCAGAGTGTTCGAAAATATTTTAAAATCCAAGTCACATTTGAAAAGATTTATTTACGTTATGCTTATTTATCAAAGCATTTAGTTGAATTTTTCCAATTTTTTAAATTAGGTGTATCATCAATTAATTGGAATATTGTAAAATAATACAATTTGTTCACCAGAATAAAGATTTGGACATAATATATGACATATCATTGATTCATTCAGTTACAAGAAGAGTGGTATTGAGCCTGTGTACTGTTATAACTTACATTTCATTTATTCAAATAAGTTTATAACATAATAACATTTCAAATTTAAATGCAACAAAATTTGACAATGACCTGTCAGGTCAAATAATACCATTGTGCATTTAAACAGGCCTACAATAACACAACATGTTTTGTTTAGTCAGTTCATAGTGCAGTTGAAATAAACACATGCATGACACTACCGACGGGCTCGTGATACGAGTTCTTAAAAAATTGAGTCTGACCTGAGCGTATTTCACATCTGGTTTCAAAATAGGTGATGGCAATGATGACATGCAACCCTTTTGCTGGTGTAATAAACTCCATAACGAAGACTTTCTCGAAGCTAAAATTCGTCTTACGAGAGCCATGTTTACACTTCAGTCACAAACGGAACAGTCAGCTGCTGCACTCGAAATAGCCAGCTATAGCCAAGGCTCCAAGGTCGATATTCCATAAATAGCCCTCACGTGGTATAAACTGATTGTCCGGTTCTTGTGCACAAGAATAGC
Source organism: Patella ulyssiponensis (assembly GCA_963678685.1). Classification (NCBI taxonomy): domain Eukaryota; kingdom Metazoa; phylum Mollusca; class Gastropoda; family Patellidae; genus Patella; species Patella ulyssiponensis. The sequence continues at coordinate 7,966,558 of OY783228.1, read as the reverse complement.
AAAATAAATGCCAATAATTAACGTTCTTTCAGAATATACTAAAGAAACGACGCGAACTATCTCGTTCAACCGATATCTAATCAAGTTAATAAAATTTTTCTATAACATCTGAAGTTTAAATAGCCTAAAGACTAAATAGGCAGATCTATAATAGCTCATTGCGTGATGTTGTTTAATATGTCGATGTTTTATTTATTTCGTTAAATGAAGTTAGGAGAATGAAAAACAAATCGGTAGTTGGATTGCGTGCGACAAGGAGTAGCCGAGTAGGGTGTATAATATTGATCATATTGGGGTTGTGTGATGATCAGTTAATTATCAAGAACAGCATCGAATAAAACTGGGCAGGTAGCCTACCAGTAGGCCTAGTAAAAAAATAACAGTCCCTTTTTTGATGCTTGTTGTTGTTTATTCTTCACGTGCGAGCTGTGTCATAAAGCCTATCATTGAGTCAACTGGCGTGGTTTCGAATCCCCGGTTGTTCGCGACAAAGAGTGGGGTCGCCTGTCCAACCTCGCGGGGTTTCTCCAGGCCCTCCGGTTTCCCCCCACTGCTAAAGACTCCAACGCGCAAGCGAATCATTGAAATAAAATTAAATATGTTTGTCCCGAAATGACCTAGTTTGTGTCGAGTGGACGTTAACACCATCTCTCTCTCTCTCTCTCTCTCTCTCTCTCTCTCTCTCTCTCTCTCTCTCTCTCTCTCTCTCTCATGTTCATGTTCAAATCGTCAGGACTTTAATATGTCACTACATGTAATGTGACTCAGATATACGTCAAATCGATTCTAACATGAACCAGAGAATCAAAAATATCCCATTGTTATCTATATTCTAAAATACCCAAAGTTTAGTCCACATTATAACTTCCTTCCGAGGTTCCAGCAAGCCTTCGTCTCTGATGTCACTCCTTATATAGGGCTGGCGGAAGCATTTTTTTTTATTTGGGGGAGACGGAGGGGGCTACCATCCACCCGATACAACTGAGGTATACCCTATTCAATAAGCCTCTATTATTCAGTTCCACCCTGTTGAACAGGCGGTATATTATAATATAATAATATGTATGATTGAGGTTGGTCGATTGAGTAGGGTTGAATAATAATACCATAGCATTATGTACATACACATTAGCCAATCAAATTTATAAGTTGAAAGGTCAAATGCGGGTCTAGATATTGACGACAGTAGGCCTGGTTGTTGTATTTAGGCTGTTGTGGGGGGGGGGGGCGCCCGGGCCACTTCCTTTAATTTGACTGTCGATATTTTTTTCCTTGTTTTTACTAAATAACTGTTTTAACCAATCAAAATTATGCTGTTTGGATGGTTTTGTTTGCAGTGGGGATTTAGTGGGTTGAAATAAATTTTTAATTTTACCCACGGCCCCTTTTTGGGAAATTATGCGTATAGACAGACCTAACGTTTTGCCTATGATTGCTACACATTTATGTAATCTAACCGATGTATAAATTCTACAGAATGGAAAAATCTTTGATATCACATCAAATTTAATATTAAAATCAGCTTTATTTTCCACTGCTCGGTTGTTTTGTTTGGGTTTGGTTTGGTTTTTATTTTTTGGGGGGGGGGGGGTATCCTCCGCCTCATTTTATCATTATTATAATTTGGCGAGATAGCTTAAATTATTATATTGCTGTATTGCAGTTTACTACGTACGTCTGTAGGGGATATAGATTAGATATGGGTAACATGGAATGACACAGCACCTTATCCGATGCCGGGCCCAGAATGTTGGCCTGGAGAGGGTGCAAAAGAGCGTGATCGAATACTGGTAATCAAGTACATCCTAGTCTCGGTTGTCACGCTATAACATCTGTGCCTTCCAAACCCGCACATAAAAAATACCTCTCCGATTATAAAAGAAAAATAAATCAAACCCATTGACCTCAATAGGAAATAAATGACAACAAATGGATTCGACATTGACGGGCTATGAAAAGAATGCAGTATGGGCCTAATTGAGGTCTGGCGTTAGACGTTACCAGCATTGGAGTTTCCTGAAAATACGACTTGTTGGCCTGGACTATATACATTAGATTTTGGCGGGTAATTATTTTAACTTGTTAAATACCGTCAACCGTACGTGTTTTAAAAAAAAAAGAGTTGTCTCGGGCTTTAAAACAGGCCAGTAGCCAGGGAAAATAAAACGATTGCAAGTTTACCAGTACGACGGTAAAGTGCCAGCTATTTGAAATAGCAAGTTTTGTAAATGGTTAGTCTCAGACAGGCGCGGATCCAGAGGGGGGTCCAGGGGGTCCGGACCCCCCCTCCTGCTCAGGCTTGAAAATTTGAAACTTAAATCTATGCGATTTTATTGGCGATTTTTAGACCTGTAATTTTGGAATTTACCTTCCTGAAATACGTCAGAATGCACCAAATTGAATCTAATTTACCAAATTGGTTGAGCGCAATTAGTTAAGAAATTATCAAACCTAGACCCCACCCCTGCAAAAAATCCTTGATCCACGCTGCTCACACTGATTAACTCGATTAAGAGCCTGAAGAGGAGGAGTTGGGTTGGTGATGTCAAGCGGTTTCAAGAAAGAGGGCCGGTTCTTATTAATTTCCCTTAATAGGAGCCTATTCTTGAATGTATTCTCTATGGAGAAATTTTGACCAACCAAGAATTTGTGTGATCAAGACCTGTAGCCAGCTTGCTGGCTTCGGAGGGGCAGTGAAGTTTTTAGGAGGGGCACACCCGTTACAGTCAACAATACGTATTTTAGAGTTATGCCTTTTTTTTTTTATGGTTGGCAAATTTTCTTTTGGGGGGTTGACTTACCAAAATTTCAAATTTTTTAGGGGCCAAATATTCCATCAAAATGTCGAATAGGCGACACTTGTGACTAGGTTAGGCCTACCACCTAAAATAACTAGGGTCTCTTATAAAAATGGGCGCAGCTCTGTTGCCTACGTTAATAGATTTGTTAATGGTAAACCTGATGAATGTAGATTTATGTTATTATATCGCCTCTCGAAAAAATATTATTAAAGCCCCAATAACACTCTTGTTGTAACTAAATAATATGTCCCAATCTTCATTCTGGTCAACAAATTGTATTATTTTACAATATTCCAATTAATTGATGATATAAATTTCATCTTAACACACCTAATTTAAAAAATTGGAAAAATTCAACTAATTGATTTGAAAAGTCTAACGTAGACCTTTTCAAATGCGACTTTGATTTAAAATATCTTCGAACCCTCTGGACAAGTAAAATAGGTCGTAATGGATAATTTACACAACAGGTAGGACACGTAACATCTAGTACCTTTAAGGCATTAGACCCTTACAGTCTTAGCCTTGCCATGTTCTTAATTTTAGAGAACTCACAGGGCCTGACAAGAAACGGCCTCTAGTCTAATCCAGTTTCTCAGATTGGACAAAACCCCAAGACCCATGATCAGGTTATTTCTTCTCCACAGATTTAAATCAATTATTTGTTTAACAAAGCTTATAATATAGACATTCACGTTGTACACGTCATTAATGTGGCGTGGTTGTAACAACATCTGTCCATGACGTTTATCGTTGTTCTTCGGTGTTCCCCAACAGCTGTTATATAAGTCTTAATAAGACCCCCATACTAATTTCTCTCTCTCTCTCGTATTTTATTTCAGATTTAGTTCCATTACCTAATAGTAGTGACAGTACATCAGGTCCATTTGTAATCAACAGCATAAAGTTTAAGGTAATTGTGACTACTAAGACCTATTCTTTTAACACACCCATCCGGTGTCCAGAATTGCTTGAGTATGCTCTAGGCTTATAGGCTAAATTGGATTTCCAAGTGGCTTTATATTTATACACAGTGTTTAAGTTCATGAGACGAAGCATCCTATTGATTTTCAGCGATTTCCTCTAATTACTGCCAGAGTTATGTCCCTTGATCATTTTTGAAAATGGACGATCTGATTGACATTAAAATTAAATTTATAGGCCTACACAATGTTTGGGGCCATGAGACAGACAAAGATATGTATTGTTATGGCCTATGATCACTTTCAAAAATCTTGTAGACGCTTCAGAGACTACGGTAACGTTTATATCGGATTGACGGGTAAGGATTTTGCTCTGTTTATTCTTTCCTTTTTACGACCTCTAAGGGGCAACTGAAAAAAAGTAACAAGTATCAAGCAAAATGATAATTCGTTTACAACTCGAATGATATTTTAAAGGTTTTTTAACAAGCCCTTTTAAGCAGATATCTGCAACTGCATTAGCTGCATATTGGCCGAGTAACGACTGATACCGATTTCCACCCATAGGCCAATAACCAATGTTGAAACCAATTAGTAGACATCTCTTTTCTTTTAATAAAGAGTAAATTCTTTTTTCATTTAAAGTTAGAAACGTCACTAAAAAGGCTAGATCTTGGTTGTGGGCATCGTAATTCTAGTAAAGTTTTGGGATTTAACATCAAAGGTAAGTCATTAAAAACAGTACATGGTGCTTGCGTTTCACTGCCTCTCACGCCATTTCTAAGCATGAAATAATAGCATATTTTCAAAAACAATTCCTTAACCTCCACCAGGTGTATGTATGAATTATGTAACACTCGCCAATCCATTCCGTGATCACAATTGTGTTAAAAACATCTCTCCTGATTGTTTTTTTAGATATAAATTGAAATGCTACAAATTTTCTACCGCAGGATTTAACAATTATTCTATGCACTTGCGAAGATCTTGCATTAACATTATTAAGATTTGGTTTATGGCCAGCAACCCCATCTGCTCTGAGAGTGGCCTTTGATGTTGCGTTGATCAAGCTACTATCTGATCTCCAACTCTAATGCCAAACATCGATCACTAGCGAAGCACTAAAGAAACATTTTTTAGAATCCCGCCTTTATTGTATTTTGGAACTCAAATAATGTATTTTCGGTGATTTTTTTGAAAGTGTATGATCTTACAACCTGTTACAATCTAAAACAATTCTATTAAAACAATTTTGCTCTAAAATTATTCAAATCGGTCTGGTCACACAGCCATCGCCTTTTGTTTTATTTGGGGGTGGGGGGCACAGTAGGTAAGAAGCTGGTTTGCTTGACTGGAGGTTGGATGTTCATTCCTGGCATTGGCGGCAAAAAAGTTCATCCTAGGTTATCCGGTGTGGTTTCCCCTTGTTTGTGATGGAGGACTGGGGGGGCTGACAAGGACAGTTGTCTTGTTGTTCGGATGGTACATAAAACCAAGGTCCTGTGTACCCATTGGCGTGCATGTAAAAGATCCCAGAACAGTAGGACGTTAAACATTTCATTTCTTTTGTGTATGTGAGGGACAGAGAGATCAGTGGGGTTTAACGTCCACTCAACACAAACTTGGTCATTTCAGGACTAACACATTTGATCTAGTACTACTAGAGTTTTCTGCTATTTAAGTTGTTTTTGAGTTTTGTTCCATGTATCATTTTAGAGGCACAATCCTGGTGTAATGGAAAAGTGTGAACTTGCAGTTCCTGTGTTATACAGTTTTTGTCACAACATGGCCTGTCAGGTATTGCTCCATTTTTCTCTGGCATGGATTGACTTTTATGAGTCATCTAAAGCAGCATTTTAAAATAACACATACAAAACAGTCAGTTGAATCAAAACGATGAGAATCTGAATGAAGAGGAGCTTTTTAAAATTTAATGTTTTTCTGCACTTTTATAAGTTGATTTGGGACAAAAATTTAATTTTTGTGTATTTGCTTCAGCTAGCATAATATGGTCAGAGATATGTGCCATTGACAGGATTAGTTAATGGTGAAGTATCTTTATTTTTTTATTAGTAAGTTAATCGTTTCAAATTGACAAAAACATTTTGTTCTCTTGCATTAACATTGTTGTAACACTTCTATGGACACATACAAAGATGAAAATAGTTGAAACTACAGACACAAATTTTGTAATTGATATTAAACTGTCTTCCATATAAGTGTTCAATTAAAATACTTTGCGTTTGAACAGGGTTGGTAACCCAGTAGTCCAGGTTTGCAAATGTTGTAATTATGTCCCATTGCTTGTACGTCTTGTGACAAGTTTTGGATTGTCAAGGTTTCCTCCCATTGCCATGCTAAGGTCATTTTTATATTCTGCAGGGAATAGGTTGACGAAAAAACTGGTAGAAGCCAAAGAGCTGTATGATAAGAGCTATGCACATTTAATCATTTTCTTGAATCATAAAAATTTAGGTATGTTAGACCGACAAGAAGGCCTTAAGGTTGGAGCTCAGGACTGTTTTAGTTTCATGTTCATTGTGAAGATTTGGATTTTTTATTTTTAGATTTTTTGGGATTTTTACACAATGTAATTTCATTCTCATTTGTTCTTGAAACCCTCTTGTAGATGCTTTTATTCAGTATTAAAGTGAATGATATAGTACAAATAACCCAAAGTCAGCTTAACACAGATATTGATAAAGTTTAGATGTCATAAAATTACCTTTTTCAGTAAATGATATAGTATTTTATTGCTGGGTTGTCTCTAATTTATTATGTTGGCATGATTACTATGAATAGGTTTTTGTCACAAAAGCTTAATATACCATTAAATAAGTAACACACGTACAGTACATCATCTGTTACCATCAATCCTTTATTTATTTTGTAGGGAACAGTATAAAAGATTCTGTCATGGAAAAGATTCTGTCATGGAAAACCTTCTGCGGTTAGCAGTAAAAAGACAACAATTATGTCTTGCCATGAAAAAATATGCTGGTAGGTTGATAATGAAACTTACCAAGGGACCTTTAGTCTACCCACATTGTACTATAGATAGTAATTTCATTTGTAATTGAATACAATTATAAGGGGTTTATAAGATTCACATTAAGTAAGTGAATGTAAAACGTTTTAATTTTGAAATCGTATACATGCACACAGGTTTATGGGGCGTGTTTTATTTTCTTCAAATAAATGACATATTTGTTCTTTGTCTATATATGTGTACAGTTTTAATAAAAAAAAAAAAAATTCTTTTTTCAGATGGTCAAAATATATGGAAAAGGCTCTGTAACAGTACTTCGAAGAATACCAATTCGTTTAAAAGTAAATTATTAGAGTTGAACAATATAACAGGTAGTGCGTACAATTTTAAGATTGTCATCGATCATTCGTCTGCATTCTATTCAACTGATATCATCACTGATGAACAGAAGAAGATGATCGATATCCATTTTCTAATAAAAAGAACAGGAAAAGAAATAAGTCAAATAAAACTTGAATTAATCTAATTGTATGATAATTTTCTTAAACACCTAAGTTTGAAAGGTATGATGAGGATGACAGCGGTATTGAGGATGATATTGATGATGACAATGACACCTATGATGTTGATGAAGATAACGACTACTGTGATGATGTTGTCAACGACGACATGGTTCATTGTAGTCAGTGTACTCCTGAATATATTACTAAATGTATGATAAAGTGTTATGGAATTATCATTGAAACAGATTAGTTTATTAACTTTATCACGGAAAATGAGTGTGGTGTTAATATTATATGAGTGGTATTATCATTAAAGGACCAATGAGTGTGGTATTATCATAAAACCAGATTAGTTTATTTAATTTATCACTAACAATGAGTGGGCTATTATCATTAAAGGACCAATGAGTGTGGTATTATCAATAAACCAGATTAGCTTATTAACTTTATCACGAACAATGAGTGTGCTATTATCATTAAAGGACCAATGAGTGTGCTATTATCATTAAACCAGATTCGTTTATTAACTTTACCAAGAACAATGAGTGTGGTATTATCATTAAATGACCAATGAGCGTGGTAAAATCATTAAACCAGATTAGTTTATTACCGTAACTTTATCACGAACGATGACTGTGGTATTATCATTAAACAGTGTATTATCATTAAACCAGATTAGTTCATTAACTTTATCACGAACGATGAGTGTGGTATTATCATTAAACCGGGTATTATCATTAAACCAGATTAGTTCACTAACTTTATCACGAACAATGAGTGTGGTATTATGATTAAACCAGATTGCTTTATTAACTTTATACCGAAAAATGAGTGTGGTACCGGTATTATCATTTAACCGGACCAATGAGTATTATTACACCAGATTAGCTTATTGACTTTATCACAAACAATGAGTGTGGCATTATTAAACCGGACCAACCACTGAGTGTGGTATTATCATTACACCTGATTTATTTATTTATTAACTTTATAACGAACAATGAGTGGGGTATTATCATTAAACGGGGTTAGTTAATTAACTTTATCACGAACAATGAGTGTGGTATTATCATTAAACCAGATCAATGAGTATCATTAAACCAGACTAGTTTATTAACTTTATCACGAACAATGAGTGTGGTATTATCATTAAACGGGGTTAGTTAATTAACTTTATCACTAACAATGAGTGGGCTATTATCATTAAAGGACCAATGAGTGTGGTATTATCATTATACCAGATTAGTTTATTAACTTTATCATGAACAATGAGTGTGCTATTATCAATAAATGGGGTTAGTTGATTAACTTTATCACAACCAATGAGTGTGGTATTATCATTATACCGGATTAGTTTATTAACTTTATCACGAACAATGAGTGTACTATTATCATTAAAGGACCAGTAAGTGTGGTATTATCATTAAACCAGATTAGTTTATTAACTTTATCGTGAACAATGAGTGTGGTATTATGGTTATACCAGATTAGTTTATTAACTTTATCATGAACAATGAGTGTGGTATTATTAAAGGACCAATGAGTATTATTAAACCAGATTAGTATATCATTAAAGGACCAATGAGTGTGGTATAATCATTAAACAGGGTTAGTTAATTAACTTTTATCACGAACAATGAGTGTGGTATTATTATACCAGATTAGTTTATTAACTTTATCACGAACAATGAGTGTGGCATTATCATTAATCAGACCAATGAGTATTATTAAACCAGATTAGTATATCATTAAAGGACCAATGAGTGTGGTATTATCATTAAACAGGGTTAGTTAATTAACTTTTATCACGAACAATGAGTGTGGTATTATCATTATACCAGATTAGTTTATTAACTTTATCACGAACAATGAGTGTGGCATTATCATTAATCGGCACCAATGAGTGTGGTATTATCGTCATGTATATACATGTAATTGTATTTTGTATTATATTGTGTGTATTTATATTGACTTGTTTGAAGATATATAAATGGTCAAATTCCTGATTTATAATGTCTGTTTTATATTAAATCAAAATACTTCTTTATTTCCTGAATGAAACCCAACCATTTATCCAGGTATTTAATGAAAAGAGCGACTTTCTTCTTTAAAACATACCCATTGCTCCAGATAGTTAATGCTTCTGGTGACAAGAGCTACCTTCCGTTAAAGAAAGGTATGCCTGTTAAAAAGAGCGACTTTCCCCATACAACACTTGAACACATCCATTACTCCAGATATTTAATGCACCTGATGAAAAAAGCGACTTTCTCCTTTAAAAGATATCAGTTACTCCGGCCAGATATGATTGCTTCTGCTGACAAGAGCTACCCTCCCCTATAAAACCCATGCCTGCTTCCCGATATTTATCGCTCTTAATGAAAAGAGCTTGGGTTTTACCTTATAAAACTCACGCTTGCTCCCCGATATTTGACGCTCTTACTGAAAAGAGCTTCTTTACCCTAAAAAACGCATGTTTGCTTCCCGATAGTTGATGCTTCTGTTGAAAAGACCGACTTCCCTATACAGCACATCCATTACTCCAGGTTTTTAATACAGCCTTTTGAAAGAGTGACTTTCCTCTCTAAAACCCTTCCCTCACTCCAGATATTCAATGGTTCTCTTGAGCGACTTTCTCAAATGCAACCTGTCCCCTAGTCCAGATATATAATGCTTCTGTTGAAAAGAGCGTCGTTCTCAAACGAGACCTGTCCCTTACTCCAGATATTTAATGCTTCTGTTGAAAAGACCAACGTACGGTAGATAGTTAATGATTCTGCTGACAAGAGCGACTTTCCCATATAAAACCCATGTCTTACTCCAGATATTTAATGCGCCTTTTCCCTACAACACCCATCCCTTTTATGCTCTTGTTGAAACAAGCGCCTTTCCCCATGAAACACATGCCTGCTTCCCTATGTTTTATGCTCCTGTTGAAAGAAGCGCCCTTCCCCATTAACACATCCAAATATTTAATACAACCTTTTAAAAGAGCGACTTTCCCCTATAAAAGCCTTCCCTTACTCCAGATATTTTATGATTCTGTTGAAAAGAGTGACATTCCCCATTGAAACCCGTCGCTTACTCTAGATATTGAATGCTTCTACTGACAAGAGCGACTTTTTCTCATAAAACCCGTCCCTTAATCCGGATATTTAATGCTTCTGTTGAAAAGTGAGACTTTCCCCCTATAAAACCCATTCGTTACTCCAGATATTTAATGAGCGTGGTGAAAAGAGCGACTTTGACTATAAAACCCTTCCCTTACTCCAGATATTTAATGCTTCTGTTGAAAAGAGTGACATTGCCCAATGAAACCCATCTCTTAAATCAAATATTGAATGCTTCTGCTGACAAGAGCTACTTTCCCCACGAAACCCATGTCTGCTTCCCGATGTGTGACGCTCCTGTTGAAGGAAGCGCCTTTCCGCACGAAACACATCCAGATATTTAAAACACCTATTGGAAAGAGTGACTTTCCGCTATAAAACCCTTCCCATACTCCAACAAGAGCGACAAAACCCGTCCCTTAATCTGGATATTTAATGCTTCTGTTGAAAAGTAAGACTTCCTCCCTATAAAACCCATTCGTTACTCCAGATATTTAATGCGCCTGGTGAAAAGAACGAATTTCCCTTTAAAACACCTGCGTTACTGCAGATATTTATCGCACCTGTTGAAAAAAGCGACTTTCCCCAATGAAACCCACCTCTTACTTCAAATATTGAATGCTTCTGCTGACAAGAGCTTCATTCCCATAAGAAACCCATTCGTGCTTCCCGATGTTTTATACTCCTGTTGAAAGAAGCGCCTTTCCCCATTAACACATCCATATATTTAATACACCCTTTGGAAAGAGCGACTTTGACTATAAAACCCTTCCCTTACTCCAGATATTTAATGCTTCTGTTGAAAAGAGCGACATTCCCCATTGCAACCCGTCGCTCACTGAACTCTAGATATTGAATGCATTTGCTGACAAGAGCGACTTTCTCTTATAAAACCCGCCGTTACTGCGGATATTTAATGCTTCTGTTGAAAAAGTAAGACTTTCCCCTATAAACCCCATTCGTTACTCCAGATATTTAATGCGCCTGGTGAAAAGAACGACTTCCCCCTTTAAAACACCTGCGTTATTCCAGATATTTATCGCACCTGTTGAAAAAAGCGACTTTCCCCAATGAAATCCACCTCTCACTTCAAATATTGAATGCTTCTGCTGACAAGAGCGACTTCCCCCCCCCCCCAGAAACCCATGCGTGCTTCCCGATGTTTTATGCTCCTGCTGAAAGAAGCGCCTTTCCCCATTAACACATCCAGATATTTAATACCCCCTTTGGAAAGAGCAACTTTGACTATAAAAAATCCTTCCCTTACTCTGGATATTTAATGCTTCTGTTGAAAAGAGCGACATTCCCCATTGCAACTCAACGCTTACTCTAGATATTGAATGCGTCTGCTGACAAGAGCGACTTTCTCTTATAAGCGCCTTTCTCCATTAACACATCCAAATATTTAATACACCCTTTGGAAAGAGCGACTTTCCCCATATAACCCCCATGTCTTACTCCAGATATTTAATACTTCTGTTGAAAAGAGCGACACTCCCCAGTGAATCCCGTCGCTTACTCTAGATATGCCTGACCTTCTCCTATAGAACCCGTCCCTTACCCTGGATATTTAAAGCTTCTGTGGAAAAGTAAGACTTTCCCCTATAAAACCCCTCCGATACTCTAGATATTTAATGAGTCTGATGAAAAGAACGACTTTCCCCTTTAAAACACATCCGTTACTGCAGATAGTAAATGTTTTTGCAGATAAAAGCTACCTTCCCCTGTAAAACCCATGGCGGCTTCCCGATATTTGACGCTCATACTGAAAAGAGCTACCCGCCTGCTTCACGATATTTAATGCTTCTGATAAAAATAGCGACTTTCCCCATGAAACTCATCCATTACTCAAGATTTTTAATACATCCTTTGGAAAGAGCGACTTTCCCTAAAACCCTTCCCTTACTCCAAATATGTAATGCTGACAAGAGCTACCTTCCCCTATCAAACCCATGGCTGCTTCCCGATATTTGATGCTACTTTGAAAAGAACGACTTTCCCTATGAAATTCATTCATTTCTCCAGATACTTAATACATCTTTTGGAAAGAGGGACTTTCCCAATGAAACACTTCACTTAATCTACATATTCAATGCACCTGGTGTAAAGAACAACTGCGGATATTTAATGTTTCTGTTGAAAAGAGCGCCTTTCCCCTATAACACACATCCAGATATTTCATAACCCTTTGGAAAGAGCGACTTTCCCCTATAAAACCCTTCCCTTACTCAAGATATTGAATGCTTCTGTTGAAAAGAGCGACATTCCCCATTGAAACCTGACGCTTAATCTGGATATTGAATGCTTCTACTGACAAGAGCAACCTTCTCTTACAGAACCCATCCCTTACTCTGGATATTTAATCTGCCTTACACCGAAATGTAATGCTTCTGGTGAAAAGAGCAACTTACTGCAGATATTTCATGTGTGCATCTAACAGAGCGGAATTTTAAGGCATTGCTCCTCCTTGTCAATTAGGCACCACACGGGGCATTGCAAGGGAAAACCTATAATCGTTCAGATGGGACAAAAAAGAGGTTCCGTGTACACCCTTGACAGTTGGCATATCATTCAGATATTTAATGTGTACATCTAACAGGTTGCTTATCCAAACTGATCTCATTTTTTACAAAATATGCTGCTGCCTTCAAGTCCACCTTTTCCCCCTAAACTTACACCCCCTCATAGATGATTACCCTGGCGTTGCGATTTATTTTACTCAAACTGCTCTGATATGTGACCTATACAATTGCTCTCATTTCGCACCTCCACTTATAATCGAAAATGTTCAATATTCACACATTTTGCTATTTGGAGGTTCAATGATACAAAATATTAACACTTCATTTCCTGTAATAATTTTTAATGTTTAGACATGTTTTAAAGATAGGGATTGAGGTTTTCTTCCTTTTCCAATGAATCAGCTGATGGAGGAAACGTCTTTCAACTAAGTAAGAATTGATATCCCCCCCCCCCCTCCTCCTTCTTTTAATAATTTTCTCCACTTCATATTCTGAAAAATATAATTTTAAGATTCTGTGTATTTCAATCATTTTGATTTGTATAGGTATAATAACTACAAAAAACATTGGCATGTCTCTATGTCTTACCCCCCCCCCCAATAAAACCCTGTCTACCACAAATGTCAATACATGTATTTGGTACTACAGTTCAAAATGTAATCCCAAATGGCCAAAAAGCAACTAATTGAAATTATTGAGATCTGATATGCTCTTACAGAGAAAAGAGAAAAACCATTTCATTATCCAAATATGAAAAAAATAATTTTAAAAACTTCATAAGAAAAAAATAAAACAAAGTGGAAGATAATACTTTTATGAGAGAAATTTTAAGAATATGTAAAATGATGGGGCTGGTGACCAAAAAACCATGTCCAGATGAACAAGCCCCTCTCGCCCCAATATTATTCTATGAATTCTCTTCTGATAGCCCTCTCTGTTGATATAAGAAGAGACTGTATATGAATATGTTACCTTTGTTTGCAGCTGTGCTGTTTGTATCTAAGGTTTGTCTACAAGGATGTTCTCTTCATCTAAAATCAAAAAGCCAATCCTTAATATTTACAAGAGTATTAGTACCGCTGCAATACACATCCACATTCCTGTGGGTCAGGGCATGCACCAAAATGAATGATTGCTGTCTTTACGGTATAAGGTATAAATATACTAACATGATCTATTCAGAATTGGAGCCAGTAGAAGATTAACACAAAAAAAAGAGTGCGACTCCTACCCTGAGGGTTTTATATGCAACAATATAAATAGGTACATTCCTATGATGATGGATCATGTCGAATTGGATGCAACCTGTGGCGGATCATGCACTAAAATATATATATATATATATATATACACAGACAGGGGCGACAGCTAATATAAACAGCATCCAAGACAGCATGTTCCAGAAACAAGTTTTACAACATCTGGACGTTACTAGATTACTTCACAATTCCTGAACTTAAAGCTTCAGGTTATGTTTACTCTGTTGTGTACACAAGCCAGTAGTCCAATTGATAAGTCCCGCCCCAAAATGATCACATGAGCGTTTTAAATGGACAGCATTTAGGGCTGTGATCAATTCTCGAAGTATGACGTAGAAAGATCGCTGCAGGCATTATGGAGTCCACAATGGAAACATCGTTAGTGCATACATATTTCAAGAAAAATTGGTTGGCATGCAAAATATGAATAGTTGTCCCAATGAATGACATCTAATATGACACCAAATAAAAAAAAACTATTAAAAACTCTAGCTCAATGAATGACATCGAGTATGAAGAAATAGCTTTTAAAAACGGTAGAGTCTTGGTTCAACATTGGCCCCCTGCATTTAATTGTGAAATATGTACGACTGTTGTGGACCATCCCGTGGCTACATGCATCGGTCTGATTCAGATGAAACAGATCTATTGAGAACAGGGCAAATCTATTGAGCTAATTCTTCCATTGTCACAATAAATGACATCAAATATGTATGAAGAAATAACAGGGTTTGTAACCTCTAGAAGGACCACAAGCTAAAAACGATATTTTTTCGTAAAATCAAGGGCCATAATTCAGGAAGTTACAATCCTATATTCACGAATATCAGGAAGAACCAGGATCTTTGGGTTATAAGCATGTACTTTCAAGTTTCATCAAAGTTGGATCAAAATGATGACATGTAGAGGGTCCACAACCGAGACATACGATATTGTGTACGAGGGGCTGCCATTTTGACTGGCAGTTTAGGTCCAATTTTTACGAAAATCAAATTCAATTAACATTACGGAGCAACAGTGATATATTCGAATGTTGTTTTTTTTAAATTGGATAATAATAATTGTGAACTGTAGTGGGACCACAAGCAAAAAAACGATTTTCACTACAATCAGGTGCCATAATTCATGATGTTACAATTGCATTTCAAGTTTCATCAAAATTGGATTAAAATTGTAACCTCTACACATATGGTCCACTATATTCGCGTAAATGCGGCAGCCCATTTTATTCTGCAGTTTTGGTCCAATTTTCAGGAAATTCAAACTCAAACTTCATTACGGTGTAACGGTGATATAATCAAACATTTTTTAAATCGGAAAATAATTGTGACATCTAGAGGTACCACAAGCTAAAAAAGGTGATTTTTCGTAAAATCAGGGACCATAATTCAGGAAGTTACGATTCCGATATGCGCAAATAGGGAAAGGACCTAAGATCATTCGGTTATAAATATGCATTTCAAGTTTCAAAAACAGTTCAAAGTTGTGACCAATATAGGGTCCACAAGCTAATCCATGAAGTCTAGATTCAATGCATGCCAATATCGAAAGCCACCAAGAGTGAAATCTCTAAACATATTCCTAAAGACCACTAATTTCGTTAGAGACAATATGTTATTGCAAAATAATTTTTTTTACCATTAACAATTAAAAGATGAAATCGGAGGTAAAGAACAACAAGGCAATTTTTAAAACTCACAATATAGATTATTGAGATGGTCCTGCGCTGCTTTACGATCCAGAATTAGACGGCTATTATCATGGGAATCACCAGATCCTGAAAGCAACAGTAACAAGTGCATCAGAGGTATATATGCTAAGAAAAAAATTTTTTTGGATTTATTTATGGTAAAAGGGAGCATATATCAACAGCCATTAAACAAAAATTTATCAATAATAATTGTTACGTTACACATACCTATAGAACAAAAAGAATAAAAATTGTCCATAATATCTGGCCTGGACATGAAAAAGTCCAGTTTCACATTCAAACATCATCTGGTTGCCTTCCATATTCTACCCGAAACAAACCAGATCTACACCTACATCCGATAAGTCGGTAATCTGAAGATAAAGAGAGTTTATTTAATCATGGTTTTTCCACAGGTGTAGGACGGGGCAATATATGTTTTAAAGATATTTTTTTGATATTTCAATAGATAAGAGACACCTACATTAAGACGGTCTACTGCAACATATCATGTATAAAGGCACATGCGTATATAACTTTGTAACTATCTTTAAACAACAAGTGCTTGCCATGCAACATGCAAGAGACCCATAAATTTCAAAAGAAAATCATAGTCCTTTCATCCCACGTCAAATCTGATAAAAAATCGTTCAAAACATCGAGCCTCCCTTGATCATATATTACAAGCAATTGGAAATGCTGCTCGGCCGACAGAAAGGCCAATGGAAATGCAATGAATTGGGGTTTAATGTCCTACTGTTCAACTTGGACTGGGCTAATGAAGACTGGCTAATGAAGACGGGCATATGCCATACAAATCGAATTCCAACAGCCAAGGGATCTCTTACACGTATGCCAATATATACACAAGACCTCGGTTTTTGTCCCATTCGAACCACTAGACAACTGTCTTTGTCAGGTCTTTCGTCATACAATACTGACAAGGGGAAACCACGCCGGAAAATAAAGGCCAACGGCAAAGGATAAAAATGCTGAAATGGCCAAATGCTTCACAATAGTTTATTTTCGTACAACCAGGGGCTACAACATAAAAATGTGGGCCTATAAAAACAAACTTACCAGGGGATAAAATCTTCTTTTAGGTTTTCTTTGGGTCAACAACAGTGAGAAGCTGTTGGGCTCTATCTCAGAGATTCTCTGTAGTTTCGTTTTTCTACATCATTAATGTTGGGTAAGTTATCTGCAAAACAAACATTAAAATGAAACAATCTAAATGTACAAGTTCCAATGATTTTGGGCTAAGAGGCCAATATGTTCCATCCCCGTGTATACAAGCAACTTTCATAGCATTAAAAATAGTCAGAAAAGCCTGCATAATCAAAAATATGTATCCGGCATTATAAGTTAATAACCATACTCCTCACAGTGTTTTGTTTGATTAGATCTAATCCCACTCAAACACTGCTTTATGAAAGCAAAATTCTGTTCAAAATTCTGACTGGTCAATAGTCCTATTAACAACCAATACCTTGCTGTGATATATCATTCAAGTTTAAACAGCTTAAAATATGTTGACATGAATATTGCAGAAAAACTGATTGCGTGACACACGAGGCTATCCCCAAATGGCTACAATATAAACAATACTGTTTGGAGACGAACAAGGGAGAGGGGTTTTACATAGCCTAAGCCTGTTCCCCAATCCCATTCAGACATCCTGAATAAAATATTGTTCATACCCCCCCGCCCGCCCCCCGAAAAAAAACCCCCCAACAAAAAAGCTTTTGGGAAGGACCCCAAATTAAAGAGAGAGATTTCTCAGGACATTGCTTCAGGAATTGATCTGTAACCGCCTATATCATGCTTTGGATTTCTTTTTATTTAAACATACAAATCACTAAGAATTTATATTGTGGGCATAAACGTTCATAATTTTGACTTTTAATGTAGCTGCACGATTTACGATCGAAAAGGTCTGAATTCCAACAGGTTTCAAAACAACCATCCCTGATATTATCCGCCAATACTCTGTCACTCTGACCATATTAAATGTTGGCGTATGAATACAGAGAGGTTTAAATTGTAAATTTCTAATATGCTTAAGGTTATTCATAAAAGGCCAAGATTGTCACCTTTGTTTTCGTGTACGTCAAATTGAAAGCTGTCATGCCATGGGAGTGGGATATTCTTTTGGATATTTTCTCCTGCAGTTCTGAAAAATATAAGAAACATTAATTGACATTATTCAACAAATAATCACTTGCAACGAATCTCTTATCTATTCTCTGACAACTCCAATAGCCTATTGTGTTGCCAGTTAACAAAAGTGTGTCCATAAGCTCCTTGAAGAGAGAAAAGGCACATTGTGCGCGCAAGTCAGGGAAATGATAACTTCACCCCAGGATGACATGTGCAAATACTACAAATCACGGTGTTAATGTTAATTTTGCAAGTTTAACAAGGACAAACTCGGAAGAGATGTTTAATTAGAAATATCAATAATCCTTAGTAAAGTAATAAATTTTCAGCACATTTAAAGAACTTACCAATACAGTTTGGTGGGGAAGACCTGTTCAGACTGTTGCCTCACGATGTAGGTGACAATGGGCCCTTGTCATACAACTCTTTCAATATCTAAAAAAAAATTAAAAAAACATTAAGACAACACATTAATGACAGTGTCAGAAAACATTGTCGGGATAAGGAGATGAAAATAACATTAACTTATATAGGCCTGCAGACCATAGTCAACTCTCGATGTCACCGCTAGCTTGCTTTACTGAGGATCCGACTTGCTGTTCAACTTTCCCTTATGATTTAATCAGGAATTTGATAATCGAGACTATGTTGTTTTTTTTATCCTACCGTCTTGATGATTGAGGCTAGGACGAAAATATAATCGCCAAATTCACAGTTGATCAATTTGACTGAAATTTTTAGCAAATTCCCTTTTTAACTATTATTATAGGAAGAACTGTCAGCTCATTATCTAATATTGTATCTTTAATAATATAATAAATAGGTTTCTTTCAAACGAGTCCCTGTAAAATTAAATAATTCAGGAGTTATTATTATAAAACAAAACCATAACCCTGCTAATAATGGCAATGCCTACCGTAACCTAGTCCTAGTCCAGGGACTGTCCCATATTTAATCAATGTCGAAAAAAGTTGGAGAACAGTCAATTTTACTGGAAAACTTTTCACTGCTTAACGACAGTGTGTCAATCCGAGTGAAAGCCTGTACAATGTAAAGCCTGTACATTTCGTTTCGTCTTGTATGACTGACATTCCTGAAGTGGACGTTAACTTACAGTAAGAGTGTCATGGCTGCGAAATTGTAACTTGATAGGAGGGGACGTATTTTTAACAGCATGTTGTTTCGCTCATACTGACTCTAGCGAAGTAAGCAAGGTCTTATTTTCTCACTAAGATGTTCGTTTACGTTGTACATGCGTCCACACGGATTGACACCCCATCGTTTAGCAGTGAAAAGTTGCCCAGTAAAATTGACTGGGGCGAAAATCTTCCTTCGACATTGATTGAATGGGACAGTTTCTGAACGTTCAGGGCGAGTGTAATGAGATCGACGTTCAGAGCTGAACTAACCGTAACCTAACACTATAATCTCGCCGACAATCACGTGTCATAACCTTATATAGTTATTTACATCTGTGCGAACATTGACGAAAATTCAGCCATACCGAATGGGTTTTATAAAGAAGCTTGGGCCTTCTTACTCTGTGGGGCATAACCCTTTTTTCTTGTTCAAGGCCAGTTTTAAATTAACGAGGTCCAAATAAGGCGCACTCGTTACCATCCTAAGATCGACTAATCGGCACGGCAGTGTTGTCGATTTGATGCAAACTCGGCGGGGCAATATGTCTAGCTTAATAGGCCGTACGTAATCCCAGTCTAAGACTAAGGAAGGGTCTATCCATCCATTATTGCCCTGCATCGTGGTCAAGGGCTGCGCTAAATCTGGGGAAAAAATCAAGACTAGTTTAGTTAGACTAAGTTTTGCTAGACTTTAGTTTAAAATTAAAAAGACTGAAGTCCAGTGAAGTGAAAAGGGTTATATTTCAGTAGGCCTAACACACCTGCCTGAGCTACTTCATGTCATCGTAGGGCATGTTCAGGGGGACTAGCCCTGACCTCATACCAAATTTCGGGGTTATGGTCTATTGTTAGGGTACAACGTCCCTGGTAGAGGTACGTTACTGAAATAGTGCCAAAAAGTAAACTACTTGTGAACAGTAATTTACGAACAGTGTCAGTGAGTTGGCCTAGCTAGGCTAGATCATTCGCGAGCTAGGCCTAGTCAAGTCCAGGCCCGTAGCCAGCTTGCTGGCTTCGGAGAGCACACCCGTTACACTACAGTCTACTAGATATTTTAGAGTTATGGTTGGCAAATTTTCTTTCTGGGGGAGGGAAACATTTTTTCAGGGGGGCATTGCCCCCCCCCCCCCCCTTGCCACCCTCTGCACGCGCGGATCCAGGATTTTTTTTGCAGGGGGGGGGTCTAGGTTTGCCGCTAGCGCCGAAGGCGCTCAACCAATTAACGGTGGGTTTGGGGGGCTTCCCCCAGAAAAATTTGGTAAATTAGATTCAATTTGGTGCATTCTGATTCTGACGTATTTCCGGAAGGTAAATTCCAAAATTACAGGTCTAAAAATCGCCAATAACATCGCATAAAAATTTTTCAAGCCGGAGCCCCTGGACCCCCCCTCTGGATCCGCGCCTGCTCTGGCTACGGGCCTGGTCAAGTCTATTTCATTCTATATTAGAATATTGTACTTGATCTGTGAAAATTATTTAGATTCTTACCTCGGATTGTTGTTTCGTCGACGAGATCGTAAATGTGAATAGTAATATTAATCTAATTTTGGTCCAAAATGACGGATCGCTCCTAAAACGACCAGCCTACGTCATTAGACGTGAACATGAAATCTGATTGGTTAATGTGTATATGTACATAATGCTATGGTATTATTATTCAACCCTACTCAATCGACCAACCTCAATCATACATATTATTATATTATAATATACCGCCTGTTCAACAGGGTGGAACTGAATAATAGAGGCTTATTGAATAGGGTATACCTCAGTTGTATCGGGTGTACCATCCCAGGGTCGAGATCGCCGGAGACGCTTTCTGTGCGATTTCTCTGTGATATAATTACTCAGCAATGAAGTGAAATTTTATTTCTTTTCTAATTCGCTTTTCATGGTAACACAGTCTATGGTGGCTTCCAGTGATGCTGAACTTGACCAATAAAACCAAGGCTGTGGACATTCTAGCGGTCATCATATTGTTATCCGATTCTGATGAAACTTACAAAGGATGTTTATAACCGGCAGATATCGATTCCTTTGGTGGATAATGGACCGTAACTTCCTGATTTACCACCCCCTGATTGTACGAAATATCACGATTTTAGCTTATGGGTCCTCTTAGCAGTGGCGGATCCAGGATTTTTTTGAGGGTGACAACCCCGTTATTTTGTGTCACCGACCGCGGAGCGATGGATGTCGCAGGCTCGCATCCGAGTGCCGTAGGCGAGAGCAGTAGATAGGAGGGGGGTATGGGAGTGGGGGGGGGGTTCTCCCCCAAGAAAATTTTGAAAAATTATCATCGATTTCCTCGCATCTGAGCCATCTGTTCGTCGACAATGTTTCATTTCGCTGACGATTTTCAAAATTTGAAGAATAAATTTTGAAATTTATAGATGTTGATTATTGTGAAATTTGGATACATCAAAGATAGTGCGGACTGTATGTACAAAGAAGTTGCCACATTCACGGAAAAGTTGTCAACGCCTCTTATAATAAACAGCAAGTTATATATCCAGATTATGAACCTAATAATGAACAAACTGTTTGAATGTTATCGAATATTTGCAAATGTACAGTCAATTTTCTTCGCCATGTGCAATGATATCAGTCCTATCAATACCATCGTAAAATAATGTATAAATTATGCATCACTCTGACAAAAGTGTTGATGCCTTCATCCGGCGAGGAAATGCTTCGATGAATTTCATGTCCTTGTTTGAAACGGGAATATCAAAGCCGTGCATGGCAATAATGGCGAAGTCTGACAATTTCTTGGTCGTTATAGAATTCCTTAGCCAATTGTGAACGCGGCGTACACAAGAGAAAGATCTTTCCGCCTCCACGCTTCCGATCGGCAATACAGCTAGAACCGTTAGTAACTCACTGACATTTGGAAAAAATGTGGAATTGCGTGTGCATGTCCCGGTGGAAGCTTTCAGGACCCGGGATTCCTATACACCGGTGGGGAGGGGGGTGACTAGTCACCCTAGTCACCCCCCTGGATCCGCCCCTGCTTATAGAGGTCACCATTTTTTTCATTATCTTATTTTAAAAACCATTAAAATATAGCCTATCACTGTTACACCATAATTTATCCTTGACGTAATCGTACAATAAAAGCAATTGCCCAGGATGTGGACCATCTATAGGTCACAACTTTTATCCCGGGGACGGGTCGGGGGGGGGGGGCAGCTGCCATCTAGCTTTCAGCAATTTGACTTTCCGGGCAGACGGTTAAAGTTGCAATTTCATATTTTTAAGTTATATTTTTAAAATGTATTAAAATAAAGCCTTAAAATAGATGGTATTTATAGACATTCCTACCTTGTTAAAGCAAAATCCTATTAATCCAATAATTCACTATTGCCAGTTGAGAAATTGACAAATACATTATTTTCAACTTCAAATTCAAACGTTTGAAGATAGCTATACCATGGGAGGGGGGGGGGAGAACAAGTGAGGTAACTGTGTTATTATTTCCTGTGTTAATGATTTATTAGTGTTGGGAAATATTCTATTTCTCGGCAAACGTACAAGTTAGAAATAATTTTGTGATATTTGTATCATCGTATAGGCTCAATTTATTTGTTGATTAGAATTAACTTTACAAATCAGACTCATTTGAATAAAATATCTGTTTTGAAGGCTAAAAATACAGTTTTTGAAAAATGACATTACTTCCGGTCATAATGAAAATCTTAAATGACTTGTATCAAATCGTAAATGGCATTAGGTATCACACAGAGAAAGTTTTATGAAAATCGAATAATAACTGACACTTTTATTGACCAAAAACCTTGAAAAGTGACTTGTTGAAAATCTATTTCTCCCCAACTGAACAAGTTAGAAACCATTTTGCGTCATCTGTATGATAGTATGGGCTCATTCTATTAGTTGATTGCAATCAAATACCACAGTTTTAAACAAATAACAAATACGACTCATATGAATAAATTATTTGTTTAAAAGGCTAAAAATACAGTTTTTGCCAAAATGACGTCACTTCCCGTGACAGCGAAAGTGTTAGAATGGTTTGACTTAGTCAAAAATGGCATTAGGCATCGAATGATATAAAAAAAAAATTGAAAATCGAACACTAAGTGATTCTTTTACAGGCAAAAACCATGAAATGTGACTAATGCAAAATTGCCAATTTCTCGGCAACTGCTGATATCACAAACTATTTTGTACATAGATTCTCTTTGTATGGGTTATTGCTAAGAGGTTATGAAAGTTACGAAGGCATATTTTGAAATATGGAGACGGTGGATGTGTTCTAAATAGCTTATTTTTACATTTTTTTCGCCTTTTAATCGAAATTGCTGGAAAACGAAATCGAAATTAAAAAAAAACCTGAGCCCGATCTTTTGTGCGCCTTTACAGGGCACACCTTTTCAGTTGCAGATTTGAAAAAAATAATATTCGCTGTCAAAAAGTTGTACCGAACAGTCCAATTGTAGTTTTTGCTCAATTTACGTCACGCTGCGTTGTTGACATAACACGTAACTGCTTCGGGCAAAATGATGCATTTTACTCATTTTAATACCCATTTACACTAAATAGGAAATTATTTAATACTTCAAACGTCTTTATTTATTTTTCTTATACCTCAAAAAAATGGTTTAGAATTTATTTTGCCGGAGGAAAAAGGTTAATACTGGGGACTTATTTAGTCGCGTCGATGTCATCCTCATCAGTGATTGTAGCGGCCAAGCGAGTTTTCACTGCAGAAGAGTCTGGAAATGAAATGAGGTTTAACGTCCTACTCTTCTGCACCTAACCTTGGCTAATGGAAGACGGGGATACGCCATACAGTGTGCTATGAGGCCTTGAGTTACATTTTGCCCGGGCAGCGGCGCTACGGCCTACTCTTATATCGAATTCTAACTGCCAAGGGATCTTTTACGTGCACGCCAATTTGTACACGAGACCCCGGGTTTTCGTCCCATTCGATCGACTAGACAGCTGTCCTTGCCAGGCCCTCCGTTCTGCATCACTGACAAGGGGGAACCACGCCGGAAGATCGAGATGAACTCTTTTGGCCAATGCAGGGATCGAACACCCGACCTCCAGGCTAGCGAGCCACCGCCTTACCCACTTCGCCACCGTGATTCCCCAGATCAGTGTGGAGGCCGCCATCCACCCCGCGACGAGCTCGTACGCCCATGCATCACGGGATCATTTTATGTATAAATTTATCTTATTGCTCTACATTTATCATGGAAAGAGCAGAGATCACCGGTGAAACGTGAAACACCCTCCTAAAACGGCTTTTGATTATTAACAAATTGAAAGGGACGATAACACATGTTTAAGTGTCCAACCTTTTGTGTAAATTATCCATTACATCCTATTTTACTTGTCCTGAGGGTTCCAAAATATTTTAAAATCCAAGTCACATTTGAAAAGGTTTACGTTAGGCTTTTCAAATCATTTAGTTGAATTTTTCCAATTTTTTTAATTAGGTGTGTTAAGATGAAATTTGTATCATCAATTCATTGAAATATTGTAAAATAATACAATTTGTTGACCAGAATAAAGATTGGGACATATTATTCAGTTACAACAATTGTGATATTGAGCCTTCAAAAATCAGGTCATGATCGAAATGTATAAATAACGAATTGCACCAACCATATATTTATCGTTGATGGTATAAAATTTCACACGCCGTCTTCTTCATATTACATAGTGAGAGCAGAACATTATATTATACATAGTTATTTACATACTCATTCAATAACGGCGTTTACACATGACGGCGATGAAGCGCATAAAGGACTGACTATTCGTTTTATCCGTGCAAACCAGCGAAGTGTCACAACGAGCATAAAAATCTGACTGCATATATATTTTATCCGTGCAAACCAATGAGGGGTTACATAGAAACTGATGACAACCGTTTAAAGATACATTATGTAACATTCAGATAAAGAACTAGCCAATCTTGTTTTAATAGTTTAAACATAGATAATGTAAAATGAATATATTGAAAATTCCATTCAAATTACTCTCCCCTGGTCGAAGATATTAGCTTTTGGAGGTTTGACAGACGTGTGCAATAATTTCAACCACCGTACTGGTTGATCGAAGCTTAGTGTCGGTCCTTAAATCAAAGTATCGCTGAGCCGTTCCAATCTATTTAATATCGGAGAAATCTGATGCCATCGATGCCATCGGACAGCGACATTACGACCTTCTCTTATATCGAATTCCAAGGGATCTTTTACGTGCACGCCAATATGTACACGGTACTTCGTTTTTTGGTCCCATCCGAACGACCAGACATCTATCGTAGTCAGTCCCTCCGTCCTGCATCACTAGCGTCTTATCCACTTAGCCACCGTCATCCCATCGTAAACTTCCAGAACGTAGACTTTCAGACGAAAACCCTATACTGATCCCTGGGTTGAGAGACCCCCGAGTTGCGCAAAAAGCTGTACGGGCTCGATGAATGTAAGGTGGTGTGTGTGTGTGTGTGGGGGGGGGGGGGGCACCATTAAGCCCATAACTGACGTCGCGTGATGAGACGTCACATGTTGAAGGTAGTCATCTTTTACAGAGATATTGGAAGACTTTCGTAGTTCTCTGTGAAACAGACTGGTTTTAATTCCGTGAAACTAAATATCGTTCTACTATATCTTTCCTTTTCGTATGGGGGTGGAGGTGGATGCTGTATCATAGAGCCTGTCATCGTGTCAACGGGCGTGGTTTCGAATCCCCGGTTGTACGTGACAAGGAGTAGGGTCACCTGTCCAACCTCGTGGGTTTTCTCCTGGTCCTCCGGGTTCTTTCCACTGCTTAAGACCCCTACGTGCAAGCGAATTATTGAAATAAAATTAAAACCATATGTTAGTCCCGAAATGACTTAGTTTGTGTCGACTGGACATTAAACCCCATTTCCCTCTCTCTCCCCCTTTCGTATTTATTGGCAGAGAGAGATACAGTATCAAATGAGTTATCTGCCCCTGAATTTGATTGTCTAGCTACTATGAATGGAAGCGTGAAAAATGAAATGAATTTGGGTTTAACGTCTGCTCATATTGAGCTAATGA